>LR738709.1:257896049-258085432 GCA_902687465.1 Secale cereale | reverse complement strand
TCTTCTCCCCCCCCCCCCCCGGGGCTCCAATGGCAGGAGCAAGTGCCCTAGTGGCGGCAGCTGCTGCAACTGCTTGTTGGTATAGTTGGTCAGCGCAAATCAGCGCATCTTTCTTATCGGAGGGGATGGTGATGATCGTCACAGGTCCTCGCATCTTCAGGGTGTTGTAGGTGTAGTGTGACACCGCCATGAACTTGGCCAGCGCTGGCGGCCAAGGATCCCGTTGTAGGGCAAGGGGATCTTGTCATGTAGTTCAGGTCACTTCCAAAAGTCACGGGCAGCGTGACCTTCCCCTTTGGTTGACTTCTTCCCGGGTTGACCCCCTGAAACATGCCCGTTTCCTCGAGGTCTCCGTCAGGAATCTGCAGCTTCTCAATCACGGTAGGTGAGATTAAGTTCAGACCGGCCCCGCCATCGACTAGCATCTTTGTCACCTTGAGGTTGCGTATTGTTAGTGAAACCAACAATGGCAAGCACCCGACCGCACTAGTCCGGTCTGGGTGATCCTCAGTGTCAAAAATGATAGGCGTGCTGGACCACTTCAGCGGCTTTTGGGCACCAGACGACTGCTCCGCCGCTGTAATCTCACGCGCCCACTGTTTAAGCTGGCAGTGAGAAGTATGCAGCGAGGCGCCGCCATCGACGCACATGGCCTCCCTGGCTTTCTGAAACTCTTGGTCGCTGGACTCGTCGTCCTCTTCGTGATCGTCGTCTTCTGGCTTTCTGTCACGGCCCCGGGCGGGCCTCTCCTGCTATTTATCCTTGTCGTGACGGCCTGCTTGGCTGTCATGCTTCTTGTCGGACCCCTCAGCACCGTCCTGGCCCTTCTCCTTGTCCCGCCTCTCATATTCAGTCCTCTGCTTCTCAGCTAGGACCTACCCCTGTCGGTAGTTCTGGAGATCATGGCCTTTGGTGCGATGGATCTTGCAGCATTGCTTGTCGGAGTTTCCTGGCTTCTCGGCAGCCGCCAAGGCCCGGCAGGCGACACACCCGGCGATTTCCTTGCCGGGGTCATCCACCTTGGTTTTCTTGGCGGAGCCGGCGTCATCAGATCCCTCGACGGCAACCACGGCTTTACCTTTGCGCTTCCTGTTGAGGCGCCGGCCTTTCTTTGCCGGGGCGGCTGCATCCTCATCTGAAGAGTCGACTTTCGCGCCAGCATCTTCGCCGGGGTATTTCCTTCCCTCTTTAGCCCGGGCACATCTGTCAGCAAGAACATAGAGTTCTGCCACGTCTTTCACCTTGTTCATTGCCAGCTCTTCGCGCATCTTGCGGTTACGCACGTTCTGATGAAACGCGCTGATGATGGCGGCAGGGTGAACATCAGGGATATTGTATTGTACCCGTCTGAACCTCTGTATATACTTGCGCAGACTCTCGCCTCCCTTCTGGGGAATGACATGCAGGTCACTTGCTTGGCCATGGGCTTGGCGACCTCCAGTAAAGGCGCCAACAAACTTATGGCACAAATCCGACCAGGAGGAAATAGAGTCTACCGGCAAGTGCATCAACCACGACATGGCGTTGGGTTTAAGAGCCAATGGAAAGTAATTCGCAAGCACCTTATCGTCGCGGGCTCCAGCAGATTGCATCGCGATGGTGTAGATGCTGAGGAACTCCGACGGGTGGGTCTTGTCGTTGTACTTCTCGCCAACGTCAAGCTTGAAGGTGTGGTGAGTGGGCCACTTGAACTGCCGCAGCTCACGGGTAAAAGCCGGACAGCCTACCTCGTAAGGTAGACCTCCAGGGCTTTCCGTTGCTGGGCGGTTCACAACAGGCCCTGCTCACCTGTCTCACTGGTGGCGCGCTCCGTGCCGGTGCTCGATGGCGGTTCGAGCGTCTTCATGAGCTCGTTCCTGAAGAACTTGACGCTGGTCGCCGTGGGTCCATGGGTAGGACGACGCTACGGAGATGTCGTCACCCGCGACGTCTCCACGAGTCGACACGCGGTACCGGGCGAGGAGGAGGCGAATGCACCGTGGCCACGGTGCTGCCGGTCCTCCCGCCACCGGTGCATGGGACCCCATCGGAGCGTCGACCCGGGGGTTTCGATGGACTTGGTTCATCCTTGTTGGCGACCGCGACAAGGCTTCGAATGGTGGCTCTCCATTCGTCGAGTTTCCCCGTAACGGGAGGAAAGTCGAGGAGCAACTGCACGCGCGCCAAGGCTTCTGCTGGGGTTAGCGGTAGTGAAACCTGCACGGACTGCGACGCGCTTTGACTCCTGAACATGTCAGGAGGAGCTCTACCACGATCCCGCGGTCGCATGTCGTTTTCACCAGCGCTTTGGCGGGCGGGCAGGTCTTCTACGTCTCGGGAGTGGCGCTCGGGGCTCTTCCCGTGGCGACGCCCGGGATCTTCGGCGTGATGACGCCGTTCGTCGCGCGCTACTTGGGAGGAGCGCGCTGTTGGCGCCGGTGTGGGAGTCCTGGAGGCCCTTGCGTCGCCTTCGGGTGATGCGGCAGCGATCTTGGAAGGCCCCGCGCCACCCGCGGAGGGCCTGGCTCCGTCTTTGGTTTTGGCGGTGTGTGGCCCATTACCAGGCGCACAAACATCGCCACCTCCCAAATGCCGGCTGCTGGGACGGCGTTGGTGCTCGCGAGCAGCGCCCCGGGTCCTTTCCGCGACCGGTCCGCTGCTCACCCGCATCCAGACGTGTTGTCCGGCTTCCGACTGGCCAACCGCCACCGTCGTCTTCTTCTTGGGTGCCATGATGATGAAGAAGTGTCGAACTAACTGCTAAAGCCGATTCTCACAACCGCGCCCCTACCTGGCGCGCCAAAGATGTTGGTGGGAACGACACCTATGGGATCACAAGAATCCCTACTATGGTTAGCGGGACGCGGGGTTGAGAGAAGAGCGAACCAAACAGATAGCACATGGTTCATTTATCCAGGTTCGGGCCGCGAGGATGCGTAAAACCCTACTCCTGCTTTGGTGGATTGTATATTTGTGTTCTTTAGCTAGCTATGGGGCGTGACGAGCTCCAAAAAGCTGAATCCCCCTCCTGGTCGCCTCGGGCCTCCTTTTATAGAAAAAGGGGTTGCCACAGTGGCACACGGGAGGTGGAAAGGGTACAGTTATGCGAGTTTATCCCTCACATTACATGACAAGGCGCATTTAATGCATCTTGCTTAGGTGTCCTTGCTTTATTAGCGACGGGGGAGAGATATGTCTTGTCCGTCACCGCTCCTTCTTGTGTCGACACGCGCCCTGGCCAGCAATGCCTGAGATGCCATGTAGGTAGGCAGGCAGCTGAGGTGGTGCAATGGTGGGTCTTCACGAAGATCTGCATGTCGCCACGCAGGTGCCTGCCCAGCTGGTTGGGTCGGCAGCTGCATACGGCGGTGGAAGTTTAGTCGGCGTGGGCCTGATGGTGGCCCTGCGGATGTCCTTGGCAAGGGCCTTGCCGGGGCCCCGGCAAGGGTCTTGCCGGCAAGGGTCTTGCCGCGGCGCCTGCTGCCATCCCCGGCAAGGCGCTCGTCGGAGGTCTTATGATCTTCCTTGGCTGGGATCCCGCCAAGGGTCGTCGTCTTCTTAGTGCGTATCTGATCTCGAATGTCTTCACAAAGATCTGCATGCCACTACGGAGATGTCTCCCGAATCCTTGCCATATGGGGGCAGCGGACTCAAGGGTGATTTGCTCCATAGGCGTGGGGCGAGTTGCCGCGGAAAGGGTCATGTCGGGGCTGCTAAAGCCGGCCCCGGCAAGGATCTTGCTGGGGGAGCCCGTCTCGTCCCTTGGCTCTTCGTGGTCTTGGCTTCGGTGTTGCTCCAGTTCCACCGAGCTTCGGTCTCACCCTGGCTCACCTCCCTTGCCTTGCTTGGTGTGGTGGTGCCCGCGGCTCAGACTGCCCGTGCACAATCATAGGGGTAGAAGAAGTGTACCCCTCTTTTTGTACACCGACAATCTATTAAACAAACCATTTATTCACAATTGTCAACTTCAAAACTCCATATATAGTCATTTTAACTCCAAATCCAGTAAAACCAATTTCTAATTTTTTTCTAAAATCATGCCTGATTTAATGGGCACTTTTACTCATTTTTATAAAAAGACATTATGTAGACAACTTGAAGATCCACAAACCCTTATATCCATCATATTGAAATGTTCCAAACTATCCATTGATCCAATGCCAATGAAACCACCTTGGTCATTTTTCATATGACCAGAGGTATCCTAGAAAAGTCCAACTCCTATTTTTAGAGCACTTTTATTTTTGCGTTGTTGTGTTGCTTATTGCGATTGTTTCCGATGTTAGTTGACAAAGTAGATGGACTACTTGGATAAGGACCAGAAGATTTGAAGACCCCAAGGACTTGGTTAAGACAAGAAAGCAGTCCTTTGACCATGACACCTCTCTTGTTCATCGGACCCCTTTTTCCGATTTGCATGATGATGAAATATGACGGTGGTGAACTTGTTGTGAACCACCACATGATGCATACCCTACTCATGGCTATACCTTGTTCATGAAAGAAATTAGTTGTAGGTGCATAATGTTGCATGTGTACCATGAACTCTTCATGGTTACAACCTTTCGAAAACCCCATCGAGTGCCCCTAATGCCCTTGGGTGATGTTGAACTAGGGTCACCACTTGAGAAAGAAGTGGTGTACTGAAGAGAGCTTTTGGTGTGTGTGTAAAATGATGGATTAGATTTATGTGTGATTACTGACCCAACCAAACATGTGCAACTACTCTACTCCTTTATGGGACGGGGCATTATTTATTACTTAGGCTGATACTAGCATGGTGCCAACATTACTAGTGACAGGGGTGACTTGAGGTCACTCTAGGGACGGGGTCGTGCTTGGATAGGCGGCCATGACTGTTTTCACAGGGCACCAAACACTTCGTTGGACCCCTCGTGTATGCGTGATAATGTGAAAAGGGTAGAGTCCCACAATCTTTTACTTATACACGAGGGTCGTGCATCAACGAGTGGACCCTATGTTAGTATCGTCTAGGGAAAGCTAATGATCGGGTGCTTCCCCCGAGTCCTTGAGTTACTGCAGGATCGTGGATGACACGAAAGCTTCCCAGATCTTGTGGGTAAAGTGCTCAACCTCTTCATAATGTCAAACTATTCGAATAGCCGTGTCCACGGTCATGGACAGTTGGGAGGTGCTACTTAAACTATGTCTAGAAATTTTACAATCTCGGTGCATGTGTGTGTGGAAGAAAACTATTTGTGTCAAGGTGGTGACTTGACATGTTGAATGGAAATGCATTGATCCAAACTCTATTTATATTGATATATGTAACATGTTCTCAAGATTATCCCCGTTCATTAACGCATATCTCACATGTTGATAGGGCATCTCAACTAGCTTGAAGCTAGGTTGCTTACTTGATGTACAATTGCATTGTTACTTTGAACCAAATCATGGGTTGCTTGCGAGTACATTCAAAGTACTAATTGGCTTGCCACTGGTTATTTAATTGGCCAGGCATGGAAGAGCAGGAATTTTGAAGAAGAATTCTTTGGGGACGAACATGCGGACTAGGACGCTTTCCGAGTCAGAATGCCTGTAGGGATAAGGCAAATGGCATGGGTTCTACTTATCTACGAAGACTTCCACTATTGGAGTTTATTTGTTGTTCAGCCCATAAGGCTTTATCTATGTAAGACTTGACCATAATGGTCATAATTTATGTAAGACGGTATACATGGATGTAAGACTCTTGATATTCAGCTTCTGTGTGTTCAGTGAGCATTGATCTCTGGGATCACTGTACACGTGCATTCGGTGATCTCGACTTATGAGTCGGGGTCCCCACACAAGCCCTGCGTCGGTATCACAGCCGCAAGGTTAATGCCCGGAGTTTTGTTGAAGGCGACTTTGTCCTTAAGCGTGTTCAGTCCGCCAAGGGTACAAACAAGATGACGCCGAAGTGGGAAGGCCCTTACCGGGTAGTATGAGTCTCCAGACTTGGCGCAGTCCGTCTGGAGACCGAAGATGGCATTCAATTGCAAAACTAATGGAACTTTGAGCATCTCCGTAAGTTCAACCCGTAAGGCGCAGCTGTTGGGCCCTGCCCGGCAGCCACCCTTTTGTACAAGCTTTGCCTGAGTAGCATGTAATCCTTTGTATAAATCCAGGCGCAGACCTTAAGCAACAGAGAAATAAACGAAGCGCTGCCCCCCCCCCCCCCCCGAAGAACATTGCATGCATACATAAGCATATAATGAGCATGACATGTTCATGTACATAAGATCACATATGGCATTGTTTTCATCTGCACTAAGCTGCAAGTTTCTTGCCGCAGACTTGACCCCGAAGAGAAGAAATGGAGACAAGCCTACGTAGTGGTCCTTGGCAAGCCAAATATATAAGTTCTCTTTTTTATCCATACATATTCTGTAAAGTGAAACTTGTGCATATGAAAACCTCATCGCATTTGAAGGACAGGTGCTCCCATCCTTTGGCTCGAACATTGCTTCGGTCAGGATGGTTGCAGTGGCCTTTGGCAGAAAGGATTGGCGGGGGGCTGGTCCCTCTTTATGGTTTAATGCCCAGTAGGCCTAGCCCCACGGCAACAAACTACGGGTACCAGCAGGACAGCCTGCCGGCGAAAACTTGTTTACTTGAACATATAGAGGTATTCCACCTCTGCATGGCTATTATACATGCACCAGTACCCAACAAAGCTTGTATTTTTCATTAATGCTGATAGGCAAGTACAGATCTTATAGAATACAAACATGGATAAAGAAGATTACATAACTTAGACTAAAGTTTGGCAAAAGCCTACACATTTTAGATTGAAAAAATATAAGTGCCCTATAATCCCTTTGTTGTCCCTCTCCTCCTAGGAACTTCTGTGGTAAATGAAGTGGGTAGGAGGGACGCCCGGGCAGAAGCCCAACCTGACCCCTTTGGGACTGCTGGGCGCAGCTTGGCAAGGTCGGGAGTGGCAGGGCTGTGGAGGACGAGGATGGAGGGAGCGGCTTCGCAGTGCCCTGGTCAGCATCCCCAAGGTCAGCAAGAAGCCCCAGCATAAGACCGGCATGGAGAACCAGCGGGGCTCAGCTGGAAGACTATTGGAGGAGGCAAAGGCACCAAGAGAGCGCCCCCCTCCCCGGCGACCGCCTCAAAGAGCCGAGTGATGATGGTGCCAGGGAGGGAGGGGAAGAGTGGAAAGATGAGGCAGCGGGCCGCTAGTACGAGACGAAGGCGTCCGTGCCATCGTACACCGTTCTGACGCCTCGCCACCCGTCTTCTCCGTCTTCCCTCATTTTCTTCCTGTCACCTCCACTCTAAGGAGACGCCGGCCCTCGACTGGCCACCTTCCCTGGAGAGGCCGCGGACGACTGCGACGACCAAGGCACGCGCGGAGCACCGTCATTCACCTTGGAGGCAGGAGGGCACCACCATCTTCGGCGTCAGCCCCGGCTCCGCTGGAAGGAGCAGTGCTGGGATCGCCCATGACCGCGAGCACTGGATCCCAGGATGGCGTCGGAGACCCCAAGAGCCCCGTTGTCGAAACAACGAGCATCGGCGACTCGCGGCGAGGACCAGCGCACCCCATCCGATTACCGATTCGGGCAAGGGAGGAAAGCGTTTGACCATTCAGGAGATAATCATCGCCTCTCGCGTCATGGGAAACCCGGCCAGTGCATCCCCTCGGGCCACGGACCAAACGCACTCCCCGGGCAACGACACGAGCATTAGGCATCTTCGACTGGAAGCTAGAACCCCGGGGCTGGCCCCAGTCCCTCCCTCTCAACATGGTGATGAGGGAGCATAGAATGGAGGATGAGAGGTGCATGGATGGGGACTCACGCTCCTCCCCTCCCCCTATTTTATAGACAAGAACGGGGCTGGGGGCTGGTCCTTCGATGGGTAACCATCGTCCCACTCCACCAACCAAAGGAGGTCAGGCATATGCCATGGCACTTCCCCGCACCACGCGCCTCCGTTACCTACCCTGTGCGACGCATGCGGTGTACGTAGCGGAAGGAATAAGTGTAGTGGGAAGAGAAAATTGGCAGTTACACCCCCGCATGTTAAAGTAATTCACGGGCCATTACAGAGATGGCCCCACTGCAATTGGCATTACGTGACGCATGGGGAAGAAGGAGATTCATTCAATCACAGGTCAACGAAGAAGCAAGCAAAATATCAAAAACAAGCTAGCACGAAGATCGCTGCCTGTGTACCTGATAGAGCCTACCCTGACGATGCCCAGCAGCGTGTTCGGGCCAGGATCGAGTGCTTCCGTGGTGCAACAAACCTTGATGAATATTTCCCAGACTTTACACAGGCATGGAAGCAAGGTCACATCAACCAATACCACGCCAAGAAGAAGAGGTCAACCCTTTCAGAAATCAAGGGGCGTATCAAGAAGACCAAGTCAAGATAAAGGAGCAAGAACTAAGTAAGGAAAAACCTACCTTGCCAGGCGGGCGAGCCCAGCGAGAGCGAGGTTGCCCCGAAGACAAGTCCCAAGGATACCCAAGCAGGCCTCTCGGGTATGCGGAGAGTGGGCTTACCCCACCAAGGCTCCACCCCTCCACCTCACAGCAACTCAAGTCATCAATCGGTGCGGTGTCAAGCCCTCAAGTGACTAAGTGGTCGTAATTTGGTACGTGGCAGCCTCTTCTAAACGAAATGACCTATAGATGACACCCGTCCAGCGAAGTGTCATGTAGGCAGGTGAGAAGGTGGTGATCGTCCTGGTAAGGCATGCCGGGCTACGCCACGATGTGACACTAAGCGGCGCATTAATGCGCCTTGTCCTGTCTGCAGAGTTAGGTATGATAGCACTGTTTGCTATCTAATCAGTACACAATGTCTGATTTGCCATTGTGGTGACCCCTTGATCTATAAAAGGAGGACCGTGGCAACCATAGAAAGGATTCAGACCATTGTACACCCATACGCGTGTAATTGCTCTCGCCCCTAGGCAACCTTGACGGGCTAGAGCGTTGTGTCTCCACTACGGTCCACTCCATCAATCCACCAAAGTAGGACTAGGGTTTTACGCCTCATGTTGGCCCGAACCTGGGTAAAATTGCCTGTGTCAACGTTGCTGCGCTGCTCTACACCCTCCGCTCTTTGTGCAACGTGCTCTTCCCCCTTGCCAAATCACAAGGGGCCGATGGCCCCATAGGTGTCCGGGTTTTCCCACGACAAATCACGTTCAAATTGACAGTGTGATATTGGTTGCATCTTGCATATCATTTCAAGCATGTACTTCCTCTAATTAGTTGAAATGCCACTTATGATGAGACACTTTTAACTTGGTAGGCTATTTTTGGTTGGATCTTTCATATGGTGTCTAGCTTGCATTGCTTATAATTTATTGAAATGCCTTCTGCTTAGCGTTTCTAGTACATAATCCATGATTCCATCCTCCAACAATGTGGTTGCTTTACATAAAAGTGGTGTTCATCAATATCGTGCATCAACGAATCTGGAAGAGTGAATTTCATTCCTTTTTCTTATGGGTTTGACTTGACAAGGAAAAATATAAAAGTAAGAACGCACGGGATGATGGTGGTCCTCTCGAGCAACCAATACAGATAATCTCTGCAAATTCTCGTGCTACTTTTACTATAGCACAAGTTCAAAATCTCATCTCCCCTACTCCAGAACCCCATGCGCTTGCTCTAACATGGCAGTGTGATATCTGGTTGCATGTTGCATATGGTGCCTAGCTTGTATTGCTTCTAATTTGTTAAACTGCATCTCCATATCCTACACATTATAGTATTATACATGTGAATATGACACGCCTTCCTATTTTGGTACATACTACATCTCCCAATCACACCATGTTCTTACATCAAACTACTGTTCTTGTGTGTCCTGCATCTATCACTTATGATGAGACAGTCACGCCCGTGGGTTAGTATGAGACCCGCTACTCTTATAAAGAGTGCACTTTCGTCCTCTCCACATGATTCTGAAGAAACGACAAGTCTAAATGAAGATATTCAACATAGTTGTGTAGTTGAAGAACTCATTTCCCCTACACCACCATCGTAGGTGCTTGCTATAGATTTGCAGTGTGCTATGTGGTTGCATGTTGCATGTGGTGTCTAGCTTCTATTCCTTCTAATTAGGGTAAATTTCACGTTCTTAGTTAACACATTATACCTATGAATATGACATGCCTTCCTGTTCTTGGTACATACTACATCTTTCTATTAACCAGGTTCTTACATCAAACTACTTTTCTTGTGTATCCCACATCAATCACCTTCAAATTGACAGTGTGATATTGTTGCATCGTGCATATCATTTTAAGCATGTACTGCCTCTAATTAGTTGAAATGCAAATTATGATTAGACACTTTTAACTTTGTAGAGTGTTTTTGGTTGGATCTTGCATATGGTGTCTAGCTTGCATTGCTTGTAACTTGTTGAAATGCCTTCTGCTGAGCGTTTTTCGTACATATTTCATGATTCCATCCTCCTACAACGTGGTTGCCTTACATAAAAGTTGTGTTCATCAGTATCATGCATCAACGAATTTGGAAGAGTGAATTTCATTCCTTTTTCTTGTGGGTTTGACTTGAGAAGGAAAAATATAAAAGGATGAACGCACGTGGTGATGGTGGTCCTCTGGAGAAACGAAAACGGATGATCTCTACAGATTCTCCTACTACTTCTACTATAGGGCAAGTTCCAAATCTCACCTCCCACTACTGTAGGATGCTGCTAACGCGACACTACGATTAGAGACCTTTCGACGAAACTGTGTGTGATGCAATAATCACAAACGGTGATGTAAAAAACCGTCAAAATGGTGCAAAACGTTTGCGATGACGGATGCATCAAACACAGTTCATATTTTAGTTGCGTGTGCGATGCAGGGCATACGGTCCAGTTCAATTAACTGTTTGTAGTGAGGCAACACAAAAGAAACGGGCAGCCAGATGAAGGTGTGTGCGATGTCCTGCATACGTTTCCGTCCGATGAACTGTTTGTGATTAGGCAACACAAAATAAATGGTCAGCCATATCAAGGTGTGTGCGATATACGGCATGTGGTTCACTCGGCCTTGTCGTTAGTGTGTGACCTCTATGGCAACCGTTCGCTCCACACTAGCCTCTTCTTGAACCGTGGTGACCATCCACCGCCTCTTCGCCTTTCCCTCTCGATTTGGAACTGCTATCGCACTCTCTTCCTCCCTCCATTTGCCTTCACCCTTCCTTCTGCCATTGTTCGATCATCTTCTCCATGGAGGGAACATGCCGGAAATGACCCTGTTATTCTTGCCCCGCTCTGAAAGATGACGTGGTGGAGGAATTCATTGATCGGTGCGACGTCATCACCTCGACTAGCATTGCAGGTTCGTACAAGACCATTCTCGACTCAATAAATAGGATCATTACAAATAACCCAAGGTTTCAGGAGAGGTTTGATCTCCCCTGTCTTCTTCGCCATGACCCTGCTAGTTGTCGCGAGGACGACGGAAGCCTTGCCTTCTGCAAGTTGATGCCGCTTGATAATGATACATGTGATGTTAAGGTGCCATCTCTTAAGGGTAAGGCCTGGGCAGGCGCAAATGGAGATGGGTTGTTTATATTGGGAACAACTGCGACTGGGAACTTGTGAATGTGTACACTCGTCACCGGGTTCCACTTACAAAAATCTCAGACTACCATGAGTTTCAGCACACAGACAGTCTACGTACGTTCAGAAACGATCACCATGACTGTCGTCTATGGAAGATAGTAATTTCTCGAGTTCCCAACTGCTCTTTGGATTACAAGAACTATGATGTTGTTTCTATCTTCAACAAGCTTGTTGTCGTCTCTGCTTCCATCGATGGATGGATATTGCTCAAAAATCAATTTCAGTACACGAATGAGTACTGTGATGCAATTCAATACAAGCGTCTTGTGTTTGCTGCCACCACTCGTGGCACTGTTTTTGCATGGGATCCTTATTGTTTCGGTACGTTTGTCTTCCACCTTAATTAGAATTGTGTCATCCACATGCATGCTAGTTAGTATGACCATACTAATTAACCTTCTTGTGTTTCCAAGGTCCTGTGAACATTCCACCACCTATACTTGAAAAAAATTATAACAAAGGGGGAGATGATGATGGTGATAATCATGAGCATGAGGACAAGCAAGACCCATATACTCAGTGGCGCCTGGCAACTTATTCCGATGGATCACCTTTTCTTGTATGTATATAGGGCACTGCTGATGTTACTAACGAAGCAGGTGTTGTCTACTATGGTCGCACTATCCAGACCTATTCCAACATCTGTTGGAGGGTATTCGGGATGGATACTAGTGTACTAGCGCCAGCACCTTCTGAATGGTTTTGTATTGAAAGTCTTGGAGGAAACTCGCTCTTCCTTGGACAAAACTATCCAATGATGGTGAAAGAAGATCCAGCTGCTGTTGACACAACGTTACTACCATTTATGAGAAGCAATTGTATCTATACCTTGGACATTGCTATGGTTCCCTACCCTGGCTATCACAATATGCATCCTGATATAAGCCGCTTCAGCCAGGATGATCAATCCTGCGTTGGTTTCCAGATTGACAATAGCCGGCCCTTCCCAGAGAATTAGTTATGGTTCAAAGCAAGCGTTTCCAATGCCGAGGATTGGTTGAGCTGAAGTTCATTTCATCACTTTGTTATTTGTTGTGTGAGAAAAACTTTACTTTACTAGAATGTTTTGTTGGAAATAATCTATAATCCAACATGTATCCTCGTTGTTGTTGTGTGTTGATGACTTGTTGTATGTAATGAATGGTACATTTGCATATGCGTCCCATCAACTTACGCCTGCTCGCACGTCACACAAGTTGCGTGGCGGAACGTATATATTTTTTCTATTTGGATGACAAAAAAGTACGATGCCACTTTGTATTAGTGTCAATATGAACAGTACTACTGATTTCAGTTGCAAAAATTAGATAGTGCTAGTGATTTTTGGCTGCATATTTTGACAAATCGCTGTGTTACAAGGTCGACAAATGGCAATGTTACTAGATAAAGGGAGTACCTAGAACTCATCTAGATGAGATATAATTTGGTCTCATTCACCTGGAAAACAAGAACAAATACAACCCACATCACCACACACGCATCTTATAGCATCACATCCAATGGCTAAAAATGTTGAAAGAGACCATATTGTATCTCATCTAGATGAGTTCTAGAAAAACTGATAAACAAATGTCAATCTTTCCAGTTTGACAAATGGCAACATACCCAATATGACAGATGCAAATCTTACCAATTGTTTCTACGTGGTTGCACACGGGTCATCCAAAATAACCGTTTGCGTTGAAGGGATGCACAAATCCTGCACTGTGAATTTTCCATAGCCCTCACTTTGTATACAGGTGTTCTATCAAAAACGTTTGTGATCAAGAGTTGCACAAATCCTGCTCGCCACATTTTCCCTTGGCTTCCTAGGGAAACTGTCGGTTTGCATACGGGTGTTCTAACTAAAACATTTGTGATGAGTGTTTTATATTTGAAAACCATTGACGTTTTTTTCAAAAGAAAATCGTTTGATAAGTCCGCACATTAAGAGAGAAAAACGAAAGTTCGTTCAAACCATATCTTTCATTCAGTCACACTGCGAATTTATATTCATATGATCCAGAATTTGAGATAGAATATTAAACCCCAAAAAAACTTATTCCCCGCATAAAGGAACTTTGTCCGGCTCTGCATGATTAGTGCAACCCTTAGCCTCGAAGGCAAAGTATCAAAAAACGGACACCGTGTCTTTACTGACAACTTTTCAGTGAAGCGTCACGTTTGACCCATTAATATTTTGAACCATTTTCTTGGCTCTAGTTTTGCGTTTCGAGGCATAGCCCCATTGGCACGTCTTGTCGAAGCAGAGATTGTGCCCGCTTGTCGCGTGATTCCTATCAACATGACGTGGGTAGCACAACCGTGCCTTACGCACGATTGCATTGGGAACCGGTGAGGTTTCCGGCTGGAGTGGGGGGACGTTTGGCATTCACGTCTATAAAAGGATACATATCCTTCCCCTTTCACCTCACGCTCTCCTCAAGACCTAACTTCCCAATCTCATTAGCCCTGGCGCTCACAGCTCCAGCACCAGCAACTCTCAGGTCCTCCACCACCGCCTCCTTTTGGGGAACGTAATATTTCAAAAAAAAATCCTACGCACACGCAAGACCATGGTGATGCATAGAAACGAGAGGGGAGAATGTCGTCCACGTAGCCTCGTAGACCATAAGCGGAAGCGTTATGACAACGCGGTTGATGTAGTCGTACGTCTTCACGATCGACCAATCCTAGTACCGAACGTACGACACCTCCGCGATCTGCACACGTTCAGCTCGGTGACGTCCCACGAACTCATGATCCAGTAGAGCTTTGAGGGAGAGTTCCGTCAGCATGACGGCGTGATGCCGGTGACGATGAAGTTACAAACGCAGGGCTTCACCTAAGCACCGCTACGATATGACCAAGGTGGATTATGGTGGAGGGGCACCGCACATGGCTAAGAGATCAATGATCAACTTGTGTGTCTATGGGGTGCCCCCACTACAAGGATCCGGGTCTATTGCAATGAAATCGTTCGTCGGAATACATGCCGATTTGCGGCGATAAGTACCTATTGCCACAAAACAACATTTGTTGGTGGCCGTTGTGACTGGACACATGGTAATATGTTATTTCCACAAAAAAGCAATCATGGCAATAAAGTGTGCTATTGCAACAACCATGTGGGAAATTGCCACATGTTTTCCCGTAGCAAGACTCACCTGATGCCACAATTTACTTTGTGGAGATAGCTTTATTGCAACATGTAATGGATTATGGCGACTGATAGCTTGTGGCGATAGACATTTGTGGAAATAACCTATGCCAACGACACTTGTTTCGTGGCGCATACTCTTCCGTGGCAATAGTCAATTATGGCAATAAACTATGACAACAATCCTTGTTTTCACAGCATTAGGCATTTTGCCACGAACCACTATACTTGTGGCATTAACTTATGCCCACAAATATTATAGTCATCGTAAAAGGAAATTACAACGCACTAGTTTTGGTGGTGATAAATAGGTATCACAATGGGTGAAATGTTTGTAGCGAGAAACTATTGCGACAATTTAAACTTTTCGTGGTGCTAACATGTGGCAACCGAAAGTGGGTTGTGGTAATAGCCTATTGCAACCGTAAAAAAAATACAGGCATTCAATTACAATATTCAAAACCATATGTATAATATGTAGATTCATAAAATTCATAATTCTCATAGCAAATATCCATCAAATGAAACTCAAATGTAATTTAGCCATCCTATTAAGTGCCAAGACTAAACTGTTTGTGATCTATAGTCCAGTCGAGCTAGTTCTTTGGATCCTGCAATCAAGAAATTTTATATGTTGACCATGAATAGGATCACTATATAGTGATTCAGTTACCATATATTTTATGAACTCCACAATATACCATCACATGTGTATGGTCGTGTCAGCCAATAAAGACTGACAACAATAAGTGCCAAATATGCCAAGTACTATCTTTATCAAACCCATATTATGATATTCTGCATACCAACGGGGAAACAGATTAGATATGAAAAGAAAATTTTATGTAGCACAAGTTTTTAGCAATATCTTTTACCTTTGGAATAACTTGGTTGCTATTTCATGCCATGCATATGCACATCATGTATATTTGTATACGTCATGAATCTGTTGTCACACATAAATAAACAATGTTGTCATTCTTTCTTCAGAGGTGCAATAACAGCAAATCCTTCAGATAAAAAATGTAGCCTTATTCACTACTTCTTCCTTCCCAACAGTAACTTCACCCGCTCCGGGAGTGGAGTTGCAGAGCGGAGGTCCTCCGAACAGGGCCTAAGTCTAGCCATTAGATTAAGTTTAGTAGGCCTAATCATACGATGGTAATGCATCTGTGTAGGTTTGTGGGGGTGTGAGTAAGAAAATTATGTTTGCTCTTTTATAAGTAGTAGAGAATAGTAATCGTGGGTAGTTAGGAAGGATGTTTAGCGGCAATGATAAATAGACTATATTTTCTTTGGTGGGAACACAAAATATTGATGCAAACTATAGTAAAGCAAAATTAGGTGGTGCGAGAGTAATTATTTTTGGAGGGAATGTTTAGAACAATAAAATAAATTGTAAAAATAATATTTCAAAGTGATATGAGATATATATGCTGCTAAAGATAATGTTACTAAAATATGTTTATAAATAGTTATTGCTTAGTGAAAAGACCACCAAATCTGTGAATCATGGAGGGGCGATCCAGCGCCCTCCCCTCTAACGTTCTCGCCATCGATATTTGTATATTTCTTATTTATACATTGTTTCCCGGTAATTTAGTATACATGTATGGTACGTATAAGTAGTTCAACATGACCAATCCATGGCATCATATGTTTAGAGGATACCATATTTTGCATTGTTGTTGTCCTTAAGTGTTTTCAAGTCCCGACAAATTGTCTCATGACCGTCATCTTCCCTCCGAACTAGGCCGGGAGATTCCCGATGAAATCGTCTCATGTCCGTCGTCTTTCCTAAGTTTGGCGGCAGGCGGCATGTGGGAAGCTCGTATGCATGGCCGCTGGAGAGGCTCGAGCTCGCAGGCAAAGGTCGGGAAGTGAGACGGGGGAAATGCTTGGTCAGCACCGAGGATGGAGAAAGAGGGCGATGGGAGCCATGGCCAACCAAGAGCAGCGTGCAAGGTCAGAGGGGCAGCTCGCTGGCCGGGGCTTGCTGCCCGATAAGGACGACGCGAGTTGCTGCCTGGCAGGGGTGGCCATCACGCGGAAGTAAGGGTCGTGACCGGTGCTAGCACGTTGTCGTCGGACGACCCGACTGTAGGTACAACCAGGTTTGCACTACAATTTCAGAAAGCGGAAAAGACTTGGCCAATTTTGAACTACAGACCACATAAACCTCATTTGACCCTCACTTTTAAACTACTAGATTATACTCTTGCCTTGAAACGCAAGTACGGATGGGATGGATTGATGAGACGGTCAATCTATGTCAGTCTCAATCTCACATTTTGATCTTGAGATGGGGTGATCAAAACATCTTTCATCTTACCGGACAATCGTGAAGAGTTCCTCCGAGCCAGAGTAGGTCCAACATAATCATGTCATTTTTGTTTCAACGAAAACCATAGAAATTCAATTGATTAAATTAAATAACCAAACTAATCTCATTTTGAGATTTTTTGTATTAGGAACATGTTGTTACATCATGGATCTACAATTGTGTATCTTTATTTACTCCCGAGTTGCCATGACAAAATTCAAACTTTGAGGACAAATATTGCTTTGCAATTAAGTTAAAGTTAGTCCTAGCATTTCACACACAAAATCAATCTCATCCGGTCAGCAAGAAAATTGTGAGCAAATCTTCTATGTTTCTAAGCTGCCTCAAATTGGGACGCTGAGAGCGCTCCAGACTTTGGTCGTGTGATGAACCCCGACTATCAGTGTCAGGAAGCGACAACCCAATCTGGTTTAGACATGTGGGTATTTCCTTTAAATGTCACGTTGATTTTTAGAATGGGAATAAACATTTTCCAAACATTGTTGGGAATTTTATCAAACTATGTACAGTGTATTCTGCAGTATGGCACGCTATCCCGGCCCCGCTCGTCCGAATGGGCCCATATGTTAGTGGGATATATGAGAAAAAAAAAAGAAGAAAATGACTTAGAAATGTATGTATTTCCTTTAAATGTCACGTTTATTTTTAGAATGGGAATAAACATTTTCTGAACATTGTTGGGAATTTTATCAAACTGTGTACAGTGTATTTCACAGTATGACACGTTTTCCTGGTCCTGCTCGCTCGAATGGGCCCATATGTCAGTGGGATATATGAGAAAAAAAAAGAAAAAAAGAAGAAGAAAAAGACTTAGACATGTAAGTATTTCATTTAAATGTCACGTTTATTTTTAGAATGGGAATAAACATTTTCTGAACATTGTTGGGAATTTTATCAAACTGTGTACAGTGTATTTCGCAGTATGACACGGTAGCCCGGCCCCGCTCGTCCGAATTGGCCCATATGTCAGTGGGATATATGAGAGAAAAAAGAAAAAAAAAATCACGAGTTGTTGGGAATTTTATCAAACTGTGTACAGTGTATTTCGCAGTATGACACGTTAACCCGGCCCCGCTCGTCCTAATGGGCCCATATGTCAGTGGGATATATGAGAAAAAAATCACTAGGGGGATGGGGGCCGAACCTGCAACCTGTGCGCCGGTGAAGCATGTGCTAACCACCGGTGTAAGCATGTGTGTGATATTTACGAGGAGATGCATATATATACACTTTTCTATTATAAGAAATCTATTTAGTTTTTTTTCCCGAGAAAAGAAATCCAGTTAGAGTTTTTTTAGCAACAGAAATCCATCTAGGTATACATAGCCTTTTCTTTTGAGCTGGACAGGCCTGTTTATTCTGTTTGAAAGCTACGGGCCAGTTGTCTTTTGTGTGCTCCGAGTGTTTTTTCGTGTTCATTTTTTTGGCGGTCTCCTATTTGGCGCGAGCGACCAGGTGTGTGACCCGCTGCACTGAGTACATACATTTTTTTTGAAATAGCGAATATTTTTTAATTCATGAATTTATTTTCAAATAGGTGAACATGTTTACAAATTGGGGTGAAATATTTTGAATTTAAAACTTGTTCACTGAATTAAAAAAGTTCACCATAATTTTGAAGTTCCGAATTTTTTTTAAATTCATGATTTTTATAAAAATTCGTGAATATTTTTTAAATTCACAAATACTATTTGAAATTGCGTACATGTTTTTTGGAACTCGTCAACAAGTTCTTTTTTTGCATAGGTAAACATTTCTTGAAATTCAGGAACAACCCGTCAACATGTTCTTTTTGTATAGGCGTACATTCCATGATTGTTTAAAAAAAACTCATGAATATTTTATAAATACACGATTTTTTTAATAGACAATGCATCCCGATATTAAACAACACGATGGACTTGGCCTGGTGGCTAGCTTGTGCAGCGATGGGGCAGAGCTTGCGGAATCGAATCCCCTCGCCATGTGGCTAGCTTGTGCAGCGATGGGGCAGAGCTTGCGGAATCGAATCCCCTCGCCATGCCTTTTCCCTTTTATTTCTCGGCCCACACACAATTGGGCCATCAGCTATATTTTTTTTCATTTATTTCTCGGCCCACATAAAAATGGACCCGTCACATATAAAAATATGAGATGCTTAACAACGTGTAGAGCCAGGACTACAATTTCAACCTCAGGGACCATACCATGCACGTATTTTATTGTACCGGGACCGCATTGAAGCAGGTTGCAACTACCAGGACCAAGGTAGATCTCGCCAGCGACTACAACGACGATAAATGCAATTCTCTCTTTGTATACTCCTAATTAAGTTCTGCATCCTCCATAATAGAAATCTTTGACCTTAGGGCCCAATGACCATCGTCATTCAGTGAGATTGCATCGACTCGCTTTGAAATCCTAGTCTCTATTGCAACAAAATGACTACCTCACGCAACAGAATTTGTTTGTCGCAAATATCGCTACCATATTGCACCACCGATGTAGTTTGTTGCAATAGTTAGGCACTTTTTTGCAACAATATTTGTAACTAATGCAACATCACACCTGTGTTGCAATATCTTTCCGAATATTGCCACAAATATTTATTCTGTTGAAATACCAAGTCTGTATTACAACAAAGTGACCGCCCTCGTGCAACGGAATTTGTTTGTCGCAATACGGCTGCCATATTGCAACGTCGATACAATTTTGTTGCAGTATGAGGCCTATATTGCAACAAAGTTTGTTTCTATCGTGACCTAACTAAGTTATGGCAATATGTGTGACTTATTACCACAACCGGAGAATTTATGGTAATATTGTGTTTTATTGCAACAAAACATAGTTGTAGCAATAAATTTTGTTGCAATAGAACGAAATCCTTCTAGTGCCCCCTCCCCCCGTATATAAAGGAGTGGAGGATGGGGAGGGCCGACCCTCTATGGCGCGCCCTTGGAGGAGTCCTACTCCAACCGGGAGTAGGATTCCCCCCTTCCCTAGTTGGACTAGGAGAGAAGGAAGGGCGAGAGAGGGATGAAGGAAAGGGGGGGCGCCGCCCCTCCCTTCCTAGTCCAATTCGGACTAGAGGGAGAGGGGGCGCGCAGCCTGCCCTGGTCTCCTCTCTTTCTCTCCATTATGGCCCAATAAGGCCCATACACTTACCGTGGGGTTCCGGTAACCTCCCGGTACTCCGGTAAAAACTCGATTTCACCCGGAACTATTTCGATGTCCAAAAATTGGCTTCCAACATATCGATCTTTATGTCTCGACCATTTCGAGACTCCTCGTCATGTCCGTCATCATATCCGGGACTCCGAACTACCTTCGATACATCAAAACTCATAAACTCATAATACCGATCGTCACCGAATGTTAAGCGTGCGGATCCTACGGGTTCTAGAACTGATGAGGACATCACTAACAAGGTTACACCCACAGCTCCAACTGACACATATACATGACCAATTACTAGAGCTCGCGCATGCCAATTAAATTACCAGGTACTTTCGTTTCTTGGTAATGAATCTAATGTTCATGAGAATATGATGCTACCTAAATTGGATATATTTGTCTTGCTTACAAATGAAGGGCCTAGCTTGGACAAGAAGGATGAACATTGGAGCAAGATCAAGCATGGAGATGATGGCATGCGCAAGGGGAACAAGAATGGAGTTACAAGTGATGATTTCGGGACTTTGAAGCCACCATAATGAGTGCGTGAAGCCTTTGACGAAATATACAAGATGCCACTTCATAAATTTCGTCCAGAGGCTATTATAGGTGCTGCGTCACCTTATTATTGGGCCAGGCCCATGTAATTTCGAAATATTTGAGTATAGGCTGTTTTTAGAGTCCGTATGTGTGGGGAAACAAGAGTTAGGGTTGGTTTCGGACCCCTCCACCAAGGGCCACGAAATTCCCCCCTCTTTCCCCCATATATACAGCCCTTAGGGCGTCGTTTAGACTTTGGGTTTTGTTTAGATTAAAGTTCGCCATAGCTGCAACTTCGCGTACTTCGTTTGTGTTCAACGACCAGACAAAGACGTCACAGAACCCCACTTGATCAATAAAGCTTTCCTCTTAAATTCGCAATATCCAGATTGCAATCTCAGTTTCTTGCTTGTTCTTCGTTTGCCTGCAGGAAACAGACCTTCGTGGTCAGGTTGATCGTGCTCCGGCGTGGTCAATAACCTCTCGGAGTTGGTTTAGCGATTGCTAAGGCGCGACGTCCTCGCACGTTCGTAGTCGGATCGTCAAAGTCGACTTCCTCCAAAATGATAGCCACCATCTCATCGAAAGACGGGACACCTTTGCCTCTATCAAGAACTATGTAGACATGACCGAGACTCATCTCCGGTCAATAACCAACAGCGGAACCTGGATGCTCATATTGGTTCCTACATATTCTTCGAAGATCTTTATCAGTCAAACCGCATAACAATATACGTTGTTCCCTTTGTCATCGGTATGTTACTTGCCCGAGATTCGATCGTCGGTATTTCAATACCTAGTTCAATCTCATTATCGGCAAGTCTCTTTATTCGTTCCGTAATGCATCAGCTCGTGACTTACTCATTAGTCGTTTGCTTGCAAGGCTTATTACGATGTGTATTACCGAGAGGGTACAGAGATACCGTTCCGACACTCGGAGTGGCAACTCCTATTCTCGATCTATGCCAACACCAAAAACACGTTCGGAGACACCTGTAGAGCATCTTTATAATCACCCAGTTACGTTGTGACGTTTGATAGCATACAAGGTGTTCCTCTGGTATTCGGGAGTTGCATAATCTCATAGTAATAGGAACATGTATAAGTCATGAAGAACACAATAGCAGTAAAACTAAACGATCAAGTGCTAAGCTAACGGATTGGGTCAAGTCAATCACATCATTCACTAATGATGTGATCCCGTTATTCAAATGACAACTCATGTCTATGGCTAGGAAACTTAACCATCTTTGATTCAACGAGCTAGTCAAGTAGAGGCATACTAGTGACACTTTGTTTGTCTATGTATTCACACATGTACTATGTTTCCGGTTAATACAATTCTAGCATGAATAATAAACATTTATCATCATATAAGGAAATATAAATAACAACTTTATTATTTCCTCTAGGGCATATTTCCTTCAGTCTCCCACTTGCACTAGAGTCAATAATCCAGATTACATAGTAATGATTCTGACACCCATGGAGTCTTGGTGCTGATCATGTTTTGCTCATGAGAGAGGCTTAGTCAACGGGCCTACAACATTCAGATCCGTATGTTTCATGCAAATCTCTATGTCTCCCTCCTTGACTTGATCGTGGATGGAATTGAAGCGTCTCTTGATGTGCTTGGTTCTCTTGTGAAATCTGGATTCTTTTGCCAAGGCAATTGCACCAGTATTGTCACAAAAGATTTTCATTGGACCCGATGCACTAGGTATGATACCAAGATTGGATATGAACTCCTTCATCCAGACTCCTTCAATTGTTGCTTCCGAAGCAGCTATATACTCCGCTTCACATGTAGATCCTGTCACGACGCTTTGTTTAGAACTGCACCAACTGACAGCTCCATCGTTTAATATAAACACGTATCCGGTTTGTGACTTAGAGTCATCCGGATCAGTGTCAAAGCTTGCATCGACATAACCATTTACGTCGAGCTCTTTGTCACCTCCATAAATGAGAAACATATCCTTAGTCCTTTTCAAGTATTTCAGGATGTTCTTGACCGCTATGAAGGTGCAGACACTCCAAAATCTCATCTCTAGCATGATGGCGAAAGGTACCCTCCACACTGACGTGATTCGGGTGATGGTCTTCCGCCGCATTCTCCCCTGCCAATGCCAGGACTCCACCTATGGGAGTTCAATCTGGAAGAGCCCCAGACCCTGAAGCGGCTCTTCGGCACTATGCACGAAGATATCTAGAAGCAGCTCTTCAAGGCCCAAAAGGGTTGGCTGGAGCAGACCGAGGACAAAGGCTTCAGCAGCATGTTCTCGGCCTGAGAGGTAATCAGAATTCTGCTGAATACGTACCCTATCGATATTTCAAATATAACATGAGTTAGAACTTTTATGTTCCATTCAGGCCTGGATGAAGAAAGCGGAGCAGGTTAACTGTCCGGCTCCACTGCCCGAAGACCTAGATATGCCTCAACTGACGTCAATGCTGGTTCTTGCGCCGTACAAGGCGTCGAAGAAGAATGCCAGGAAGAAGGGCAAGGAGGTCAAGAGCGGCCCCCGCCCTAAGGGTCCCGCGGACACAGTGTCCGGGGAAACGGATGCCCTCTCCTCCCACGACGAAGAAGAAGAGAAGGAGGAGGAAGAGAGCGACTCCCCCATCAAGGAAAAGGGGAGGAAGATGGCTTCCCCGCCAGATGCAGGCAAGGCGGCGCCCCGGAAGAAACTGAACAACCCGACATTTCGGATTCAACATCCGAACACAATTTCCGAGTACATCCCAGGATCAAGCCCCTAGCCGAATCGTAAGTATCCGGATTTTTTGTTGTTCGTGTTCGGTTTAAATAGTATTTAGTGTTTGAGTAATTTCATTATGTCTTTATACAACCCTCCCCACACGCTCCCCGAGGCTTCGCTATCATCGGGGAATTCTCTCTAGCGGAGATGGTGGAGAGCGACACGCCACCGCGGCGCTTGTCGCCCATCTTAGGGGACACTGAGGTGTCCTCCCTACTGGCATCTCCTGCACAATGAGGTGGAGATAGGGCGGACAAAAAGGTGCCCAAGGTGGACACAGCGGCTGCAATCGGCCAAGGGGAAGCAGTCCCTATGGCAACCGATGGCGGGGAGCCAAAGCAATCTAGACCCCCGCAGAACAGCGTTCCGGAGTCCAGTGCGGCTCCAGAATCGGGAAGTCAGCCACCACGATGGGGGGAGGAACAACCGCTCCAATGGCGCCCTCCGTCAATCTGGAGGCGCCGAACACGCTGGAGGAAGCACTGTGAGGTGCTTCCATCGAAGCGGAACACCGTACCCTGATGGGTGCGGTCATGGGAAAGATTTAGTCCGCCATAAGCGGACTGAATGGAGCCTTCAACAGGCTACTGTCAGGCTTTGAGGTATGCGGCGTAATATTCTAAAGAGTACTCTTCCATTATATATATAGGTTATAAAACCTAGTATACAGACCGTATCCCTTGATGCTTTGTTTGATTCTGAAGAGAATCGAACAAAGGATCCATGTTATAGGATTTAACAGAGCAAAACCGTGTCCCTTGTTTGAACAAGCTTTGCTAGTAGCGGCATCTGCCCAGGCCGCAGATGTTTCCGAGCTCAATCGGAAGCTTCAACTAGCTGACGAGGAGCTCGACCGCGTCAACAAGCGTTTTGATGAAATACAAGGTATGCAGATTTTCAAAAAATTGAAATGTCAAAAGAAGATATGTTTGATGTGTGTGAGTGTGAACTCATTGTGCGATATGATTTATGCAACAATTGCTGTAGTTGAGGTCGAGGCCCTTAAGGGCGAGCTTACAAAGGCCAAGGAAGAGGCCAAGGTGAGCAAAGCGGCCACTGATAAAGCGGCTATCGACCTGAAGGCCGAATAGACCATGCATCAACAACATGGGTCGCAGGTGGCCGAAGTCGAACAAGAGCTGGATGATGCTATTCGCAAGTGCGATGCATTGGAGCAGAAGACTTCGGAGCAAGCATCCGAACTCAATATGGCAGTAAATGCTGCCAAGGAGGCGCGGAGCAAATCGTGCAGCGCTCATGAGGAGATCAAACAAGCGTGTCAGATAGCGGCTGGTAAGACCTTTCTCCTGCAGAGTATCTTCGGAGGTCAGAGGTATCTTGCGCTGACGCGATTATGGAGTTCTCTGGGCGCGTTTGCGGATCTCCCGAAGAGCATCGCCGATGCTGCCCAATTCTTCCAGCCCAGGAGGGGAACAACACGGAGAAGCTGTTTTGGTCGCAATTCCATGCGCCAGAACGTCTAGTACTTCTGAACCACCAGATGAAGCAGTTGGTCGAGCTGCATATATGGCGGGTGCGACCATGAAGGACTTGATAGTCCGGCTATGGCCCGCTGATCCAATCCCGAGTAGGTACTTTGGGTTGGTTAGGCGGCTCATCGATGCGAGGCCGCGGGTCAACGATGTTAAGCGTTCGTCCTGTATAGAAGGTGCACAGATGATCTTTGCCCGCTTCGAGATGCATTAGGCGAATTTGAAGGCCGCCGAGATTGCTACTGCTAACTCGCTGGAGGGCAAGGAACATCGGAGGCTGGAAAGGTACTTCGAGGATGTCCTAGAAGGAGCCCGCATCGTAGAGGGCCAGTGCTCAAGGGATTTGTCTTTGAGTAATTATATTCAGGTTGTAAAGACTATGCTTATGAACCAATGTCTATATAATTTTGCGCTTTCATATTGCAAGCGACTTTTCCTCCTGTGCGGCTGTTTGTTTAAATCTGAAAGTTTCCTGTCGTTGGCTTCAACCCCCATGTAGATACTACAGGGGTGTTCGGTATTGTGCGTGAACACTCTTTATCCAATGTCTTGGTCCATAAAGGAAGTGTCCGTGGAGCGAACCAGGCAATCAGACTATGTAGCTTTAATGCTTTCACTTAGCTATATGAGCTTGACTTGTGGGGCTAAGTACTAGCCTCTAGTATGTGTGCGGCTTTCCGAACTATGGTGCTCACTTTATGCGGCTGGGCGAAGACCAGCCCCTCGTATAACACAGAGTGGGTCACTATCGATCGTAGTATGACACTAGGTCACCAATCGTAGACCAGCTCTCCCTTATCATGATAGTCAATTTTCAGATTTCTCTATTGAGGTACTTTATCGGATAAACCAGAAATACAATCGCAATAGTTCTCCCTTTAGTACCTTAGTCGAACAATGCAGAACGTAATGTGGTAAGCACAGGAGCCAAGCAACCCAACTATAGACCCATGACATGATTTAGAGCCGATGCATATAATGAAATATCCGGGACGCCGAACAATTCCCTATAGGAGTTCGGACTTGGAGGTGCCCCTGGTATTAAGTCCAGATTTAAGGCATATGTGGCAATCTGACGTTGGGAGAGAACACATGGGGTAATAAAATGGACTCCAAGTGAATTGGAACCAAACTGCTTCTTTTATACCCCGTTTAATATGGCGAACCGTGTGGTTACAGATAATGCTGATAACATCTTGGGCATTTTACATGCCAACAGAAGAAAAGAGACTAAAAAGGGAAAAGGTTGAGACAGAGCCTGAATGTAATGAAAAAAAATTTGTCTGGGGGGCCTGCTGCACGTGTGCGTCGTTTCTCCTTTGTAATGTGTCCTTGAAGAGGGGAGTTATGATGGCCGCCTGCGAAAGAGGAAAGAGAACTCTGGAAAAGAATGTCCTGCACAGCAGTAGATAAGGTGGGTTCTTGTAAGGAACTGTTGAAAGAAAATATATTTTATAGTCCGAATAGGGTCAAGCCGAACTATGGACTATTTTTATGCATCGTGCCCCCAGCGCCGCCCAAGTTATTTTAAGGGCGTAATTGTGTATGCGAGGTACGTATGCTCCACCTTGTAAGGCTGTCTCCGGGGCGTAACTGCTAATCGAACTCGGTTTCTTGTGAGCTGTCGCATTGTAGTGCTGGTCGGACACGTTTAACAGTGTATGTGGTCTTGACGACCGATGAACTGTTCGGCTTGAATAAGCCGTTTTGAACCTCGGCTGCTAGGGTCGGAGTGTCTTCCTCTCTACGGAGGGAGCGCTCCATGTTTCCATTCACCGTGATGATGACGCGAGGTCCAGGCATTTTGAACTTTAAGTAAGCATAATACGGGACTGCGTTGAGGCGGGCGAAGGCCGTTCTCCCGAATAGTGCATGATAGCCACCTCAGAAGGGAGCGATGTCGAAGATTAACTCCTCGCTTCAAAAATTGTCTCGAGAGCCGAATACTACTTATAGTGTTAATGACCTCGTGCAGCGGGCCTCTATGCCATGTATCACTCCTTTATAGGTAGTCCCGGTGGGCTTAATCCTTGACGGGTCTATCCCCATCTTGCACACAGTGTCTTGGTATACCAGGTTTAGACTATTGTCGACGTCCATGGGGACTCGAGTAAGATGATATCCATCGATTATAGGGTTGAGTACTAGGGTCGCCAAACCTCCATGACGGATACTGGTCGGGTGATCCCTGTGATCAAAGGTTATTGGACAAGCCAACCATGGGTTAAACTTAGGGGCAACATGCCCTACGACATAAACATCCCTGAGTGTGCGCTTGTGTTCCCTCTTGGGGATATGGGTGTGATACGTCCATTTTGCATCATGCTTATAAGTTGATATTTATTGCACTATGGGCTGTTATTACATGTTTTGTCACAATACTTATGCCTTTTTATCTCTTATTTTGCAAGGTTTACATGAAGAGGGAGAATGCCGGCAGCTGAAATTCTAGGCTAGAAAAGGAGCAAACTCTGGAAACCTATTCTGCACAACTCCAAAAGCCCTGAAACTCCACAGAACATCGTTTCGGAAAAAATAAAAAATATCTGGCAAAAGAAACCCACGAGAGGGGCACAGGCTGGCCTCGAGCACTACTAGGAAAAGGGCTATAGACGATATGGTTACTAATGGCGCACCAGACATGTGGTGCGCCATTACTATATACTAATGGCGCACCATGTGTTGGTGCGCCATTAGTGTCCAAATACTAATGGCGCACCACATCCACGGTGCGCCATTAGTAACAAATTTTCTTTTTCATTTTTTTTCAAAACTAGTAATGGCGCACCAGTGGGTAGTGCGCCACTAGTAATTTTTTTCCAATTTCCATTTTTTTTTATTTTTTTTCAAAACTAGTAATGGCGCACCAGTGGATAGTGCGCCACTAGTAATGGCGCACCACATCCACGGTGCGCCACTAGTAATTTTTTTCAAATTTTGTTTCATTTTTTTTCAAAACTAGTAATGGCGCACCGTGTGTGTGGTGCGCCATTACTAACTTGGCCCAAAAATTCCACCGAATGCACCACCCGGGGTGGACCGCCTTTTCAGTTTAAAAAAAATAAAAGAAAATGATGGAAATGTCAAAAAAAAAAAAGTTTCCCATGTGATATGTGGTCTACTTGTTGGGAAAATTTACAAATATGAATTTCGACTTTATTTGCAAAATATCTCTCGAATTTGTAAAAATGGGCATAACTTTTGCATACGAACTCGGACTAAAAAGTTTTTTATATGAAAAATCATCTACTCGAAAAGTTACATACGAATTTAACTGGGGGAACCTCGTTAAACATTTTCAAAATCCCCAAAAACCTAACAGAAAAATGTTACGGGGCTTTTAAGATCTAGAGGCAAAAAAAATTCAAACTTACTAGTGGCGCACCGTCTGCTAGGTGCGCCACTAGTAACAGAAAAAATTGGTTTCGAAAAAAAAATTGGATTTTTTTTCAAAATATGATAATACGCAATATGACCGGGAAGTTTGAAATATGTTTTCATAATTTCATCATACTCATGAACATAAACAATGTCCTAGACATCAAGAAGGTTTAATAGGATTGATATGATAAATATATCAACAAGTGCCTGTGAAGTGAGCTGGTGCTGGGGTTGGATAGAACTGCGAAGTTATGCGTGCTCGGGCTAGAGTAGTGTGAGGATGTGTGACCTTCCGGGAAGTTTGACCACAGAGTACGATTTGACTTGAGATTAAGCATATTGAACCGAGATTAAGCCATAGTGACCCAAGATTAAGAAAAAAAGGAAAAAAATATTAAAAAACACTTGGAAAAAAAATCTGATTTTTTTTACTAATGGCGCACTTCCATGCGGTGCGCCATTAGTATACCAGATACTAATGGCGCACCAAGGGCTATACTAATGACGCACCAGTGGTGCGCCATTAGTAAAAATATCTAATGGCGTGGTGCTAGTGGCGCACCACTAGTGCGCCATTAGTAAGCAAAAGTGGTGCGCCACTAGCATGCCTTTTCCTAGTAGTGGAGGGTGGGGGGCGCGCCCCCCTTCTCAGGGCGTGCCCCCCTGCCTCGAGGGCCAGCCGGCAGGCCTCCGGTGCCCATCTTCTCATATATGAAGCGTTTTGACCTGGAAAAAATCAGAGGGAGGCTTTCGGGACCAGATGCCGCCGTCTCGAGGCGGAAACCAATCTAGGGCTCTTGCAGAGCTGTTCTGCCAGGGATACTTCCCTCTGGGAGGGTGAAATCGTCACCGCTGTCATCACCAACAACTCTCCCATCTTGGGGAGGGCTATCTTCATGAACATCTTCACCAGCACCATCTCCTCTCAAACCCTAGTTCATCTCTTTTATTCAATCTTTGTACCCAAACCTTAGATTGGTACCTGTGGGTTGCTAGTAGTGTTGATTACTCCTTGTAGTTGATGCTAGTTGGTCATATGTTCAGATCCATTATCCATATTAATACCCCTATGATCATGAACAATATTATGTCTTGTGAGTAGTTACTTTTGTTTCTGGGGACATGGGAGAAGTCTTGCTATTAGTAGTCATGTGAATTTGGTCTTCGTTCGATATTTTGATGAGATGTATGTTGTCTCTCCTCTAGTGGTGTCATGTGAACGTCGACTACATGACACTTCACCATTATTTGGGCCTAGAGGAAGGCATTGGGAAGTAATAAGTAGATGATGGGTTGCTAGAGTGACAGAGGCTTAAACCCTAGTTTATGCGTTGCTTCGTAAGGGGCTGATTTGGATCCATATGTTTCAGGCTATGGTTAGGTTTACCTTAATACTTCTTTTTTAGTTGCGGATGCTTGCATTAGAGGTTAATCATAAGTGGGAGGCTTGTCCAAGTAAGGGCAGCACCCAAGCACCGGTCCACCCACATACCAAATTATCAAAGTACCGAACGCGAGTCAGATGATCGTGATGAAAACTAGCTTGACGATAATTCGCATGTGTCCTCGGGAGCGCTTTACCTTATATAAGAGTTTGTCCAGGCTTTTCCTTTGCTACAAAAAGGATTGGGCCACCTTGCTGCACCTTATTTACTTTTACCTTTTGTCACTTGTTACCAATTACCTTATCACAAAACTATCTGTTACCTATAATTTCAGTGCTTGCAAAAAATACCTTACTGAAAACTACCTATCATTTCCTTCTGCTCCTCGTTGGGTTCGACACTCTTACTTATCGAAAGGACTACGATAGATCCCCTACACTTGTGGCTCATCAGGGTGTTGTAGATCATATTCACGGTTTTTACCTCCGGTGGAAATTTCTTCTGTCCCCCAGTGTTCGGCTGGCGAGGTTCGTCCTCCTCCTCGCTTTGAGGTCCTTTCCCCTTGTGTTCGGCATTTAACTTGCCAGCCTGCTTGAAGACCCAACGGTTTCTATTGGCGAGGTTTGCATGTTTGTCAGGGGTGCCATGAATCTAGTAAGGCCTTTCTAGTATTTTGTCGAGGCTAGATGGAGTGAGTCTGTTGCCTTTAAATGGCTTCTTCCGTTGACCGGGCCTGGAGCCACTGAATCCGGCATTTACTGTTGTATCATATATTTCTCCGGTATTGTTTTGACGCTTGTTCTAATTGCGTCGTGGCTTGCCATTGTCGTCCCTGACTTTGGAAGTGCCATGGTCATTGGTGCTATTGCTTCTACGAGCTAGCCATCTGTCTTTGCCCGTGCAAAAGCGGGTCATGAGTGTAGTAAGAGCTGCCATTGTCTTTAGCTTCTCTTGGCCGAGGTGTCTTGCCAGCCACTCATCCCACACACTGTGTTTGAGTGCCGCTAATGTCTCGGTGTCCGGACAGTCCATAATTTGGTTCTTTTTAGTTAGGTACCGGTTCCAAAGCTTGCGGGCTGACTCCTCGGGTTGCTGGATTATGTGACTTAGATCATCAGCATCCGGGGGGCAGACATAAGTCACTTGAAAGTTAGCCCAGAAAGCATCCTCTAGATCTTCCAAGCTTCCAATGGTGTTCTCTGGGAGGTTGTTCAACTAGTGCCGAGCTGGCCCTTTCAGCTTGAGAGGTAAGTATTTGGTGGCGTGGAGGTCATCTCCACGAGCCATGCATATGTGACGAATAAAGTCTTCTATCCACACAGCTTGGTCCATTGTTCCATCATATGCCTCGATGATCACGGGTATAAACCCTTCTAGAAATTGATGATCCATTGTCGGATTTCGGGTTCCGCAAACCCTTGATAGGTTCGAACTCTAGGATGCGCACGAAGAATACTCTCTCCCCGGCGTGCTCACCCTACGATTCCACGGCCTAGATCGACGAACTCAAAGTACAAGGTACATAGAGGATTATACTGGTTCGGGCCACCCTGTGGTGTAATACACTATTGCAGGATGCTGCTAACGCGACACTACGATCAGAGACCCTTTGATGACACTATGTGCGATGCATTAATCGCAAACGGGGATGTAAAAAAACCGTCAAAAAGGTGCAAAATACTAGAATGGTTCAGATTTTAGTTGCGTGTGCGATGCAGGGCATACGGTTCAGTCCGATGAACCGTTTGTACCACATCATGTTGATGCAGCTCCATGATAGCGTGCCAAGTTTCATGAATTTCAGACGAGTTTTGGATTTACTAGAATTTGATTTTCAATGAATTTATATGCACTGGAGCATGCACGTGTAGTTCAAATTTGAATTATGCACATAAATGCATTGAAAACTCACTTAATGCATAAAAATGTCCAAACGAACCCCGAAAAATCAGAAAAAATCATACAATACTCCTGTTGTTCTATGTTGACATGAGAAAAAAACTTGAAAGCAATAAGATGCAATGGATATCGTTTCCTCCCCAAAGGTGGGTAGTTCCCTACCGAAAACCATCATGGTTGTTGTGAGAAGCTCCAGTTTGTGAGAAGCATATACCCAAACCTGCCCCAAATGGGACACAATTTGTACCACGGCATGTTGATGCCGCTCCAGGATATCATGCCACGTTTCATGAATTTCAGACGGGTTTTTGGTTTACTAGAATTTAAAAACCCGGCATCTCAATGTTTTGCCGGCAATCAACGGTGCCATGGTGTTTGAAATTCATTCCCATTTCTTGCATGGGACCTAAGCATGCACCCAAGGACAAAGATTTGATTTTTCAATGAATTTATATGCACTAGAGCATGCATATGTAGTTCAAATTTGAGTTATGCACATAAATGCATTGAAAACTCACTTAATGCATAAAAATGTCCAAACGAACCCCGAAAAATCACAAAAAATCACACAACACTCTTGTTGTTCTATGTTGACACGAGAAAAAAACTTGAAAGCAATAAGAGGCAATGATATCGTTTCGTCCCCAAAGGTGGGTCGTTCCCTACCAAACACCATCATGGTTGTTGTGAGAAGCTCCGGTTTGTGAGAACCATATACCCAAACCTGCCCCAAATGGGAGAAATTTTTTACCATGACTTATTGATGTCGCTCCATGATAGCATGCCAAGTTTCATGGGTTTCAGACGAGTTTTTGATTTAATAGAATTTAAAAACCAGGCATCTCAATGTTCTGCCGGCAATCAACGATGCCATGGTATTTGAAATTCATTCCCATTTCTTGCATGGGACCTAAGCATGCACCCATGGACAAATATTTGATTTGCCAACGAATTTATATGTACTGGAGCATGCACACGTAGTTCAAGTTTGAATTATGCACATAAATGCATTGAAAACTCACTTAATGCATAAAAATGTCCAAACGTACCCCGAAAAATCAAAAAAAAATCACACAACACTCCTCTTGTTCTATGTTGAAACGAGAAAAAAAACTTGAAAGCAATAAGAGGCATTGGATATCATTTCATCCCCAAAGGTGGGTTGTTCCCTACCAAAAACCATCATGGTTGTTGCGAGAAGCTCCGGTTTGTCCGAAGCATATACCTAAATCTGCCCCAAATGGGACAAAATTTGTACCACAACATGTTGATGCCGCTCCATGATAGCATGCCAAGGTTCATGAACTTCAGACGAGTTTTGGATTTACTAGAATTTAAATACCATGCATCTCAATGTTCTGCCAGCAATCAACGGTGCCATGGTGTTTGAAATTCATTCACATTTCTTGCATGGGACCTAAGCATGCACCCAAGGACAAAGATTTGATTTTTCAATTAATTAATATGCACTGGAGCATGCGCATGTAGTTAAAATTTGAATTATGCACATAAATGCATTGAAAACTGACTTAATGCATAAAAATGTCCAAACTAACCCTGAATAATTCCAAATCTTTTATGATCACTTCAGAGAAAAGGTCTAGCAATTCAAACACCGTCCATGGCCACTGTGACCCCGTTATGTAATTCAATTCAAGACCAAAAATCATGTAGATCCCACATAGTTTATTATAACCAACCGTGTGAGATGCAGCACAAAATATCTTCGGACCGTGTCTGGATAAGGGACCGTGTCTAATGACACATTGCGCGCTAGTTTTTTGGCTGAAGCGATTCCAAATTTTTGGCTTCCGCGGAAATATCTACCTCCCCGCCCCCTCCCCCTTACCAAAAGCCACATTTCCCCTCCTTCACCCTTCCTTTCCAAGTTGAAACCTTCACTCCTTGCTTGTAGTGCCGCCGCCTCCTCGCCGACGACCCTCCTTCACGTTGCTCGGCCTCGCCTATCCAGGAAGATAATCCACACCCGACCCCCATCCTCCTCCTCCTTCCACGTCCCACATGCCCCGACCGCCGGCGCGAGCGCAACACCTTCCACCCAAATCACCGACCGCTCCACCAAATAAGCGCCGGCCTAAGCCATGGTGCACGCAGTATAGCCAGGACCTCAAGGAGAATTTGGCAGTGGAGGAGCAAATTGCGTCCGCACGCGCGGATGAGGTCGCGATGGCAGCCATTCGTGCCGACCCCCAAATCTTGGAGGAGCACCTCGCCGTCGAGGCCACCATTGACGCCTCGTGTGCCGACGCCGTGACGCGGTTGGCTGCTTTAAACGACAGTTCATGGCATTTTCTCGAGGCCACCGTCAGTGCCTTCGACGAAGATTACGAGGTGTTTTCTCAGCGTGCACGTGCTTACCTCATCTCGAGATCCAGAAGGTTGGTGCCCAGAGCGGCTGAAGCAACTCACCACTACAACGAGGGCAACCACTATTCGGAGGCCTTGCCCTCTTCCATGTCCAAGGAGCCAATCGTTATCGATATCTCCGACAATGAGGAGTAGCTTGTCTTATTAGCTCACTATAAGGACCCATGTTTAGTTTGCTAGCTATTGTATTTCCGTAACAAATTCTAGTGAATTATGCTATCTACTTTCACCATGCATTCTTCTGCTATAGTGTATATGTTCTATATGTCGTGCAATGTGGTGTTCAATTAACTGCTTGGTTCAATTCTGCAAATGTGATGTTCAATTTTTCAGGGTGCAATATTTCCAAGTTGTTAAGCATGCTTGGTTTGGTTAACTGTCTGATCTTCAATTATGAGTATGTTATATTGTTCAATTGGTGTTTACTTAACTGCTTGGTTCATTTGTTGTGGCTTGGATCACTTGTTGTGGTGTTTAGTTAACTGCTTGGTTCTATTCTGCAATGCGATGTTCAATTTTTGTGGCTGCATTCTGTTATTGTAGACCATGTGAGGAATAAATCAAATTTGGCTGTACTAAATACATGAGAAACAAATACAATTGCTATATTTCCAAATTGTTAAGCATGCTTGGTTTGGTTAACTGTCTGATCTTCTATTAGGAGTATGTTATATTGTGCAATATGGTGCTCAGTTAACGTTTGGTTCATTTGTTGTGGTGTTTAGTTTATTGCTTGGTTCAATTCTACAATGCGACGTTCAATTGTTGTGGCTGCATTCTCTTATACAATGTGAAGAATAAACCGACTTTGGATGTACTAAATACATGAGAAACAAATACAGTTGCTATATTTCCAAATTGTTAAGCATGCTTGGTTTGGTTAACTGTCTGATCTTCTATTAGGAGTATGTTATATTGTGCAATATGGTGCCCAGTTAACGTTTGGTTCATTTGTTGTGGTGTTTATTTAACTGCTTGGTTCAATTCTGCAATGCGATGTTCAATTGTTGTGGCTGCATTCTCTTATTGTATACCATGTGAGGGATAAATGGGTTTTCCATGTGGCTTGAATTAATCTGATGAATCTGCAATGTGCTTATTTAGCATCAACATATTTTACTGATACCATGCGAACCCTTACTTAACCTAATGACTAACTACATTATATGTGTTGCAGGGATACAATGGGAAGCACTGAGGTTTAAAAGATGGTACAAACTATTATACCTTAAGTTTTCATATTCCTTTGCCCCATTTCCAATATATAGAAGATATTTATGCACACCCTTGTTTTTAGGCTTCACTGATGATTACCTCTCAAACCACCTCTGTGGCCAGGAGGCGAGGAAAGTTTTCATACAACACCCACAGTTCAATATTGAAGTGTTCCTGAAGAGGTCGAAGGATGGACGATCAATCATCCATAGGCACTGGCCTAAAGTTTCAAAGACCTTCAACATGAATGAAGGCTCTGTATTCGCCTTCCGCTTCAGCAGTTTTCTAGATGAGATGCATCTCTGTATGTACCGTCTATGATGCTAATTTCGAAAAGTTCTATATGTTGCATGTGAAACTTGCTGCTGGTGCAGTTGTGTAATGGGGTAGCTGAGTGCTGAAGCTATATCATGTTGTACTCTGATGTGTTTAAATTATGAAATTTTGCTTCCTTAATATGGAAATGAAATATATTGTGTGCTTAATATGAAATGTCAATTAGATTAATAAATGGATTATGAATAATCATCCTGCTAATGGCGAATTAGCCTGCTAATTGTGTTTTGCTATTGCGAACGGTTGTTGAAAAAAATACCGTGGGCGATGACCTCATGCAACGCACACAGTTTCTAGGAATAAACCGTGTTGGATCAATGAACAAAATCACACGACTTTCTCTTGAAAACTATTTGCGTTAATCCTCCTTGCGCAAACGTTTACCACATAAAAACTGTGTGGGATGTACCTGTGAACGGAAATGTTTTCCTTGGAGCGACTGTGTGGGATGTGCATACGGACGGAAACGTTTAGCAAGGACTGACTGTGTGGGATGTACTTGCAACCGGAAACAATTTCGCCATATAATTGTATTTTTAGCTCTACTATATGTATTTCCGTATTTGAGTGCTCGCCGGTCGCACATGACCTCATTTTGCAGAACGTGTGTGCCAGGAGGGCATATTCCCTACGATTTCTGGGTCGTGTGGGAAGGACCCCCCTATCACCCACACTCACTTGGCGACGGTTCGAATTGCCATCGCGGAAAGGGGTTATAAACCGTTTGTTTAGGACCGACATGCGCACGAGTGATACCCTACTCCAGTGTGTGTGGTGGGTTGCCTTCTATGGCTGAGGAAGAACTAGTACAAGGGATGAACAGCCTCCGAAGGAGATGTGTTCTTAGGCTCGGATGAGCTTGTGGTGTGTCTAGGGCAGATTCGATCCGATCCAAACCAGATGCCCTCTATGGTGGTGGCTAGGTCCTATTTATAGTGGCCTTGGTCCTCTTGCCAAATATCAGCGGGAAGGGATCCCACAACGGCCAAATTTGAAGGGAACAACTAGTACAAGTGATCCTGACAAAAGTGGTCTTCGCCTGCCAAAGGCTCTGGTGGCGATGCCCCGCCGGGCTCCACGATGACCTCCGTTCTACAGCCCTGACGGTCCTTGGTCTGGTTGCACCAATATGGAAACCTTTGTCTGATCCCTAGGGACTCCGCGCCTGCGCTTACCCTCTTAGCACCAAATAGGAAACTAGTACACTGCGCCCGCTGGCGCACGCCTAGCCTTGGTCGTCATGGCTCATGTCACGTAAACCTCGCGGGGTGCTCCTTGCATAGATATCTCTGCTCCTCGGGAGCCAACCTAGAGAGACGGCCCCTAGGGAGATCTTGCTGCCGCCTGCCTCGCAAGGCTTTGCCCCTCGCGACGGTCTTGAGTTGTAGTTGCTAAAGTTGGGCCATACCAGGCAGCTGATGGAGCCACGTCACGGGCCGCAGGCAGGCATGTCTGGGTACCCCCGTTCCCAGGACGCCGACAGTAGCCCTCGGGCCCAAGGCGCGCGTGGACATGGCTTCAAGGCGAAGCCAAAGGGGCAAGGGCGAAGCGCCGCGGGCCCGAAACGTGTGCGGCCTTGGTCGACTCATGGCGACTTGATTGGGCGTGGGTGTCTTCGCTTCCCCACGCTGCCTCGACAATTGCCCGACTTGACGAGACCCTGCTGCATGCACAGAAGAAACATCATTACATGAGATTGTGGAGGCCGACGGTTGACCTCCTCCAGGCTATAAATGGGGAGGGGGTGAAGCCCCCATTGCCCATCTCGCTCTTCTTGTCGCCCGGTTCTTCTTCCTCCTACTTTCTTCGCCCTGTTCTTGAAACTTCCATGGCGCCACCCAAGAGGTCCTCCGCCCTAGAGAAGGGGAAAGCTTGCCAGGAAGAGTCCGACTTGCCACCGCTCTAGAGGGGGAGGGGCCACCTCTGTAAGCACGTTGCTACCCATGCAGCGGCGCTCCAGGGTCACAGGCGTACTCCTTCCGGGGTTGATGCCGCCCCGGGCGGTCACAAGGGCCCCTCTTCCCGTGGCAGGGGCCGCCCTCGTCGCGGCAGCCCCTTCGCCGCGGGATGGTGTGGTTTGGTCACCCAACCTCCTCGGTCAGGCTCCCATTCATCGGAGGCATTCATGGAGTTCGTCGTGTGGCCGGAGTATCCGGCTGGTGCCTGGCTCCAGCTACCGCGCTTCTTCGCCCATGAGATGCCGGCTGAGGGTCTCGACGGCCTCCGGCTGCAGGCCGATGGCTGCTGCACCAAGGCATCTTGGGTTGCGGTGGATATCTTTGCTGCGGGCAACATGGCCCTGGCCCATGGTTGGCAAATATTCGCCCGCGCACGCGGTTTGGGCAAGCAATGCACCCTCCACTTCAAGTACGATGGCGCCGCAACCCTCTTCGTGAGGGTGTTTGGGGCGGACGACCGATGCGCAGGGTGCTGCCCTGAAGACGGCAGCGGTGACGATGGGCTCAGCCTTGGCGACGGTCCCGACGAGGCCACAGGTGAGCTCGCTCTTGGTGACGGCCGTGACTCCTCCAGCGGCGGCGGCTCTTCCGCCAGCAAGAGCTCGAGCAGCGGTGGCTACGACCAGCCACCGCCCCGTCGGGCTCGCTTCGAGGTCAGTGATGGGTCGTCTCGCCGCGATGTGGCGGTGAAGCGCGGGGAGGGATCAGACTGAGTTAAGCGCCGGAGGCCCCTAGGACGGGTCTCGCGAGCTGCTGCGGCCGTGCGGCCTGCTTTTGTTTAGCTTTCCTTCCTTCATGCGTTTCGAAAAAGGGCAAGTGGCCCGACTTGAGCGTGTAATGAACTGTGATGCCTATGTTGCCATGTTATGTTATGGTATTCAAGTGCCTCATGAGGGTAGAGGGGTAACTTAGCTGGATATGCTCGAGGGTGCGTTTTCCGGCATTTGTGGAGGCTTCCTCGCCGCCGGCGCCGGCGCTGCGGGCCTTGGAGGGGGCATCTACAAGGAAATCTGCCAGATACCTCGCTCCTTCTTGCATGATCTCTCACGCGCGGGACGATCATGGCTTGACACAACGTGTCACGGTACCCAGTGGGCACGGACTTGAGGGGGTGCGCCACTCACGAGCTCAAACGAGAGTGCCTCGCAAAGATCAAGGAGGCCGAAGCCCTGGGACGAGAGGGTTCTGGCGAGGCGTGCCCGTGATATAAGCTGACCAGCGCGCGGACACAGACACTCCTGCCTAGCCCCCGTGGGGGTGCGCGAGGGAGAACGTCAAACAACTACCGTCCACCCCGACGCAGGAATAAGAGCGAACAAAGAGAGAAGAGAGGAAAACTCAACCAAGCAACTGAAGGACACATAACTCCAAATCCATTAAAAGACCGCAACCAGATACAGAAGCCAAATGAATAGCCGCTTCTGGCACCTAGTCTAGTCTTCTCACCAGCGCAGAGCTAAGTGCTGCCACTAGGACGTGGGAGGGAGCCCCCGAGGCCCGAGGGCGGCACTCCGGAGACTCCGGGGCGTGTAAAGCCCCACTCATTATTACGTGAGAGTGTCATGGGCGGAGACCTTCACAGGCACTAGGCCTTGCTTCATAGGCACATGGCCTTGGCTTCATAGGCACAGGGCCTTGGCTTCATAGGCACTAGGCCTTGCTTCATGGGTAGAAATTTCAGAGCTGCTGGATGTTCCATGCATTCTGGATGGGGATGCCGTCCCCCGTCTCCAGGCCTACAGCGCCAGGCCTGAAGACATGGGCAATCCTGAACAGGCCCTCCCACATGGGTGAGAGCTTGTGCAGCCCTTCCCTGGAGAGCACCCGCCTCAGGACCAGATAGCCTACCTCGAGCGTCCTGGAACGGATGTTGCGGTAGTGGTACCGCCGCAGCGCCTGCTAGTACCTTGCTGCTCGGAGTGAGGCTTGTCGGCGGCACTCCTCTCCCAGCACGAGATCCATCCCCCACGCAGCATCCTGGCGTGCCTCGTCAAACGGTAAGACCCGCGCGGAGCGATGTTTGACCTCGTGAAGGAGAAGTGCTTCGGCTCCGTATACGAGGAAGAATGGGGTCTCGCCTGTTGTCTTGGTGGCGGTGGTGCGAACGGACCACAACACGGATTGGAGCTCGTCGTTCCAGCCCCTGCAATAGGCCTCAAGCTTCTTCTTGAAGGTCCTCGCCTTGAGGCCCCTCGGGACCTCCACGTTGGTGCTCTCAGCTTGCCCGTTGCTCCTCGGATGTGCCACTGAGGCGTAGCATATCTGCGTTCCAAGGTTAGCACAATATGTTTTGAAGAGGTTGCTAGTGAATTGTGAGCCGTTGTCGGTGATGATGTGATTAGGGACCCTGAACCGGCTCACGAGGCCCCTGATGAACTTGACCGCCGAGCCGGCAGGGATGGTGCGCGCTGGCTCCACCTCAGCCCACATGGTGAACCTGTCGATGGCGATGTAGAGGTAGCGGTAGCCCCCGGGTGGTCGGGGGAAGGGCCCCAAGATGTCCAGCCCCCAGACCGTGAACAACCACGAGATTGGGATAGTCTGAAGGCCCTAAGCTGGCTGGTGGATCTGCTTGGCGTGGAATTGGCAGGCTTCACAGGATTTCACCAGCTCGGCAGCATCGTTGAGCGCTGTTGGCCAATAGAATCCACTACAAAACACCTTGGCCGCCAGGGTGCGCGAGGACGAGTGATGCCCGCAGTCCCCGCTATGTATGTCAGTTAGCAGCTCACGCCCCTGCTCCCTGGAGATGCATCTCAAAGAAACGTCATTGGGTCGCTTTCGGTACAACTCACCATCCTGGAGGCAGTAAGCCGTGGCCTGCCTGGCCACGCGCTCTGCGTCCTCCTCCTTCTCTGGCGGGGCTCGATGCTGCAGGTAGGTCTTGAACTCCTGAGTCCAGCAATCCTCCTAGGGCTCGAGAGCAAGGAGCAAGCGCGCTCCCAAGGTCGGGCCACATGCAGGAGCTCCAGAAGTTGGCGGAGGGGGAAGCTCCTCCTAAGGCAGTGTCGGTTCCGCAGCCGGTGGGGCGGCCGAGGCATGAAGAGCCGTTCCTCAGAGATGCCGGGCTCCTCCGACTGGCGCCTGGACGCCCTCATGGCGATGTTGTCTGCCTCCTTGTTTCGTGCCACGCGGTACGTGCTGCATCTCTAGGCCCAGGAACTTTTTTTCCATTTTGCGTACCTCCGCTAGGTACGCCTCCATGTGCCCATCCCTGGGCTCGTAGACCTTGTTGGAGAAGTTGATGAGAAGGTGAGAGTTTCCCTTGATGGTGAGGCACTTCACACCAAGGGCAGCCGTAGCCTTCAGGCCGGTGAGGAATTCGTACTCCGCGATGTTGTTGGAGACCTTCTCGCCGTGCTGGAAGCAGAGTTGCACAACGCAGTAGAGCTTGTCCTTGGTGGGCACCAGGAGCACGAGGCTAGCCCCTGCGACCTGGCGTGCAAAGGCGCCGTCGAAGTACATGACCCAGCCATCCGGTGCTTCACTCCATGGCAAGAGGGACCGGTCCTCACCCGCTCCGGGATCTGGGGTGTCGGTCCATTCTGCCACGAAGCCAGCAAGCGCAGCGCCCTTGACGACCCTGGTGGTGCTGAACTCCAGTTGAAACGCTTGCAGCTCAATGTTCATTCGGCAACCCTTCCCGCAGCATTGGGGCTCCTCAACACCCTCTCCAACGGGTAAGCAGATACAACCTTGATGGGATGGCCTTGGAAGTAGTGGCGCAGCTTGTGCGAAGCAACGAGGAGCGCAAGCAGAAGCTTTTGTGGCATGGGGTAGCGTGCCCAAGCGTCGCGGAGCATCGTGCTGACGAAGTACACCGGGTGCTCGACGAGGGCGGGGGCCAGGCTCTCCTTAGGCGGTGGTGCCTCCTGAGGCAAGGGGGCCTCAGGAGCTTGGTTACCGGACGTAGCGGTTGGGGCTTTAGGAACGTAATCTCATGGAGCTTGGTCGTCGGCTTGCCCTGGCGGAGTCTCGTGAGTGTCTCCCCGGGGTTGTGAGGCCTTGTCCTGGCGCTCCTCCCAGACTGCCACCAGCGCTGCGCTAGCGGAGTGTGGTGTCGTGGCTAGGTAAAGCACCAAGGGCTCTTGGGGTTTCGGCGCCACCTTTACCGGTGGGCTAGTGAGGTACTTCTTGAGGTCTTCGAATGTTGCATCGGCCTCTAGGGTCCACTCAAACAGGCATTTCCTTTTCGTCAATTTGAAGAAGGGAAGGGCACGCTCCCCTAGCTTGGAGATGAAACGCCCGAGCGACGTCACACAGCCGACCAGCTTCTGCATCTCCTTGAGGGTCTTCGGTGGACTCATCTTCTCAATGGCCTTGACCTTCTCGGGGTTAGCCTCAATTCGTCTGTGCGACACTAGGAAACCCAGCAGCTCGCCTGACGGAGCGCCGAACACACACTTCTCTGGGTAGAGCCGCGGGTCTACCTTGTGAAGTTTGGTGAAGGTCTCTTCCAAATCTTTAATGAGGGTCTTGGCCTCCCGAGATTTTACCTCGATGTCATCAACGTAGGCCTCAGCGTTCCTCTTGAGTTGGTCACAGGGCAATATGCATCAGCTGCTGGAAAGTTGCTCCTGCATTCTGCAACCCGAACGACATACAAGTGTAGCAGTGTACCCCGCACGAGGTGAGGAAGGCGGTCTTCTCGACGTCTTGTACCACCATGTTGATTTGATGGTAGCTTGAAAAGGCATCCATGAAGCACAGCAGGTCGCACTCGGCGGTGGAATCGACAATCTGATCGATGCGCGGCAGTGGGAACGGGTCTTGTGGGCAGGCCTTGTTGAGGTTGGTGAAGTCGACACACATACGCTCCTTTCCACCTTTCTTGGGCACGACTATCGGATTTTCCAACCACTCAGGAAATCGAACCTCGCGGATCACGCCTGCTTCTTGCAACTTGCGAGTCTCTTGTACGATGAAAGACTGCTTCTCAGTGGACTGGCGCTTGGCCGTCTACTTTACTGGGTGCACGTTGGGGCATATGTTTAGGTGATGCTCAATCACCCCACTTGGGACTCCTGCCAGGTCCTTCGGTTCCCATGCGAACACCTCCTTGTTGGCGCGTAGGAATCCGACAAGCGCCTTTTCTTGAGCTAGGGGAAGGCCAGCGCCGATGGTGAAGGTGGCCCCCGACGCCTCGTCTTCATCCACCAGCACCTGCTTCGTCTCGGCCCGGTCTTGAGAGAAAAGCTGCTTCTTTTTGGATGGTGCAGCCCCCACGGCCTCCGTAGCTGCTTCGTTGGCCAGACGTGCCACCGTTGCGGCCCTGAAGGCAAGCCCGAGGGCCCCCAGTGCCTCCTTGGTATCTTCGGCACAGTGAGAACGCCGTTGCACCCCGACATCTTCATGAGGTTGTAGGATGGGTGAGTTGCTGCCATCAACTTGGCTTGGGCTGGGTACCCGAGAATGGCGTTGTATGGGAGGCCGATGTGGGCGACGTAGAAGTCGATAAGCTTGGTGCGGTAGTTGTTGCGGGTGTCGAAGGTGACGGGGAGCGGGATCTGCCCCATGGGGCTGGTGGTGCCGTCGACGACCCCGGAGAACGGCCTGGAGGGACAGAGCCATTCTGGCGACACGTGGATCATGCCGAATGCTTCTGGGGAGAGCATGTTGACTCCAGCCCCGCCGTCGATGAGTGTCTTGGTTACCGCCACATGGTTGATAGTGGGGATGCAGAGCATCGGGAGTGCGCCCGCGCCTGCGGTGACCACTGGGAGGCTCGGGTGGATCCCACTTGACGGAAGAACTGCTTGATGTGGTGATCCGAGGGCGGCGCCTGAGAGACGCCGAGGAGGGCCGCGACAGCGTGGGGTGCCGGTGTCGCCAAGCGTGCGGTGAAGAGACCGGGCACCTCCTCCCAGGATGCCACATATGACTCAGGCATGCTAAGAAACCAGGCACGCGGTACACTGGTGAGTGCCATGGGGAGCCAGCTAGCCATGACCTTGCTGTCACCGCTGGCCGCCGAAACGGCCTCCTCGTAGGCCTGAAGGAAAATAGCCGGATCTTCCGCTCCGTTGTAACGGGGTGACATCTGCAGCCTAAACCTGAGTGGCCACTCCACCTGTCACAAGGCGGGGGTGAAGGCTCGGTGGCCCGCAACGCTGCCACGCGCGCCCACCAGGCCGGTCGGAGGAGAGGCGCCCTCCATAGGAGCCTGGCGGATGGAGAGCGAGGTGGACAGAGAGGCGGAACTTCGGTGCACCCCTACCTGGCACGCCAAATGTTGGATTTCGAGTTCCGCAAACCCTTGAGAGGTTCAAACTCTGTGCTGCGCACGAAGAACACTCTCTCCCCAGCGCGCTCACCCTACGATTCCACGGCCTAGCTCGACGAACTCAAAGAACAAGGGACACAAAGGATTATACTGGTTCGGGCCACCCTGTGGTGTAATACCCTACTCCAGTGTGGGTGGTTGATTGCCTTGTATGGCTGTGGAAGAACTAGTACAAGGGATGAACAGCCTCCGGAGGAGAGGTGTTCTTAGGCTCGGATGAGCTTGTGGTGTGTCTAGGGCCGAATCGATCCGATCCAAGCCAGATGCCCCTCTATGGTGGTGGCTAGGTCCTATTTATAGTGCCCTTGGTCGTCCTCTTCCAAAATATCGGAGGGATCCCACAACGGCCAAATTTTAAGGGGAACAACTAGTACAAGTTATCCTGACAAAAGTGATCTTCGCCTTCCAAAGGCTCTGGTGGTGACGCCGCACCAGGATCAACGACGACCTCCGTTCAGCAGCCCTGACGGTCCTTGGTCTTGTTGCATCAATATGGAAACATTTGCCGGATCCCTCGGGACTCCGCGCCTATGCTTGCCCTCTTAGCACCAAAGTGGAAACTAGTACACTGCGCCCGTTGGCGCCCGCCTAGCCTTGGTAATCATGGCTCACGTCACGTGAACTTCACGAGGTGCTCCTTGCATAGATATCTCCGCTCCTCGGGAGCCAGCCTAGAGAGACTGCCACTAGGGAGGTCTTGTTGTCACCTGCCTCACGAGGCTTGGCCCCTTGCGAGGCATGGCCCCTCGCGAGGGTCTTGAGTTGCAGTTGCTGAAGTTGGGCTGTACCAGGCCACTGATGGAGCCATGTCACGTGCCGCATGCAGGCAAGTCTAGGTACCCCCGTTCCCAGGACGCCGACTTCCATCATCTCATCGGTGAAGCATATAGGGCGTGCAACGCCCGTGTATCCCGCAACATCATGGCATAATTCGGATGGTATTTGTGTTCGGTGTTGGTTCCGAACTTGGTTGTGCCCGGCGTGTTTGGCTTGATAGCCGTTGTCCCGCGTGGGAGCACATTCTCTTGATCCGTATATTGATCTGGCCTGACCGGCTTTTCTATTCAGGTCCTGATGTAAATCGTACTTATGGCCCTGAGCCGTTGTATCCTTTCCTTTACGGTGGGGAGGTGTGGGCTACTGTACGGCATTGCTGGCCGCTTTGTCCCACCCACAAGGTGGTCAGTCCGGTTGATCGGCCTGATCGTACTTCGGCGAAATTGGCGCAAGGGCCTCATCGTCGAATTGGGGCAACAATTTGCGTTTGGGATAGCTCTTTGTTTGGCGCTCATGAACGTATCTTTCTTCAGCATCTAGCACCTCGTTCCATCTGTCATTGAGCGTATGCTGGTCGGCCTTAAGCCGCTGCTGCTGTTTTTTCAAGCTCCTTGTTGTAGCAATGAGTTGTTTCTGAAAGCATTTTTGTTCGAGGGGTTCCTCTGGGACTATGAATTCTTCGTATCCCATGTTGACATCCTCTTCATAGACAGGTAGATAGTTGTTGTCTTCGGAATCATTGTGATCAGCAAGTTGTTGAGGACTGTGTTCGCCATCTTCCCGCTCGTGCTGCTCCACCGCTGGCTCTACGGCATCATCGGCTTCCTCCGGATCTCCATTGTCTCCGGTGCCAGTGTTACTTTCCTTTCCTCGATGCGATCGTGAGTGGTGTTTTTGACGCTGGTGTTTAGGAGGTTCATCGACGAGCTTGTCCTGCTTTGAGTCTTTATCGCCGTCATTTTCCTTCTCATTGGGTGTATTGATGTCTACACACGCTTCTACTCTTGTAGACTATGTTGGGCCTCCAAGCGCAGAGGTCTGTAGGACAGCAGCAATTTCCCTCAAGTGGATGACCTAAGGTTTATCGAACTCAGGGAAGTAGAGGTTGAAGATGGTCTCTCTCAAGCAACCCTGCAACTAAGATACAAGAAGTCTCTTGTGTCCCAAACACACCTAATACACTTGTTAGATGTATAGGTGCACTAGTTCGGCGAAGAGAGGTTAAATGGCAAGTGATATGGATGGCAAAACAAAGTAATATAAATCTGTAATAAAAAGTGCAGCAAGCAAACAAGTGGTAAACGTGAGCACAAATGGTATTGCAATGGTGGAAACAAGGCCTAGGGTTCATACTTTCACTAGTGGCAACTCCCAACAACATTAACATAGTCTAATCACATGATATTTCCCATAAAACATGCAATGGAGACGCACTCGGAGGTCATTTCTTTGTGGTCAAGAGAGGACGAGAATTATGTAGGGCTACAAAAGCACACCTCAAAGTTCGTAGTTCTCAATCTATGGATTTCCCAATGTCACCGCGGCCATTCAAAGAGAGTACCACAATCACCACAACATATCTCCAGGATAGTCAAAGACAAGCACCAAGAGACTCTCAATCTTCAATCAACACACAAAAGAGGAAATCACTCATGAAAATATTCTTCTAATCCATATCCAATAGACCGCTGTCACCTTGGTCTCGGGGATTATACTAGATAAAGACAAGTGAGTACATCAATTCAATACATAGAGAAAGGGGAAATATCATGAGATCACCCTAGATTAACATAGCCTATGATCACAACGAAGATCACATCATGGGAGAGAGAGATAACCACATAGCTACACGTACAAGCCCTCAGCCCCGGAGAAGACTACTCACACATGACCATGGCGAGCAAGAGATTGATGGTGGTGTTGATGGAGAGGTGCAGCCCGGAGGAGGAGGCGGCCGGCGGCAGCCACGGTGGCGGCGGCGGCTGCCCTAGGATGGCGGCGGTCATTAGGGGCAGCGGCCCCTTGGCCCCCCTTCTTCCTTGTGGATGGTGATGCAATGGTGCAGGTCCTCTTCTCCAAGACGGCGGCTTGGGAGGAGGAAAATTCGTGGCCCTTGGTGACCTAGGTTTCCTCTCTTTATATAGACTCTTGGATTCCCGTCATCAGATTTTGGGCCTCAGTAAAATGGGCTTTACTCGGCCGTCCGACTCCGATTTGGATGAATTTTATATCCAGAAGCATCGCCTCGAAATTCCCCACAACTTTCGCATCTAGACTTTTTCTGTTTGACGTATTTTTCGGGCCGGAACGTGACCATCTTTAAAAAACGTTCTCAGACAGATTTCAAAAAAGTCAGAGTCCTACTTCAATACGACTCCTTTTGCGTTTTTGTCAATTTCCAAGTAATTCCTACACAATAAAGTGTAAAACAAGAACATTGTGCACTTCTGCAACCATTAGTAGGTTAGTTCAAATATGATCAAAAGTGTATTGAAGTGCATAAATATCATAGCAAAATCACACAAAAAAGGCATGAAGCAAGCAGAAATTATAGATACGTTTTGGACGTATCAACATCCCCAAGCTTAATTCCTACTCGTCCTCGAGTAGGTAAATGATAACAAGCATAATTTCTGTGGTGACATGCTATTAACCATATAAGAACTTTTCACAGTCACATGACAAATGCTTACTAAGATAATGAATCTGTAGTAATTAAGCTGCCTCATGAGAAAATCACAAAGAACTGAAAGTTTTACAATATGATATTGAAACACTCGATAGATTTGTAGTGAGCATGGTGTGCAAATATGACAAAGTGGTACCTCGCTTGCCCCCTTTAGTGAAGCAAAACATAAATGCAGGGGCACCTCCAAGGTTTAAGTGATGACTAGATACAATGATTTCAGAATAAACGATATCATAATCATGCAAAAGACAATGGTACTTTGGGACAATGCACATTACACTCAGAATGACAATCATGCTCTCAATAGTTGGTGCTTTAAAGAAGGTGGAGACTCTCGAACCGTGGCTTTTGATGGCAGGGCTGAAAACCCGTGGTCGGAAACAAAAACTAAACATGTACCAGAGCTCTTGGTTTTAAAAACAAAGGTAAAAATTATTTTTTTAGAATATGCATATTTCGTCAACGAATGCTAGTAGATAACTCAATTACTTCTCGAGCTGGACAAGTTTCGAGGAACGGCTCCCGCATGAGGACGGTCACATCCTCTTAATCTCCTTTGTTTACCACTGCTAAAGTTTTCTGATTTCTCATGAACAAAGCGTGAAGGAGGGTTTGTTTGTTGTATTATTTTTTAATGAGCCGGGCGCACTCTTTGACAGTTTCTTCTCGTATTAGGGGTTTGCACATTAGACATGCAATCCCGGGGTGAAGCTTGTCCAACTTAAAAAGATCATGAATTAACTACTACTTCCTCATGAGCTAAAACAGAGGCACAAAAGAGAAATGCTTTTTTGAATAATTTCGAGATGGTACATGAAAGTCTTCGTTAGGAATGGCAGGTAAATACCATGTATAGGAAGGTATGGTGGACTCATATGGCATAACTGGTTTAAAGGATTTTGGATGCACAAGCAGTCAGTCCGCTTAGTACAGGCGAAGGTTAGCAAAAGACTGGGAGCGACCAACTAAGGGAGCAATGACGGTCATAATCATGCAGAGGGACAAAGACACATTGAATCGGGCATGGAAGTTATATCGCTACTCAGAAATTAAAGATCATCAAGGCTCGATAGACTTTCTTTACAGTCTTAAATATGCGTGAGCATATGCCAAGTCAATCAAAATAAATTCTTGGAGGAAGATATCACTAAACCATACCACATCATAGGCAAACAAATCATGTTGGTACTCCAATAATACATTGACAACCCCCCAGCTATTTGAGACTAACCACAAGAAAACATGAACTACTAGGCACCATTATGCACATAGCGTTTTTATCATAGACATATCAACCAGTGCAACAGAAGCCAACTCTCTTAACAAGATAAGCATGATAACTAAAGAGAGTTCCAGCGACCAACTAAACAAAAGCTCTTTAAAAAGATAAGCATGAAAACTAAGAGCTGAACATGATAGTAGCTATTGAAAGACAAAGAACACACACAACAAAGATAGACATGAAAATTCTATGTTATGTTCTAGGTTGAAGTGGAGCGGGTCTCTCTCCCACACAAAGAAAGATGGGTTCCAACTCGTTATGAACAGCAAGCAAAGCTAAAGAAAACTAAAAAGGAAACTAAAAGCAAGACGCTACAAGCATAGCACATAACACATGAAGTGATAAAAATATAGTGGAACGAAAGACGAACTGATAATTGCTGATGGAGAAGGGGATGCACTGGGGCATCCCCAAGCTTAGACGCTTGAGTCTTCTTGAATATGTCTTGGGGGTGCACGGGGGCATCCCCAAGCTTGAGCGTTTGACACTCCTGAATCTTTTTATCATCTGCCCTCACACACTTGAAAACTCCCTTCATACATAACTCATCATAATCTGATTAGCGAGGTTAGTACCCATAATAAAATAATTTTTCCTTGCTGGAAATAAGGATATTCTTGAAGGTCTACTGTTTCACAAGATTGCCAAAAGGTTTTTGCAAAGAAAAAGCAAGCTCAAGGTTTGCAAAACGAAGGAAAGGCAAAACAGGACAGAATCTGTGAAAAACAGACCAGCAGGTAGTAAATAATTTTTTTGGGGCACTTCTGCAACTCAAATCAAAAAACTCAGAACAGATGCCCGAAAGCCAATTGTATAGAGCACACTGTCGAAAAAATTCAGACCAAAAAGATGATCTAGTGATTTTATACGAATTTTTCTGTCCAAGGGCAGAATCTGTTTCCTGGACAGCACGTCACAACTTTTGCACTTTCTTGCAATCAGAGGCTAAACTTCGCACAAAGCTGAAAAGTAAAGATACAATGACGTTGCTACAGTAGTAACAAACATCAAGACCACTAAAAACTGAAAGGACAAGCTGAAAGCAAAGATAACAAGGGTTGTCTCCCTAGAGCTCTTTCTTTATAGCCATAAAGATAGGCTTAAGACTTTAATGATGCTCTCGTAGGAATAAGAGTTGCAGAACAAAAGAGAGCATCAAGAAGCAAATACCAAACACATTTAAGCCTAACATGCTTCCTATGCATGGGAATACTGCAATAGAATAATTCATTGAAGCACAAAGCAATAAGCATAGGAAGGCAAAACAAGCATAACTTCAAAATATTCACCATAAAAAGAGGAAACTTCTTATTATTAAGATATTTAGAACCATGTCTCCCTCTCTCATTATAAAGTTCAGTGGCATCATGGATGAACTCAACAATATAACTATCACATAAGGCATCATTTCCATGATCCAAAAGCATAAAAGTATCATTACTCTTCATATAAGCAAAATCTTTCTTATTAGGAATAGTGAGAGTAAGACTATCATAACCATCATGGTAATCATCGTATTTAGGAGGCATATCATAATCATAATAAATTTTATCCTCAATAGTAGGTGGACTGAAAATATCATATTCATCATTGTAATCATCATATATAGGAGGCATAGTATCATCAAAGTAAATTTTCTCCTCAAAAGTTGGGGGACTAAAAATATCATGTTCATCAAACGTGTCATCCCCAAGCTTAGAGCTTTCCATGTCATTAGCAATATTGATATTAAATAAAAACATACTAATAACATCACCACCATCATGATTTTTATGCAAATAAAGTTCCAAAGGTTTTTTAATTTTCTCTTCGAACACATCATGTTCAAGTTCAAGGTAGAGCTTATAAAGCTCTCTCATATTTTTGTTGTTTTCCATTAAGCAAAACTAGTGAAAATAAAAACAAGAAACAAAAAGATTTAATTGCAAGATCTAAAGATATACCTTCAACACTCACCTCCCCAGCAACGGCGCCAGAAATAGCTTGATGTCTACACACGCTTCTACTCTTGTAGACTATGTTGGGCCTCCAAGCGTAGAGGTTTGTAGGACAGCAGCAATTTCCCTCAAGTGGATGACCTAAGGTTTATCGAACTCAGGGAAGTAGAGGTTGAAGATGGTCTCTCTCAAGAAACCCTGCAACTAAGATACAAGAAGTCTCTTGTGTCTCCAACACACCTAATACACTTGTTAGATGTATAGGTGCACTAGTTCGGCGAAGAAATGTTAAATGCCAAGTGATATGGATGGCAAAACAAAGTAATATAAATCTGTAATAAAAAGTGCAGCAAGCAAACAAGTGGTAAACGTGAGCACAAATGATATTGCAATGGTGGAAACAAGGCCTAGGGTTCATACTTTCACTAGTGGCAACTCCCAACAACATTAACATAGTCTAATGACATGATATTTCCCATAAAACATGCAATGGAGACGCACTCGGAGGTCATTCCTTTGTGGTCAAGAGAGGACGAGAATTATGTAGGGCTACAAAAGCACACCTCAAAGTTCGTAGTTCTCAATCTATGGATTTCCCAATGTCACCGCGGCCATCCAAAGAGAGTACCACAATCACCACAACATATCTTCAGGATAGTCAAAGACAAGCACCAAGAGACTCTCAATCTTCAATCAACACACAAAAGAGGAAATCACTCATGAAAATATTCTTCTAATCCATGTCCAATAGACCGCTGTCACCTTGGTCTCGGGGATTATACTAGTTAAAGAAAAGTGAGTACATCAATTCAATACATAGAGGAAGGGGAAATATCATGAGATCACCCTAGATTAACATAGCCTATGATCACAACGAAGATCACATCATGGGAGAGAGAGATAACCACATAGCTACACGTACAAGCCCTCAGCCCCGGAGAAGACTACTCACACATGACCATGGCGAGCAAGAGATTGATGGTGGTGTTGATGGAGAGGTGCAGCCCGGAGGAGGAGGCGGCCGGCGGCAGCCACGGTGGCGGCGGCGGCTGCCCTAGGACGGCGGCGGCCCCTTGGCCCCCCTTCTTCCTTGTGGATGGTGCTGCAATGGTGCAGGTCCTCCCCTCCAAGACGGCGGCTTGGGAGGAGGAAAATTCGTGGCCCTTGGTGACCTAGGTTTCCTCTCTTTATATAGACTCTCGGATTCCCGTCATCAGATTTTGGGCCTCAGTAAAACGGGCTTTACTCGACCGTCCGGACTCCGATTCGGACGAATTTTATATCCAGAAGCATGGCCCCGAAATTCCCAGAACTTTCGCAACTAGACTTTTTCCGTTTGACGTCTTATTTGGGCTGGAACGTGGCCATCTTTAAAAAACGTTCTCAGACAGATTTTAGGAAAGTCAGAGTCCTACTCCAATACGACTCCTTTTGCGTTTTTTTCAATTTCCAAGTAATTCCTACACAATAAAGTGTAAAACAAGAACATTGTGCACTTTTGCAACCATTAGTAGGTTAGTCCAAATATGATCAAAAGTGTATGGAAGTGCATAAATATCATAGCAATATCACACAAAAAAGGCATGGAGCAAGCAGAAATTATAGATACGTTTTGGACGTATCATGTATCCACCATGTACACATCCTAGGCAGAAGTGGTCGTTCATCGCCCGTTCACGGGCAGGTTTGTACCAAGATCGGCTTCGACGTCATGGTCCATCCCATCGATGTCTTCGGAAGCATAGTCTAGTATGTCGGTTAAGTCCTCGATCGTGGCTACCATGTGGGTGGTGGGTGGGAAGCAAAATTCCCTGTCCTCAGCCCCCAGTTCAAACTGGGCATAGTTCGGCTGGGAATCCTCTATTAGGGTGAGAGATAGATGTAAGTCCAGCGCCTCATTTAAGAGCGAGAGCTAGATGGGCGTTTGGGAGTCTGCGTGGTCAGGCTTGGCGACAAGCGTTTCATTGAGCCCAGAGAGTGCAGATCCCATAAGTCCGGAGCTCGTAATCTGAGACAAGTCCGACGTTCCAGCGGCGGGGAGGATCCTGCTCAATGCAGGATCTGTGAGCGGCTCGACCGCTGCTAAGTCTGCGGTTTCCATGGCGGGGTTGATCTTCCCGTCCTCGGACAAAGTGGTCCACACTGGATCTAGGGCCAGAGCCATCGCGGGTGTTGACCCCTGGATGGGATTCGATGACAAATCTAAATGTCTTCATCGCGTGGGCAGGGAGCAGTAGCCATGGGTGTGAATTCGTTGAAGATCAAGTCTTCTCGGATTTCAGGAACAAAGTTCAAGCTTCCAAACCTGATCTGATGATCAGGGGCATAGCTGTCAACCTGCTCAAGGTTGCCATCCGTGTTGGCATGAAGCATGAAGCCGCCGAGCAAAAAATGCTAGCCAGGGAGAAAAATTCCCCCGGGGGTGGTGCCATCGTTAATGACGAAGAGATCCATTAATCCTTCTGTCGACGACATAGTGGAACTCTTAATGAAAGCACCAATATTGGTGTCAAAATCGGCGGATCTCGAGTAGGGGGTCCCGAACTGTGCGTTTGAGGATTGATGGTAATAGGAGACTGGGGACATGATGTTTACCCAGGTTCGAGCCCTCTCGATCGAGGTAAAACTGTACAGTCTGCTTGATTGATCTTGATGAATATAGGGTTACAAGAGTTGATCTACCTCGAGATCGTAATGGCTAAAACCCTAGGAGTCTAGCCTATGTAATTGTGATTTTATCACTACGTACTAAACCCTCCGGTTTATATATGCACCGGACGGACCTAGGGTTGTACATGATCATCTTGCAAAGGAAGGAAATACTACACCCGGACTCTAAACTTGCTATTTTCGATATATGGGAGTCCTATCTGGATACGGGGGATGGTCTTCAACGATAATCTTCATGGCCCATCAGTCCGGCCCATAATGAGTAATCCGGCCACCCAAGGACCCTTAATCCAGGACTCCCTCAAAGGGGAAAGAGCGCGTTACACAAAGAGAGGAGGGCGCGGGCAGTGCGGTAGTGATGACACATGCAGTTTTTCCCCATGTTCGAGCCGTCATGAGGCGTAAAACCCTACTCCTGCTTTGGTGGAATGATGGGGTGGACCGTAGTGGAGACGCAACGCTCTTGCCCGGCAAGGTAGCGTGAGGACGAGAGCAACTATGCGCATATGAGTGTACAATGGTTCTGAATCATTTCTACGGCCGCCACAGTCCTCCTTTTATAGATCAAGGTGTTACCACAATGGCAAATAAGTCATTGTGTATTGATTAGATAGCAAATAGTGCTATCATACCTAACTCTGCAGATGGGACAAGGCGCATTAAGTGCGCCCCTTAGTGTCACATCGGGGCATAGCCCGGCAAGCCTTGTCGTGCAGATCCTGCCACCTCCTCGCCTACCTGCATGACACGTTGCTGGACGAGTGTCATATGTAGGTTATTTCCTCTGGATATGGCTGAAACGTACCGAAATTACGGCCACTTAGACACTTGAGGGCTTGACACCGCATCGATTGGTGACTTGGGTTTCTATGAGGTGGAGCAGTGGAGTCGTGTTGGGGTAAGTTCACTCTCCGTGTACCCGGCAGGCTTGCTGGGACGGCCTTGGGACTTGTCTACGGGGTACCTAGCCCTCGCTGGGCTGGCCTGCTGGCAAGGGAGGTTTTTTTGTAGTGAGTTGTCACTCCTTCTTCTTGATTTGGTATTCTTGATCCGCACCTTGATTTATCAAAGGGCTACTTCTTCTCCTTGACGTGGTCGTGGTTGCTGTAAGCTTGCTTCCATGCCTGTGTACAGTGAGGGCAACATACACGAGGGTTTGTTGCACCGACAATGGTCCGTGTGAAGAGTGAACACATTAGGGAGGAGATAATGCTCCCAAACATGCAAGACTCTCACTAAAGCATATAGCTCTTTGTCATAGATGGGGTAGTTAAGTTGCGCTTCAGAAAGTTTTTCACTAAAATAATCTATGGGGTGCTTCTCTTGCATTAACATACCGCCTATGCCATTACCTCTAGCATCGCAATGTACCTCAAAGGTTTGTTAAAATTGGGAAAGCAAGCAAAGGGGCATGTGTAACCAAATTCTTAAGCTCATTAAACGCGGTATCTTGTGACGGTTCCCAAGCAAAAGGTGTTTTCTTCTTACTCGAAGCATGTGGTGTAGCAATGGTGCTAAAATCCTTCACAAATCTTCTATAAAATCCGGCTAAGCCAAGAAGACTACGCACTTGTTGTAGGTTTTGGTTGCGGTCAAGTTTTAATAGCTTCGATCTTAGTTTCGTCTACATGCCCACCCTTGGAAGAGAAAAAAAATCCTAGAAAAACAAGTTGGTCTACGCCAAATTTGCATTTCTCCATGTTAGCATAGAGTTTCTCTTTGCGAAGAGTTTGCAAGACGGTTCTAAGTTGAGTCACATGATCATGTAGAGACTTGCTAAACACAAGGATGTCGTCAAAGTAGACCACAACAAAGATGCCAATGTAAGGTCTAAGGACATAATGCATGACTCACATGAAAATAACGGGTGCTAAGCCCATAGGCATAACAAGCCATTCATATAAGCCAAAATTGGTCTAAAATGCGGTTTTCCATTCATCACCCTCTTGTATGCGGATTTGGTAGTAGCCACTCTTAAGATCAATCTTAGAGAAGATTGTGGCTCCGCTAAGCTCATCTAGCATATCATCTAAGCACGGTATGGGGTGACAATATTTAACGGTGATAGCATTAATGGGACGACAATCAGAGAACATGCAATATGAACCATCTTTCTTGGGGATAAGGATTACCGGAACGGCACATGGGATGAAGCTTTCTTGGACATGCCCGCCCTCGATGAGTTGTTGAACTTGTCGTTGGATCTCCTTAGTTTCTTCGAGGTTCACACGATATGGTTCTTTGTTAGGTAGATGTGCTCCGGGGATGCGGTCGATGCGGTACTCGATGCTGCGAAGAGGAGGTACGCCCGGAGGTAGCTCATAGGAAAATACATCTTGCAATTCCTGCAACAAAATAAGACAACACTAAAGGTAGAGGTGGTGAAGTGTTAGATTTTTCCTATTCACCTTTGCATAAGAGCACAACGTGAAAGACACTCGATGGGTTGTCACACCCTTGTCTCATCTCACTTTTGGTGGCAAATAGCACATGTGTTTCTTGTCGCTCATCGTGGAGGCACTCAATTTAGGCTTGTGGCTCTCACTCTCCTTTTGGTGGATCACTGTCTCACCATTCTCCCAACGATGGGTAGGTAATTGCTTGTTGGAGACCACTTTACTTAGCGATATGGGGCATATCACAAACTCTTTGCCCTTCATCTTGAACCTATACTGATTAGTACATCCATTGTGGATGACTTCGCGGTCGAATTGCCATGGTCGTCCAAGAAGGAGGTGGCAAATAAACATAGGTACCACATCACATTCCAAGGTGTCCTCATAGGCACCAATCTTGAATGATACTTGCACGGTGTGCTCAGCTCGAATAGTGCTGGAGTCGCTAAGCCATTGGACCTTACATGATTGAGGATGCTTCATCTTGACCAATTGTAGCTTGTCGCATAGCTCTTCGCTTGCCAAGTTGTGGCAACTTCCTCCATTGAGGATGACCTTGACGGAACGTCTGATGTCGGCCTTCATGTGGATGATGTGGCAACAGTCTTCGTCTTGTTGGTGTTCAAGCGTCAATAGCTTTGTTGACACCTGATTTTGGCAAGATGCGGAACACAATAAAGATTGCCTCAAATGAAAAAGTACTCAACATATGAAAGTTTTGTATCATCAAAACGAGAAACTTTGATGTTCGGGTCATCACCATCCAACCTAATCTTAGAAGATGATACATTATTCAAAGTTTTAAAATCTTGTGTTTAGATCACTGTTTGACTCATTACGCCCTCAAGACGGCCTCTGATGGAATGAATTGTTTGTCTCATCGAAACGGTCAGGATTGCTTTTGAGCTCGTTTCCATCCGAAGACGTTTACTGCCACGAAAGAGACCCGCAAGGTGCAGCCAGTTTAAACCAAATAGTTTTGGAAAGTTTGCCTGGCAAAGAGCTTGCCGGGTGAAAAGCTTGTCGGGTGAAAAGATGCTGGGCAAAGAGCTTACCGTGGTGGAAAGCTTGCCGAGAAAGGCTTGCCAGGGTCGAAAGCTTGCCGGGAAAAGCTTGCCGGGGTGGATAGCTTGCCGGGGTGGAAAGCTTGCCGGGAAAAGCTTGCCGGGGTGGATAGCTTGCCGGGGTGGAAAGCTTGCCGGGAAAAGCTTGCCGGGGTGGAAATTGCCAAGGCCAATCCGACCAGAAGCTGAAGATAGACTCAAACGATTATCTAGATGGCCTCGGATCAAATAGTGTTCAACATAAAAGTTGTTCGTAACGTCGAAAAAGTCAACTTTGCTTTTGGAGTCATCATCATTCGACGTAGTATAAGACCAGCAGAGACACTACAAGAGTCAGACGGTCCAGTCAGCTACATGACCGAGTCCGACTCGAATTTAAAGATGACCCCGTGGAGTTTTCAAGATGCCTTATTTGGAAGAATGATCAACAGGATAATTGTTCGTCTCGTCAAGGCGCACAAATTTTGTATTTTAATCTTCTTAATCGGAGGTCATATGCAAATTCCGCGGCCCGCGCAAGAAGCAGGACAGAAGTAAGGGACAGATTCGGGCTGAATCCGAGTTGGAGTAGAATTAGGACTCTAGGACGTGAATTGATGTAAATTTCTTGTAAAGAAAGCCCAGATAAATCCTTTGCTTGTACGGCAAGTCTAGCCGCCTCTTATATACGTTGGAGATGACGACCGATTGAACAACACACAATCGAACAAATCAATATACTACTTTTTCTAGTATACATTTTATCTCTCCATCATATTTCTCTCTCGTTCTTCGCTGTTCTTCTTGTTTGAGAGATGCGAATCTCGAGGCTCTAGGGGCGAGCGAATTGAACTAGGGCAACCCATTGCCGCCACACTCCTTGACAGGGTCCCTCCCGGGGGTGTGCTACTTCTCGAGCTTGCGTTGTATTCCCTCGAAGAGGAAAGGGAGATGCAGCACAGTAGCGTAAGTATTTCCCTCAGTTTTTGAGAACCAAGGTATCTATCCAGTAGGAGACCACACGCGAGTCCCTCGCACCTGCACAAACGAGTAAGAACTTCGCAGCCAACGCGATAAGGGGTTGTCAAACCCATTACGGTCACTTACGAAAGTGAGATCTGATAGAGATGATAGTTTGTTATTTTTGTTATTTTTGATTATAAGAACAGAAAGTAAAACCGGAAAAATTAAAGTAGATTTTAGATTGATATGTTGAGAATAGACCCGGGGGTCATAGTGTTCTCCAGTGCTTCTCTCATGATAGCGATATTCTACGGCGGGTAAACAGATTATTGTCGAGCAATTGATAGAAAAGCGAATAATTATGAGACTATCTAGGCATGATCATTATATATAGGCATCACGTCCGAGACAAGTAGACCGAAACGATTCTGCATCTACTACTATTACTCCACACATCGACCGCTATCCAGCATGCATCTATTGTATCGAGTTCATAATAACAGAGTAACACCTGAAGCAAGATGACATGATGTAGAGGGATAAACTCAAGCAATATGATATAAACCCCATCTTTTTATCCTCGATGGCAACAATACAATACGTGCCATGCTGCCCCTACTGTCACTGGGAAAGGACACCGCAAGATTGAACCCAAAGCCAAGCACTTCTCCCATTGCAAGAACTATAGATCTAGTAGGCCAAACGAAACCAATAATTCGAAGATACTTGCAAGGATATTATAATCACACATAAAGAGTTTAGAGAAGAACCAAATATTTCTCATAGATAATCTTGATCATAAACCCACAATTCATTGGATCTCGACAAACACACCGCAAAAAGAGATTACATCGAATAGATCTCCTCGAAGACCGAGGAGAACTTTGTATTGAGATCCAAAGAGAGAGAAGAAGCCATCTAGATACTAGATATGGACCCGAAGGTCTGTGGTAAACTACTCACAACTCATGGTGAGGCGATGATGATGTAGAAGCACTCCGTGGAAGATCCACCCTCCGGCAGAGCTCCGGAACAGGCCCCAAGATGAGATCTCACGGGAACAGAAGGTTACGGCGATGGAACTATGGTTTTCTCTATTGTTCTGATGGTTTCGGGGTACGTAGGCATATATAGGAGGAAGGAGGGCACTGGGGCCATATGTGGGACCCACTAGGCAGGGGGAGCGCCCTAGGGGGCGCCCCCCACCCTCGTGGGCACCACGTAAACCCTACTCCATGGTTCTCAAGTCTCCCGTGCGTGATTTTCTCCAAAAATATCTCTCCCGAAGGTTTCATTCCGTTTGGACTCTGTTTGATATCCTTTTTCTGTAAAACCCTGAAACAGGCAAAAAAACAGCAGTCTGGACTGGGCCTTTGGGTTAGTAGGTTAGTCCCAAAAATAATATAAAATTGTATGACAAGGCCCATTAAACATCCAAAACTTCATAAATAATAGCATGGAACAATAAAAAATTATAGATACGTTGGATACGTATCAAGCATCCCCAAGCTTAATTCCAGCTCCTCCTCGAGTAGGTAAATGATAAAAACAGAATTTTTGATGTGGAATGCTAACCAACATAGTTTTTCAATGTAATTCTCTTAATTGTGGCATGAATGTCCAGATCCGAAAGATTCAAGACAAAAGTCTATATTGACATAAGAAATAATAATACTTAAAGCATACTAACAAAGCAATCACGTCTTCTCAAAATACTATGGCTAAAGAAAGTTATCCCTACAAAATCATATAGTCTGGCTATGCTCCCTCTTCATCACACAAAATATTCATATCATGCACAACCCCGATTTCAGCCAAGCACTTGTTTTCATACTCTATTCTTTCAAACCTTTCAACTTTCACGCAATACATGAGCGTGAGCCATGGACATAGCACTATGTGGAATAGAGAGGTGGTTGTGGAGAAGACAAAAAGGAGGGAGATAGTCTCACATTGACTAGGCATATCAACGGGCTATGGAGAAGCCATCAATAGATATCAATGTGAGTGAGTAGGGATTGCCATGCAACAGATGCACTAGAGCTAAAAATGTATGAAAGCTCAACAAAAGAAACTAGTGGGTGTGCATCCAACTTGCTTGCTCATGAAGACCTAGGGCATTTGAGGAATCCCATGGTTGGAATATACAAGCCAAGTTCTATAATGAAAATTCCCACTAGTATATGAAAGTGACTAAACAAGAGACTCTCTATCATGAAGAACATGGTGCTACTTTGAAGCACAAGTGTGGAAAAAGATAGTAGCAATTGTCCCTTCTCTCTTTTCTCTCATTTTTTGGAGGGGCTTTCTCTGCCTTTTTTTATTGGCCTTTCCTCACATGGGACAATTGTCCCTTTTTTGGAGGGACTGATGGGCGCGCCCCCACCCTCGTGGGCACCACGTAAACCCTACTCCGTGGTTCTCAAGTCTCCCGTGCGTGATTTTCTCCAAAAATATATCTCCCGAAAGTTTCATTTCGTTTGGACTCCGTTTGATATCCCTTTTCTGTAAAACCCTGAAACAGGCAAAAAACAGCAATCTGGACTGGGCCTTTGGGTTAGTAGGTTAGTCCCAAAAATAATATAAAAGTGTATGACAAAGTCCATTAAACATCCAAAACATCATAAATAATAGCATGGAATAATAAAAAATTGTAGATACGTTGGAGACGTATCGGGGTGTGGGGTTTTCGATCCACAAAAGTGCTCGTCGATTGTTTGCGTATCGCGCTGTCAGTCGGGTCTCCTTCGACGTGAGCTGCGGTGCATCACCCCCGGCGTCGAGGGTACACGTGACGTGGGCGTGTGTCAACACACGTTTTGGCGACTCCGCTGGGGACCGATGATCAATCATCATCATCCACCATGTCTGATCTTCCCAAGCCATCTGAGGTAGACGCCGATAACATCATAATCCCAGTCTTGATGAGATATCGGCCGATCATCGCCAAATCTATGAGGAGTACAAGAAGGCGCGCGAATAGAAGGAGTTGCAGGAGTTCCTTGCGAAGTTCAAGAAGGATCACCAAGGCAACATCATTCCAATTGAAGAAATCAAGTTCCCTCCTTTTCAAGCCGAGCAGGTTAAACCCTCTGTGAGTACTACCTTTTCCCCTGAGCAATGAGCTGAGACTAAGAGTAGTATTTCTGATGGTAACAATCTAGTCTATCAAACTTTCATAGAAAATACTAATACCCAGAAGAATATATCTCAATCGTCTAGTGGTAATGGTGGTATAGTTGCTAGTGTGCAAAACCCTAATCTGACTTTACCTATTTCATCGGCGCCTCCCATGCCGATGACTTATTATCCTATAGAAACAAATCAGATTGTGGTTGCACCCATTAATCCTATTATGAACATGCTAGGTTCGGTGGCAACGCTGAACTAAACCTTACCTACAGCTACAACCACTCGACCACTACCAAATTATGGGTCGACACACATGCCTCAATTCCTACCCACCGCTAGTAACCCTACTCCTCCTATGCCACCGCCACAAGCTTCATCGTCCACTATGGATGATGGTCTAGCTAATCTGAGAGAGGAGATGGCTAAGATGCTTCGAGAAAATTTTGGTGCTGAGTTACCTCGGAATCGGATTTACCAAAAACTGTACCCCGAGTACTTCGATGACATCCAGTGCCCTCCATGATATAAAATTCCAGATTTTGTTAAGTTTAGTGGAGAAGGCACAAAAACCACATGGGAGCATGTTAGTCAATATTTAGCACAATTGGGTGACGCAGGCTCATTGAATGAATTGAAAGTGCGTTTGTTTCCTTTATCATTAACTGAAATTGCATTTTCATGGTTTTCTTCTTTACCACATGGTTCCATTCGAGTTTGGTCGCAGCTAGAGCAGAAATTTCATGATCACTTTTATAGCGGCGATAATGAACTCAAGTTATCACATCTGACATTGATTAAACAAAAGCATGATGAATTGGTCTCCTATTTTGTCAAAAGATTCAGAGAAACAAAATACCAGTGTTATAGTTTGGTGATAACCGAGAGAAACTTCGCAGACCTTGTGCTGAGTGTTTTAAGGAATCCCAATAGAGAAAAGCTAGAAGGCTATGAATTCTTAAATATTAACCAATTCTTACAAAGGTCTTTGGCTCAGGAAAGCCGAAGCAAAGATCTCAAAGAGGTGCATAGATATAAAGTTGATCATCCAAAGATGAACATGGTTGAATATGATAGTGATCACTCGGACGATGAGTGTGACATGTATGCTACTGAATTTGTTTGGCCGTCTAAGGCCAAACCATTTACTTGCAATAACTTGAAACCGATTCATAAGAGTCATGATGAAGAGATGAAGTTTACTTTTAACATTGCCAAGTGCGATAAAATATTTGATGCTTTGCTGCAAGCCAAAATTATTAGAATATCTCATACTTTACCGCCATTTGAAGATCTGAAACGGCATTCTTATTGCAAGTATCATAATACTTTTTCTCATGCTACTAACGATTGCAATGTTTTTCGACGATAGATACAATCGGCCATTAATGACGGACGACTGAACTTTTCTGAGATGCAAGTTGATAAACTACCTTTTCCAATGAATGCCATGGATTTGGAGGGGAAGAATTCATCAACCTTTTCCAATAAACAACCTTTTCCAATGAACGCCATAGATACAACCTTTTTCAAGTTGGTGAGCCCAGGAAAGACAAGAAGGACGGCAAGGTCTTGGGGAGACAGATTGTGCTTGACAAGCAACCCAATGGCAAGGAAGTAATCAAGATCACCATCAAGACTCCTACACTCGGGGGGCAACCGCAAGTGCAAGAAAATACTCATGTTAAATTCATCCAACCCAAGAGTCCAGAAGTTGGCAAATGGAAGAGGAATAAAGCTAAAGTGCAGCACAAGAAAATAAAGACAACTTTGGATATGTTGTTGTTAAAATATGCCAATCAAGAGGCCGGTTCTGGCCCTAACCGGTCATCAAATTTTAAGCGTTCAAGATCACCTCCTCGGGAAGAATTTCAGCATCATGCAAGGCCATATGGGTCATGTACGCTGGGACCATGGATGCCTCCACGCCCTTATGCGCCATACTACATGGGAGACTTCAATAGAGGATGGTGGCCTCCCCAAATGGCCCCTTATGCTTTACATCCGGTATGGGCAGAATCAAGGAGGGCCATTCATGAGAGACTTTCTTATCCCACACGAGGCTGTTCGAACAATGGTGTCACTCGGCCTATGCAAGATAATCAAAAAGGCGATGGCAAGCAAGTGTGGCGTGTTAAGTTACCAAGTGCTACAGCAGCTGAGTCAGGAAAAGGCAAGGAGAAAATTGATGTGAACTTGCTTATCTTGGGCACTGAAACATTCATCATACAACAGCAGATTATGCATAGCAATCCGACTGAGCCGATACTTGCTATCGCGCCAAAGCACTCGGCTAATGACCATGAAGCAAGCACCAGCCAAGTAAAGGCGAGAGATCCTAAATACACTCAGCCAAAGTAGTGTCCTCCAGGGCTAACAAAGACACTGAAGAGGAAACTACAGAGGTTAAGGAGTCAAGAGATGGCTGAATAAGAGGCCGAGAAGCAAAGAGATAAATTGTTCAATGACATTCGGCCTATGGTACCTATGAAACAAGTATGGATGCCTAAAAAATACAGGGTGCAGTGGCTCCTACATCCATCACGGCAGCACCTACACCACTAGAGAAGGACGATGCCACCGCTATTACATCGTCCCCACCATCTATTGATTCCACTTCTATAAACATGCCCGAGGAGGAGGATGATATGTCAGATTATGAGCCCACACCGGTCCGCGAAGGTATGGATATCGATATGGTGTATTACTTACCTACTGAATTTCGTGCTATAGATGAAGAAGGGGAAGTGGCTCAGCAGGATTTTGGCCCTAAAAATGCAATATTTGTGAAGACAAAAGATCCAGTAACAGATCTGAGACCATTGTATCTCAGAGGTCATATCAATGGATCACCACTCAATCGGATGCTTGTTGATGGCGGTGATGTGGTAAATCTTATGCTCTATTCAGTCTTCAAGAAATTGGGTCTGCCTGATGAATAATTGATCAAGACTAATATGGTGCTCAATGGATTCGAAGGAAAAAAGAAAACTGAAGCCAAAGGTGTGATGTATGTGGAACTTACAGTCGGAAGCAAAACTTTGGCTACTGCATTCTTTGTCGCAGAGGTGCAAGGTAACTACAACGTCATACTAGGCTGTGATTGGGTTCATGCAAACCAGTGCGTACCATCCACTATGCACCAGTTTTTTATCCTGTGGGTTGATGATGAAGTGGAAGTCATTCATGCGGATAACTCGGCATGTGTTGCTTTGGCCGATGCATCGGTGGATTGGCAACATCCTAATGCGACTTGCTTGACGGGATGTGACTTGTCAGAGTTTGATTTTCTTAGCACGACCAAGAATGGTTTCGTGCACGTTTCTTTAAAGCCGACTGAATGTAGTCGGCTCCAAGGTATGATATGTTCAAATGGATTCTAGTTCCGAGTGGTTACAAAAACGTCTTGTAAAATATCGGTCCAACGAGAATGATATGTATGAATCTATAGAGGAGTTAGATGACATGGATAAACTTGGACAAGGTTTTGCAGCGGCCGATCCATTAGAAGAGATATATATTGGAGATGGTTCAGTCACTCGACCGACGTTTGTAAACAAAAATTTGAAAGCTGATTGTAAAGCTAAGTTAATTGAGTTATTGAAAGAATATGTTTGTTGCTTTGCATGGGAATATTATGAGATGCCAGGTTTAAGCCAAGAGCTAGTGGAACATCGGTTACCTATAAAGGTTGGTTTTAGGCCGTATAAACAATCGACCAGAAAATTTAATCCAAAAACATATGACCAAATCAGGGAAGAGATCAGTCGCCTGCTTAAAGCTAATTTTATTCGACCTTGCAGGTACGCCAAATGGATTTCTAACATTGTTCCGGTGGAGAAAAAAGGATCCGGCAAGTTAAGGGTATGCATTGATTTCAGAGATTTGAATAGGGTTACACCCAAAGATGAGTATCCCATGCCAATAGCCGATATGCTTATTAATTATGCTTCTGGACATAAAGTCATTAGCTTCCTTGATGGTAGTGCGGGGTATAATCAAATTTTATGGCCGAAGAGGACATGTCCAAAACGGTTTTCCGATGCCCTGGTTTCCTTGGTTTATTCGAATGGACAGTGATGACATTCAGATTAAAAAATGCTGGCGCCACATATCAAAGGGCTATGAATTTGATTTTTCATGATTTACTCGGTGTCATACTCGAAGTTCATATTGATGATATTGTTGTCAAATCAGATGCTTTTGAATCTCACTTAGCTGATTTGCGTTTAGCTTTTGAAAGAATGAAAAAGTATGGACTGAAGATGAATCCTTTGAAATGTGCATTCGGTGTATCAGCTGGTAAACCTTTGGGTTTCATTATTCATGAAGATGGCATATAGATTGATCCCAAAAAGATAGAAGCTATACGGAAAGTGGAAGCTCCAACATGCAATAGAGATATGCAAAAGTTCCTTGGCAAGGTCAATTATTTTAGAAGATTCATAGCTCATCTGTCAGGGAAAGTTGATGCATTTACCCCTATCCTTTGGTTAAATAATGATGTTGATTTCACTTGGGGGGAAAAACAGCAGGAAGCCTTTGATATGATCAAGAATTATTTGTGCAGTCACCCAGTGATGAAAGCACCCAAGCATAAGGAGCCGTTTAAGCTTTACATTGCAACAGAAGAAGGTGTTATTGGTGCTGTTTTGACTCAAGAAACCGAAGGAAAAGAGCATGCTATTACATATTTGAGCAGACGCTTATTGGACGCCGAGACAAGGCATACATTTATTGAAAAACTATGTCTATGCTTATATTATGATTGCAAAAAATTGAGATATTATTTAGTGTCGAGTACTTGCATAATAGCTTGTCAAACCGATGTCATTAAATACATGTTGCATAGTCCAATTCTTAGTGGTAGAATTGGCAAGTAGGCATATGCTTTGATTCAGTACGATTTGGCTTATGAATCACTAAAATCCATGAAAAGGCCAAATCTTTGCTAATTTTATTGTTGAGCATCGGATTGATGACAAACATGATGTTGATATAAACCTTGTTTCGGTAGTACATTGGAGATTATATTTCGATGGTTTAGTCTGTAGCAATGGCCAAGGTGTTGGTATTGTTTATATATCTCCTCATGGTGCTGTTTTCGAAGCCTCATGCCGCTTAGAATATTTTTGCACAAACAATCAACCCGAATATGAAGCATTATTATTCGGCCTAGAGGTGTTACTTGCCATAGGTGTGACACATATTGAGCCTTTTGGTGATTCGTTACTAGTGGTGCAGCAAATATCCAAAGTCTCTTAGTGTTTGGACGAATCACTTAATGTTTATCTTGATAAATGTCTAGATATAATCTCTACTTTGGATTGTTTTACCATTGCTCATATATCTAGGCATGACAAGTGGAAAGAAAATGAGTTGGCACAACAGGCATCTGGATATCATGTTGATCATGGCATGTTTCATATCTCTCAAAGACCAATGTCTTGTCTTGCCAATATGGGAGAGGCCAAACCTGAACCCACTGATTCAGCCATTAACAAAAAATCTAGTACATGTGAGAATCCCGACTGGAGGAAGCCCATTGTTGATTACTTGTGCAATCCGAGTGAAAGGGTGGACAGGGCTATTCGGCATATGGCTTTCAAGTATACAATGGGAGATGATGGGCTTTATCGCCGGACAGTCGATGATTATCTAAGGTGCTTGGATGAAGACCAGGCAAGAGTTAGTATGGGAGAGGTACATTAAGGCATTTGTGGCACTCATTAGTCGGCTCCTAAGATGAAGTTGTTATTGCGGCGTGCTGGGTTTTATTGGCCAACTATGATTAATGATTGCTTCAGATATTATAAAGGGTGTGAGGCTTGTCAAAAATTTGGTGATATTCAATTGGCTCCTGCTACTATGTTACATCCTATTATCAAGCCGTGGCCTTTCAGAGGATGGGGTTAAGACTTTATTGGGAAAGTTCATCCATCTTCCTCAAAGGGCCATCGGTTCGTATTGGTGGCAACCAATTATTTCACTAAATGGTCTGAAGCAGTACCTCTCAAAAACATGACACATAGGGAGGTAATTCAATTCATAACTAGGCACATTATTCATACATTCGGTATTCCTCAAATGTTAACTATAGATCAAGGTTCATCTTTCATGTCACACCAAGTCAGAGAGTTTGCCGAATCTTACAACATAAAGTTGCTCAATTCCTCTCCATATTATGCCCAGGCCAATGGACAAGCTAAGTCTAGCAATAAAATTTTAATCAAACTCATCAAGAAGAAGATTGAGGATAATCCAAGGAGGTGGCATGACTTGTTGTCTGAAGCCTTGTGGGCACATAGATTCTCAAGGCATGGTGCTACGAAGGTGACTCCATATGAGTTAGTGTATGGTCAATAAGCTATTTTACCAGTGGAAGTAAATTTGAATGCCCTGAGAATAGCCAAACAGAATTATTTATCGGCAATAAATTTTTATAACTTGATGATGGACAATATTGATGAGGTTGCCGATAAACGTTTGGCTGCTTTAAAGGCCATAGAGAGAGAAAATTCGAGGGTGGCAAGGGCTTACAATAAGAAAGTTAAGTTGAAGAATTTTCAAGTTGGCGATCTCGTCTGGGAAATTATTCTGCCGATTGGTTCAAGAGATAGAAAATTAGGGAAGTGGTCTCCAAGTTGGGAAGGTCCTTTTAGGGTTAGAAGAATAGTTCCTGGAAAATCATATTTGGTGGAATCCGTACAAGGGACATTGTTACCTCTAGCTCTCAATGGCAAGTACTTGAAGAAATACCACCCGAGTGTGTGGCAAGAAGCCTAAGTAGGCAATGGTCGATATACGATTATGGCCCTTAGCACAAACATGGCCGATACATAATTATCGCCTTGAGAAATACAAATGGCCGATGGAGTGTTGACATCACCCTTTGGACAAAAAACCGTGCATATTGTTTTTCGGCATGCAAGCTTTGCCGAAAAACACGGGGGCATGTGTTGACACCTGATTTTGACAAGATGCGGAACACAATAAAAATGGCCTCAAATGAAAAAGTTCTCAACATATGAAAGTTTCGTATCGTCAAAATCTTGTGTTCGGATCACTGTTTGGCTGATTACGCCCTCAAGACGGCCTCTGATGGAAAACTATCCAACATGAATTGTTCGTCTCGTCGAAACGGTCAAGATTGCTTTTGAGCTGGTTTCCATCCGAAGAAGTTTACTGCCACGAAAGAGACCCGCAAGGTGCAGCCAGTTTACACCTAATAGTTTTGCAAAGTTTGCCAGTCAAAGAGCTTGACGGGTGAAAAGCTTGCTGGGTGAAAAGATTGCTGGGCAAAGAGCTTGCTGGGGTAGAAAGCTTGCCGGGGTGGAAACTGCCAAGGTCGATCCGACCAGAAGCTGAAGATAGGCTCAAAAAATTATCTATATGGCCTCGGATCAAAAAGTGTTCAACATAAAAGTTGTTCATAACGTCGAAACAGTCAACTTCGCTTTTGGAGTCATCATCATCCGACGTAGTATACGACCTGCAGAGACACTACAAGAGTCGGATGGTCCAGTCAGCTACATGACCAAGTCCGACTCGAGTTTAAAGATGACCACGTGGTGTATTCTATATGGCCTTATTTGGAAGAATAATCAACAGGATAATTGTTCGTCTCATCAATGCACACAAATTTGGTATTTTAATCTTCTTAATCGGAGGTCATATGCAAAATCTGCCGCCCGCGCAAAAAGCGGGACAGAAGTAAGGGACAGATTCGGGCCGAATCCGAGTTGGAGTAGAATTAGGACTCTAGGACGTGAATTGATGTAAATTTCTTGTAAGGAAAGCCTAGATGAATCCTTTGCTTGTACGGGAAGTCCATCCGCCTTTATATGTTGGGGGTGACGGCCGATTGAACAACACACAATCGAACAAATCAATATACTACTTTTTTCAGTCTACGTTTTATCTCTTCATCGTTTTTCTCTCTTGTTCTTCGCTATTCTTCGTGTTTGAGAGCTGCGAATCTAGAGGCTCTAGGGGAAAGCTAATCTACCTAGGGCAGCCCATTGCCGCGGCACTCCCTGACGAGGTCCCTCCCGGGAGTGTGGGGTTTCGGGTCCGCAAAAGCGCCCGCCGTCGGTCTTGCGTATCACGCTGTCAGTTGGGTCTCCTTCGACATGAGCTGCGGTGCATCACCCCCGGCGTCGTGGGTACACGTGATGTGTTCGTGTGTCAACAACCTTGGAGACAACGAGAGCACGGCTTGGATCATTGTCACAAAATACTTGATTGTCTTCATCCTCATTTACTCGATGATGCATGGCCACATGCTCAAGGGCTTCCATTTCTTCATCGCTGACAGAATCATAGGAGCCATCGTCGTTGATGATCATGGTCCATATTGTTTTGCATTCATAGGACTTTTGGCCTTGTCCTTGACATTTGATGCATTTGATGGAACTTGTCTTGGATGTATCTTCGATAGGTGTTTTAGATGATGAAGCTCTCGGCTTGAAGTTGCTCATAGAAGTAGGAAGACGACTTGATGATGTTGAAGTCTTGTAAGTGGACTTGTCTCTTATGCTTGGAGATGGTTTGGTTGAAGTAGGAGGCGCCGAAGTTGTTGAAGCTTGCTTGTAGGAGCTGTAGTTCTTGGAAGTGAACTTGGAGTACTTGTATTCCTCTTATACTTGTCGCTCCGCCTTGGTGGCTTGGTGCTCTAGCTCGAGGAGGTTCTTGTATGGTTGAAAGTCCTCAATCTTGTTGATAGGATAGTTGAGTCCATTCAAGAATCTTGCCATCGTTTGTTCTTCATCTTTTGTAATGTTTGCTCTAATCATGGCAATCTCCATTTCCATTTAATACGCTTCAACGGACTTGGTGCCTTGCTTTTGGAGTTGCAACTTCTTGAATAAGTCGCGGTTGTAGTGTGTTGGCACAAAGCATGCTGTCATGACATCCTTCATTTGGTTCCAAGTTATTGATGGGTGGTTCACCTTTTGCTTCTCGCCTCTCAATGACTTGCTCCCACCATATAAGGACACAATCATGAAACTCAAGGGATGCTATCGCCAGTTTCTTCTCTTCATCATAGTTGTGGAGATGAAAGATCTTGTCAACTTTAAATGCCAATGATAGGTAGTCTTCGGGACCGGTGCTTCCGGAAAACTTTGACATGGTGAACTTGAGCTTGTCGTAGCGGTGCTCCTCATGGATGGTTTGCGTATTGGGAGGGTGTTCTTGATGTGGAGGATTCTCAACCTCAAGTTGTTCTTGGCATGGTTGATTCTTGACGAACTTGTGGTTCTTGTCGAGCTTGTGCAGGAGCTTGGTGTTGCATTCTTTCTTAGCAAGACCTTTATTAAACTTCATCGTGAAGTGCTTCTTTTTCTTCACGAGTACGTCGGTTACGTGCGGCAACTACGCAATGTGATTTGCGTGGGGCACATTGCACCTCAAGAGCTTGTGATTTTCGGCGTTGTTGTTCTTGACATTGTGCCTCGACTTCTTGCTTATTTTTGTGTTGGCGCGCTCGCACTTCCTTTTGTTGGCATAAGCGTTGCCTTACTTGCGCTTGCTCGAGCGTAGCTTGATTTTGGCAATATAGACGTTCTTTCTCTTCAAGTTGCTCTTGTGAGCTCTTGTCGTGAAGCGGGTTCCGGCTTGCATGTCAGTCTTGGCACGCGGAACAACGAAGAGTGTTCGATGTATGTGTGCTTGAGACGGAGATGGAGTCGGAAGAATGACGACTTGAGCGGGTCCGTCTTTGTGATGGTATAGTCAAAGACGGTCGATTGATCATCAAAGTCCTTAGCTCGTCCAATCGAGTAGATATGGTGGCATTGAGATCTTCAATACTATGAGTGATTGTAGCATCGATGTATTCTCTTGTTCGCCCTTCGGATTGCCTCAAGTCGGTGGCGAGTAGCTCACTGCGTTCATGCATAGCTTCATTCTCTTGGTGTAGATCTCGTTGAACACCAAATAAGTGAACCTTCATGACATAGTTGTTTGGTTCTTGAGGACCGTCAAATTGCGGGTTCGAAGAGGTACTTGGCCTATCGATCATCGCAAGCAATTATGTGAGTGGAAGAAATGGAATAACTATACCAAATGTACCTTGACGGATGTTGAAGACGGATCAATGATCACTCAATAATGTAAACCGGAAATAGCACAATTGGTACCAATTCTTATTGATTCTCACACCTACACAGGTAAAGTCTTTAGAGGAGCTTTGTGAGGATAGTGGCATACAATTGTTAACAAGACTCAATGATGCTGAAAATGATTCACAAATTTGCCAATGCAACTAGTAGATCACAAACAATAAGTAGCACACGGCAACACACTCACGGAAAGATAAATGTGGTTGTGCAACCAAGGATGAGTGGAAAATGTGGAATCCATGGAAAATGCTATCGTTGCACAACGCTAAAGAGACTCTAACCAATTGCTCAATAGGAGGATACGAACTTGTGCACGACCTATAAGAGACAAAATGTAATGACTTTCTAACACAAGTATGCTATATGTATATGATATGCCGATGCTTGAACACAAGATGATGGAGTGTGATACCATATGATCTATTTTGAAGCACGATGTATGATGCTATGGTCCTTTGCTTATAAGCTTGTTGGAGGCACTTTTGCTTAAAAGCTTTTCGGCTCTTTCTCTCTTTTGAGTTCTTTCTTTGGCCACTTATGCGATATTATCTTACAAAGATAGCAATTGTGTATGCGGAAACTCTTATGGCACACCAAGATATGATGATATAGTATGCAATGTCTATGACTATCGCTAATGTGCACAAGTAGCATTGCCCGACAATACTCGAATGGATAGTCTCAATAGGAAAGCTATGCAAAATGGTCTATGGGGGTGACAATGCAATTGCAAGGTAGGATATAAAGGTGTTGTTGATGTTACCGTCCTTGTCGAGTTGAGTGTGTCGGGACCCTGATCCTAAGTCACACCGGTCTAGCATGTAACACATCATATCACTTAGCGGCCTCACGCACGGTAACCCCACGGGTGCCACCTTACATGGCCCGAGACCGTTTGTGCATTTTGGTTGACGTATATGATATTGTCGCTAGCATCCATATGACAGAGAACCCGGGCCGACATGACTAGTTGTAAACCCATGGCGGCACTAACGTACATGGACACGCATACATGACCCAGCAACGAACGTGTCGGTCATAAACGTATGAACCCAAGTTGTTGCAAGCTACAAGTACTTAAAGGAACAACGCTTGACCTTTCCCCGAAGGGACAAACACAAGAACGAAGAAGGACACATGCCGGCCGGCCAGCCTAAGTGTCCCGAAGCCATGGTAGCAAGCTACCATGGCTCGGTGGAAGCACTAGGAGACATTTCCCCATAAGAGAGGCTACCAAGAATAAACAACTAGGTTGTCGGATCCAACACATACCAACCATTTCAATAACATACACACAATATGCTCGATATGTGCAAATACAACATGGCATCACAACAAAACTCAAGGAATCAAAGTATTTATTCATTAGGCTCCAAATAGCTAGATATTACAAACATAGGTCTCATGACCCAACATACATAGCATACTGGCAACGGAAGCATAACATGTCTGGGTACAGACAACCACAAATGAAAAAGGTTGTGAAGCCTGACTATCTACAAGACCCTCCCAAGGGTACAAGATCGTAGCTGAGGTAACAAGCTAAACCTCGAAGTCCACGCAGAACCACTAGTGAGACTGAAGTCTCTCTGCAAAAACATAAATTAAGCAAACGTGAGTACAAATGTACATAGCAAGACTTACATCAGAACTAGCTACATATGCATCAGTATCAACAAAGGGGTAGTGGAGTTTAACTACAACAAGCCAGCTTTGAATCAGTGGCTATCCTGTACTACGACTGCTGGTAATTCTTTGAGGTGGCGCACACGAGTCCAAATATTTATCATATAAATACACCACTATGGATCCGCTCCCGTCTCCCTACGAGAAGGCCATCCATAGCACTCACGCTTACCTTGTGCATTTTAGAGTATCCACTTTCACTTGTCTATGAACTGCACAAGCAACCCAATAGTCCATTACCGTGGACGCAGCTATTCGAATAGATCATGTTAACCCTGCAGGGTTGTACTTCTTCACACACGCCATTTACATGACATGTACTTGGCAACCTTGAAGCGGAAGCCCAGCGAGGGTGTCGGCCACGACTTGACTAACCACACAAGTCTCTTGTCCAGGTTTCTCGCCTATTCGGGTTCCATCCGCAAGTAAGTCTGACCGGGGTAAGTCTCATGGCTCCAAACGATGTGTGCAGGGTTCCCGAGACACCAAACGGGTGACTCGGTACACTGGGCACGGTGTATCTACCGCATCATAGCCCTCCCCTAGGGTCAGCCCTAGCACGGCCTCCAACACATATCCTACAAACACCAGAAACTAGTTGCAACTCCTGGAGAGAGATCAAGGCGATTAATAAGTCGAGAGGGTCCATGGGTTTCGGGCCCAATGCATGGTCGTAACTGTTCTTGGATCACAAACACAGAATTCAGTTCCTGAGGACGGCTTCAATGAGACAACCCACCATGTACTCCTACATGGCCTCTCATCGCTACCTTTACCAAATCGTGTTCACACGCTTAGATCTCAACAGTAGGACATGTTCACCACATTCCAATTCATCCCAGATGAATCAGACCTGACTGAACTCTAAGCAGTAGCAGGCATGACAACAAGCATGAATTAGTAGGCACATCAAGGCTCAAACAACTCCTACTCATGCTAGTGGGTTTTATCTATTTACTGTGGAAATGATAGGTCATGAAGAGGAAAGGGGTTCAACTATTTTTTTTGACTATAAAGGGGTTCAACTATCGCAGCATGTAACAATTGAATCGTTGTTGTCCTAATGCAGTAAAAGAGAGCAAGAGCGAGAGAGTGGGATTTTATCGGAATGTTCAATGAGGTTTGCTTGCCTAGAACTTCTAAAGATATTACTGTGTCTTCATCAGTGTCATCGATCACATCGTCGGAACAACGTCTACTAAGAGGGGACAAACACCGCAAACAAGAGAGACCACAATCAATGCAATGTAACAATATGATGCATGATCATGACATGGCAACATGTCGTGATTTGGACTAATGCAACTAGCAACGATTTAAATGAAGTTGGTTTGAATCAAAGATTCAAATACGAACTCCAAATGAGACATTCAAAATGTCATTTATTCAAATTTTCATATACAATGGCTATAAGTTGTTCAAACATGCATGAAAGAGCCATAAACATATTCCTCATATTTTTCTGATAATTTTTTCATATATAAATTATTTCATTTGAAGTTATGGTTGATTTTCTATTATTTTTAGAAGTTTTGGGTATTTTCTGGAATTTCCAGGATTATTTTTAATCCAGAAAATTATTTACAGCGTCAGCCTGACGTCAGGGTGATGTCACGAGGTCAACATGTGCTGGCCAGGTCAAACTGACTAGTGGGGCCTGCATGTCAGTGTCACAACTAATTAACAAAGTTAATTAGTGCTAAGTTAAATACTAACCAAAGTTAATTAGCGCCTGGGCCCCATGTCAGTGTGTGGGGGTAAATTAGATAGGGTAATTAGATTTACTGCCACGTCAGCCCGCCGGAGTTTTGCCAGCAGCGACCATCTCGCGTGGCAGAGATCATCGGGTTTGAGCTACGGTCGATGGATTCGAGCGCGGTTTGTGACTATGGATTGCTGGCACACGCGCGCATCCAGCGGTGGCCGCGGGAGGGTGCGAGGTGGACCGGAGCGGCGGTGGCGTCGAGTTGGGAGGCGGCCGGAGTTCGTTCAGCTCCCTGGATGTGCTAGGAGCACGTCCGCGTGCTCAAGAGCGATGACAACGGGCTCTGGTCACGGTAGCATGAGGTCCGGCAGCGGTGAGCTCTTGGGTCCAGCGGGGCAGCTAGCTAGGGGACGAAATCGAGTGAGCTCACGAGGAGTCGGACAAGAGGGTCAGCAAGCTCGGGGAGGCACCGCAGGCAGCAAATCAACGGCGACGATCTTCGGTTGCTTACGAGGGAACAATGGTGCAGGCAGAATCCAGGGGCTTCCGGCGTCGGGCGGCTCGGTGAGGAGGAAGAGAGGGACGAGGGGGAGCTCGTGGGCAGCTCCAGGAGGCGAGGGAGAGGTGGTGGACATTGCTACTGTGAGCACCGGCGATGGTGGTGCTCGGGCGCGTGTGAGTGAGAGAGTGGGGGAAAGAGATGAGGACGAGGGAGAGAGTGAGGGCGTCCAGGGGCGTGTGTGGCGTCGTCCAGAGGCGTCCGGGCGAGCATGCAGAGAGGAGCTGGCCAGGCACGTGCCCGTGCGTGATGTCCACGCGCGCTCTGACCTTCTGGCGCGCCGAGGAAGACGACTGGCGAGGTGGACGTGGGCTAGCTGCATCTGGGCCGTTTCAGCTAGGCCACCAGGTAAGTGGGCTGCCAGGTAAGCCTGGTTAGTTCTCTCTCTCTTCCTTTGTCTTTTCTATTTTGTTTCTATTTTCTATTTATGCAAATTTGTTTTGAATTTGGTTTTGAAACCAATTCAATTTTGTTGATTCTGGAAATGTTTATGATTGAAATATGTACTAATCCAAAGCCCCACATTTGTTTTCCAGAATTATTGGAGCTGTTGTAAATGTATATAGCATATAAAAGCCCCAATTCAAATACTTATGATTCAAATTCAAAGTCCCATAATAATTCTTAAAAATCTTCATTGTTTTTGGTTTGGATCAAAGCCCTTGCCAAAAATAGCAAACATCAATGAAGAGATTTTTGGAAACATTGAATCAGATTTCTAGGGTTCTTGCCCTTTATTAAAATTGTTGAGGGTTGATTATTCCTCAATTCGAATTCATTTGAATTAAAACATGATGCATGATGCACTCAAGTGAAACTAATTACAAGCAGTATTCTAGGGTTGTGACAAAGCGGTGGTGTCGTCGATGTTGTTCCATTCCAAGTTAGCCCAAACACCCAAGGAAACGGAGAAACAACAACTCAAGTAACCAAGAAAAGACGTGTCCAAATTGTCGGACTTGGTAGCGGGTAAGCAATGGTGGTTGCGGAAAACGTTGGTGGTTTTTGAATATGGATGCGGAAGTGTTGGTGGACACCCAAACAAAATTGGCAAAAATTGGCGGCTAGGATTTGCGGTGGAGCAGTTTTGGCTGCAGGAGGCCGGATGTCCTGGCTATCGGGCCGGAAGTCCGGGGGGTCGGATGCCCGGGGGTCACGAGCCGGATGTTCGGGGCTCCACATCCAAGATGAACTCGATGGAATTGGGTGTAAAAATAAAAATTCTGGGCAAAATTCGATAGATTTTGTGGATGGAAATTGGAGAAAAGTGGGGAGAAGCTATATCCACTCGTGGCAAAGCAAATCCATGGAACAATTCCAACAAAACTTCATCATGTAACTGATCACAAAAAAATTGGTATGGCTATTTTGTGATGATTTTCGAAATTGGGCAAAACAAAACAAAATGAGGCTAGAAAACAAGGTTGGGGCTCCAAATTCATGCTGAACCAAGGCTCATGATACCATATGATGCGGGGTTAACCCGATCTAGGCAGATCTTTCACGATTGGAGAGATCCCTGGGGATGAACTCGAAGAACACGAGGGGAAACGCGAGGGAAACGAGAGCAAAACACTCAAATCAACAAGAGATGGTCACACATATGCTACATCTAGAAGCATAAAGAGAGATACATGATCCAAATCCAACAAAGAACGATACACGGTAACAAGTCCTTCTCCGTGAGGAGGTCTTGAGGTCTTCTTCGTGAGGAGGTCTTGAATCCACTTGCAGGGAGCTTCTCCGTAGAGGCCGCGGTCTCTTGAATGAGAAGAACCAAGACGATGAGCAAAGCTCTATCTCACATATGAGCTAAATCAGTGTTGACCCTAGCTAGGAGGAGGTAGGGGTCTATTGATAGTCTAGAGGGGCGAGGGGATACATGGGCTTCGGCCGAGAGTCAATGCACGCAGGAAAAAGGGGGGGGATGTTCGAGCCTTCACGGTGGGCCGGATGTCCGGGGCAACCTAGTCAAGTTGCTGGAGCGTTTTGTGATGAACGCCAGCATTCCGGGCTGGGGCCGAATGTCTAGGCCCAGGGTCGGATGTCCGAGCCCTGTAGCTTTGGATGCTGGGCTGATGCTACGGTGGTGGACTCCACGGGCTGGATGTCCGGGTCCTGGGGCCTGTCCTTGGCTCCTTTCGACAGTCCTCTTCATCCATGCACTTGGGGCCTTGTCCATCTTCACGAGCATCTCCGAGAGGGTCTTCTTGGAACCTGAGTACACATAGCATTTCCGTTTGAGGTAGTAGCCATGTCTCACATGATTCATATTGAAGTTTGTTAAGGAGAGATGTCACCTCGGTCTCGAGAGCTCTTGCACAGGCTTGTGACATCGGTCCACTTGGTGTCTTGGGAGATGTAGGAAGGTCCATGGGGATGACCATAGGGTGCTCTGCATCGTGGTCCTATAGAACATCCAAAACAGACTATCTCGCCAGATTCTCCTGCTACTCCTACTACAACGCAAGTTCCAAATCTCATCTCCCTACTCCACAACCCCATGTGCTTGCTCTAACATGGCAGTGAGATATCTAGTTGCATGTTGCAAATTGTGCCTCGCTTGTATTGCTTCTAATTTGCTAAACTACATCTCCTTAGCTTACACATTATATTATTATACATGTGAAAATGACATGCCTTCTTGTTTTTGGTACATACTACATCTGCCTACCACACCATGTTCTAACCTCAAACTACTATTCTTGTGTGTCCTGCATCTATCACTTATGATGAGGCAGTGACACCTGTTGGTTAGTATGAGACGCGCTACTGTTATAAAGAGTGCACTTTCATCCTCCTCGCATGATTCTCATGAAACGACAAGTCTAAATGAAGATATTTAACGTAGTTGTGTAGTTGAAGACCTCATTTCCCCTACACCACCATCGCATGTGCCCGCTCTAACATCGCGGTGTGATATGTTGTTGCATGTTGCATACAGTTTCTAGCTTGTATTCCTTCTAATTATTGTAAATTGCATGTGCTTAGTTAACACATTATACCTGTGAATATGACACGCCTTGCTGTTTTTGGTACATACTACATCTTTATATTAGCCATGTTCTTACATCAAACTACTTTTCTTGTGTATCCCGCATCAATCACATTCCAATTGACAATGTGATATTGGTTGCGTCTTACATATCATTTCAAGCATGCACTGCCTCTAATTAGTTGAAATGCCACTTATGATGAGACACTTTTAACTTTGTAGAGTGTTTTTGGTTGGATCTTTCATACGGTGTCTAGCTTGCATTGCTTCTAATGTATTGAAATGACTTCTGCTTAGCGTTTTTCATACCTATTCCATGATTCCATCCTCCTACAATGTGGTTGCCTTACATAAAAGTTGTGTTCACCAGTATCATGCATCAACGAATTTGGAAGAGTGAATTTCATTCCATTTTCTTGTGGATTTGACTTCACAAGGCAAAATATAAAAGGATGAACACACATGATGATGGTGGTCCTTTCGAGCAACCGAAACAGATGATCTCTTCAGATTCTCCTTCTATTCCTACTGCAGAGCAAGTTCCAAATCTCATCTCCCCTACTCCACAACCCCAGGTGCTTGCTCTAACATGGCTGTGTGATATCTGGTTGCATGTTGGATATGGTGCCTAGCTTGTATTGCTTCTAATTTGTTAAATTGCATCTCCTTAGCCTACACATTATAGTATTATACATGTGAATATGTGATACGTCCAAAATGTATCTATAATTTCTGCTTGCTCCATGCCACTTTTGGGTGATATTGCTATGATATTTATACACTTCCATACACTTTTGATCATATTTGGACTAACCTACTAATCCAGTGCACCCCAGTGCCAGTTTCTGTTTTCAGCTGTTTTTGTATTTCAGGTTTTCACATTACGAGAACTGTCAGGAAAAATCCAGAAAAATTATATAAAAAATCAGCGTTCCAAAACCTGCCTTGCGCCCGAAGTACAGCCGGGGGGGGGGGGGGCGCCTGGGCCCCCCGAGCCCCGTCTGGTGCCCCCCTTTGGCATATATTTAGAGCGTCCTTCGAAACCCTCGGGACGGAAACTCTTTTTCGCGATCTCATCTATGTTCCGCCGCCGCCGCCGCTTCCAAGATCAGAAGCACCAGGAGAACTCTTCCCGGCACCCTGCCGGAGGGGAGGATCATCATCGGGAGCCTCTCCACCACCATGGACGCCTCCCGGATGAGTTGTGAGTAGTCTCCCTTGGACCATGAGTCCATGACCAGTAGCTATGTGATGTTCTCCTCCCGTTCTTGTGCTTCACTAATTAGTTCTCGTGAGCTGCCCTACATGATCGAGGCACATATGTAATCCTTATGCTGTTGCTATGATGAGTTTGCTGGGATCCGATGGATTATGAGATTATGTTCAGATTGTGATTGAGTAATATATTTGATCTACCTCTTTTATATTTATGTTCATAAGTAATTCTTGCATGTTCTCCGTTGTTATTTATTGCTTTGGCCAAGTAATAGGTAGTGACTCCAAGAGGGAACATTATGCTCGATTGTGGGTTCATGCCCATCGATGACTAGTTTGAGTGGCAGAAACATGAGTCTAGGGGATGTGCTGTTGCCACAAGGGGGAAAACAACGGTGCTTGTGCCCGCGGGTGAAAGGATTGTTTACTTTACGCAAAGTTCTTTTAATGCAGTTGTCTGTTGCTTTGAGTTTACACTATGGGTGGGGCTAGCAACTTAATACCAGCGAGATGTTCTGGATAGATATCTCAAGGTGGACGATTAGTAGTAGATATTGATGGATTTCGGTCTACTTACTTTGGCCTACCGCCCATGCTTTGAACCTCAACCTTTCTTGCAATGTAGTCAGCATTGGTTTGCGTTCGTGGTCCTGTTAATTGCCCAGCTGTAATTCGTTTACCTCACATAGCTGTTTTATCATCTTTTAGGAGAGAGACATCACTAGTGAACATCATGAGACTCCGGTCCATATTACCATCATTGATCACATCCGCTATTTACTTTTCGCTTTTACTTACTATTGCAAACATTATCTATCACTACTATCATTTGCGTTTAATCCTTTGTGAACTACAAGGCCGGAGGGATTGACAACCTCTCTGTACTCGTTGGGAGCAAAGTTATTTGTATCTGTGTGCAGGTCCACATTGATTGCTAATATCTGGTGCCGTTAGCAGTTGACACCTACTTGTTGAACCTAGGAGTCTCTGGGGATTCGATCCTTGGCATCTTTGCTAAGGGAAAAACTTCCACAACACTGCATCTCACACCTTCCACTTGGGGTAACCAACGAGGGGTTAGAGGCCCATCAAGGAGTTTTTCTGGCGCCGTTGCCGGGGAACTCCACTCTTCAGGATAGGGGAGTTGCACGCTATCTTTTACCTTTGCTTTTTAGTCTTGTTAGTTTACCTTTCAGTTTTTGCTTTAGTATCCTTTATCAAAAATTACAAAAAAAAATTATTTTGCCTTCCTGTTAGTAGTCCTATTTGTTTAGCTAAACATGTTAGGATATGGTGCTTTGAGGGAATCAGAAGTTCTAGATTTCCATCAAAGGGATGGAGAAAATATGAAGAAGGCATGGGACAGAATTTTTGATGCACATAGGAGAATTATGCCTTGGATACCTATAAAAATTGTGCTTAGGAATTTTTACCAGGGTCTTTTTAAATGGTGTAAACACTCTCTTGATATTATAGCCGAGGGAGATTTCCTAGAGTGTGATGAAGCTAGAGCTCTTGAAATTATACATGGTCTATCTAGTTACTTTGTTTATGATCATAATTTTGATATTGTCATAGATAGACTTGCTACTATTGAAAAGAGAATGGATGCTCTAGACTTAATGAAGGTAGAGAAACCTAAACCCAATAAGAGAGATATTTTGGAAATAGATAATGACTGGGAGCCTCTTGTTAGGATTAGCATCTCTAATCAAGACTTTCTTTCTTATTGTGATATTGGATCTATGGTTTCTACTATGCCAAAAATTGTTCATGATTCTTTAAAATTTAACATGGATAGACTACCATCTTATCATGAACACACTAATGGAGATATTTCTGAAATCCAGGGAAGAATAAAAGATGTGCCAGTTAAATTCCTTAAAGGGATTGCAATGGTTGATTTCTTCAACATGGAGCCAAACCAAGGAAATATAGTGCTTGGAAGGGACTTCCTCCGAGCGGTAAAAGGCTTCATCGATATAGGTAAGGGACAAATCCGCTTACGCGGGAAGGAAAAAGGTGTGTACCCCTTTCCTAGAAGGAACAAGAGTGAACTTGTTGAGGAACCATATGAATCAATTTATAACTCCGATTATTATGATGGTTATTGATTCCTTTTTGCATCATGCCTAGCTTAAAGGCATAAAAGAAAGCGCTTTTGGGAGGCAGCCCACATGAATAAATTTTTTATTTTGCTTTTGTTGTGTCTTGATGTTGTTTACTACAGTAGCATCATCATTGTATCTTTGCTTTTCATATTTGTGCCAAGTATAGCCTCTGATTGCTAGAAAGTTCAAAAGTTGTGAGGTGCTGTCCAGGAAACAGATTCTGTCCTTGGATAGAAAAATTAGTATAAAATCACCAGATCATCTTTTTTGTCTGAATTTTTTCGACAGCGTTCTCTATATAATTGTCTTTCGTGCTTCTGTTCTGAGTTTTTTGATTTGAGTTGAAGAAGTGCCCCGAACAAATCAATTACTACCTGCTGTTCTGTTTTTCACAGATTCTGTCCTGTTTTGCCTTTCCTTCATTTCGCAAGCCAAGAGCTTGCTTTTTCTTTGCAAAAACCTTTTGGCAATTTTGAGAAACAGTAGAACTTCAAGAATATCTTTATTTCCAGCAAGGAACAATTATTTTATTAAGGGTACTAACCTCGCTAATCAGATTATAATGAGTTATGTATGAAGGGAGTTTTCAAGTGTGCAAGGGAAGATGATAAAAAGATTCAGGAGTGTCAAGCGCTCAAGCTTGGGGATGCCCCCGTGCACCCCCAAGAAATATTCAAGGAGACTCAAGCGTCTAAGCTTGGGGATGCCCCCGTGCATCCCCTTCTCCATCAACATTATCAGTTCGTCTTTCGTTCCGCTATATTTTTATCACTTCATGTGTTATGTGCTATGCTTGGAGCGTCTTGCTTTTAGTTTTCTTTTTAGTTTTTCATAACGAGTCGGAACTCAGCGTTCTTTATGTGGGAGAGAAACACGCTCCACTTCTACCTGGAACATAACATAGAATTTTCATGTCTAATCTTTGCTGTGTGTGTTCTCTGTCTTTTAATAGCTACTATCATGCTCTGCTCTTAGTATTCATGCTTATCTTTTCAAAGAGCTTTTGTTTAGTTGGTTGCTTGAACTCTCTTTAATTATCATGCTTATCGTATTAAGAGAGTTTGCTTCCGTTGCATTGGTTGATATGTCTATGATAAAGATACTACGTGCATAATGGCACTTAGTAGTTCAGGTTTTCTTATGGTTAGTCTCAAATAGCTGGGGGATTCCCAATGTGTTATTGGAATACCAACTTGATTTGTTTGCCTATGATGTGGTATGGTTTAGTAATATCTTCCTTCAGGAATTTATTTTGATTGACTTGGCATATGCTCACGCATATTTAAGACTGTAAAGAAAGTCTGTCAAGCCTTGATGATCTTTTATTTCTGAGTAGCGATATAACTACCATGCCTGATTCAATGTTGCTTTGTCGCTCTGCATGATTATGACCGTCATTGCTCTCTTAGTTGGTCGCTCCCAGTCTTTTGCTAACCTCCACCTGTACTAAGCAGACTAACTTTGCAATACATAGCTCATGGGAAAGTAGCTTAAAAACTATTCTGGTAAAGAATATGTTGCTTATGTATCTTATTTCTTATAAGTTGCTTGCTGAGCGGTAACCATGTTTCTGGGGACGCCATCAACTGTCACACTTTTGTTGAATATCATGTGAGTTGCTATGCATGTTCGTCCTGTCTGAAGTAAGGGTGATTTGCCATGGGTTGAATGAGTATGCATATTGTTAGAGAAGAACATTGGGCCGCCAACCAAAGCCATGTATCATGGTGGAAGTTTTAGCTTGGACATTAATCCTCAATCTCTTATGAGAATATGCTTATGCATTAAAGAGGAGTCCATCACCTATTTTCTATGTTGTCCCGGTATGGATGTCCTCAAGTTGAGATCTATCAAAAACGAGAAATCAAATGCGATTTATCTCCTTGGACCTTTGTACAGGTGGCATAGAGGTACCCCTTTGTGACACTTGGTTGAAACATATGTAATGCAATGATAACCCATGGAAATCCGAGCTAATTAGGACAAGGTGCGAGCACTATTGGTATTCGATGCATGAGGCTTGCAACTTATAGGATGTCTTATGCATGACACATATGAAGTACTACTACCGTTGACAAAATTGCTTCTATGTTTTCAAAATAAAAAAAGCTCTAGCACATAACCATTCTTTTACTTTTAAGTTGAGTCTCCACCTTCTTTCTTCAAGCACCAACTACTGAGAGCATGATTGTCATTCTGAGTGTAATGTGCATTGTTCCAAAGTAGCATTGTCTTTTGCATGATTGTGATATCATTTATTTTGAAATCATTGTATCTAGTCATCACTTAAACCTTGAAGGTGCCCCTGCATTTATGTTTTGCTTCACTAAAGGGGGCAAGCTAGATATCACTTTATCATATTTGCACACCATGTTCATTGCAAATCTATTTGATGCTTCAATGTCATGTTGTAAAACTTTCAGTCCTTTGTGATTTTCTCATGAGGCAACTTAATTACTATAGAATCATTGTCTCAGTAAGCTTTTGTCATATGACTATAAAAAGTCCTATATGGTTAATAGCATGTCACCACAGAAATTATTCTTGTTATCATTTACCTACTCGAGGACGAGCAGGAATTAAGCTTGGGGATGTTGATACGTCCAAAACGTATCTATAATTTCTGCTTGCTCCATGCCACTTTTGGGTGATATTGCTATGATATTTATACACTTCCATACACTTTTGATCATATTTGGACTAACCTACTGATCCAGTGCACCCCAGTGCCAGTTTCTGTTTTTGGCTGTTTTTGTATTTCAGGTTTTCACATTACGAGAACTGTCAGGAAAAATCCAGAAAAATTATATAAAAAATCAGCGTTCCAGAACCTGCATTGCGCCCGAAGTACAGCCGGGGGGGGGGCACTAGGGCCCTAGGCGCCCTGGCGGCGCGCCCCCCCTAGGCCGCGCCGGGGGGGGGGGGCGCCTGGGCCCCCCGAGCCCCGTCTGGTGCCCCCCTTTGGCATATATTTAGAGCGTCCTTCGAAACCCTCGGGACGGAAACTCTTTTTCACGATCTCATCTCTGTTCCGCCGCCGCCGCCGCTTCCAAGATCGGGAGCACCAGGAGAACTCTTCCCGGCACCCTGCCGGAGGGGAGGATCATCATCGGGAGCCTCTCCACCACCATGGACGCCTCCCGGATGAGTTGTGAGTAGTCTCCCTTGGACCATGAGTCCATGACCAGTAGCTATGTGATGTTCTCCTCCCGTTCTTGTGCTTCACTAATTAGTTCTCGTGAGCTGCCCTACATGATCGAGGCACATATGTAATCCTTATGATGTTGCTATGATGAGTTTGCTGGGATCCGATGGATTATGAGATTATGTTCAGATTGTGATTGAGTAATATATTTGATCTACCTCTTTTATATTTATGTTCATAAGTAATTCTTGCATGTTCTCCGTTGTTATTTATTGCTTTGGCCAAGTAATAGGTAGTGACTCCAAGAGGGAACGTTATGCTCGATTGTGGGTTCATGCCCCTCGATGACTAGTTTGAGTGACAGAAACATGAGTCTAGGGGATGTGCTGTTGCCACAAGGGGGAAAACAACGGTGCTTGTGCCCGCGGGTGCAAGGATTGTTTACTTTATGCAAAGTTCTTTTAATGCAGTTGTCTGTTGCTTTGAGTTTACACTATGGGTGGGGCTCGCAACTTAATACCAGCGAGATGTTCTGGATAGATATCTCAAGGTGGATGATTAGTAGGAGATATTGATGGATTTCGGTCTACTTACTTTGGCGTACCGCCCATGCTTTGAACCTAAACCTTTCTTGCAATGTAGTCAGCATTGGTTTGCGTTCGTGGTCCTGTCAATTGCCCAGCTGCAATTCGTTTACCTCACATAGCTATTTTATCGTCTTTTAGGAGAGAGACATCACTAGTGAACATCATGAGACTCCGGTCCATATTACCATCATCGATCACATCCGCTATTTACTTTTCGCTTTTACTTACTATTGAAAACATTATCTATCACTACTATCATTTGCGTTTAATCCTTTGTGAACTACAAGGCCGGAGGGATTGACAACCTCTTTGTACTCGTTGGGAGCAAAGTTATTTGTATCTGTGTGCAGGTCCACGTTGATTGCTAATATCTGGCGCCGTTAGCAGTTGACACCTACTTGTTGAACCTAGGAGTCTCTGGGGATTCGATCCTTGGCATCTTTGCTAAGGGAAAAACTTCCACAACACTGCATCTCACACCTTCCACTTGGGGTAACCAACGAGGGGTTAGAGGCCCATCAATATGACACGCATTCCTGTTTTGGTACATACTACATCTGCCTATCACACCATATTCTTACATCAAACTATGTGTCCTGCATCTATAATTTATAATGAGACAGTCACGCCTGTGGGTTACTATGAGACGCGCTGTGACGCCCGAAGACCGACGTCCCAGAAGATTCCAGATGTTTCGGGTTCTCCCGTGTGTTTCAGTTGTGCTTGCTTTATTTATTTTGCATTGCATCATGTCATCATGCCATCATGTCATATTTCTTTTGCATCTCAACTTAAATAAATCGTGTGGACCTTCGGTCCATTTAAATCGAGGGAAGGATGACTTCTCTTTATAACATATCCTCCCAATATTTAGGGAGCTATATTATAAATATTCCATTGTTGGAAGCAACCATCACACACTTGCATAATTTTCCCCATGTCTATTTCACTCCAAGTATTGACTCCCACAACCATGCTTGATCATCTTCCTCTTCTTCTTTCTACCTTTTATTCGCTAGTGACAATTTCCCTGTTCAAAATGTTCAATAGCTTCCTTTAATTATTAGATCTTGCAAAGACCACCTCCTCCAATTTTCATGTCTTTCGGAAGTGCTTTGGTTGGCCTAAAGATTTATGCAAGTTTGAGTTATTTCCGAACTCGCATAAATTTGTAGTCTCTAAAAATTGCCAAAGCATTTTATTAAAATATCCCACAATTCCAGGGTTCTAGGGGTATTTTTATCTCAGCGAAAACCCTCTCCAAACTCCCTGGGCCTTTCTCTCTTTTGTTCTGTTTTTTTATGGGAGAAGTTTGCCAGGAAGAGAGGAGGTAGAGAGGCCCAGGCCAGCCACTGGCCCATCAGGCCCAGCCGCTCCCTCGCACCTAACCCTAGCTGGCCCGACCGCTCGTCCCAGTCGCTCCCTCGATCTCTCCCTTTCTCTCGCTCCCTCCTCTCTCTTCCCTCGCGCCGCCAGAGACCCGAGCCCCAGCGCCCGAACCCACTTCGTCCTCCCTCTGCTCGATCCCCCCCCTGCCCGGCGCCTCTCCACCGTCTCCCTCCAGCGCCCGTCCTTGCTTCCCCAGCGCCGTCGTCCCCCGTTCCTCCGTGAGCCTCATGCGCGCCCCAGGCCCCTGCCTCGTCTCCATGGCGCCGCCCGTGGCCCCTGGCAGGGGAAGGAGCGGCCCCTGCGCCCTTCCCCTGCGCCTCAGCTCCGCTGTCTCGCCGCACCACCAGGGTCGCCGGTGCCGCCGTGCCATGCACCTCTCTGCTCCATCGCCGGATTGTTGCCTCCGTCGCGCCCATCCACCCTTCCATCTCTCTGTGCCGTGCACCGACCACATGGAGGCTCGAGCTTCGGTGGGAGCAGCCGCAGCTACGTGGCGTCCCACCACCAATCAGCCGCGTCGATGGCCTGCGTGGACCTCATCGCCATGCTGCTGCCATGGCCTCGTCGCCCCCGTGTTGCCGCCCTTTGTTTGCTCTTTGGTGTTGCTGCGTTTGGAACCTCAAGACCGGCAAGTTCAACTACGACTCGAGACCGAGACCGGCAAGACCGCTACGAACGAATGACTACACGATGCGTCAAGTTCCTCTCCGATGCCCAAGTTCGACTACACATGGCGATGCGTCAAGTTCCACTACACCAACATGAGTACCACGATGCCCGGAGCCATCGGAACCATCAAGTACATCTACATAACGAATAACGATGGCAGCCCGAATGCCAAGTTCCACTACCGTCGCAAGCACGAGACCCCCCAAGTACCACGACACCGACCCCGAACATCTACGGAGTTGTACCACTACTTCCACGACGAGTCCAACTACCGCCGCGTGAATGGCTACATAACGTGTACCTCTACGGAACGACTACTTCCCTCTACGAATGTGTACCACGACTCGCGAGAACGACTACTTCCACTACGTCCCTCGACGACTCGAACCCCTCCGAGAACGAACAATCCGAAGGTATAACCCTAAGACGATGACCCGTGGACGAATGCTTGTTGTGTTGTATGAGTTGCTCCACTTGTGTGCTCCGTGCCCGAATCGTCTTTTGTCATGCTCCTCGGTTGCCTCGTCGCCGACCCGTGGGAACCCGGTGACGGGATCACCCCACCTTTCATCTTGCTCGACTCGCTCACGCCTCCCTTCATCTTTTGCACCGGTCTCTCAACGAGTTACCGGAACCGAGATGTTGCCGTTGCGTCATTTTCGGATCGTTGCCGTGGCACCCTTTCCTTCCACCACGGTGACAATACTTCATATCTCTTCATGTTAACGTTTACCTAAAAAATTGCATAAAACTTGATCATGTCATCCGCATCATGTTAACAACATTAAAATGTGTGAATTGTTGTTTGCTTAGAATTGCTAAACATGCACATGGGGATTTCCAGAATTGTTGTTGTTATTTCCGGCCTCATTTAAAATGCCTAAATAGTGTAGTTTTATTATGCATCATATCTTGCCATGTTTTGCATATTGTCATGTTGCTTGTGTTATTTTTCTGTGCTTCCTACCTTGCCATGGGATGCTTCCTGTGTAGTTTTTTCATGCATCATACCTTGCCATGTATTGCATCATATAGACTTGTGTTATTTTCCTGTGCTTCCTACCTTGCCATATTGTGCTTCCTGTGTAGACTTGTGGTGCATCCTAGATAGAACGGTCATGCATCATACTTGGATGTGCATCGTATGCCATGTTTATGCTTGTGTGTTTACCATGTTGCTTGTTTCTTTCCGCTTTGCTTCCCTCGTTAGCTTCGGGTTCGTTCCGGAGTTGTCAGTTTCTGTTCGACTACTTCATGGACCCGTTCTTCTCCCTTGCGAAATCCCAGGCAAGATGATCATACCCTTGGATACCTTTACTACCATTGCCATGCTTAGTTGTCTCGATGCTATCGTTACATGTTGCGCTACCCATCTTTTATTGTCAGCCCTCTCCTTGTTGCCATGAAACCTCTAACCTTTTGACACCTTCCTAGCAAAACCACTAGTTGGCTATGTTACCCGCTTGCTCAGCCCCTCTTATAGCGTTGTTAGTTGCAGGTGAAGATGAAGATCGTTCCAGGAGGGAACTTGTTGTTGGAATATCACAATATCTATTATTATTATTATTATTAACACACCTATATACTGGGCATGGGTGGAAGGCTTGGCCTTTTGCTCGGTGTTTTGTTCCACTCATGCCACCTTAGGCGCCGATAAACCGGCATTATGTTCCTTGATTTTGCATCCCTTACACGATGGATGGATGGGGACCCCTTGACAGTTCGACTTTGAATAAAACTCCTCCAGCAAGGCCCAACATTGGTTTTAATTTGCCTCATAATAACAACTTAATTAATTAATTAAATTTGCATAGGGGGTCGCACCCTCGAGATTCTTTCTACATAGTAGGGGGGGCCAGTGCTGATGGTGTTGGTCCCAAACTAGAGCCACTTACGGTGCCACCCAGTTATCTGGGGTCTTCGTTACTGTACGTAGCGCTCATCCGGACGTGGCCTGAGACGAGATGCGCGCGGCTACCATCAGGGTGTCGGCACGCCGGGAGGTCTTGCTGGACTTGTTTTACGATTGTCGAAATGTCTTGTGCACCGGGAGGCCGAGCCTGATCGGATTTCCCTAAGATAAGGGGTGATGATATTATATTTATCACTTCAGCTAATCGTGAGAGCTTGTGATGGGCTAAGTTGGGACACCCCTGCAAGGTTATGATCTTTTGAAAGTCGTGCCCGCGGTTATGTGGCAGATTGGAATTTGTTAATGTCCGGTTCTAGAAAACTTGACAGAGGATCCGAAGTAAAACACACAACTGTGTGAGTAACCGTGACTGTCTCTTTTCACTTTGAGAAGAGAACACGGTGGGGTTATGTTTGACTCGTATGTAGTTTAGGATCTTTAGCGATCACTACTAGTTTGCGACCGTTTGCGTAGATGCTCATCTTATTCTTGTACTCGTAAGTTAGCCACCATATTATGCTTAGCTGCTGCTGCAACCTCACCACTTTACCTCTTCCTACCCATAAAGCTTTGCTAGTCTTGATACCCATGGTTATGGGATTGCTGAGTCCTCGTGGCTCACAGATACTACAACACCAGATGCAGGTTCAGCCGAGAATGATGCAGGAGCTGGTTCAAGTACTTCACTGGGAGTTCGATGAAGAGAGTGGCCGTATGCTTGTGATGTTTTCGACGATGTAGTGGTTTCTACTAGGGGCGATTCGGACCTGTGGCTTTATGTTTTTGGTATCTTTCTTTTGGATCTTCACCCGTAGTCGGGTTGTGATGTTTTGAATGATGTTTTTCTTATGTAATGTATTGTGTGAAGTGGCGAGTGTAAGCCAACTATCTCCTTTTGCAATTTCATCCCTATTTTTACATGAGTCGTGCAAAGATACCAAACTCGAGATCATTCCAGAATGGGCTTATACCTTTAAGTCGTGCCTCGACACGTAGGAGGTATAGTCCCATCCTAGGCATTACACGCGCTACGCTTATAAAGAGTGCACTTTCATCCTCCCCGCGTGATTCTCACGAAACGGCAAGTCTAAATGAAGATATTCAATATACCTATGTAGTTGAAGAAGTCATTTCCCCTACACCACCATCGTAGCTGCTTGCTCTAACTTTGCAGTGTGATATGTGGTTGCATGTTGCATATGGTGTCTAGCTTATATTCCTTCTAATTAGGGTAAATTGCATGTGCTTAGTTAACACATTATACGTGTGAATATGACATGTCTTCCTGTTTATGGTACATACTACGTCTTTCTATTAACCATGTTCTTACATCAAACTACTTTTCTTGTGTATCCCGCATCAATCACCTTCAAATTGACAGTGTGATATTGGTTTCATCTTTCATATCATTTGAAGCATGTACTTCCTCTAATTAGTTGAAATGCCACTTATGATGAGACACTTTTAACTTGGTAGAGTATTTTTGGTTGGATCTTTCATATGGTGTCTAGCTTGCATTCCTTCTAATATGTTGAAATGCCTTGCGCTTAGCGTTTTTCATACATCTTGCATAAGTCCGTCCTCCTACAATGTGGTTTCCTTCCATAAAAGTTGTGTTCATCAGTATCATGCATCAACGAATTTGAAAGAGTGAGTTTCATTCCTTTTTCTTATGGGTTTGACTTGACAAAGCAACATCTAAAAGGTTGAATGCACGGCATGATGGTTGTCCACTGGAGCAACCAAAACAGAAGATCTCTGTAGATTCTCATGCTACTCCTACTGTTGGCGTCATGCGAACGGGGGTACCCAGACTTGCCTGCCTGCGGCCCATGATGTGGCTCCATCGACGACTTGGTACGACCCAGCTTTAGCAACCAAAACTCGAGACCCTCGCGAGGGGCCAAGCCTCGCGAGGAGGACGACGGCAAGACCTCCCAGGGGGCATCCTCTCTAGGCTGGCTCCCGAGGAGCGGAGATATCTATGCAAGGCGCACCTCGCGAAGCTCACGTTACGTGAGCCATGACGACCAAGGCTAGGCAGGCGCGGGCGGGCGCAGCGTACCAATTTCCCCTTCCGTGCCAAGGGGGCAAGCGCACTCATGGATTCCGGGGGAATCAAGCAAAGGTTTCCATATCGGTGCAACAGGACCAAGGACCGTGAGGACGGCAGGATGGAGGTCACCGTGGAGCCCGGCGCAGCGTCACCACGAGAGCCTTTGGCAGGCGAAGACCGCTTTTGTCGGGATAGCTTGTACTAATTGTTCCCCTTCAAATTTGGCCGTTGTGGGATCCCTTCCTTTCTACATTTGGGAAGAGGACCAAGTTCACTATAAATAGGACCTAGCCACCATCATAGGGAGGGGACTCCAATTCGACCAGAGAGAGAGAGAGAGAGAGAGAGAGAGAGAGAGAGAGAGAGAGAGAGAGAGAGAGAGAGAGCATTCCACCACAAGGAGGAGCGGATCACCCAGATCATCCTCACCCTCACCAGCTCATCAAGCCTAAGAACACCTCACCTACTGAGGCTGTTCATCCACTATACTAGTTCATCCTCAGCCCTACGAGGCAATCCACCATACATACTGGAGAAGGGTATTACACTGCAAGGTGACCTGAACCAGTATAAACCCATGTGTCTCTTGTTCCTTGAGTTCGTCGAGCTAGGCCGTGGGATCGTAGGGCGAGCTCGCGTCGGCCCCCCCCCCCCCCGCCGTTCTCCATCACATGCCGCCAACGCAACCACCGGCCTGGCGAGGCATGAGCAGCAAGCCTCGTCATTGCACCCCTCGGTGCGGCGGGATTGATGCACCACCACCCCATCACCGTCTCCAGCCGGCTCATCGTCCCACGGTTGTCGCAGACCCGCGGGTGCGCAGGCTGCGCTGCTCATGGCGCGCGAGCTCCTGCGTTAACGCCCCTTTGACGACTTCGACGAGGACTGGCTAGACCGCATCTGTCGGATCTCGGGTTCCGGCAAAACCCTTGAGCTTCGAACGCTAGGGTGCGCACGAAGATCTCTCCTTCCGCCCTAGCTCGTCTACTCACTGATCTCTAGGCCTAGCTCATCAGATCCGAAGAACAAGGGACACAAGGTTTATACTGGTTCGGGCCACCGTTGTGGTGTAATACCCTAATCCAGTGTGGTGTGGTGGATTGCCATGTGATGTCTACACACGCTTCTACTCTTGTAGACTATGTTGGGCCTCCAAGCGCAGAGGTTTGTAGGACAGCAGCAATTCCCTCAAGTGGATGACCTAAGGTTTATCGAACTCAGGGAAGTAGAGGTTGAAGATGGTCTCTCTCAAGCAACCCTGCAACTAAGATACAAGAAGTCTCTTGTGTCCCCAACACACCTAATACACTTGTTAGATGTATAGGTGCACTAGTTCGGCGAAGAGATGTTAAATGGCAAGTGATATGGATGGCAAAACAAAGTAATATAAATCTGTAATGAAAAGTGCAGCAAGCAAACAAGTGGTAAATGTGAGCACAAATGGTATTGCAACGGTGGAAACAAGGCCTAGGCTTCATACTTTCACTAGTGGCAATTCCCAACAACATTAACATAATCGAATCACATGATATTTCCCATAAAACATGCAAAGGGGACACACTCGGAGGTCATTCCTTCGTGGTCAAGAGAGGACGAGAATTATGTAGGGCTACAAAAGCACACCTCAAAGTTCGTAGTTCTCAATCTAAGTATTTCCCAATGTCACCGCGGCCATCCAAAGAGAGTCCCACAATCACCACAACATATCTAAAGGATAGTCATAGACAAGCACCAAGAGACTCTCAATCTTCAATCAACACACAAGAGAGGAAATCACTCATGAAAATACTTTTCTAATCCATGTCCAATAGACCGCTGTCACCTTGGTCTCGGGGATTATACTAGATAAAGACAAGTGAGTACATCAATCCAATACATAGAGGAAGGGGAAATATCATGGGATCACCCTAGATTAACAGAGCCTATGATCACAACGAAGATCACATCATGGGAGAGAGAATTGACCACACAGCTACTGGTAGAAACCTCAGCCCCGAGGAGGAACTACTCCCGCATCATGGAGGGAGGAAGCAACGTCGATGGAGATGAATCCGGGGGCACTTCCCCGTCCCGGCAGGGTGCCGGCGCAGGAATTCTGGTCCCCCGAAGCTTGATGGCGATGGCGGCGGAGATCGGAATCGCATCTGGAGAAAAGGGTTCGGAATCAGGGTTTCCTCGACGGGTGTTAAATATATGCCAAAGGGGGGCATCAGCGGAGGTCTGGGGGGCCCAGGCGCCCCCTCGGCGCGGCCAGGGGGGCGCCTGGGCAGGCCGCCTGGAGCCCCTGTGGCCCCCCTCTGGCCCTACTTTGGCCGCACGGAAGCTTCCGGAATGCTGATTTTTTATATAATTTTTCCGGGATTTTTCTGGCAGTTTACGTGATGGGAAAACCCGAAATACAAAAACAGCAGAAAATAGAAACTGGCACTGGGGTGCACTGAGTTAATAGGTTAATCCAAATATGATCAAAAGTGTATGGCAGTGTATAAATATCATAGCAATATCACCCAAAAGAGGCATGGAGCAAGCAGAAATTATAGATACATTTTGGACGTATCAACATCCCCAAGCTTAATTCCTGCTCGTCCTCGAGTAGGTAAATGATAACAGGCATAATTTCTGTGGTGACATGCTATTAACCATATAGGACTTTTCATAGTCATATGACAAAAGCTTACTGAGACAATGAATCTGTAGTAATTAAGTTGCCTCATGAGAAATTCACAAAGAACTGAAAGTTTTACAACATGATACTGAAACATCAAATAGATTTGTAATGAGCATGGTGTGCAAATATGACAAAGTGATATCTCGCTTGCCCCCTTTAGTGAAGCAAAACATAAATGCAGGGGCACCTCCAAGGTTTAAGTGATGACTAGATACAATAATTTCAGAATAAACGATATCATAATCATGCAAAAGACAATGCTACTTTGGGACAATGCACATTACACTCATAATGACAATCATGCTCTCAGTAGTTGGTGCTTTAAAAGAAGGTGGAGACTCTCGAACCGTGGCTTTTGTTGGCAAGGTTGAAAACCCGTGGTCGGAAACAAAAACTAAACATGTACCAGAGCTCTTGGTTTTAAAAACAGAGGTAATAATTATTTTTTTTTAGAATATGCATGTTTCGTCAACGAATGCTAGCAGACAACTCAATCACTTCTTGAGATAGACAAGTTTCGAGGAACGGCTCTCGAATGAGGATGATCACATCCTCTTAATCTCCTTTGTTTATCTCTGCCAAAGTTTTCTGATTTCTCATGAACAAAGCGTGAAGGAGGGTTTGTTTGTTATATTATTTTGAGCCGGGCGCACTCTTTGCCAGTTCCTTCTCGTATTATGGGTTTGCACATTAGACATGCAATCCCGGGGTGAAGCTTGTCCAACTTAAAAAGATCATGAATTAACTACTACTTCCTCATGAGCTAAAACAGAGGCACAAAAGAGAAATGCTTTTTTGAATAATTTCGAGATGGTACATGAAAGTCTTCGTTAGGAATGGCAGGTAAATACCATGTATAGGAAGGTATGGTGGACTCATATGGCATAACTGGTTTAAAAGAATTTGGATGCACAAGCAGTCAGTCCGCTTAGTACAGGTGGAGGTTAGCAAAAGACTGGGAGCGACCAACTAAGAGACCAATGACGGTCATAATCATGCAGAGCGACAAAGCAACATTGAATCAGACATGGAAGTTATATCGCTACTCAGAAACAAAAGATCATCAAGGCTTGACAGACTTTCTTTACAGTCTTAAATATGCGTGAGCATATGCCAAGTCAATCAAAATAAATTCTTGAAGGAAGATATTACTAAACCATACCACATCATAGGCAAATAAATCATGTTGGTACTCCAATAACACATTGGGAACCCCCCAGCTATTTGAGACCAACCATAAGAAAACATGAACTACTAAGCACCATTATGCACGTAGCATTTTTATCATAGACATATCAACCAATGCAACAGAAGCAAACTCTCTTAATAAGATAAGCATGATAACTAAAGAGAGTTCAAGCAACCAACTAAACAAAAGCTCTTTAAAAAGATAAGCATGAAAACTAAGAGCTAAACATGATAGTAGCTATTGAAAGACCAAGAACATACACAGCAAAGATAGACATGAAAATTCTATGTTATGTTCTATGTAGAAGTGGAGCGTGTTTCTTTCCCACACAAAGAAATCTGAGTTCCGACTCGTTATGAAGAGCTAAAGAAAACTAAAAAGGAAACTAAAAGCAAGACGCTCCAAGCATAGCACATAACACATGAAGTGATAAAAATATAGTGGAACGAAAGACGAACTGATAATGTTGATGGAGAAGGGGATGCACAGGGGCATCCCCAAGCTTAGACGCTTGAGTCTTCTTGAATATTTCTTGGGGGTGCATGGGGGCATCCCCAAGCTTGAGCGTTTGACACTCCTGAATTTTTTTATCATCTTCCCTCGCACACTTGAAAACTCCCTTCATACATAACTCATCATAATCTGATTAGCGAGGTTAGTACCCATAATAATATAATTGTTCCTTGCTGGAAATAAGGATATTCTTGAAGTTCTACTGTTTCTCAAGATTGCCAAAAGGTTTTTGCAAAGAAAAAGCAAGCTCAAGGTTTGCAAAATGAGGGAAAGGCAAAACAGGACAAAATCTGTGAAAAACATAACAGCAGGTAGTAAATGATTTTTTCGGGGCACTTCTGCAACTCTAATCAAAAAACTCAGAACAGACGCACGAAAGACAGTTGTATAGAGCACGCTATGGAAAAAATTCAGACCAAAAAGATGATCTGGTGATTTTATACGAATTTTTCTATCCAAGGACAAAATCTGTTTCCTGGACAGCACGTCACAACTTTTGAACTTTTCTTGCAATCAGAGGCTACACTTGGCACAAAGCTGAAAAGTAAAGATACAATGATGATGCTACTGTAGTAACAACATCAAGACACAACAAAAGCAAAATAAAATTTTATTCATTGTGGGCTGCCTCCCAAAAGCGCTTCCTTTTATGCCTTTAAGCTAGGCATAAGACTTTAATGATGCTCTCGTAGGAATAAGAGTTGAAGAACAAAAGAGAGCATCAAGAAGCAAATACCAAATACATTTAAGCCTAACATGCTTCCTATGCATAGGAATATTGCAATAGAATAATTCATTGAAGCACAAAGCAATAAGTATAGGAAGACAAAACAAGTGCAGCTTCAAAACCTTCAACATAAAGAGAGAGAACTTGATATTATTGAAATATCTATAAGCATATGTTCCTTTCTCATAATAATTTTCAGTGGGATCACGAATAAACTCAACAATATAAGCATCACATAAAGCATTGTTACCATGATCCACATGCAAAAAGGTACTCTTACTCTCCACATAAGCATAATCTTTCTCATTGGTAATAGTGGGAGTAGGACTATCATAAACAACTTGAACACTATAGATTAATTGTGTATTAGGAAGATGGTGTTCAACAAGGGAGTAATTCCCTCCATGATTATGACAAGTTTCATAAGGATAATTTCTCCTTATGTCATAGGTACCTTTATAATCACTATAGATTGGAGTTACAACATCATCATAGTAGAGAAGAGCATTATCATTGCTAGCAACTATATTTGTAATCATGTTGTCTTTATTCTTACTAGCAAAAGAATTATCAATTATCACATCACTAGTGGGTGAAGGATTTGCAATCCTATCATCCCCAAGCTTAGGGCTTTCCATATCATCACTTTCAGAGTTGGTACCAAAAAGATTTTCAAGATCATAAGTAGCATTATCATCATTTTCCAAATCACAATAAGTAACGTGCATATCATAATCAAAATCATCTTCAATGGTACCTACGGACGTATCATCAAGATGATAATTAAGGCAATAAACTTCACCTTTTTCTTTAAACTTACAACCGTTAGGATAAAAGTTGATGGGAGGAATATGCTCAAGCCAGGTTGATACCCATTCTTCTTCCTTCTTGCTCCTCTTCCTCCTCCTCTTCTTTTTCTTCTTCTTCACCTTAGGAGGGAGTGGTTTGAGATGAAGCTTCTCCACATATCCTGGTTTATCATTAGAAACAATAGGGGAAACTTGGGAGATACTCTCCTTTTTATTAGCAGAAATATAAGAGACATTTTTATACTTTGGTAAAGTTCCCTCCTTTCTAATCTTACTTATGTAATCATTTTCATGGCAATTAACAACACAATAGATATGGCAATTTTGCAAAGTGTTTTTTATTCCTATGGCATTAACATCTAGCCAAGAAGTCTTTTCTGTTAACTCTTCACACATCAAAAATAACATAAGCTCATCATAAAGATCAGAGGTGATCATGTTATCACACAACTGGTTAACAGTTATGTTTTGAAAGTTCATGCATTGAAAATTAAAGTTACCCTCTATACGGCAAAGTTCACAAGTAAAAGGATAAAGGTCACACAATTCTCTAGCAATTTCATTTAAATCTCTGACCCAAGTGATTGTTCTTTCATGCTTATGTTGCTTACAATACTTCTCTTCTTCGATCGTAGGCCTTTCACAAGGTCTATCCACTCCACAAAAATTAACATGCTTATATAAAACTTCATTTTTAGGAATTGGATCATGCATGTTGCAATCATCATGAACAATTTAATTTTCTTTGCAAGTCTCTTTAAAAGGTTTATGATACTTGATCCAATCCTCCTTAGGCATATTAAGATGTGAATCAAAAGATTTGAGGAAATCAACAAGGAGTTGAGAATCAAGCCCAAACTTAGCACTAAACTTATTAAAACTTGTAGTTTCAACAAAGGACTTAATGCAATCATACTCATAAATTATACCTGACTCTTTACCTTTGTCGATCTCCCAATCTCCAGTGTTGCGTTGAATTCTTTCAAGGAGTTCCCATTTAGCATCAATCTTTTTGTTTGTGAAAGAACCCATAGAAGAAGCGTCGAGGAAATCTTTATCCTGTCGAGAAAGCCTGGCATAGAAATTAGTAATAATCATATCTTTGGGGAGCCCATGGTCAGGACATTTTAGCATTAACGTTTTCAGTCTCCCCCAAGCTTGAGCTATGCTCTCTCCGTCATGAGGATAGAAATTATAAACATAATTCCTATTCTCATGGACTTCATGAAGAGGATAAAACTTGGAGTAAAAGAGAGACTGGATCTCTTCCAAATCAAGCAAGTGCCAGTTATCGAGAAGCTTATACCAATCTGAAGCTTTATCTATAAGTGATACGGCGAACAATTTCCTCATGACAAACTCCCTTGATACACCTGCAAGCTTAAATAATGAACATAGTTGTGACAGATATAGCAAGTGTCCACCGGGATGTCTGTCTCCTGCATAACGATTAGCCAAAACATAATCGATAATACCAGCTGGTATTTTATAGGGCACAATTTCAGTAGGGGGGGGGAGCAACCACCACAGGTGTGGGGCGTCTTCCCGCAAGCAACGAAAAGATTTAATTGCAAGATCTAAAGATATACCTGCAAGCGCTCACCTCCCCGGCAACGGCGCCAGAAATAGCTTGATGTATACACACGCTTCTACTCTTGTAGACTATGTTGGGCCTCCAAGCGCAGAGGTTTGTAGGACAGCAGCAATTTCCCTCAAGTGGATGACCTAAGGTTTATCGAACTCAGGGAAGTAGAGGTTGAAGATGGTCTCTCTCAAGCAACCCTGCAACTAAGATACAAGAAGTCTCTTGTGTCCCCAACACACCTAATACACTTGTTAGATGTATAGGTGCACTAGTTCGGCGAAGAGATGTTAAATGGCAAGTGATATGGATGGCAAAACAAAGTAATATAAATCTGTAATAAAAAGTGCAGCAAGCAAACAAGTGGTAAACGTGAGCACAAATGGTATTGCAACGGTGGAAACAAGGCCTAGGCTTCATACTTTCACTAGTGGCAATTCCCAACAACATTAAGATAATCGAATCACATGATATTTCCCATAAAACATGCAAAGGGGACACACTCGGAGGTCATTCCTTCGTGGTCAAGAGAGGACGAGAATTATGTAGGGCTACAAAAGCACACCTCAAAGTTCGTAGTTCTCAATCTAAGGATTTCCCAATGTCACCGCGGCCATCCAAAGAGAGTCCCACAATCACCACAACATATCTAAAGGATAGTCAAAGACAAGCACCAAGAGACTCTCAATCTTCAATCAACACACAAGAGAGGAAATCACTCATGAAAATACTTTTCTAATCCATGTCCAATAGACCGCTGTCACCTTGGTCTCGGGGATTATACTAGATAAAGACAAGTGAGTACATCAATCCAATACATAGAGGAAGGGGAAATATCATGGGATCACCCTATATTAACATAGCCTATGATCACAACGAAGATCACATCATGAGAGAGAGAATTGACCACATAGTTACTGGTAGAAACCTCAGCCCCGAGGAGGAACTACTCCCGCATCATGGAGGGAGGAAGCAAAGTCGATGGAGATGAATCCGGGGGCACTTCCCCGCCCCGGCAGGGTGCCGGCGCAGGAATTCTGGTCCCCCGAAGCTTGATGGCGATGGCGGCGGAGATCGGAATCGCGTCTGGAGAAAAGGGGTCCGGAATCAGGGTTTCCTCGATGGGTGTTAAATATATGCCAAAGGGGGGCATCAACGGAGGTCTGGGGGGCCCAGGCGCCCCCCCGGCGCGGCCGGGGGGGGGGGGGCTGCCTGGGCAGGCCGCCTGGAGCCCCTGTGGCCCCCCTCTGGCCCTACTTTGGCCGCACGGAAGCTTCCGAAATGCTGATTTTTTATATAATTTTTCCGGGATTTTTCTGGCAGTTTACGTGATGGGAAAACCTGAAATACAAAAACAGCAGAAAACAGAAACTGGCACTGGGGTGCACTGAGTTAATAGGTTAGTCCAAATATGATCAAAAGTGTATGGAAGTGTATAAATATCATAGCAATATCACCCAAAAGAGGCATGGAGCAAGCATAAATTATAGATACGTTTTGGACGTATCACCATGTAGGCAGGGGAAGAACTAGTACATGGATGAACGGCCTCCAGAGGAGAGGGGTTCTTATGCTCGAGTGAGCTTGTGGTGTGTGGCCTTCTATCCGATCAACTCAGGATGAGATGATCCCAATGGTGGTGGCTAGTCCTATTTATAGTGGCCAGGGTCCTCTTCCCAAATAATGAGCAGGACGGGATCCCACAACGGCCAAATTTGAAGGGGGACAACTAGTACGAGCTATCCTGACAAAAGGTGGTCTTCCCCTGCCAAAGGCTCTGGTGGTGACACTGTCATGGGCTCCGTGATGACCTCCGCTCTGCCGTCCTGCTGGTCTTGGTCTTGTTGCACCGATATGGAAACCCTTGCCTCACGCCTCAGGACTCTTCGTCTGCACCCACTCCTTTAGCACCAAAGGGGAAACTGGCACTCTGCACCTGCTGGCGCCCGCCTGGCCTTGGTCGTCACTTCTCACGTCACGAGGACCTCACGAGGTACCCCTTGCCTTGATATCTCCGATCCTCATGACCCGACCGAGTGACGCTGCCCTAGGGGATGTCTTGCGTCGTCTACCTCGCGAGGCTCGGCCCCTCGAGAGGGTCTTGAGTGGTTGCTGAAGATGTTGGGCCATACCAGGCCGCCTGACGAGCCGCGCCCTGGGGGCTCTCCTGCACCATCCCTCTCGCTACCTCACCCGCCTTCCATTGCGGGCGACGTGGCCCATGAAATACCTCTTCCACCTCCACGTCAATATGTCGCCCTCGCTCCAAGGCGTGTGGTCCCGCGGCGCGACCCACCATGTGGGGCACCTGCGCATGAAGAAGGAAGTTGTCAAGAGATCCAGAAGTCGCGAGGAGGAACTCCTGTGCTCCCACCACCACCACCTGGAGATCGTGCGCCACCTACGGTGGCAGCTCATGACGACCAAGACCAAGCTCCACCTCCACAATGGGCTCCGATGGCCACAACAGGCTGCCGAGCCTTCACTCCTGAGCTACGCAGCCTCATCTGGCCCGGGAAGTTCAAGCCCGACCTGCCTCCACGCTACGACGGCACCCCCAACCCTGCTAAGTTCTTGCAGCTTTACGAGCTGAGCATCGGGGTGGCCAATGGCGATGACAAAATTATGGTGAACTAGTTCCCCATGTCTCTCAAAGATGGCGTGTGCTCGTGGCTTCTGTACCTGCCCGTGGGATCGATCTCCTCCGGGGGTGAGATGCGCGAGCGTTTCATCGCCAATTTCCAGGGCACTCACGACCGGCCGCCAGCCGTGGGTGACCTGCGGCACGTCAAGCAACAACCGGGGAGACCCTGCAGAAGTACATCCAGCGCTTCAACAGCGTTCGCCTCAAGATTCCCATGGTGACGGACAAGGCCATCATCTCAGCATTCTCTGATGGCGTATGCGATGTCAAGATGAAGGAGGAGCTCGCCATCCATGAGGACCTATGCACAACCTTGGAGCTGTTTAACATAGTTACCAAGTGCACGAGAGCTGAGGACGGGCGCCTATCCCTCGTCGAGCTCCCAGCTGCTTACCCAGAAGACAAGAAGGCCAAGGCTAAAGACGTGAAGTGCAAGGGGGTGGCCGTGCTCACGGCAAAACCGGAGATGAAGCACGACCGCGACCACCCAGAGTCATCCAAGGGCAGCCGTCTATTCTGCGCCTTGCACAACGTACACAACCACAACACCAACGACTGTCAGGAGCTCAGGGCCATCCGCGACGGCCACTTCGGTCGATTCCCCGAGCGCAACGACCAAGGCTACGACCATGGAGGAAGACGAACTGGAGGGCACTGGGACGACCGCGGCCCCCATCAGGAGTGGTGCAATCAGCCTTGTGAGGACCGCTGGCACGACCAGCCTCGCGAGGGTGCCTGGAGGGAATAGCCTCGTGAGGACCGCCCTAAGGGCAAGGCCGGCCTTCCTCCGCTGCCACCACCACCAAGGAGGAACGATGATTAGGACGAGGGGGCTGGGGGCTTCCAGGAGCGTCACGCCATCGCCTGCATCTTGGGCGGTGCGCAGTCTCTAGCCTCTCAGTGCATCTTCAAGCAGTTTGCCCGACAAGTGAACGCAGCTCTTCCCAGGCTAGAAGCCATGCGGCCGTTCAAGTGGTCCAAGTGAACCATCACCTTCAGCTCAGCTGACTAGCTCAAGTGCGCAGCGACCGCTGGCACGTCCCAATACTCTGCTCACCCATCATCAGCAATGTCCAAGTCACCAAAACCCTCATCGATGGCGGCGCAGGGCTCACTGTTCTCTCCATCGACATGTTAGACCGTCTCCAAGTGCCATATGACCAGCTGCAGCCCACCAGGCCTTTCTTGGGAGTGACCGATAGGTCCACCACCCCAATAGGGCAGATTCGCCTCCCGATCAGCTTCGGCCAGCGCGACAACTACCACACCGAGTTCATCGACTTCGAAGTCGCCCACATCCGCCTGCCATACAACACCATTCTTGGATATCCGGCCCTGGCCAAGTTCATGGCGGTGACTCACCATGGTTGCAATGTCCTCAAGATGCTAGGGAGCGGCGACATCATCACTATCGCGTGCGAGGAAAAGGATGCAGTGTGCTCCCTTGAGCGCGCCTACCAGGCCACAACTGTCGAGGACCCAGACAACGAAGGCACCATCTACCCTCCTGAAGCCACCCCAAAGAAGAAGAAGCAGCTACTCGCCCTGGAGCCTCATGAGGAAGCAGCACCCGATGGCCGCGCCTCAGGATCCGCGCCCATGAATGGGGCGCCTTCCTCCCTCACATAGGAAGGCGCGCCCAGCACCCCTCTCCGGCTACGCTCGGGGGCTCTCCTCTGGAGGTTCTTTGACCTGACCAATGTCACGAGGGAGGCGCTCAGGCACCATGTGGAGGCATGCTTCACCGCACGCTTCCCTCATGAGAGCACAAGGCACGAAGCACCAAGTACTCAGGAGTTCATCGACCAGACCATCAAAGACTTGTAGATACCAAGGGCAATGCAAGGCGAGCGCCGCCCCACACAACCAAGTGCAACTGTCGTCCCAGGCTCGAGCAGCAGGCTGCGCTTCGGCGTCAACATCCCAGGACTCAATAGAGTCGCATCTGAGGAGCTCTGTTGGCCATCTCAGGTGGGCCGGTGCGAGGGCCCTCCTCACAGCTATGTTCGCATGCTCTTCGGCTTGCCGAACCAGGCAGCCCCGCACCAGCGCCACATGCGAGACGTCCTGGCGGCTCGTGAGGCCAGGCATCAGGAGATCCTCGCGGAGGTGGCGACGGTTCTTCGCCAGCTCTCGGAACCTCAGGAGCCTCGCAAGGTCCCGGAGCCAGGCAGCTCTTGAGGAGCGACATCTGCAGCGAGCGTCTTCATCTACATCAGAATATCTCCAGCAACGATGCCAGGTGACTCTGTTTTAGTTTGTTCACTTGGGGGTGCCTCTCGGGCTGCATCATCCCCAAGTCGCACGGGCATGTCCCTGTGAAGTGTATCCTTTTGCATCTTTAGCTTACTCTGTTGGGAGCGCCCCTTGATACATCTCCAACGTATCTATAATTTTTGATTGTTCCATGCTGTTATATTATCATTCTTGGATGTTTCACAATCATTTTATAGTAATTTTATATCTTTTTTTGGGACTATCCTATTGACATAGAGCCAAGTGCCAATTGTTGTTTTCTGCATGTTTTTTACATCGCAGGAAATCAATATGAAACGGAGTCCAAACACCGCGAAACTTTTTGGAGAATTTTTATGGGCCAGAAGACACCCAATGGGCTGAAGCTACACCTTTGGGGGTGCCCCGAGGGGGGCACAACCCACCAGGGCGCGCCAGGCCCCTAGCGTGCCCAAGTGGGTTGTGCCCACCTTGGTGGCCTCCCGCACCGCCTGTTTACCCTATAAATTCACAAACATTCCAAAACCCTTCGGGGAAGACCTAGATCAGATGTTCCGCCCCTGCAAGGCTCTGTACTCCACGAGATCAATCTAGAGCCCTTTCCGGCACTCCACCGGAGGGGGAAATCATCACCGGTGGCCATCTTCATCATCACAGAGGCCACCATGATGAGGAGGGAGTAGTCCACTCTCGGGGCTGAGGGTATGTACCAGTAGCTATGTGTTGTATCTCTCTCTCTTTCCTGTTCTTGATGGCACGATCTTGATGTATCGGGCGCATTGTTAATATAGTTGGGTCATATGGTGTTTTCCCCTCTCTATCTTGTGATGAATTGAGTTTTCCCTTTGAGATTTCTTTGATTGAATACTTTTATGGATTTGAGAACACTTGATATATGTCTTGCAATTGAATACTCATGGGGACAATGGGTTATCATATTGATCCATTTGATATATGTTTTGGCCCTCAACTTGCGGATTCCCGAAGTGACATTGGGGTAATCTATGCATAGGGGTTTATGCACATTCTTGTCTTTGTTTCTCCGGTTTTGGTGTTATCTTAGTATGAACTCTTGATAGATTGATCGTGAAGAATAACTTTGTGTTATCTTAGTACGAACTCTTGAAAGATCGATCAGAAAAGATAACCTTGTGTTATTCTAGTACGAACTCTTGATGGATTGATTGGAAAGGATAACTTTATGTTGTCTTAGTAGGAACTCTTGATAGATTGAACGGAAAGAATAAATTTGATGTGGTTTCGTTGAGGGGTGGTTATATTATCCAATTATATTAGCATCATTGAGAGATTGCACTAGCGAAAGTACGAACCCTAGGCCTTGTTTTCCATCATTGCAATACCGTTTGTGCTCACTGTTGTTGCTTGCTACATTGGTGTTTTTATAGCTCGCACTACAAAAACTCATATATACTATCCATATTACACTTGTATCACCATCTCTTCGCTGAACTAGTGCACCTATACAATTTCCCATTGTATTTGGTGTGTTGGGGACACAAGAGACTTTTTATTATTTGGTTGCAGGGTTGTTTGAGAGAGACTATTTTCATCCCACACCTCCTATGGATAGATAAACCTTAGGTCATCCACTTGACGGAAAATTGCTATTGTCCTACAAAAGTCTGCGCTTGGAGGCCCAACACGTGTCTACAATAATAAAGTTGCATAGTAGACATCAAGCTCTTTTCTGGCGCCGTTGCCGGGGAGGTGATTGCTTGAAGGTATATCTTTAGATCTTGCAATCGAATCTTTTAGTTTTTTGTTTTATAACTACTTTGGTTTTGTAAAATAAAACTATAAAAAATGGAATTGAAGTTGCATCATATTATTGATCATCTTTATAATATCTTTCTTGAAAATGATGGATCGGAAAATTGTGCCCAGTTACTAGAAGTAGAAGTCAATAAAATGTTTGGCACAAAATATTTGAATGATGAGTATGATTGCAATGTTGTTAGTATGAATTCTTTGAATATCCATGATGCTAATGATATGCAAAGCTACAAGCTTGGGGATGCTATGTTTGATGAAGATGATATTTTTAGTCCCCGAGTTTTGATGAGAAAATTTATTATGATGATTGTATGCCACCTATTTATGATGATTATATTGATGAAAATGGATTTGGAGAGGTCGTGACTTTATTTAATGATGAACCCACTATTTTGGAGGAAGTTGCAATTGATTATGACAACAAAGTTGCTATCTATGATGATTATGGTGATGACATGTATGCTATATTGAATAATGATAACCATGAAACATGTCATCATGACTTTAATTTTCAATCTCATGATAGTTATTTTGTTGAGTTTGCTCCTACCGCTACTCATGAGAATAAATTTGCTTATGTGGAGAGTAGAAAAATTTCTATGCTTTTGCATCATGAAAATAATGCTTTATGTGATGGCTACTGTTGAATTCATTCAAGATGCTACTGAAAATTATTATGAGAGAGGGACATATGCATGTAGGTATTGCAATAGTATCAAGTTTCCTCTATATGTGTTGAAAATCTTGAAGTTTTGCTTGTTTTGCCTTCCTATGCTAGTTGATTCTTGATCCCATAATTTGTTTGCTCACAAAATCCCTATGCATGGGAAGAGGGTTAGACTTAAATGTGCTTGCCATGTGATTCCTGATGCTCTCTTGCATGTTGCAATTCATATTTTTTATGTGCGCATCATTGAAATCATCATGCTTAGCTAAAAGGCATTAAAGAAAAGCGCTTGTTGGGAGACAACCCAACACTTATACTTATTGTTTTTGTGTGTTCACATGATTATTCTACTATATTAATCATGTTCTATAGCTTTTGTTCCGATAAAGTGCCAAGCAAAGCCTTAGGATCTTGTTGGGTGATAGTAGATTTGATCTTGCTGAAAAACAGAAAATGTTGCGCTCACAAGAAAAATTCTCATTTTTAAAAGAAGAGTGATTTTAAGTTGATTCTTTTTGAATATGTTTAATACCCAAATTGCTCACGTGGTCATAGTTTTTCAAGATTTTTAGATTTGCAGAAGTATGGTGAATGTTCAGATCATTGCAGACTGTTCTGTTTTTGACAGATTCTGTTTTCAATGCATAGTTTCCTTGTTTTCTAGTTTCTATGGCTTATATTAATCAATATAAATTATAGAAATGATATCATACAGTAAGCACTGTGTTAGAAAAATTATGAATCTTGTCTTTGACGGTACCCAAAGTGAATGATTTATTTTATCATACTAACCCATCTCATGAAGTTTTGTTAAGTTTTATGTGATTGAAGTTTTAAAGTTTTGTGTGAGGTGTCGATATGAGGAGAACAAGGAGTGACAAGACCCTAAGCTTGGGATGCCCAAGGCACCCCAAGGTAACATTCAAGGAAGATCCAAGCAACTAAGCTTGGGGATGCCCCGGAAGGCATCCCCTCTTTCGTCTCCAACATTATCGGTAACCTCACTTGGAGCTATGTTTTCATTCGTCACATGATATGTGTTTTGCTTGGAGCGTCAACTTATTTTGTTAGGATTTTCTTTCTGGTATTTATAATAATGTTTTGTATCTTTTATCTCAATAAAACTGTCAAGGATAGCCTTTACCATGCTTATTTTGCAAGTCTATATGCTGCTGTTTGAAAATAGAAAGTTTTCTATCATTGTCTGAATTCTTCTGGATAGTCAGAACGTGATAAAATCTTGAATTTTTTGCAAAGTTAGAATGGATAAGTTCTCTGTAACATGGATGTTTTTTCGAATTTTTAGAGTTGGGGAAGTATGAGAACAATTACACTATTTATAGACTGTACTGTTTTAGCAGATTGTTATTATGTTAGCATTGTTTGCATATGTTTGCGTGTTTAATGATTCTATTTGAGGATATGAGTATTAAATATGCAAAGGCATTTAGTATGCATTGTTGAATAATAATTTTACTTATTTGCTACAGCAGAGGATGATTTGATTTATACTAACTTATCTCACGAGTTCTTGTTGAGTTTTGTGTGGATGAAGCTTTTGAAATTTAGGGAAACTTTGATATGAGAAGAATTAAAGAGACACAAAAGCTCAAGCTTGGGGATGCCCAAGGTACCCCAAGATAATATTTCAAGAAGTCTCAAGCATCTAAGCTTGGGGATGCCCTGATAGGCATCCCACCTTTCTCCATCAACAATTATCGGCTAGTATCGGTTGATCCTAAGTTTTTGCTTCTTCACATGAGATGTGATATTCTTAAAATGATATTTTTTGCTTGTTGTTTTAATAAAATACTTAGATCTAAAAGTTTTTAAATAAAATAGAGCCCCCAAATAGTTGCCGGAAAGGCTAGATAAGCTGTATTTACATCCCGTCAATTAAGCTCTTTTCTGGCACCGTTGCTCTAGTGCTTCATTTATATCTTTTGAGCACGGTGTGCTTTAGTATTTTTGAAGAAATTATCTCTTGCTTCACATAAATTAATTTGAGAGAAATAAATTATGCTCATGATCTTCACTTATATTTGTTTGAGCTTATTAAAAGCAACACATAAAATTAGTCCCAAAGTGATAGATATCCAAGAAGGATATAATAAAAACTTTCATGAAGATCATTGGACAAAATAAACTTGATTCCTTCTAATAGTTTTGAGACATGATGATGTGATATGTGCGTCATGTTGATGAGTAATTGTGCTTTAGTAAGATATTGGTGTTAAGATTTGTGATTCCTGAAGCATGCACCTATAGTCTCTAGTTATGCCGGGAAGTTGGAGCACAATTTATCCTTGATTATCCAATCTTTGTGTGAAGGTCGGGGGCGCACGATGGTTAACTCCTACCAACCCCCCCTAGGAGCATGTGTAGTATTAATTTGCTTCGAGGGCTAATAAACTTTTGCAATAAGAATATGAGTTCTTTATGACTAATTTGAGTCCATGGATTGTACACACTCTCACCCTCTCATAATTGCTAGCCTCTCTTGTATCGCACAATTTTCACTCGTGCTTAAACTTTATTATACCTTCCTCAAAACAGCCACCATACCTACCAATATGCGATATTCCCTTGCCGCTCCAACCAAATTTGTATGTGCCATCTCTAATTTTCAAAATAAATTTCCCTTTTGTGTGCCCGTACCGCTCGCACGGCGGTGAGGGGTGGCCAATATTTTCCATGCTAGATGTGTTATTCTCACTATGAGTGTTTATTCACTTGTCATTGCACGAGAGTATGGCAATGGTGTTAGGGATGCCCAGTCCCGAAATGAAAAACAAATTTAATTTATCTTGTCAAATAATAAATTCCTCGGAAAGTGTTGGTATGGAAGACAACCGTGGATTCGGCTAGCCATGGCTTGTGAAAGTTTGGTGGAAAAGGAATAAACTTTATTTTATGTTTGGGAACCGCCTATGATATATCTAGCATGGAAAGTGTTGGGAACCTTGATTCATTTTCGTTGGTGGGAAAGTATACCTCCCAAAGTAGTTTTATCTCTCAATTTAAGCCTTGAGCTCTGGCACCTCTACAAATCCCAACTCCTCTCATTGATATCGATTGATGGACATCTCCATCATCCATTAGTTTTTCTAGTGGATGTGAGACTTTCTTCCCTTCTTTTGTCTACTACCACCGCATTCTATTCCACCTATATTGCTATATCCATGGCTTGCTCTCATGTATTGCATGACAGTTGAAAATGCGGAAGCGCGTTATTAAGTATGAACCAATTGCTTGGCTGACACCGGGGTAGTACATGATTTATACTTTGAGCTGGGAAGACAGAGCATGACAAGACTATATGATTTTGTTGGGATAACATTCTTTAGCATTTGATATTTGAAAGACATGGTTGCTTGTTGATATGTTTGAGTATTTAAATCTCATTTCAAAACTAGACTATTGCTTTGAACCAAATAAAAGTCCAAACGTCCATGCTATAAAGAAAAGAATATGATATGACATGATAGGCAGCATTCCATATCAAAAATTCTGTTTTTATCATTTACCTACTCGAGGACGAGCAGGAATTAAGTTTGGGGATGCTAATACGTCTCCAACGTATCTATAATTTTGATTGTTCCATGCTATTATATTATCATTCATGGATGTTTTAAAATCATTTTGTATCATTTTTTGTGACTAACCTATTGACATAGTGCCAACTGCCAGTTGAAGTTTTTCTGCATGTTTTTTACATCGCAGGAAATCAATATCAAACGGAGTCCAAACACGGCGAAACGTTTTGGAGAATTTTTATGGGCCAGAAGACACCCAATGGGATGAAGCTGCACCTGGGGGTGCCCCGAGGGGGGCACAACCCACCAGGGCGCACCAGGCCCCCCTGGCGCGCCCAGGTGTGTTGTGCCCACCTCAGTGGCCTCCCGCACCGCCTCTGTACCCTATAATTTCACCAATATTCCCAAATCCTTCAGGGAAGATGTAGATCAGAAGTTCCACCGCCGCAAGGCTCTGTACTCCACGAGATCCAATATAGAGCCCTTTTCGGCACTCCGCCGGAGGGGGAAATCATCACCGGTGGCCATTTTCATCATCCCGGAGGCCACCATGATGAGGAGGGAGTAGTACACCCTCGGGGCTGAGGGTATGTACCTGTAGCTATGTGTTGTATCTCTCTCTCTCTCTCTCTCTCTCTCTCTCTCTCTCTCTCTCTCTCTCGTGTTCTTGATGGCACGATCTTGATGTATCGGGGGCTTTGTTAATATAGTTTGTGTCGGATTTCGGGTTCCGCAAACCCTTGAGAGGTTCGAACTCTGGGGTGCGCATGAAGAACACTCTCTCCCCAGTGCGCTCGCCCTATGATTCCACAGCCTAGCTCGACTAACTCAAAGAACAAGGGACACAGAGGATTATACTGGTTCAGGCCACCTTGCGGTGTAATACCCTACTCCAATGTGTGTGGTGGATTGCCTCGTGGGGCTGAGGATGAATTAGTACAATGGATGAACAGCCTCCGAAGGAGAGGTGTTCTTGGGCTTGAATAAGCTTGTGGTGTGTGTAGGGTGGAATAGATCTCTCTCTTTCTCTCTCTCTCTCTCCCCCGCGGTCGAAACAAGAGCAGGAGGCATCGGAGGAGGGCAGCATCAACGTAGTCCCAGCGGCCATGTTCCAGAGAAAAGGGGTGAGATGTTATTCCATATCCACCTATCCATCCCCCGAAGGGCGTAGCTGTAGCGGTGATGCTTGCTCTGGGGCAAACCGTGCCCCTCTGGTTTCCCCCGTTGCGGGTGCGGCCTCTAGGTATGCGCCATCCCTGGGGTGAGCCGATCGGGCCGATGCGCCGAATGGAGCTGTCGAGCCCCAAGCGCACTCGCCTTGTCACCACGCCACCTTTGAGACCAGATCACGACGGCGAGTGCACAACCCTAGAAGCCAAGCGACATTGTGGTCTATGCCGTCATCCATGCCAAGCACTACCTCTGAGGCCATGGCGCGGGCCCAACTCCTGTTGAGATTTCCGCCGGTGGCCGATCAAATGGATGAGTGGAGAGCCACCATCCATAGTTTGATTGGCTACGCCGAAGTGGGAGGATCACAGTGAGCGGGCTCACCACGGCCTCCGTTGGCAACGACAATGGCCCGGACTGCTGGCCACACTGAGGGGACCACACCCACGACGCAGTCGTCTCTGCAGCAGCCAACACAAAGACCGCGACCAGAAATGCGCGACCAATCACCCGACGATGTATCAATGGCTTCATCTGGCCCTCAAGCACGTTAATACCAGCGGCGGGCCATAGAGGACGAACGGAGCGGAGACGCGCGCGTCACCATCGAGCAACGCCGCGGAGCCTACCGCCAGTCTGATAGGCACAATGGCCTCGACATTGACAAGCCCGCGCTCGGTGAGAACGGATACCTGCCTTTCGAGGTTGGGTGCCCCGCTCTCACCCGCAAGCTGCGGCATGTTCGTTGGCCATCTTCCCGCACGTTTAAGCTAGAGATACATGAGAAGTACGATGGAAGCCTGAACCCGGCAGAGTTCTTGAGCATCTACACCATCGTTGTTCAAGCTACCGGGGAAAGAGACGAGAAGGTGTTCGCTAATTACTTCCCTTTGGAACTCAAGCCAAATGTAAGGTATTGGCTGATACACCTGCCGGAGAACTCCATCTCGACATGGGCTGACATGTGCCATGAGTTTGTTGGCGCCCTCATCGAAGGCCATAAGGAACAAGGGCGGCCCATTGACTTGCAGCTTCTTCCGCAGAAAGAAGGAGAGACTCTATGGAACTACATGCAAAGGTTCAGTCGAGTGCAGAGGAACATTCGAGATATGCACCCGGCGGCTGTGATAGCTACATTCCAGTCCAACGTGCGCAACGCAGGCTACGTTCCAAGATGAACGTACGGCTAACCAAGACTGTGAATGAGTTGTACACTCAGGTGGACAAGTGTGCTCGCATGGAGGAAGGGAGGCGATTCCCTGGAGAATAAAATGGGGACGTCGTCGACTCAGAGGACGACGACGATGCCACCAGCCAGAATAAGAAGAAGAAGAAATGCAATCAGAAGCACAAGGATAAAGTGGTAATGACCGTTGAAGGATCAAGCACACCTAGTATCGGCCATAAGGCCAAAACCGAGGACCTCGGCAAGGAAGTTGCCGTGTGCACTGACTGCCGGGAGGCCACGGCTGCCGAGAGAGCTGGGAAGGGTGATGGGCCATACTGCAAGATCCATCGGACTAAAGGCCATGATCTTCAAGAATGTCATCAAGTTGATCAGCTTGTCAAGAAGCAGAGAGCTGCGTATGAGAAGCGTGACAAGGAAAAGGATTGGGATGGAGCTGGAGGGAAGGGCCACTGCGTTGGATAAAATCGCCCCGGCAAGACACCTCAATAACAAGGGAAACCCGCCAGGGGGTGTGAGAAGAAGGATTGTGTTGACGAAAGTAATGAAGGAGATGAGGAGGAAACCAGCGAGCATGAATTCCAGAAAGCCACTTACGCCCTATGCATTGACATGGGTGCATCTTTGCACTCCTCTCACCACCAACTTAAACAGTGGGCCCGTGAAGTTAATGTCGTGGAGCCAGTGGCAGATTCTCGGAAGCCTCTCAAGTGGTCCCGCACGCCCATCATCTTTGATGAAGAGGACCACCCTGACCGCACTATAGCAGTAGGGTGCTTGCCATTGTTGGTCTCACCAATAGTCCGTGACCTCAAGGTCACAAAGATGTTGGTTGACGCAGGGGCTGGTTTGAATCTGATTTCTCCAAAGGTCATCAGCAAACTCTACATAGCACACGAAGAGCTCAAGGTTATTAGCACATTCCAAGGAATCAACTCTGGTAGGAGTCGTCCTAAGGGATAGATCACACTACCAGTTACATTTCGAGGGGAGTGAAACTACTAGACTGAGCAGATCATTTTTGATGTGGTTGATCTTCCCTCGTCGTACAATGGATTTCTTGGTCGCCCCGCCCTGACCAAATTCATGGCGGCATCCCACTATGCCTACAACACCTTGAAGATGCCAGGGCTGATGGGTGTTATCTCCATTCCATCGGATATGAAAGACATAGTCGTATGCGTGGACAGGATGTACCAGGAGGCAATTGCGGTAGAGGCCGCGGAGATCACTGCTCCTGCCAAGGAAAGCAAGAAAAAGTAGAAAGCTAGCATGGACGCAAGCCAGGAGTCCAGGAAGCGTACCTCTCCGTAATATGATGTGACCGTTGATGACTTGCAGGAGAGCTCCAATAGCAAGAAACCTAGGTTGCTACACCCGCTATGAAGAAGGTCCCGACAGGGCTGGCTAGCATTGATGGTACCTTTACCATCAGCGCCACCCTCAACAACAAATAGGAAAGCGCACTCATTGCCTTCATGCGGGTGAATGTCGATGTGTTTGCATGGAAACCATCTGGCATCCCCGGTGTTCCCAGGGAGGTAATCGAGCACCACCTTGCTGTCTGCCCTCACGCCTGGTCCGTCAAGCAGAAGGTTCAGAAGCAAGCATTGGAACGACAACAGTTCGTTGCCAAGGAGATCAAGAGACTTGAGGCAGCTAGATTGGTCAGGGGAGTGTTGCATCTGACGTGGTTAGCAAATCCAGTGGTGGTGCGCAAGGCTAATGGGAAATGAAGGCTTTGCATACATTTCACTAATCTCAACAAAGCCTGCCCGAAGAATCCGTTCCCCTTGCCGCGCATTGACCAAATTGTGGGTTCCTCCTCCGGGTGTGACCTACTTTCTTTCCTGGATGCCTACTCTGGATAGCACCAAATATTCATGTTCAAAGAGGACGAAGTGAACACATCGTTCATAACACCATGTGGCACGTACTGCTTCGTGCGGATGCCCTTCGGGTTGAAGAGCGCTGGATCCACTTTTGCAAGAGCATTACAAATTCTATTTGAGTCACAGCTGCACAAATTTTTGATGCTTGCATGGATGATATAGTGGTCAAGACCAAGGACAGATTGACTCTCATTCAGGACTTGGAAGATACCTTTGGAAATCTACGCAAGCTCAACCTGAAGTTAAACCCAGAGAAGTGTGTGTTTGGCATCCCTTCCGGCAAGCCACTTTGCTTCTTTGTATCCCATCGAGGGATAGAGGCCAACCCCGACAAGATCAAAGCTATCAAGCAGGTTCAGGCACCCAAGACAGTTAAGGATGTGAGACATTTAACTGAATGTGTTGACGTTCATTTCCAAGTCCGCTGAGCGTGCTTTGCCGGTCTTCAAAATCTTGAAGAAGGCAAGGCCTGTGGAGTGGACCCTAGAGGCAGACGCTGCACTACAACATTTGAAGATCTACCTTTCTTCTATCCCCACCTTGGTCGCTCCCAAACCACAAGAGTTGTAGCTTGTACTTAGCGGCAACCAACAAAATGGTTAGTGCAGCACTGGTGGCGCATCGGGAGATAGATGACACGGCAGCCGCCACTGCGGCCCCTTCTGGAAAGGAAAGTGAACCCATCCCATTGAGGTAAGAGGCATTCTAAGACAAGGAATATCATGGAAGTGGAGGCGGCTCCATGGTCGTGGCAAGGAAGAAAGTGGTGCAACGCCCGGTGTAGTTCGTCGGCTCCCTATTGCAGGGGGCTAGATCGAGGTACTCTCGTCTGCAAAAGTTGATTGTTGGCCTCATCATGGCCTCAAAGAAACTGCGCCACTATGTCCAAGCCCACGAGATCAAAGTTGTCACCCGCTTCCCCTTGCAACGTATACTCCGAAACCCTGAGGCCACTGGCAGAATTGTGGAATGGGCTTTGGAGTTATCCATCTTTGGTTTGAAGTTTGAAAGCACATCAACTATTCGGAGCAGAGCACTGGTTAAATTCATTGCAGAATGGACACCTACCCTGACGAATAAGTATTAGAGACAGTCATCTCCGGCAAGGAAGCGACCCAAGAATGGATCATGTACTTTGACAACGCCTTCTCCCTACAGGATGTAGGGGCTGGCGTGCTTCTTGTTGGTCCCACTGGGGAGAACCTCAAGTACGTCACCCAAATGCATTTCCCCCCGGAGGAGGCCACCAATAACATTGGAGAGTATGAAGGACTCCTTGCGGGCTCAGAATTCCCACAGAACTAGGAATCAAGAATCTGATCATTCGCAGAGATTCACAGCTTGTGGTATGACAGGTGAACAAGGATTATCAGAGCCAGTTGATGGAGGCATACGTCGAGGAAGTGAGAAAGTTGCAGGAGTGTTTTGACGGGTTACAAACAGAGAACGTACCTCATGTGGAAAACAACATAGCTGATCGTCTGTCAAAGTGTGCTGCACAAAAACTCCCTGTGGAACCACAGACTTTTGTTCTCCATTGGACTCAACCCTTCGTGTCCCCGACAACAATGGCCGGAAAGAGGAGGGAACTGGACTCCGCCAAGCCTCTCTCGACAGAATTTACTGAAACCCCTGGCAGGGGGCTTCGCGGGAACAACTCCCCTCTAATCAGTAAGCCGCACCCCCCCCCCCAAATTCCGACATCTGTGGATGAGGAGTGCGCTCCCGTGAATGGGGAGGTGCCGCTCATCCTTGTTGCAGAGCCACAGGCTCCAACTTGGGCATGACACATTTTCCATTTCCTCCAAATAGGAGAACTTCCCGAAGGGCAAGAAGAAGCTGAAAGAGTAGCCTAGAGGGCCAGTATGTATCAGTTCGTTGACAACACACTATACAGAAGAAGGCCTAACGGTATGAACTTGAAGTGCATTTGCCGGGAAGATGGAAAGGAACTGCTAGCGGAGATACACAAGGGTATGTGTGGCTCCCACATTGGATCGAGGGCTCTGGTTAGGAAGGCTTTCCGGCAAGGATTCTATTAGCCCACTGCCCTCCAAGATGCAATTGAGCTAGTCACTAAGTGTGAAGCCTACCAGTTACACTCAAAGAATATTCATCAGCCCGCACAAGCTCTTAAAATGATCCCTTTGTCATGGCAATTTTCAATCTGGGGGCTTGATATATTGGGCCCTTTCCCCCGTGCTCCCGGGGGCTTTGAATTCTTGTTCGTCGCAATCGACAAGTTTACAAAGTGGCCGGAAGTAGACCCCGTGAGAAAGGTGGCCGCTCGGTCAGCTATCAAGTTCTTGAAAGGATTGGTGTGCCGCTTCAGAGTCCCTGCCAGGATCATCACTGACAATGGCACCTAATTCACGAGTCGTGCCTTCATGCAATACATTCATGCCCTCGGAAGAAAGATTTCATTCGCATCAGTGGCTCACCCAAGGGGCAATGGACAAGCTGAGAGGGCGAATGCTAAAGTGTTGCGAGGCCTCAAGACAAGAACATTCGATAAGCTTTAGAAGTGTGGCATGCGATGGATCGACGAGTTGCCGGTGGTTCTCTGGTCCCGCCGTACGACACCAAATCGAGCCACCAGGCATACACCCTTCTCCCTAGTCTATGGGGCAGAAGTAGTTATCCCCACAGAACACATTTACGGGTCTCGTCGAGTGCTTATCTACGATGAAGTAGCAGAAGAACAACACCGACGTGACGACGCTGTGCTACTTGAGGAGAAATGTCTCTGGGCCGGTAAGCTTGTTGCACGCTACAAGCAAGCCATGCGTCGCTATCATAGCCGCAGGGTTGATGCCCGGAGTTTGGAGGAAGGCGACCTTGTCCTTAGGCGCGTTCAGTCCACCAAGGGTACAAACAAGTTGATGCGAAGGTTGGAAGGCCCTTACCGGGTTGTACGAGTCACCATACCTGGCGTAGTCCGCCTGGAGGCCGGAGATGACATTTGATTGCAAAAGTCATGGAACATTGAGCATCTCCGTAAGTTCTACCCGTAAGGCTGTGTACCCCTACCCGGCAGCCCCCCTTTGTACAAGCTTTGCCTTAGTTGCATGTAACCCTTTGTACAACGCCAGGTGGAGATGCTGAGCAACAGAGAAATAAATGAAGTGCTAGGGGGCCCCCGAAGAAGATTGCATGCATGCATAAGCATATCATGAGCATGGCATGTTCATATAGATAAGATCGCATATGGCATTGTTTTCATCTGCATCAAACTGCAAGATTCTTACCACGGACTTGGTCCCGAAGAGAAGAAATGAAGACAAGCCTACGCAGTAATCCTCGGCAAGGAAAACATATAAGTTTTTCTTTTTATCCATGCGTGTTCAGTAAAGTAAGACTTCTGCATATGAAAACCTAGTCACCTTTTGAAACTTATGTGCTCGTATACCTTGGCTCGAACATTGCTTCGGTCGGGATGGTTGCAGTGGCCTTTGGCAGAAAAAGATTGGTGTGGGGCTGGTCCCTCTTTATGGCTTAAAGACCGATAGGCCTAGCCCCGCGGCAACAAACAGAGGGTACCGGCAGGATAGCCTGTCGGGAAAAACTTGTTTACTTAAATGTATGAAGGCATTCCACCTATGCATGGATACCATACTTGCACAAGTACCCGACAAGTCTCGTCTTTTTCATTAATATGCTGATAAACAAGTACGGATTGTACCTACCACAAACATGGTGTCGGTGTACAAAAAGAGGGGTACACTTTTTGTACCCCTATGACTGTGCACGGGCAGTCTGAGCCACGGGCGCCACCACACCAAGCAAGGCAAGGGAGGTGCGCTGGGGTAAGACCGAAGCTTGATGAAGATTGGAACAACGCCAAGAACAAGGCCACAAGGAGCAAAGGGACGAAGCGGCTCTCCCCGGCAAGATCCTTGCCGGGAGCCAGTTTCAGCAGCCCTGGAAAGACCCTTGTCGGAGCCGACTCTGGCAGCCCCGGCAAGACCCTTGCCGCGGCAGCCCGCCCCACACCTACGGAGCAGATCACCCTTGAGTCCACCGCCCCCATGGGGCGAGGATTCGGAAGATATCCCCGTGGTGGCATGCAGATCTTTGTGAAGACATCCAAGATCAGATACAAGTTAAGAAGACGACGACCCTTGGCGGGATCCCAGCCAACGAGAACCACAAGGCCCCCGGCAAGCACCTTGCCGGGGATGACAGCAGGCGCCGCGGCAAGACCCTTGCCGGGGCCCCGGCAAGGCCCTTGCCGAGGACTCCCGCGGGGCCACCATCAGGCCCGCACCAACTGGGTTTCCACCGACCCACGCAACTGCCGACCCGACCAGCTGGACAGGCTCCTGCGTGGCGACTCGCAGATCTTCGTGGAGACCCGCCGATTGTGCCACCTCAGCTGCCTGTCTGCCTACATGGCACCTCAGGCACCACTGGCCAGGGCGCGTGTCAACACGAGGAGGAGCGGCGACAGACAAGACGGACGTCTCTCCTCGCCCCCGATAAAGCAAGGACACCTATGCTAAGCGCATTAAATGTGCCGTGTCCTGTAATGCGAGGGATAACCTTGCATCACTGTACCCTTTCCACCTCCTGTGTGCCACTGTGGCGACCCCTTTTTCCTATAAAAGGAGGCCCGAGGCGACCAGGAGGAGGATTCGTCTTTTTAGGACTCCTCACGACTCATTTGGAGCTCCTCACTAGCTGAAGAACACAAGCATATAATCCACCAAAGCAGGAGTAGGGTTTTACGCATCTTTGCGGCCCGAACCTGGGTAAAGGAACCGTGTCCTGACCGTTAGATCCGCTCTTCTCTCAACCCCGCGCCCCGCAACCGTAGTAGGGATTCTTGTGATCCCATAGGCGTCGATCCAAATACACCGACACATGGATAAAATATATTACATAACTTAGACTAAAGTTTGGCAAGCGCCTACACTTTTTTTAAAAATGAGAAAATATAAGCGCCTTGTGATGCCTTCGTTCTATTCTCATCCTCTCAAGGGCCACGGAGAGCGATGAATTAGATGGAAGGAGGACTCCGCTGGGATTCGACGTCTCCCCAGAATCGGAAGGGTGCTATCCCTGGGCTAGGAGGAAGAAACCAGGGGGCAAGAGCAGATGGTAGCGCTGCCGAGGCTCAACCAGTGGTGATGGTGCTGCCGACAGTCACACTGCGTCGGAGCAATGACCCTCACTCTTGACGCATCGTGGATTGCCAACGACCTCCTCGTCGCTGTCGCTCGAGATGGCACACCAACCATAGCTCGAGCCCCCATTGCAATGGCAACGACGGGCACCGAGCACTATGGCGGGCTCCATAGAGAGCATGGTCGACCCTGCCAACCTGAAGCAAGAATAATACTCTCCCGTGGTGAAGCATGTACGGGAAATGGATTTCCGCCCACACGCATGACGAACGGTGCCATCGAGGACATCCGCCGTAACCGACGGCGAACCATGCCCGTGGTCCCCCGCGTGCGGTAGGTGACCATTTTTTGTGGTCTATCATCGTCTTAACGGGCAAAGAGAAGATTGGCCACGATCGACTACCATGCTCCACGTCCATTATGGGCCGCAGGGCGGTGTAGCTTGCGTGACCTCGCACTAAGATTAAGGTCGCGTGCAGCTCAGCGACAGGCGTGCCAAGGCTGCTACCTCCGGCGCCACCGCTGTGCCACCCGCGCCCCCATCCAAGGCCTTTTTTACCCGCACTAGGCAGAGGACCATCACTCCAAGCCAGAGGCTTCACGCGGGAATAGAAGACAAAACCTATTCCAATAAGGACGTAAGCACGCGCCCTTCCCCCCGTCATTCGAGGGAGAAAAGGGGACGAGCTAGAGGAAGAAGAAGATGTGTGTGAGTTAGCCTCTTGGCCATCTCCTCTTTTATAAGCAGATTGGGCCAGGGGGCTGGCTCCCCACCTAGAAGATGACCTCCCTCATATCTGCAGCTCTGTTACCTACCCCACGCAATGCATGCGGCGTATGTGGCAGAGGAAATAAATGTGGTGGGAAGTGTAAATTGGTAGTTACTCCCCCGTGTGTTAAAGTCATTCACGGGCCATTACAAAGGTGGCCCCACTGCAATTGGCGTTACATGATGCACGAGGGATCTCGGGGATATAACCCGCGGTATGACCTGGCTGGAGGTATGACCTGGCTGTTACTTGGCGTTTCATTGGTTACCCACTGGAGCATTGGAGACTTACGAGTCTGGCGGTTCACTGGTCTGACGATTCACATGCCTGGCGATTCACGGATGGCCCCGATGGTGGGTCAGATAAAGGACTAGGCCCACGGCCCAGAAGGCTGGCCCATGTTATGGTGGGCCGGTTTAAGAGGAAAGCGTAAGGAATATTCCCTTACAAAGGAAGCAAGACTAGGACTGCACTTGTAATCCTAATTCTACTAGGACAAGTCATGTAACACGCCCCTTCAACATATATAAGGAGGGGCAGGGCTCCCCAAGAGAGGACAGGCAAGAACAAACAATCTCTAGGGTTAGACACAAATAGAGGAGAGCTAGAGATACGGCGACTCCCTCATGAGCATAATGAGACCTAGCCACAAACAACATGTAGGGCTATTACCGGATGATGTTTCCCGGGGCCCAAAGCTATCTAAATCCTCGTCTTGTGTGTCGATCTACCTCGCCTTTCTCATCCCGGTCAACCCCTCTCAAGCTACCACATAGATGCGTTGGCCTCACGATGAAAAATTCCTGACCCTAAGGACATGTGGCGTGACAATTCCACGACAGTTGGCGCCCACCGTGGGGCTAGAGCATGGTGGTGTTGAGTTCTTGAAGGGATATTTTCCAAGGGATCAAAGAGTTCGTAGTTTTCTAGATAAACCGATCTACATCAACTACGAGCAGTTGGAAGAGCATATACAAGATTCAAGATTAAGAGAAGATTAGGATCCGTGAGAAGCATGTTGCAATGGGACATACCAGAAATTTTTGTTGTGTCCATTCCTTGCGATCCACCGAGTTACGCGCAAGGAGGAAACGCCGTGACCTATTGTGTGCAAATACCCGGATTAGATCTGTCAAGCTTGAGAACGAAGCAGAATCTACCAAAGCAGGCCACGACCCCTGCAACAACACGGATTCGCTTCCTCGAGCCGACCGCAATCGTTGACCCGCCAACGTCGTCGCAGCTCCTCCATGGTGCAGCCACCAAGTCGTCGCACCGCATTCACCTCGCCGAGCCACCTCCACCAGAGCTTCTACCGCCGGCTGCCGTCGTCACTCCTACAGCAACACAACGAGTCATCGTCGCGGTGTTGAGTAGGTTCCAAGTCGTGCCGCTCGAGGCAGCCTCTACGCCCATGCTCAAAAGCAGAGTCTGCTTCCAAGACGCTGCGGCCTTAAGTCGCCTTTCTTTCACTGCCCCACCTCGATGCATCTCCTACGACGACTGTGTTCACCACGTCGGACCCAAGTTGCCTCGCTGGCCTTGTTGAGCCGCCTTGTGACCCGTCGTGTCGAGCCGCCGACCTCGTCGTGGTTCACCTTGCCTCCAAGTGGCCTGCGTGGCCCGCCTCCTTCGCCAATAGCCGCCCAGAGCAATCTCCTTCGACGCCACGGTCCTTCATCAAGCGGGATGTTCAGCGACCACGGCGCTGGCGCTGCCCAGGTCGTGCTGGCGTTGGGCATGCGGCGGTCTGCATCGCTGGCCATGATGGGATCCCGCAGTGTCAAAACTATTGTTGGAAATCGACAAAAGATCAAAGGAAAATACTATGCTACTATGGTGGTCAAGCCAGCCACAAGAATCAGAATAAAGAAAGCAATATTGCATTTGCTAGGCTCTGCCATCTCCACTTTCTCGTAAGAAGTCTGAAGCAAAAGTGACTAGTATTACAATACTAGTACATCATAGGATCGCATGGTCATGGAATCAATTATTAGTACTGGTGGTACTCGAAGACTAAAATACTGGCATGTCTACACTGCTATTCGGCCCAATTAAATTCTAGCGGCGCATCAATCATGTGTCGTCCGGACAAATCAGGTGATATCCATCTAAGTCTATTTTATTAAGCACATATTGTTTTTTATCAAAGAACAAGTACTCTGGCTTGTGATATTTTTCATCCAAATTTGTTTTATTAGCGCATATTATTTTTGTCAAAGAGTGGTTTATCTTTGCCTTGGTCTGCAATATTGTTTATGAAGGATAATTGTTCACTGCAAGAGCAGTGGCTGTATCATGGATGTATAGCTCACACGCCATTATAATGCATTGTGCAACAGTGTTCATCCGTACCATGCTACTTGACGGGCATCCGTGTGAGCCTCCGTCTTCGTACTGCCAAGTCACCGTCACTGAGCACCTCTACTACTACAAGCCGCCGAGTTGCTGTGAGCCGCTGTCTGCATTCGCACGCCGCCATGGCCGGCTTCCCTTTCCATTGATACCACTACTTCCGAGCCACCAGACCCGTGTGACTGAAGATTGTCTCACTGCTACAGTATTTTGGAGGATTATTTATCGGTGTGATATTTGTGCCACTACACGTTAAAGATTGGAGCATGTCATTCACTAATGGATTAGCACAACTAATTGCTTCCGTCGCCAAACGGTTGTTTTCTCAATGATTGTGAGCTGCCTCAAACTGGCCTCGATTCTGCCGTATCAAGTCAGGACAACCGACTCAGATTTCCTCTCTGGCGCGTCATAAGGGCGACCTGCCAAAATTCATCCCGTGAACGGGGAATTTCAAACTTCCAATGTTACATACGGATTCATGCCAAAGAGTTACGCACCTGCAGTCCAGCACTCCTCCCGATACCTCGTTCAGGCCGGATTCAGATTCACATCGTTCAGGCCGTCGTCTCCACAACTCCCTCCACCGGCCACGGCCCCGACTCGTTGTTCTCGCGCCAAGCCGCCACTCCTGCGACCTGACCCATTTGCCTGGCTTATAGCGCCTGTGATTCACTCGACCGTCTGCCTGGCTTACAACGCTTGTGATTTACTCGTCCGTCTGTGCCGGCTTACAGCGCCGCGGCCGGCTCATCGGTCTGTACCACCTCTGATGTTACAATCATCTTTACCATTCGTCTGTTGTGGCTTGGTCTACATAAAAAGCTGAGCCACACCTGTCTGCATGAGTTGTTTATTGAGTATAAGGCCAGTCACTGGTTGGGTAGCCCGGTTTTCTTCCAACAACTCTGGAGCATATTATCATGTATTATCAGCCACCGTCTACATTAGGTGACTCAATGGGTAGGCGCACAAGTCACCGCCACTACAGTTTGGTTCACTTCAAACAGCCTTGTGGAAGGAACAATTGGCAGGGTTGCTGACACGGCTCATATGGATCATTTATAAACCGCCGCGGTCACCTCAACTTTCTGTGGATTCACATCGCGCTATCAACACCAATGATATACACCTTATGCAATGGTCAAATATGGATAGTCTCAAGCCAACTCCTCGAGTAGTCTCAAGACTCGGGGGCTACAATGATATGACTCATCAAAGTCTTGCCGGTTTTAGTAAATTCCTTAACCCCAGGTCATTGGAGGGAAAGACAACCCGGCCCCTGAGGTTACTGCTATATCAATGAAAATTTAAAGGGCCGTCAGAAAGTTTCCGGCTCAATATCCGGTTCCAAATCTGGCTCAGGGAAAAACTGCCTCTCACTAAATGAAGATTCTGGCTCAATATCTGGTTCAAAATCCGGTTCAAGGGAAATCTGTCTCCCACAAAGCTCTGAAGCTCTCAATATCCGGTTTACAACTCCGGCTCAAGAAGAATATCCATCTCTCGCAAGTTTGAATTCTCAGGAAAATTACAGGGACCAAAGAGATTTGGATGCATAGTACAGCTCAAACATAGGTCCTCGATGAGAATAATTCGTAAGTATGTCACTTGGGGGCTTCATGTTCAAACATAGGCGTATTCGACCAAAGAGAACACGGCGTTACTACCCATTTGACCGGGTTATGTTCAAACATAGGCGTATTCGACCAAAGAGGACATAACCTGTGGATCATCCTACCTATACCCAGCTGCTTCAACTCCATCAAGTCATCCTGATTGACCCGACGAACTCTTAGCGATCAGCCTTATATGGTGTATTCGACCAAGACCTGATCTTGCTAAGGTTCAAACACCGGCTGTCATGTGAGAGCACGGCTTACAGATAGTCAGGATAAGATCCAGGCTCAAAATGCCACTTCCTTGAAACTTGGTTAAACCTGCCTGTTTGCATGCGGCAACTCTGACCCCGCGTACTCTTGATTAGTCATATCTGAACTTATCCAGGTTCAAATGTCGATTGGGTATCTGTGAGAGCCGGCTACAGAATGCAAGGATACTCCAGTGGCCCATGCTAGTTTCATTGAAGTTTTCTATTATCATACAGATACATCATCATACATTACATCATATACATACATCATCATATATTGCATCATACATTTTATCATCATTACATCATCATAACATGCATCATATATGCATAGATATACTGATTTATATTGCAGGAATCGGTTTTTAAATCGGGTTATATTATTCAAATCTTTAATAGCCAACATGGCTGGATTTATTATGGTTATCAATAACCAGTATTATGATTGAGGTTTTCAAAGTCGCTTTCGCGCAAAGGCTATTATCTTATCAATGGATATGATTTATTCTACAATGAAAGGAATTGTCCTTAGTCACTGCAGGCTTACGACCCGGCACTTGGGGGCTACATTATTCAAATTGAGATTACATCAAATACGCAGGTCCCATGTCACTGCCAGCATGCACCATGGCACTTGGGGTGCTAATGCAAAGTCATTTTTTGCTCACTTTATTGAAGACCCGACTCATCACATTGTAATGAGACGGCCCTTGGGGGCTACCAATTGTTCTTGTCCAAAATTTAAGGTACACAAGCCTTATTCCATTATACTGAAGGGTCCACTGCTGTTTTGGTAGAGCACAAGGCTCTTAACCATGTGGACGTGGGTTCAAACCCTGCGATGGAGGTTACATCATATGATGTTATTTTCAATGAAGTATACATAAAGTCCCAGCTCAATATTTTCTTACTAAGCTGGCCCTTGGGGGCTACACGTTGCTGTTCAAGTCTACATGATCATACATACAAAGTCCCTGCTCATTATTGCATAATGACCCATCCCTTGGTGGCTACACTGGTTGAAGTTTTTATGAGCATATAGGCAATTACATGTCCCAGTTTGCTGCAAGCATGACAACTCGGCACTTGGGAGCTACATATGTGGAATAATCAGTTTTGACTAGTGACTGAGAGGAACAATATGGATTTCTTCAAGGTCGCAACATTTATATTGAAACAAGTCTTAAGCTATCACTATGTTCTCCTCTTAAGACTTGGGGGCTACAGGTAATATGCATATCAAGGAGGAACATATTCAAATCATCAGTTTTTATAACCCGACAATTTTGGCAATGATAAACCGGTAAGTTCTATATCTTCAAGCCTGCTGAAAATCAGATGTGTATTTCAAAGACCAATTTTTTTTAAATCGGTGCTTTAGAAGCCGACTCAAGTGGATCATTTCTTACAATATTTCTCTACAAGAGACCAATGTCAGCAAATTGATTCCGAGGCTGGCCTGTTAACCCGGATTTTTCAAAAGAAGTATCTGGGTTGTTTGCATTGGCAAAGTTTGAACATATCTGCTAAGGAGATTTGCTATGAGATCATGGATACATATCAAGGAGGAAATGAGAAGGACTTAAAGATGATCAGGTGCCAGCTTACAAGAATTTTTAGCCCGGAGCACAACCAATCAAATTTGTTCTCGTGTTTATGTTGCAGGAAGGATCAGTTTAACAAGGATAAATCCAAATTAAACTGGGGGCTAATGTCGGGGATATACCCCGCGGTATGTGTAATGCCCCAGATGTAACACTTTCCCTATATGGCAATACATAAACTTTGGCTTCATCAGTTCCATTCCAGGTTCTTCGTCTTTTCGGGTTTCGTCGTTTTGTCGTGTGCGTGTGTGCATTTCATCCATGTCATGTTGTCATGTGCATTGCATTGCATTTGTGTTGTCGTTTGCTTCCGGTCCCACTCGTCCCTTCCCATTGTCCGTTTTGAGTTCTGACGCTCTCACACTTGCCCGTGGCATCCCCGAGTCCTTCTTTCGTGTTTGGGCGTGTAACATTTCCGAAATGGCGTGAGACTTGTTGTGCGATGTTGTTTTGATACGTGTAGGCCGCCTGTCAAGTTTCGTCGCGTTAGGAGTTCGTTTGGTACTCCAACGGGTAACCTCGTGAGCTAAAAATACCTCCTCTTTGAGGCCCAAGAACCCCTCCACAACAGCCCAACAACCTAGCTCAACCCTTCCCATCATCTCGGCCATTGAATTGTGACCGCGTGGCCGAAAACCGCTCCCCATTTGGAGTCTCCTAGCTCCTTGTGCCTATAAAAACGTCCCCCTTGCCATTTTCGTCCAAAACCCTAGCCTCCTCCTAGCTCCAGCTCAGGGTGTGCAAAACCGAACCGGAAACCAAAAACCGAACCGAAAAAACCAAACCGAACTGAAATTTCTGTTTTTTCAGGTTTTGGTTTTGGTTTCAGTTTCCAATTTAGTAAACCATTTAGCATTCGGTTTTTTTCGGTTAAAACCGAACGGTTTTCGGTTAAACCGAATTAACCGAAGCAGTTTCCCACAGTGAATATATTAGTTGAACCCACACCCACCCCTCGTTTTATAGCCTTCCGCCCCACCGCACTGCACCTCGTCGCGCGAGGTGGGACTAAAGATTGCAGCTTGAGGCGATGACTTGTGCACCTGGCGCATGTTGGGCCTCAAATTATCAAGCCCATAGGGCCATTTTGACTGCAGCGATCGCTTTATCCCCCCACTCGAGCGACCGACCGTTTGTCCCAGTCCATGCGTGATGCGTCTGAAGTCTGATAGCTAGTTCTCAAAAGGGGAAAAATGCGTCCGATAGCTTGCCTCTGAATAAAAAACAATAGCAGACTAGACTAGGAATCTAGGATCGGCTTGGAAAGTGGCTCTTTCCTTTCTTTTTGCTTGCTCCTTCACGTAATTATATAAATCTACCCATTGACTAAGATGTGTTGTCATTTAATGCATATATATAGGACCAAATCATGTCTGTCATACTGCCATATAAATTCCTAGGACCAAATCATATAATGATCCAGTATACGTAGGTAGTTCTCACCAGAAACATATAACCTACATACACTAGCTGAATCATATGCCCAAAAAATAATTGTTGTTTTTTCAAAAATTCGCGTCAACATTGGTTATTTTGGTTATTACCGAAACCGAACCGAAATAAAATGGTTATTACCGAAACCGAACCGTATATATGTATAAAACCGTATAAACTAAAGTATAAAAACCGTATAAACCAAAAACCGTATAAACCGAACCGAATCAAACCGAAAAAACCGAATGCACACCCTGAGCTCCAGCCGCGCCTCGTTTTCCGTACCGGGCGGACGTGTCCGTCCGCGCCGGACACAGCCGCCGCCTCCCACCGTGCGGGCCCGCCGGGCCCGTCCCCGGCCCCCGCGGCCCGCATCGCACCCCGCCAGACCTCCCGCGCCCCCGCGCCTTCGTCCCCGCCGCCGGCCGGGCGCGCCGCCGCCGCCCCGGTGACAGGCCGCCACAGGCCAAGCCCCGGCTCTCCTCCAGCTCCCTCAGATAGCCGCCGCCCGAGGTCAAGTGAGCATCCGCCGCGACCCCGAGGCCTCCCCGCCGGCCCTCGCGGCCGGGCCGCGGCCGCCGGTCGCCGCCTGCCGTTCCTCCGGCCTCCCGCCGGCCGGAGCAGTTCCAGCCGCCGCCGAAGCTCTTGAGGCACCGCTGGCCTTCGAACCGATCAGATCGGCCCGATCCAGCTGGGTGCCTGGGTGGAAACCCTAACGGGTACGGGCGCGACCCGCTCCAACCCGCGACCCGCTCCGTTGACAGCCCGCGGACCCGTGACCCGGCGCCCGTTGACCCGCGCCCGCAGGTTGACCCCTTGTGTATTTTTGTCCAAGTCTTTTAGTTTTTAGTGTCTGATGCATTATTGTGATGATGATAACTTTTACTGTGCTTGTCCGTTTTGTGCGTATAATATGTCAAAATGATAGTGGTGACATGTACTATGCTTTGTTCCATTGTGTCATGCATGTTTGAGATCATCTAGATGTCTAAATCTTCATGAGAAGAGTGCTACTTGTTATAAACTGCTGCTATTAGTTGTTTTCATGCCATGTTTGAGATGTGATAACTTGGTGCATGTTTATCCAAATGAAGCAAATGATATGTCAAAATGTTCATCATGAGATGCTCTACATGTTGGTTGCTTTAGCTTGCATGTTAGAGTTCATATTCTCATGTTTATCTCTGTTGCAAAAGTGCATGTGGTTGTTAGGTTTTGTAACTTGTTACGAGATGCCTAGTTGAGGAGCTCGTTGCTATTGATGTGATTGTCCCCATGGCACATGCTCATATGTTTTGGACTCCCCATCATGTGTTCTTTGCTGTGGTGCAAACCACTTGCCATGTTATGCTTTGAGTTGACTTAAACTTGCTCACAAACATGCCATGATAATATTGCTGTTTTAACACTTAGTGAAATTTCACTAAGTCTGGAATCTGTAATATCATGATGCTATGTTTGCTTGATGTCCTAGGCAAATCCATGTTAGTTTTTGGGTGACCATTGATCATTCCTTGTTGTATATGTTGTTGTCTATCCATCCATGCGCTCACATGCTCATTTGGGTTGCTGTAGCATATTTAATTCTTGCTCCCAAGTTGCTATAAATTATTGCTGCCATGTTTTTATTGTCATGATCAAAATGTTGTAGCTTATTGCTATTGATCCATGCCTCCTATAGAGATGCTCCAATGGAGTTGTTTGCTGTAGGATATGTCTAATTCATGTCCATGCTTTTTATCACCAAGTTTGAGTGCTGTAGAGTACATATTTATTGCTCCAAAGTTGCTATGTGGCTGTTAATTTCAGCTTTGCATTGTTTCTTGTTTCGGGTGTATCTTTTAGCCCGTTGCTCCGTTTTGAGCAAGTCCTATATGAAACTTGTGTGATTTTGCATGTAGATTCATAATATCATCTTGTTAACATGTTTGGAGTATGTTTTCTTGATGTTTGGGTGCATTTCGCACCGTTGCCATGCTTATCTTGTTTTGATCATATCTTCTAGACCGTAGCTCCGGTTTAAACAAACTTTATATGAAACTTGACTAGAATTTCGTGTAGATTGTCATGGTGCATGTTAACTTTCTGTTTAACAACTTTAACTTAAGGTTTGTTCAGATCTGGACTAATTTCAAACTATGCATATGAGGACTTACCGGTTTTGTCTTAAGTAGTTTCCGGCCTCATTGAAACCTGCTATTTCTTGTGTTGTTTCTCTGTGCTTCCTACCTTTCCATGTTTTGCATCCTAAATAGACTTGTCTTGCATCCTACTTGCTTGAGCATATTGTCATGTTTCTTGTGTTGTTTCTCTGTGCTTCCTATGTTGTCTTGCTATGCATCCTAAGTGCATCTGCAGTGCTTCCTTAGAGCATCGGCCATGTTTGATTCCGTGCCTCGTGTGTTCTTGTGTTGAGTAGAGCCGGGAGCCGAGACCGAGTATGAGAATGAGGTTACTACCGAGGTTGAGAACGAGGAGCCCTCTTACGACCCCATCGACGACTCGACAAGCAAGATGACCTAACCCAGATATCATTACTATCTTTGCCTATTGCTAGAAGTCTCATTCTTTAGCTTATTGCCTCGATGCCCATGTTTGTCTGTCAGCCTCCTATTGTAACCATGAATCTGCCTAACCACCCTACCTATGCAAACCTTTGATTGGCTACGTAGGTTTCGCTCAGCCCCTCTTATAGCATTGCTAGTTGCAGGAGAAGATTTGAAGATTCTTGCTTCATGTTGAAGCTTGTTGGGATATCACACTATATTAACTCTTTATTTAAATCATCTATATATTGGTAATGGGTGGAAGGCTAAGCCTCTTGCTTGGTGATTTGTTCCACTCATGCCGCCCTAGGAACCGTATAAACCGGTGTTATGTTCCTTGATTATGTGTTCCTCACACGGTTGGGGTTATGGGACCCCCTCGATAAACCGCTTAGCGCTAAGTCTTTTCCAGCAAGTCCCAACATTGGTACTCCATTTTCCTAACAACTAAAACTTGCCGAGGAAGTAATTAACCCGAGTATTAATTAATCAACCCCCCTGGGTCAGTGCTCGATTTGAGTGTTGGTCCAAACTAGAGCCACTTGCGGTGCCACCCAGTTCGCTGGGGTCTTCGGTATCTGTACGTACTGCTCATCCGGTCGTGGCTTGAGACTAGATACGAGCGGCTACTGTCAGGGTGTCGGCACGCCGGGAGGATTTGCTGGATTAGTCTTACCTTAGTCAGACTATCTTGAGCACGGGATTCCGAGGATACTCGGGCCTTCCCACCTTGGAGTTGCGACTCCGCGGATCGTGGGCTTGTCATGGGCCAAGCTGGAACACCCCTGCAGGGTTTTGAACTTTCGAAAGCCGTGCCCACGGTTATGTGGGAGATGGGAATTTGTCAATATCCGGTTGTAGAAAACTTGACACCATGTTCAGAACACACTACTAGCGTGAGTACCGTGACGGTCATTTTCCGAAAGGGGTTCGGGAAGTGAACACGGTGGTGTTATATTTGACGTGCTTAGTTAGGATTACTTTGTGATCACTTTATCCGCTCATGGCACTTCTCTTCTCGCTCTTATTCCGTAAGCTAGTGCTAGTGCAGCTGCAGCCTTTTATTCTTTCTTCAGCCTTGTTCCACACCCAAGGCTTAGATAGTCGTGTTACCCGGGAACGGGATTGCTGAGTCCTCCTTGGCTCACAGATTCTACACCACACCAGATGCAGGTACTAAGGTGATCTATTCAGGTGACGACACCGAGCTATACTGGGAGTACGATGAGGAACGTAGCCGTTACTATGTGCACTATCCCGATGATCAGTAGTGGTTTCTACTAGGGGCGATTCGAACCTGTGGCTGTATGTATGTTTGGTATCTTTCATTTGGATCTTCACCCGTAGACGGGTTGTGATGTTATTTGGATGATGATTTGCTATGTAATTAATTGTGTGACGTGGCGAGTGTAAGCCAACTATCTCTTTTCCTTTTCATCCCCATTTTTACATGAGATGTGCAAAGATACCGAACTTGAGATCATTCCAGAATGGGCTTATACCTTTAAGTCGTGCCTCGACACGTAGGAGGTATAGTCCCACCCTGGGAATTACAAATTGGTATTCAGAGCCTTCTCCGACCTAGAAGCTCCCACTGATTGATCGAATCATTGACGGTTGAGTCTAGGCACACACTTAAAATGTTTTGAGTCCTATATGTATATCGGAGAGTAGGAATTCTTTTGCTCCTCATCTCTTTTCACTCTGGTGAGGACTCCTGACGATTACTCTTGTCTCTTCTACTCTCAAATTTCACCAAATTGTTTTTTAGGAATCTCGCGAGTATTGTTTGGATTGTTTCGATGACTTTGTGACGAGAACATTGATCTCGATGCCTCCTGTCATTTAGGGGTTGTGGAAGTGTCCTGGGGAGTTGAGCTCCGAGGTGTTGTCGTCACAAATCCATCGCGGCAGTACTAGAATACTTAAGACGGCCGACATCGAAAACTCTCCTATGTGGTTAGTGGCAAGATAACCCCGACATCACCCAGTACTGGGGAGGTAGTTCGGGAGTATTGCCATAGCTTGTATAGTGGATGCGTTTCGAAGGTCCGAGGTAAACGGTTTCCGGAGATAACTGGTTATGTGTTGAAGGATGGATACAGCTGGATGTAGGATTAGAGTTTAGTGCGCGATGCTTCTCCTGTATCCCCATCACCTGATTGCATAACTGGAAACTCTCGGAAATTAATAGGTGGGTTCATCTAGTAGATCATAGGCATTCTTCCAACGAATGCAGGATATGGAGTTCGGGGTTCTACATTGAGTGAAGTAGTTTTATGGCCGTTGTTCCGATCGGGAGTTGCATCTTAAAGGGTCCTTGGCAATGCTGATGTGGGGATTGCAAAACCCTTTTGTAACACGTTCCATAAGCTTTCAGCACGAATATGTCGAACGAAGCTTCTATCTTGTATTTGTTCTATCTGCACCTTGTTGTTTTTATTTACCTTTTTTGTCTCCCAAGTGGCTTCTCGTGAAGATTGTTGTTATCATTAAACTGTGAATTTCATTCGTTCCTCTTGTTCGAATGATTCTTGTGAAGACTATGTTGTAATTCAAGCCGTTGATTCAGCTTATATCTTCTTTCAATCAAATGGCTAATAGTGGTCATCTCTTTCAGGATGGCTCCTAAAAGGGTTCCCAACGCTAACCCAGAGGGTGAAGAGGTTCCTGATCGTCCTCTTTCACCTCCTCCTCCGTCTGAGGCCTGGAGAGCACTTATGCAAGCTACGAACCAAAACACCCAGATGCTTATGCAAATGATGCAGAATATTCAAGCAAATCAAGCAAGTCAGGGTGCTCATGGGAACCAAGGCAATTTGTTCAACCAACCCCACTTTGCTACGCTCAACCAGTTCCTGGCAAATCAACCAAAGGCATTCAGTTACTGCGTGGACCCTCTCGATGCTGAAGACTAGATAACAGATATCAAGAAGCATCTCGAGTACAGTAACGTCAGGCCCGAGGACTATGTGAAGTTTGCCACGTTCCAACTCAAGGACCAAGCAGCTGATTGGTGGCAGCAGTCCAAAGACTCCAGAGCAGGGCGTGTAATCTCCTGGGATGAGTTCTGCAAGGACTTTTGTTCTCACCACATTCCAACAAGTTTCATCGAGGGTATGCGTGAGCAATTCCGCAACCTGAAGCAAGGCTCAATGTCTATCTACCAATATAATGTCAAGTTCCAGAACCTTGCCCGCTATGCAAAGCAAGACATCCCAGATGCCAAGAGCAAGATCTATCAGTTCCTAGGTGGTCTGAAGGATGAGCTCCAACTTGCTCTCACCTTGTTCGAGCCTGATGAGTTTGATAAATTCTATAATATGGCACTTAAGCAAGAGGTGGCCCAGCTCAAGATGGAAGCTTCCAAAAAGAGGATCAGAGACGCTGTTCACTCCTCCTCTTCTTCTAAAGTGGTCGCAAAGCAACAGAAGTTTTGGCTTGCACCTCCTCGAGTGATCCGAGCTCCCTACAACAGCAACAAGAACTCTGGTGTCCGTGCTTTCTCCCACCCACCCAACCCAAGCAACCAGTCAAAGAATCATTTTCAAGCTTCCAAGTCAAGTGCTCCTCACTACCGTCCTCTCTCAGAAGTGATTTGCAACAAGTGTGGCCAAAAGGGTCATTATGCTAACAAGTGCCCCAACCCAAGGCGCCTTCCGCCTCCTCCACCTGTCAGCACTGCTATTGTCAAGCACAATCCCAAGGTTGCAAGAGTGAATCTGATGAATGCAGCTCAAGCAGAGAATTCTTCAGATGTGATACTTGGTAACCTTCCAGTTAACTCTATTCCTGCAAAAGTATTGTTTGATTCGGGTGCATCACTTTCTTTCATTTCAAGACCTTTTGTTGCCAAGCATGATTTCGTCACTCAAGTGTTGCCAAAGCCTTTGAGCATTATTTCTCCTGGATTGCAAATGTCCTCTCGGGTGCATGTTCCGGATGTATCTATTCGCATGGGTGATTACCGCTTTCTGGCTTCTCCGGTTGTTCTCGGCAACTCCGACATTGACCTTATTCTTGGGATGGATTGGCTTTCTCAGCATGATGCTCACATTGATTGTGCAAATAAGGAAGTCAAGCTTACTCATTCCGACGAAGACGTGATTATCTTCGCCTCTCGAGATAACACAATGAGGCTATTCTCTCTCAATGACAAGCGCGAGATTAATGCCATCTCTCAAATTCCGGTGGTCAATGAATACGAAGACGTTTTCCCTGAAGAGCTTCCAGGCATGCCTCCGCATCGTCAAGTTGAATTCGTCATTGAACTCGAGCCTGGTACTGAGCCAGCATGCCGGCGTCCGTACAAGCTCTCCCCTGAAGAGTTGAAGGAGTTGAAGAAACAGCTTGATGAGCAAGAGCGTCTGGACCTAATCAGGCCTAGCACTTCTCCTTGGGGCTGTGGTGTCTTATTTGTCAAGAAGAAGGATGGCACGGAGCGCCTTTGCGTTGATTACCGGCCTTTGAACAAGAAGACAATAAAGAACAAGTATCCGCTCCCCAACATCAATGAATTGTTCGAGCAGCTCAAAGGAGCAAAAGTGTTCTCAAAGCTCAATCTCCGAATGGGTTATCACCAAATTCGCATTCGTGAAGAATATATCCACAAGACTGCCTTCAGAACGAACTATGGCTCCTATGAATATACACTCATGTCTTTTGGCCTCGCTAATGCTCCACCTACCTTCTCGAGAATGATGCACTACATTTTCAACCCCTACACCAACGAATTCGTGCTTGTGTATCTGGATGACATCTTGGTATTCTCCAAGAATGAAGAGGATCACGAAAAGCACCTCAGTCTGGTTCTCGACAGACTCCGTGAACATAAGTTCTATGCCAAGTTCTCCAAGTGCGAATTCTGGCTCGATAAGGTCTTGTATCTGGGCCATATCATCTCCGCTGATGGTATTGCTGTGAACCCTGAGAAAGTTGAAGCCATTGTCAACTGGGAACCTCCTCAGAACGTCAAGCAACTCCGAAGCTTTCTTTGTCTTGCTAGCTATTGCAGAAGGTTCGTTGAGAACTTCTCCAAGATTGCCAAGCCTCTCTCCAACCTGCTGCAGAAGAATGTCAAGTACAACTGGTCTCCGGATTATGATGTGGCATTCAAAACTCTCAAATAAAAGCTCATCTCTGCTCCAGTTCTTACTCCTCCAGATGAGTCCAAGCCGTACGAAGTATTCTGTGATGCTTCTCTTCAAGGACTTGGTGGTGTGCTAATGCAGGACAAGAAGATTGTGGCATACACCTCTCGTCAATTGAAGCCAAGTGAGAAGAACTACCCCACACATGATTTCGAGCTAGCAGCTGTGGTACACGCCTTGATTACGTGGAGACACCTTCTGTTGGGCAGAAAAGTCGACATCTTCACCGATCACAAGAGCTTGAAGTACATATTCACACAGCCGAACCTGAACCTTCGCCAGACTCGTTGGGTTGAGATGATCCAAGAGTATGATCCAAGCATCGAATACACACCTGGCAAGGCCAATGTCATTGCAGATGCCTTGAGCAGAAAGGCATATTGCAACAGTCTCCTTATCAAGCTGTTTCAGCCTGAGCTTTGTGAAGCATTCAGGAAGCTCAACCTCCAAGTTGTTCCACAAGGCTTTCTTGCAAATCTTCAAGTTGCTCCTACCTTGGAAGATCAGATCCGTGAGGCCCAACTCAGTGATGCTATGGTGCAGAAAGTGAAACATGGTATTGCAAATGGTACTCCCAAATACAAGTGCTATCGCGTTGATGAGAGAGATACCTTGTTCTTTGAGGACAGACTTGTGGTTCCCAAGGGTGATCTCAGGAAGCTCATAATGAAAGAAGCACATGACTCCCTCCTCTCGATTCATCCTGGAAGTTCCAAGATGTACCAAGACCTCAAGCAATCTTACTAGTGGACTCGCATGAAAAGGGAGATTGCCCAATTCGTGAATGAATGTGATGTCTGCAGAAGAGTGAAGGCAGAGCATCAACGTCCAGCCGGTCTTCTCCAACCTCTTCCTATTCCCGAGTGGAAATTCGACCACATTGAAATGGATTTCGTCACTGGGTTTCCCAAGTCCAAGAAGGGGAATGATTCTATCTTTGTGGTGATTGACAAGCTTACCAAAGTAGCTCACTTCCTTCCAGTCAAAGAATCCATCAATGCAGCTCAACTGGCAGAGTTGTACACTTCCAGATTTGTGTCCCTACATGGCATTCCTCAAGTTATCTCCTCAGACCGTGGAAGTTTGTTCACATCCAAGTTCTGGGACTCCTTTCAGTCTGCCATGGGCACTAAGATCCGTTTCAGCACTGCGTTTCACCCTCAGACTAGTGGTCAAGTCGAAAGAGTGAACCAGATTCTAGAAGACATGCTCAGAGCTTGTGTCATATCTTTTGGCACGAAGTGGGAAGATTGTCTCCCGTTTGCCGAGTTCTCTTACAACAACAGTTTCCAAGCAAGTGCCGGCAAAGCTCCGTTTGAAATCCTCTATGGCAGAAAGTGTCGTACCCCTCTCAACTGGTCCGAGACTGGTGAACGTCAACTTCTTGGCAATGACTTGATCTCAAAAGCCGAAGAAATGTGCAAAGTCATACGTGAGAATCTCAAGGCCGCTCAGTCGCGTCAGAAGAGCTACTATGACGGCAAGCATCGTGATTTGGCCTTCAACATTGGTGATCATGTCTACCTCCGTGTTTCTCCTATGAAAGGAACCCAAAGATTCGGTATCAAAGGCAAGCTTGCTCCTAGATACGTGGGCCCTTTCAAGATCCTTGGCAAAAGAGGCGATCTAGCCTATCAACTTGAGCTCCCTTCCAACTTCGCTAATGTCCATGATGTGTTTCACGTGTCTCAACTCCGCAAGTGCTTCAAGACACCTAAACGCACCATTCCGTTTGAGGAGATTGATCTTCAACAAGACTTGTCTTACCAAGATCCCGTTGCTATTCTCAAAGAAACTGAGCGCAAGACCCGCAACAAGTCAATCAAGTTCTTGAAAGTCAAGTGGTCACACCATACCGACCGAGAAGCTACGTGGGAACGAGAAGATCACCTTCGTTCCGAGTACCCTTCCTTCTTCCAGTCCTAGATCTCGGGACGAGATCTTTTCGTAGTAGAGGAGAGTTTGCAATGCCCCGGATGTAACACTTTCCCTATATGGCAATATATAAACTTGGCTTCATCAGTTCCATTCCGGGTTCTTCATCTTTTCGGGTTTCGTCGTTTTCTCGTGTGCATGTGTGCATTTCATCCATGTCCTGTTGTCATGTGCATTGCATTGCATTTGTGTTGTCGTTTGCATCCGGTCCCACTCGTCCCTTCCCATTGTCCGTTTCGAGTTCCGACGCTCTCATACGTGCCCGTGGCATCCCCGAGTCCTTCTTTCGTGTTTGGGCGTGTAATGTTTCCAGAATGGCGTGAGACTTGTTGTGTGATGTTGTTTTGATACGTGTAGACCGCCTGTCAAGTTTCGTCGCGTTTGGAGTTCGTTTGGTACTCCAACGGGTAACCTCGTGGGCTAAAAGTACCTCCTCTTTGAGGCCCAAGAACCCCTCCACAACAGCCCAACAACCCAGCTCAACCCTTCCCATCATCTCGGCCGTTGAATTGTGATCGCGTGGCCGAAAACCGCTCCCCATTTGGAGTCTCCTAGCTCCTTGTGCCTATAAAAACGCCCCCCTTGCCATTTTCGTCCAAAACCCTAGCCTCCTCCTAGCTCCAGCCGCGCCTCGTTTTCCGTGCCGGGCGGACATGTCCGTCCGCGCCGGACACAGCCGCCGCCTCCCACCGTGCGGGCCCGGCGGGCCCGTCCCCGGCCCCCACGGCCCGCATCGCACCCCGCCAGACCTCCCGCGCCCCCGCGCCTTCGTCCCCGCCGCCGGCCGGGCGCACCGTCGCCGCCCCGGTGACAGGCCGCCGCAGGCCGAGCCCTGGCTCTCCTCCAGCTCCCTCAGAGCGCCGCCGCCCGAGCTCAAGTGAGCATCCGCCACGACCCCGAGGCCTCCTCGCCGGCCCTCGCCGCCGGGCCGCGGCCGCCGGTCGCCGCTTGCCGTTCCTCCGGCCTCCCGCCGGCCGGAGCAGTTCCAGCCGCCGCCGAAGCTCTCGAGGCGCCGCTGGCCTTCGATCCGATTGGATCGGCCCGACCAGCCGGGCGCCTGGGTGGAAACCATAACGGGTACGGGCGCGACCCGCTTTAACCCACGACCCGCTCCGTTGACCGTCCGCGGACCCGCGACCCGGCGCCCGTTGACCCGCGCCCGCAGGTTGACCCCTTGTGTATTTTTGTCTAAGTCTTTTAGTTTTTAGTGTCTGATGCATTATTGTGATGATGATAACTTTTACTGTGCTTGTCCGTTTTGTCCGTATAATATGTCAAAATGATCGTGGTGACATGTACTATGTTTTGTTCCATTGTGTCATGCATGTTTGAGATCATCTAGATTTCTAAATATTCATGAGAAGAGTGCTACTTGTTATAAACTGCTGCTATTAGCTGTTTTCATGCCATGTTTGAGATGTGATCTTGGTGCATGTTTATCCAAATGAAGCAAATGATATGTCAAAATGTTCATCATGAGATGCTCTACATGTTGGTTGCTTTAGCTTGCATGTTAGAGTTCATATTGCCATGTTTATCTCTGTTGCAAAAGTGCATGTGGCTGTTAGGTTTTGTAACTTGTTACGAGATGCCTAGTTGAGGAGCTCGTTGCTATTGATGTGATTGTCCCCATGGCACATGCTCATATGTTTTGGACTCCCCATCATGTGTTCTTTGCTGTGGTGCAAACCACTTGCCATGTTATGCTTTGAGGTGACTTAAACTTGCTCACAAACATGCCATGATAATATTGCTATTTTAACACTTAGTGAAATTTCACTAAGTCTGGAATCTGTAATATCCTGATGCTATGTTTGCTTGATGTCCTAGGCAAATCCATGTTAGTTTTGGGGTGACCATTGATCATTCCTTGTTTTATATGTTGTTGTATATCCATCCATGCTCTAACATGCTCATTTGGGTTGTTGTAGCATATTTAATTCTTGCTCCCAAGTTGCTATAAAATATTGCTGCCAGGTTTTTATTGTCATGATCAAAATGTTGTAGCTTGTTGCTATTGATCCATGCCTCCTATAGAGATGCTCCAATGGAGTTGTTTGCTGTAGGGTATGTCTACTTAATGTCCATGCTTCTTATCACCATGTTTGAGTGATGTAGAGTACATATTTATTGCTCCAAAGTTGCTATGTGGTTGTTAATTTCAGCTTTGCATTGTTTCTTGTTTCGGGTGTATCTTTTAACCTGTTGCTCCGTTTTGAGCAAGTCCTATATGAAACTTGTGCGATTTTGCATGTAGATTCATAATATCATCTTGTTAACATGTTTGGAGTATGTTTGCTTGATGTTTTGGTGCATTTCACACGGTTGCCATGCTTATCTTGTTTTGATCATATCTTCTAGACCGTAGCTCCGTTTTAAACAAACTTTATATGAAACTTGACTAGAATTTCGTGTAAATTGTCATGGTGCATGTTAACTTGCTGTTTAACAACTTTAAGTTAAGGTTTGTTCAGATCTGGACTAATTTCAAACTATGCATATGAGGACTTACCGGTTTTGTCTTAAGTAGTTTCCGGCCTCATTTAAACCTGCTGTTTCTTGTGTTGTTTCTCTGTGCTTCCTACCTTGCCATGCTTTGCATCCTAAATAGACTTGTCTTGCATCCTACTTGCTTGAGCATATTGTCATGTTTCTTGTGTTGTTTCTCTGTGCTTCCTATGTTGTCTTGATGTGCATCCTAAGTGCATATGCAGTGCTTCCTTAGAGCATCAGCCATGCATCCTGTAGTTTGCGCATTGCATCTTGTTTGATTCCGTGCCTCGTGTGTTCTTGTGTTGAGTAGAGACGGAAGCCGACACCGAGTACGAGAACGAGGTTACTACCGAGCTTGAGAACGAGGAGCCCTCTTACGATCCCATCGACGACTCGACAGGCAAGATGACCTGACCCAGATATCATTACTATCTTTGCCTATTGCTAGAAGTCTCGCTCTTTAGCTTATTGCCTCGATGCCCATGTTTGTCTGTCAGCCTCCTATTGTAACCATGAATCTGCCTAACCACCCTACCTATGCAAACCTTTGATTGGCTACGTAGGCTTCGCTCAGCCCCTCTTATAGCATTGCTAGTTGCAGGAGAAGATTTGAAGATTCTTGCTTCATGTTGAAGCTTGTTGGGATATCTCACTATATTAACTCTTTATTTAAATCATCTATATATTGGTAATGGGTGGAAGGCTAAGCCTCTTGCTTGGTGATTTGTTCCACTCATGCCGCCCTAGGAACCGTATAAACCGGTGTTATGTTCCTTGATTATGCGTTCCTCACACGGTTGGGGTTATGGGACCCCCTCGATAAACCGCTTAGCGCTAAGTCTTTTCCAGCAAGTCCCAACATTGGTACTCCATTTGCCTAACAACTAAAACTTGCCGAGGGAGTAATTAACCCGATGATTAATTAATCAACCCCCCTGGGCCAGTGCTCGATTTGAGTGTTGGTCCAAACTAGAGCCACTTGAGGTGCCACCCAGTTCGCTGGGGTCTTTGGTATCTGTACATACTGCTCATCCGGTCGTGGCCTGAGACTAGATACGCGCGGCTACTGTCAGGGTGTCGGCACGCTGGGGGGATTTGCTGGATTAGTCTTACCTTAGTCGGAGTATCTTGAGCACGCGATTCGGAGGATACTCCGGCCTTCCCACCTTGGAGTTGCGACTCCGCGGATCGTGGGCTTGTCATGGGCCAAGTTGGAACACCCCTGCAGGGTTTTGAACTTTCGAAAGCCGTGCCCGCGGTTATGTGGCAGATGGGAATTTGTTAATATCCGGTTGTAGAAAACTTGACACCATGTTCAGAACACACTACCAGCGTGAGTACCGTGACGGTCATTTTCCGAAATGGGTTCGGGAAGTGAACACGGTGGGGTCATGTTTGACGTGCTTAGTTAGGATCACTTCGTGATCACTTTATCCGCTCGTGGCACTTCTCTTCTCGCTCTTATTCCATAAGCTAGTGCTAGTGCAGCTGCAGCCTTTTATTCTTTCTTCAGCCTTGTTCCACACCCAAGGCTAAGATAGTCGTGTTACCCGGGAACGGGATTACTGATGGCTCGCAGATTCTACACCACACCAGATGCAGGTACTCAGGTGATCTATTCAGGTGACGGCACCGAGCTATACTGGGAGTACGATGAGGAACGTAGCTATTACTATGTGCACTATCCTGATGATCAGTAGTGGTTTCTACTAGGGGCGATTCAAACCTGTGGTTTTATGTATGTTTGGTATCTTTCATTTGGATCTTCACCCGTAGACGGGTTGTGATGTTATTTGGATGATGATTTGCTATGTAGTGAATTGTGTGACGTGGCGAGTGTAAGCCAACTATCTCTTTTGCTTTTCATCCCCATTTTTACATGAGATGTGCAAAGATACCGAACTTGAGGTCATTCCAGAATGGGCTTATACCTTTAAGTCGTGCCTCGACACGTAGGAGGTATTGTCCCATCATGGGCATTACAGTATGACCCGGCTGGGACTTGGCGTTTCATTGGTAACCCGTCGGAGGATTGGCGACTTACGAGTCTGGCGGTTCACTGGTCTGACGATTCACGAGCCTGGCAATTCACGAATGGCTCCAATGGCGGGTCAGATAGAGGACTAGGCCCAATGCCCAAATGGCCGGCTCATGTTATGGTGGGCTGGTTTAAGAGGAAAGCGTAAGGAATATTCCCTTACAAAGGAAGTAAGACTAGGACTCCACTTGTAATCCTAATTCTACTAGGACTAGTCATGTAACCCGCCCCTTCAACATATATAAGGAGGGGCAGGGCTCCCCAAGAGAGGACATGCAACAACAAACAATCTCTAGGGTTAGACACAACTAGAGCAGAGCCAGAGATACGGCGACTCCCTCATGAGCTTAATGAGACCTAGCCACAAACAACATGTAGGGCTATTACCGGATGATGTTTCCCGGGGACCGAAGCTGTCTAAATCCTCGTCTTGTGTGTCGATCTGCCTCGCGTTTCTCATCCTGGTCAACCCCTATAAAGCTACCACATAGATGCGTTGGCCTCACGACTAAAAAGTCCTGACCCTAAGGACATCTTATGTGACAATTCCACAATAGGGGAGGCGGAGATTCATTCAGTCATAAGTTAATGAAGAATAAAGAAAAATATCGGAAACAAGCCAGCTCCAAGACCACTGCCTATGTACTTGTTGGAGCCTACCCCTATGATGCCCGGCAGCGCGTTCGGGCCAGGCTCGGGGGCTCCTGTCGGTGCAACAAACCCTGGTGTGTGTTTCCCTGACTGTACACAGACATAGAAGCGATGTTACAGTGACCACGACCACGCCAAGCAGAAGAACTTAGCTCTTTGAGGAATCAAGGGGTGGATCAAGAAGACCAAGTCAAGATAAAGGAGCAAGAACTCACTAAGGAAAAACCTCCCTTGCCGGGCAGGAGAGCCCAGTAAGGGCATGCCTGCCCCGAAGATAAGTCCCTAGGCTACCCCGGCAGGCCTGCTGGGGGTGCGTAGAGTGGACTTACCCCACCAAGGCTCCACTGCTCCACCTCATAGCAACTCAAGTAACCAATCCGTGTCATGTCAAGCCCTCAAGTGACTAAGTGGCCGTAATTTGGTACGTGGCATCCACTTCCAAAGGAACTAACCTACCAATGACACTCGTATAGTGACGTGTCATGTAGGCAGGCGAGGAGGTCGCGGATCGGCCTGGTAAGGCTTGCCGGGGTACACCCCGATGTGATGACACTAAGCGGCGCATTTAATGTGCCTTGTCCTGTCTGCATAGTTAGGTTTGATATCACTTTTTGCTATCTAACAAGTCCACAATGACTGATTTGCCATTGTGGTAACCCCTTTTATCTCTAAAAGGAGGACCATGGCGACCATAGAAAGGATTCATACCATTGTACACTCATATGCTCGTAGTTGCCGTCGCCCTCAGGCTGCCTTGCCGGGCTAGAGCGCCGCGTCTCCTCTACGGTCCACTGCATCAATCCACCAAAGCAGGAGTAGGGTTTTACGCCACACGACAGCTCGAACCTGGTTAAATATTGCACGTGTGATCGCTGGCACGCTGCCCCACACCCTCTGTTCTTCGTGCAATGCACTCTTCCCCCTTACCGAACCACACGGGGCCAATGGCCCCATAGGTGGCCATGTTTTCCCACCACACGCAAGTTCCCAATCTCATCTCCCCTACTCCACAACCCTAGGTGCTTGCTCTAACATGGGAGTGTGATATCGGGTTGCATGTTGCATATGGTTCCTAGCTTGTATAGCTTCTAATATGTTAAACTGCATCTCATTAGTTTACACATTATAGTATTATATATGTAATTATGACATGCCTTCCTATTTTTGGTACATATACTACATCTACCTATCACAACATGTTCTTACATCAAACTACAGTTCTTGTGTGTCCGGCATCTATCACTTATGATGAGACAGTCACGCTCGTGGGTTAGTATGAGACGCGCTACTCTTATAAAGAGTGCACTTTCATCCTTCCCACATGATTCTCAAGAAACAAAAAAGTATAAATGAAGATATTCAACGTAGGTGTGTAATTGAAGACCTCATTTCCCCTATATCACCATCGCAGGTGCTTGCTCTAACTTCGCAGTGTGATATGTGGTTGCATGTTGCATACCGTGTTTACCTTGTAATTAGGGTAAATTTCATCCTCTTAGTTAACACATTATACCTGTGAATATTACATGCCTTTCAATTTTTGGTACGTATAACGCCTTTCTATTAACCATGTTCTTGAATCAAACTACTTTTCTTGTGTAATCCCGCATCAATCACCTTCAAATTCACAATGTGATGTTAGTTGCATCTTGCATATCATTTCAAGCATGTACTGCCTCTAATTAGTTGAAATGTCACTTATGATGAGACACTTTTTACTTGATAGAGTGTTTTTGGTTGGATCTTTCATATGGTTTCTAGCTTGCATTGCTTCTAATTTGTTGAAATGCCTTCTACTTAGCGTTTTTAGTACATATTCCATAATTCCATCCTCCTACAATGTGATTGACTTACATAAAAGTTTTGTTCATCAGTATCATGCATCAATGAATTTGGAAGAGCAAATTGCATTCATTTTTCTTGTGGGTTTGACTTGACAAGGGAAAATCTAAAATGATGAACGCACGGGATGGTGGTGGTCCTCTGGAGCAACCTAAACATATGATCTCTACAGTTCACCTGCTACTCCTAATGCATCGCAAGTTCCAAATCTCATCACCCCTACTCTACAACACAACACTACAACAAATAGACAAATCTGTGACATTCTGAGCCGAACGAATTTTTTTCTATCATACTTATGACACTTCTATGACGATAATTGTGAAAAAACCCGGTGTCACATCCCTAGTTAGCACTTGCACTAGGACTAGCTAGAGTGTGCATCATGTCTACTTATCAAAGAAACTTGAAATGGGAATGACAGAAACCCCAGCACCCCTCTTCTAACAACTAGGGTTTGATAAAATCTTTTCCAATGTACCCAAAATGCCCTTCAAAAATGTCCATCATTTCTGCCTTGGTCTTAAACCTCTGCCAAAAATGGTGCACAATTTTCTAGGACATCCAAGGTCTCTGGATTAAATCATATGGTATTTGCATTTGGGCATTTAAATGCTATAAAATATTTTAAATGCTCAAATATTCATAAACTATAATGTTCCATGATGTTCATGTTATATACAGTGGGCATGACAAGTTTTATGAGTTATAAAAATGTTCTGGCATTTTTATTAATTAAACAAAGTTGCAAAAGAAATGAAACAGAAAAAGAAATAGGAAAAAGGAGAGAGAAAAGGAGTTACCTGGCGCCCCACCCGGCCCACCTGCCGGCCCAGCCCAGCTGCCGCTCCAGCGCGCTGCTTGGCTCGGCCAGGCAGGCAGGTGCTCGACGGCGGCCGCAGCGCGCGCCACGCAGCTGCCCGCCGCCCTGCTTCCTCCCCTCGCTGCCCTGAAAGCTTGGATCGGTCGTCCACCTCGCCCCCAACCTCGCAGACACACCCCACTCTCCCCAGCTCCTCTCCTTCGCCCTCCCCGCACCATGGCCGACGCCGCCGTGCTCGCACCGTCGTAGTAGCCGCGCCCACCGTCGTCCCTGAGCCCCGTCGCCGTGTCCGTCGTCTCCGCCGTCCTCGACTACATCGAGCAGGTCGAGCCCCGAGCGCTCGCCCGCCCTGGAGACGCCCCCAACCCCTTCTTCCCCAACTCCGGCCGCGGAGATCCCCCTCGCTGTCCCGCTCAGCTCCGACCACCCCCAAGCTCGCTCCGGCGTCTGCTGCAACTCCTGTGAGCCCAGCTTCGTCCCCCCCCCCTCTCCGTTGGCTCACTACTAACCTGGAACGCACCGCACGAAGCTCACCTGCACGCACCGCCGCGGAGCTCGTCGCCGACGAGGCTCCAGCCATCCAATGGTCCGGCCACCGTGCCTATCAGCTTCACCGTCACGCGTAGGTGCTGTAGGACCACTCCACGCTCCTCCACGAGCACCGCACCGTCGTTTTCGACTTTGCCGAACTCCGGTAGCCGCTGGACTCGTCGCCGGCGTCATCTCCGGCGGCCCCGAGGCCAGCCACGACCTCCATTCGATGCGGTTTGCCTCCAGCTATCCGTAGGTGTGCTCCGACGTCGTTTTGGCAGCCGGAGCACGAAACCTGAACCTCACCGCCGTGTTTGGCCTCGCTGGCGGCTAAACGCCGGCGAGTTGAGCCTGTTTGACCACGGGTTTGACCCCCCTGGGTCACTGACATGTGGGCCCTGCCTGCAAGTCAAACCTAGTTTAGGTGTTAATTTAATAATAATTAGTTAATTAGTTAACTGTGACACTGACCAATGGGTCCCACTGGTCAGGTTTGACCTGCACCGCCCTGTTGACTGACTGACGTCAGCATGATGTCATGCTGACGCAGTAAAGGATTTTCTGGGATTTTTAAATTTAAAAATAATTCAGGAAATTCCAGAAAATGCCTAAACTTCAAAAAATCATATAAATTCAACAGTAGCTCAGATGGAAAAGATTTATATATGAAAAATGATCAGAAAAATACAATCTTTCTAATGGCACTGTTTTCATGCACGTTTGAGCAAGTTAACCTTGCTGTATACATTAAAACATGATAATGCACTTATTTAAATAATAGCTAAAGTGCCAATTTGAATCTTTGATTTCAAATAGGCCCAAACCCTTCTGGTTATAGTTGCATTAGCCCAACACACATGCATCTTGCCATGTCATGAGCATGCATCATATTGTTGCATTTGTTTGTTAATGATTGTATCGCCGGTATTCTCTGTGTTAGGTCCTGCTCCCGAGGATACTGCTGCGTATCCAGTTGAAGAGCAGTACCCGACAACCACTTTGTGAGACAAGCAATCATTGATCATTCCGATACAAACCCATCTTCTCGCTCCTGCTCTCTTTTACTGCATTAAGGCAACAACGTGTGAACTGCTACTTGTTGCGGTAGTTGAACCCTATTCCCTTGCATGACCTGTCATTGCCACAGTAAATAGTTGAAACCCACTAGCATGTGTAGGAGTTGATTGAGCCATGTGATGTGTGATCCACCATGCTATTTGCTTATGTTGCCTGCTATGCTTACAGTTGTGTCTGGTCTGATTCATCTGGGTGATGGATCAGAGTGAAACAATCTTTCGATAAAGAGAAGGAAGTGTGGAATACGCTTGGTAAAGGTATCGATGAAAGGCCATGTAGGAGTACATGGTGGGTTGTTTCATTGGAACCGTCCATAGGACCCGAGATCTGTATGTGTGGTTCAAGTTCCAGTTACTACCATGCATTGGGCCCGAAACCAATGGACCCTCTCGGCTTATTAATTACCCTCGATCTCTGTCCAGGAGTTGCAACTTGTTTCTGGTGTTTATAGTTTACTGGAGGTCGTGCACAGCGCCGACCCTCGGGGTGGGTTGTGATGCGACAGGTACGTGACACGGTGTACCGGTTGCCCGTTTGGTGACTCGGGAACCCTGTACACATCGTTTGGGGCCGTGAGCGACACCCCGGCCGGATCTCCCCACGGATGGAACCCAAATAGGCGATAAACCTGGACGAGAGACTTGTGTAGTTAGTCAGGTCGTGGCCGACACCCTCGCTGGGCTTCCGCTTGAAGGTTGCCGAGTACATGTCGAGTAAATGGCGATAAGTGGTGAAAGCGTGTGTGAAGAGGTACACCCCTGCAGGGTTATCAATCTATTCGAATAGCCGTTGTTCGCGGTACGGACTACTTGGTTACTCTTACAGTTCATAGACAAGTTGATGGATAGTACTAAAAGCCTCAAGATAAGCGTGAGTGCCATGGACGATACTACTAAAAGCCTCAAGATAAGCGTGAGTGCCGTGGATGGCCCTTCCGTAGGATGACGGAAGAGGATCCTCGGTAGTATATTGATGTGGTGAGTAGAGGACTCATGTTCGTAATAACATCTTGCAATCCGTTGAGAGTTGTAGTATAGGTTAGCCAAGAGTCAAAGCTGGCTTTCTGCTATGAACTCCACTACCCCCCCTTTGATAATGTTGCATGTATGATAGGTTCTGTGGTAAGACTTGCTGAGTACCTTTGTACTCATGTTTGCTTAATAACTGTTGCAGAGGAGAACCCTGCCCCTGCTGATGGGTTCTACATAGACGTTGACGTCGACGAGTAGCTTGACACCCAGACGCAGATCTGGAGCTTGTGAAGGGCCTTGTAGATAGTCAGGCTACACCAAGCCTGTTTTATTTTCTAAGTTGTCTGTACTCAGACATGTAGCTTCCGCTTGTGCTTGTATGACTGTATGACTTGAGTGTTGGGTCATGTGACCCCTACCTGTATGGATATGTTATGTATGGCTCTTGGAGCCTCTTAAATAAAGTACTTTGAGTCATAGAGTTCTGTTGTGATGCAATGTTGTATTTGCACATATTGAGCATATTGTGTGTATGGTTGAAATGCTTGGTATGTGTGGGATCCGACTCCTAGTTGTTTTCCTTTGGTAGCCTACCTTACAGGGAAATGCCTCCTAGTGATTCCAATGAGCCTTGGTAGCTTGCTACTTCTCGAAACACGTAGGCTGGCCGACATGTGTCCTTCTTCGTTCCTGTGTCTGTCCCTTAGGGGAAATGTCACGCGTTGTTCCTTTAAGTCCATGTAGCTTGCTACGACTTGGGTTCATACGTTGATGACCGACACGTTCGTTGCTGGGTCATGGATGCCTGTCTCTGTAATCTAGTGCCACTTTTGGTTTATAACTAGCCATGTTGGCCCGGGTTCTCTGTCATATGGATGCTAGCGACACTGTCATATACGTGTGCCAAAATGCGCAAACGGTCCTGGGCCAGGTAAGGTGGCACCCGTGGGGATACCGTGCGTGAGGCCGCAAAGTGATATGACGTGTTACAGCTAGATCGGTGTGACTTAGGATCGGGGTCCTGACAGCGTTGGCATCAGAGCTGGACTGCCTGTAGGTTTCTCAAGCCAAACTGGTCGATGTTGAGTCTAGAAAAATTCTTAGTTATATGTAGGGGAATTGATTGTGGAAGGGAACGTAAGGCTCTTTTACTCCTTTACCTTACGCCCTTCTGATCTGAGTCAGTCTATTCTTTCTACGGGGATTTAGGACTAGGCCTCTTATCCTTACTAGGTTCACGTGTTACTAATCCGTAGACTCTTAGGATTGTTGGTTTCAAGCCTCAGTTCAGTTTCTATCCTTTTAGTATGATGATTGTTGGACCCGGAACCTTGATATGGAATTGTTGAGTGGCTATGCTATCATTTGTTTGATGTCTCAAATTTTTGTTTGAGCATTTACAGTTGTTATGCTGCCCGATTTCTTCAGAGACACTAATGCCTTTGCATTACTTCGTGTTTCAGATGTCTGGCCGCACCCCTCACCAAGTGGTTGGTTTGACTCGGTGCATTAATGTGCCCGGTCACACGGCCATGCTAGTCCGTGTGCTGACTGAGACCGGTTATCGTTGGTATCCTGAGTACACTGTGGAGGAACAGTACCGGGATTTCAATCAGAGTCAGTATTTCTGCAAAGTCCGGATATACCCCTCATATCCCGGAGCTAACGACCCCATCCATTGGTCTTATGGACTCGGGGTTACCATCGAGATGGCAGTGCAGGATGCCGCCTATTCGATGATGACCATTCTCCGAGCTAGGCATGCCCTGTTGCTGAACACTGAGTTCTGTTACATGACAGCCTCACTTCCCGGAGAGGAAGGCTATTACACTGGTCTGTATACTGATGCTGCTCATGAAGAGCCACTGCTTCAGACTACTGTTCAGATGCTGGAGGATAGGGATCGTGAGGTCCGTGCCCTCCGAATGGAGCTGTATAACACTCGAGCCGCCCACTGAACTACTTTGACATGGCTTGGACCTGCTGTGCACGCCGGATATCTGGACATGCGGGATTTGTACCCCGTGCGGACTCGTCTGCCTGATCGCATGGATTGGCGTGACGTTGGGGGTATTACACCTCCACGTGGGCGTCGATTACCACCAGCATCGGGACTGAGGCCACATCCATGACCCTATGGTCCACAGCCTTCGAGCGCTCGCGAGTTTCAAGATCCGTCTGTTTCACTTCCAGGCTATGGTGGTAATCTTTACGAAGATTACTATGGGAATGTCTGAGCTAGACCGTGGTAGTAGTACTATTGTAGTAGTTGTATTTCCATAGTTCTGTGTGTCTTGTGGAATATGACTTAGTGTGTACTGAGTTCCGGAGGTGTAGTTAAATAATGTATAGGAGCTTGGAATGCCTCTGATGGGATGTAACGTCTTTCACCGCAGTTGTACTTTAGCCTTGGCTTGTACTAAACTATGCATGGTGTGTATGACCACTGGTGTATATATAGCAGTTCCTATATTACCATGTCGTACGGATGAACATCTCTGCATTCCGTGTCATCCATTACATTCTGCACTTCTATGTCAAATTTTTGCCATCCTTGTCTGAACCATTGTTTTGTTTTCTTAGGATGGTCAACACTCGCAACACTCCTGCTGCCTAGGAGCAGGGTGAGGCTAGTGGGGCTAGAAATGGGAATCTGCCCCAGCCACCCTCCTTGGCGGAAGTTATGCTCGAGGCAGAACGGAACAAGAGAGAGACCAACCGTCTGCTGGAACGCATAGAGCAGAACACTGGGTTCCGTCAGAGGAATGACGTGGTGTCAATTAATGACTTTATCAAGATGTGCCCACCGAAGTTCCATCACTCCACTGAACCTCTGGATGCGGATGACTGGCTACGTAGTATCACCCACAAGCTACACTCTGCCCGTGTGGCCGAAGCTGACAAGGTTACCTACGTCGCCTATCATCTTGAGGGCCCTGCCAGTCTTTGGTGGGAAAACTTTGAAGCTATGCGTCCTGCTGGCCAAATCACTACTTGGGTTGAGTTCAGTGAGGCATTCCGCGAACATCACATTCCGGAAGGTCTCATGGATCGCAAGCGGGAGGAATTCTGCAATTTCACCCAGGGTCGGTTAACTGTGGATAGCTATAGTCGCGAGTTTGGCAACTTGGCACGCTATGCACCTGAGGAAGTATCCACCGATGCCAAGAAGAAGGCGAGGTTCCGCAAGGGACTCAGCCCTGAACTCCGCCGAGATCTACGTCTACACGAGTGCACTTCCTTCCAGAAGTTGGTAAACAAGGCTATCAGTGCTGAAACGGGCCAGACCGACTTCGAGGCCACACGCAAGCATACTCGAGACTTTGGTTCCTCATCCGGCTCTGGCTCTCACAAGCGCCGTGTGTGGGTTCCTAACACTGCTCTGCCGCCCAAGTACACACCAAGGCCATCCTATGAGGCGCCTCGCCCAACTCAACAGTTTGCACCTGCTAAGACCTATGGAGGACCACCTTCCAACTTTGCTCCACGCACTAGCACTGTGACCCGCTTCAAATGTGGAGAACCGGGACACTACATGCGTGAGTGTCCTCAGAACCAACCAGGAAAACCCATTGGCCGTGGTAAGCCAACCGGCAAGGTGAATTATGTCAAGCCAATCCCCACTGCACGTGGTCATGTCAACTATGTCTCTGTCGAGGAAGCTTACAAGGATCCTAACGTCGTTCTTGGTACGCTTCTCGTTAACTGCCATCCGGCATTTGTTCTTTTCGATACTGGAGCATCCCATTCGTTCATATCTGAGAGATATGCTCGAATGCACAACATGACTTTTTGTGACATGCCTACTTCCATGGTTATTCAAACTCCTGGTTCAAAGTGGCAAACCTCTAGGGTAAGCCATGGAAATGAAATCCTTGTCGATAGACTTGTTTTCCTAGCATCTCTAATCGCTCTCAAGTCCTCGGACATAAACATCATTTTGGGTATGGATTGGATGACAACTCATTACGCCAACATTGATTGCTATACTAGGACCGTTCAACTTACACACCCATCCGGCAAGATAGTCAATGTCTTGACCCGAATGGCTGAGCGTCAGCTCTACTCTCTTAATGCCAGCCCTCTACCAGAACTCGAAGATATCCCGGTAGTCCGTGACTTTCCGGATGTTTTTCCAGAAGAGCTGCCAGGAATTCCACCTGACAGAGATGTCGAGTTCGTGATAGATCTTATCCCTGGAACTGTCCCAATCTCTAGGAGACCCTATAAGATGGCACCACTAGAATTAGCTGAGCTAAAAAAACAACTCGATGAGTCCTTGCAAAAAGGTTTCATCCGTCCTAGTTCTTCCCCTTGGGCTTGCCCCGTCCTCTTCGTCAAGAAGAAGGATGGAACGGAGCGGATGGTTGTAGATTACCGACCTGTCAATCTGGTCACCATAAAGAACAAGTATCCGCTCCCCAGGATCAACGACCTGTATGATCAGCTCGCTGGATCCTCAGTCTTCTCTAAGATGGATTTGAGGTTGGGTTACCATCAAATCAAAATCAAGAACGGGGACATTCCTAAAACGGCTTTTGTTACTCGTTATGGCCAATATGAGTACACCGTCATGTCCTTCGGATTAACCAATGCCCCAGCTACCTTCTCTCGGCTCATGAATTCTATATTCATGGAGTATTTGGATAAATTCGTCGTGGTATACCTCGATGATATACTCATCTATTCCAAGAACAAGGAAGATCATGCCGAGCATTTAAGGCTGGTATTGACGAAACTTCGAGAGCACCGCCTTTATGCCAAATTCTCTAAATGTGAATTTTGGTTGCCGGAAGTAACCTATCTAGGTCATGTGATCTCTGGCTCGGGTATTGCTGTCAATCCCGAGCGAGTTCAAGCCGTCCTTGATTGGACTTCCCCTGAATCGGTAAAGCAAGTTAGGAGTTTTCTTGGCTTAGCGAGCTATTGCCGACGCTTCGTCGAGAATTTCTCCAAGGTTGCTAAACCTCTAACTGAACTCCTCAAGAAAGATAAAAAGTTTGAGTGGACCCCACAGTGCGAGTCCAGTTTTCAGGAATTGAAAAGACGCCTGACATCTGCACATGTACTGGTACCACCAGACTTTTCCAAGGATTTTTTAATCTATTGCGACGCCTCGCGACAAGGACTAGGTTGTATACTCATGCAAGATCGTCAAGTGATTGCATACGCATCTCGACAGTTGCGTCCACATGAGGATAACTATCCTACTCATGATCTAGAGCTTGCAGCTGTAGTCCATGCACTCAAAACCTGTCGACATTACCTCCTTGGTAATCGCTGTGAAATCTTCACTGATCACCAAAGTTTGAAGTACATCTTCACCCAACCGGATCTAAATCTCAGGCAAAGATGTTGGGTTGAGTTTCTCACAGACTACGACTTAGGAATCACTTATACCCCTGGGAAGGCCAATGTCATGGCTGATGCGCTAAGTCGTAAGTCTTATTGTAACAACTTAATGTTACAACAAGGGCAACCACTTCTCCACGAGGAATTTCGTAAGCTTAACCTTCACATTGTTCCTCGAGGATTCCTTTCCACCTTGGTGGCGAAACCTACCCTTATGGATCAAGTTATAGCTGCCCAGAAGCGTGATAAAGGTATATCCCGACTCCAAGAGAGCAGTGCTAGCGGACTCGCTAAAAGTTTCTCTATGGATGATCGAGGTGTTGTTTTCTTTGAGAACCGTGTAGTGGTTCCCAAGAACCACCATCTACGGCAGTTAATCCTTAAGGAGGCTCAAGAATCTCCTCTCAAAATTCATCCCGGTAGTACCAAAATGTATCAAGACCTACGTCAGAGATTCTGGTGGACTAGGATGAAGAGAGAAATCGCTCAATTCATTGCAAACTGCGACGTTTGTCGTCGAGTCAAAGCAGAGCATCAACGGCCTGCTGGCACCCTTCAACCTTTACCTATTCCTGAATGGAAATGGGACAAAGTCGGTATGGACTTCATTACCGGGTTTCCCAGGACCATAAAAGGGAATAATGCTATCTTCGTCGTTATCGACCGCCTCTCTAAAGTAGCTCATTTCCTGCCTGTTCGAGAGAGTATTACCACTAGCCAGCTAGCAGACTTATATGTCACTCGGATAGTATCACTTCATGGTGTGCCATTGGAGATTAAATCAGACCGTGGAAGTCTTTTCACTTCACGATTTTGGGAAAGTTTCCAGGATGCTATGGGAACTCATCTCTCTTTCAGTACTGCCTTCCATCCCCAGTCAAGTGGTCAAGTGGAACGAATCAATCAAATTCTGGAAGACATGCTTCGAGCCTCTGTCATCTCTTTCGGTATGGATTGGGAGAAATGTCTCCCATTTGCCGAATTCTCTTATAACAATAGTTATCAAGCCAGCTTGGGCAAAGCTCCCTTCGAAGTTCTATATGGACGAAGGTGTCGAACACCTCTTAACTGGTCAGAAACCGGGGAAAGACAATTCTTTGGCCCGGATATGATCCAGGAAGCAGAAGAGCAAGTTCGCATCGTTCGTGAGAGATTGAAAACAGCCCAGTCTCGCCAGAAGAGCCAATATGATAGTCATCATAAGGCTGTGACTTTTGAAGTCGGTGATAAGGCTTACCTTCGGGTTACTCCTCTTAAGGGAACCCATCGCTTCGGTATCAAAGGCAAATTGGCCCCTCGTTACATCGGTCCTTTTCGCATTCTTGCCAAACGAGGAGAAGTTTCCTACCAATTGGAACTACCTCCGCACCTATCCAGAGTTCATGATGTGTTCCATGTTTCTCAACTCATGCGTTATTTCTCGGATCCTATCCGCGGATTGGACCAAGAAATGCTTGATCTCCAGGACAATCTCACATATCGAGAATACCCCGTTCGTATTCTTGATCAAACCGAGCGCACCACTCGACGCCACAATATCAAGTTTCTCAAGGTTCAATGGTCACATCATTCCGAGAGTGAAGCTACTTGGGAAAGGGAGGATCGTCTTCGACTTGAGTACCCCACCCTCTTTCCGGAGGAACCCGAATCTCGGGACGCGATTCTTTTAAGTGGGGGTGAGTTGTCACATCCCTAGTTAGCACTTGCATTAGGACTAGCTAGAGTGTGCATCATGTCTACTTATCAAAGAAACTTGAAATGGGAATGACAGAAACCCCAGCACCCCTCTTCTAACAACTAGGGTTTGATAAAATCTTTTCCAATGTACCCAAAATGCCCTTCAAAAATGTACATCATTTCTGCCTTGGTCTTAAACCTCTGCCAAAAATGGTGCACAATTTTCTAGGACATCCAAGGTCTCTGGTTTAAATCATATGGTATTTGCATTTGGGCATTTAAATGCTATAAAATATTTTAACTGCTCAAATATTCATAAACTATAATGTTCCATGCTGTTCATGTTATATACAGTGGGCATGACAAGTTTTATGAGTTATAAAAATGTTCTGGCATTTTTATTAATTAAACAAAGTTGCAAAAGAAATGAAACAGAAAAAGAAATAGGAAAAAGGAGAGAGAAAAGGAGTTACCTAGCGCCCCATCCGGCCCACCTGCCGGCCCAGCCTAGCTGCCGCTCCAGCGAGCTGCTTGGCTCGGCCAGGCAGGCAGGCAGGTGCTCGACGGCGGCCGAAGCGCGCGCCACGCAGCTGCCCGCCGCACTACTTCCTCCCCTCGTCGCCCTGGAAGCTTCGATCGGTCGTCCACCTCGCCCCCGACCTCGCAGACACACCCCACACTCCCCAGCTCCTTTCCTTCGCCCTCCCCGCACCATGGCCGACGCCGCCGTGCTCGCACCGTCGTAGTAGCCGCGCCCACCGTCGTCCCTGAGCCCCGTCGCCGTGTCCGTCGTCTTCACCGTCCTCGACTACATCGAGCAGGCCGAGCCCCGAGCGCTCGCCCGCCCTGGAGACGCCCCCAACCCCTTCTTCCCCAACTCCGGCCGCGGAGATCCCCCTCGCCGTCCCGCTCAGCTCCGACCACCCCCGAGCTCGCTCCGGCGTCTGCTGCAACCCCTGTGAGCCCAGCTTCGTCCTCCCCCTCTCTGTTGGCTCTCTAATAACCTGGAACGCACCGCACGAAGCTCACCTGCACGCACCGCCGCGGAGCTCGTCGCCGACGAGGCTCCGTCCATCTAATGGTCCGGCCACCGTGCCTATCAGCTTCACCGTCACGCGTAGGTGCTGTAGGACCACTCCACGCTCCTCCACGAGCACCGCACTGTCGTTTTCGACTTTGCCAAACTCCGACAGCCGCTGGACTCGTCGCCGGCATCATCTCCGGCGACCCCGAGGCCAGCCACGACCTCCATTCGATGCGGTTTGCCTCCAGCTATCCGTAGGTGTGCTCCGCCGTTGTTTTGGCAGTCGGAGCACGAAACCCGAACCTCACCGCCGTGTTTGGCCTCGCCGACCCCTAAACGCCGGCGAGTTGAGCCTGTTTGACCACGGGTTTGACCCCCTGGGTCACTGACATGTGGGCCCTGCCTGCAAGTCAAACCTAGTTTAGGTGTTAATTTAATTCTAATTAGTTAATTAGTTAACTGTGACACTGACCAGTGGGTCCCACTGGTCAGGTTTGACCTGGGCCGCCCTGTTGACTGACTGACGTCAGCATGATGTCATGCTGACGCAGTAAAGGATTTTCTGAGATTTTTAGATTTAAAAATAATTCAGGAAATTCCAGAAAATGCCTAAACTTCAAAAAATCATATAAATTCAACAGTAGCTAAGATGGAAAAGATTTATATATGAAAAATGATCAGAAAAATACAATCTTTCTAATGGCACTGTTTTCATGCATGTTTGAGCAAGTTAACCTTGCTGTATACATTAAAACATGATAATGCACTTATTTAAATAATAGCTAAAGTACCAATTTGAATCTTTGATTCAAATACGCCCAAACCCTTCTGGTTATAGTTGCATTAGCCCAACACACATGCATCTTGCCATGTCATGAGCATGCATCATATTGTTGCATTTGTTTGTTAATGATTGTATCGCCGGTATTCTCTGTGTTAGGTCCTGCTCCCGAGGATACTGCTGCGTATCCAGTTGAAGAGCAGTACCCGACAACCACTTTGTGAGGAAAGCAATCATTGATCATTCCGATACAAACCCATCTTCTCGCTCCTGCTCTCTTTTACTGCATTAAGGCAACAGCGTGTGAACTGCTACTTGCTGCGGTAGTTGAACCCTATTCCCTTGCATGACCTGTCATTGCCACAGTAAATAGTTGAAACCCACTAGCATGTGTAGGAGTTGATTGAGCCATGTGATGTGTGATCCACCATGCTATTTTCTTATGTTGCCTGCTATGCTTAGAGTTGTGTCTGGTCTGATTCATCTGGGTGATGGATCAGAGTGAAACAATCTTTCGATAAAGAGAAGGAAGTGTGGAATACGCTTGGTAAAGGTATCGATGAAAGGCCATGTAGGAGTACGTGGTGGGTTGTTTCATTGGAACCGTCCATAGGACCCGAGATCTGTATGTGTGGTTCAAGTTCCAGTTACTACCATGCATTGGGCCCGAAGCCAATGGACACTCTCGGCTTATTAATTACCCTCGATCTCTGTCCAGGAGTTGCAACTAGTTTCTGGTGTTTATAGTATACTGGAGGTCGTGCACATCGCTGACCCTCGGGGTGGGTTGTGATGCGACAGGTACGTGGCACGGTGTATCGGTTGCCCGTTTGGTGACTCGGGAACCCTGTACACATCGTTTGGGGCCATGAGCGACACCCCGGCCGGATCACCCCACGGATGGTACCCAAATAGGCGATAAACCTGGACGAGAGACTTGTGTAGTTAGTCAGGTCGTGGCCGACACCCTCGCTGGGCTTCCGCTTGAAGGTTGCCGAGTACATGTCGAGTAAACGGCGATAAGTGGTGAAAGCGTGTGTGAAGAGGTACACCCCTGCAGGGTTATCAATCTATTCGAATAGTCGTTGTTCGCGGTACGGACTACTTGGTTACTCTTACAGTTCATAGACAAGTTGATGGATACTACTAAAAGCCTCAAGATAATCGTGAGTGCCGTGGATGGCCCTTCCGTAGGATGACGGAAGAGGATCCTCGGTAGTGTATTGATGTGGTGAGTAGAGGACTCGTGTTCGTAATAACATCTTGCAATCCATTGAGAGTTGTAGTATAGGTTAGCCACGAGTCAAAGCTGGCTTTCTTCGATGAACTCCACTACCCCCCTTTGATAATGTTGCATGTATGATAGGTTTTGTGGTAAGACTTGTTGAGTACCTTTGTACTCATGTTTGCTTAATAACTGTTGCAGAGGAGAACCCTGCCCCTGTGGATGGGTTCTACATAGACGTTGACGTCGACGAGTAGCTTGACACCCAGACGCAGATCTGGAGCTTGTGAAGGGCCTTGTAGATAGTCAGGCTACACCAAGCCTGTTTTATTTTCTAAGTTGTCTGTACTCAGACATGTAGCTTCCGCTTGTGCTTGTATGACTGTATGACTTGAGTGTTGGGTCATGTGACCCCTACCTGTATGGATATGTTATGTATGGCTCTTGGAGCCTCTTAAATAAAGTACTTTGAGTCATAGAGTTCTGTTGTGATGCAATGTTGTATTTGCACATATTGAGCATATTGTGTGTATGGTTGAAATGCTTGGTATGTGTGGGATCCGACACCTAGTTGTTTTCCTTTGGTAGCCTACCTTACAGGGAAATGCCTCCTAGTGATTCCAATGAGCCTTGGTAGCTTGCTACTACTCGGAACACGTAGGCTGGCCGGCATGTGTCCTTCTTCGTTCCTGTGTCTGTCCCTTAGGGGAAATGTCACGCGTTGTTCCTTTAAGTCCATGTAGCTTGCTACGACTTGGGTTCATACGTTGATGACCGACACGTTCGTTGCTTGGTCATGGATGCATGTCTCTGTAATCTAGTGCCACTTTTGGTTTATAACTAGCCATGTCGGCCTGGGTTCTCTGTCATATGGATGCTAGTGACACTGGCATATACGTGTGCCAAAATGCGCAAATGGTCCCGGGCCAGGTAAGGTGGCACCCGTGGGGTTACCGTGCATGAGGCCGCAAAGTGATATGACGTGTTACAGCTAGATCGGTGTGACTTAGGATCGGGGTCCTGACACCCGATATCATCATAGATGTGGTGGGGTCCTACTTCTATGACAAAAAATCATGACAGAAAATGGGCGTCCTGGGCAGGCCGGAGACACAGCTGCATGACATTCTTTGGGCCGATCATGACGGGAAAAACCATGGTAGAAGCGAGGGGGAGGAAAATATTGGGGTGTTCCCGGTTACGGTGGGTGGCCGAGGCCGAGCGATGCGCATTTCTCTCATACACGCACGCGCATGGGTGCAAGGCATTGGGCTCCAACTGAACCCGAGCGAGGTGTTGGGCTCTAACTGAACATGTGGAGGAATAATTATTTTGCGCATAATAAGGAGGCACTTCCTTGCTGCGACCGTGGACCCAGCTGCAAGCCTCTCCACGTACAGTACTGTCGGCGTATTGGGAACCAGGGTACCCAGACTTACCTGTCTACGGGCCGCGACGCGCTCCTACAAGCGGCCTGGTACGGCCTAGCTGATCGACCAGCTGCTCAAGATCCTCGCGAGGGGGCCAAGCCTCACGAGGAGAACGACGTCAAGACCCCCTCGGGAGCAGCCTCAGCAAGGCATTCCGGAGGGGTGGAGAATCCAAGGCCGAGCCTGCCTCAAGAGGAGGCAGTGATGTCAGCAGTGACGCACCGCGCCAGCGGGTGCTAGCGTCCGCCAGCGGCGCAGTTGCCATTTCGGTGCAAAGGAGGCAGCGCAGCCGCAAGTTCCCGAGGAGCGGGGCAAAGGTTTCTTCATTCGTGCAACAAGACCGAAGACCGCAAGGAAGGCAAGGAGGATGTCATCGTCGAGCCCACCACCGCGTCATCGCCTGCTCCTTTTGTAGGCGAAGACTGCTTTTGTCAGGGCAGGAACGTCCTTGTGTTCCCGCTCAAAAATGGCCGTTGTGGGATCCCTTCCCACAAAAACATTTCGGGGGAAGAAAACCGTGGCCGCCTATATAAGTAGCTAGCACCCCCACTTCAAATGGGAGGGACGAACACACTTTGCTACCCTGTAAGGAGCAAGAACACTAGCCTCCTAACCCTCGTGAGCTGCCTCCTGAGCCCGGGAACCGTTGTACTAGCTCATATTCTAGCTCGCCCGGAGCCAATCCACCAATGCAGGAAGTAGGGTCTTGCACCACACGGTGGCCCGAACCTAGATAAACTCTTGTGTGCTTGTTCGTTGTTTGCTTGAATCCTTCCACCGAGACGAGAGCAAGGCGCTAGGTAGACGTGAGTGGGAGAGATCTTCGTTCACGCCCCTGTGTTCGAACTTAACGGGTTTTGCGGAGCCCTGAATCCGACATTTGGCGCGCCAGGTAGGGGGCGTGTCGAAATCTCGCCTCTCCGACGACCTCATCGCGTTCTCGTCACCAACCCTGCTCCACAGCCATGGTGGACACACGCCGAGCTCGAGCTGCCCGCCGCGCTGCGAACGTCGCTCAGACGGCGCCCGCGGGCAACGGCGCACCACTCCGCCCCAACTCGCCGGTCGCCAACGCTGCCACTGACCCGGCTGTCCACGAGCCGCAGGACTCCTTGCTGCCGCTGTTTGTGCGGCGGGATGGCCGCGCGCCAACACCTTAACCCTTGCCGGCCGCGGCGTCGTCCTCGCTGGTTCGCCACGGACTAGTCTACCAGCAGCATGCGCTACGGATGGCGCGGGAGCTCTTGCGCTATCGCCCAGCAGATGACCTCTACGACGAGCGGCTCTACCGCATCGCCGAGCTCGCCAACGCCACTGGAGAAGCGCCTGCACCAACGCACTCCTCACGTCCTCCATCGCCCCCCGCGGGGAACGAGGGCCATGGGGTCCCGGCTCCACCTCCCCTCCACCACGCCGGCCAGGAGGGCCGGCGCGAGGCCCCTCGACGTGAGAAACCCCGCAGCGCCCACGCCCGCGACGAGGAGAGTTGTTAGGTGATTCCGCACCCTCAACCATGGGCTCGTGGGCCCCCTGACCCGCAGCGCCCAGACCGCGTGCCACAGGAGGTGGCGGCACCAGCGCCTCGAGAACCAGCACCGCAGGCGCAGGGGGCGGCTGCGACCGTGAGCGTGGCTGGGTGTCGCGCCCTAGCTCCTGAGCTACGGCGCCTCGTGTGGCCCGACTTGTTCGAGCAAGACCAGCCTCCGCGCCACGACGGCACCACCGACCCCACGGAGTTCCTCCGACTCCACGAGCAAAGCATCGAGGCGTCCAACGGCATAGAGCAGGTCATGGCGAACTGGTTCTCCATGGCACTCAAGGACGATGCACGCTCCTAGCTCTTGAACCTCCCCGCGGGATCCATCTCCTCCTGGGAAGAACTTCGTGAGAGTTTTGTCGCCGACTTCAAAGGCACCTGTGGTTGAGCCCTAGACGGACGGGTGGTGTACTTCGACGGCGACTTCTCACGCCTCGGCACGGAGGCTGGCACCGTGGTGGTATCTCCCACTCAGGATAAGTTGTACTACGTTGTGCAGCTCTTCTTCCAGCAGGGCGAGAAGGTCTCCATCAACTTCACCGAGTACGAGGGCCTGATTGCCGGGCTTAAGGCCGCCGCCGCGCTGGGGGTCAAGCGTCTCACCATCAGGGGCGATTCGCAACTCCTCGTCGGCCTCGCCAACAAGAAGTACAAGCCCAAGGACGAGCACATGAGGGCATATCTGGAAGAGGTGCGCAGGATGGAGAAGCAATTTCAAGGGCTGGAGGTACAACACGTGCCGAGAGGCACCAACAAAGAAGCGGACGACATCGCCAAGAAAGCCTCCAGACGGGAGCCTCAAAGGCCAAGTGTCTTCGAGGAGCGACTACCCAAGCTGTCAGCAGCACCATCAGCTCCTGAGCCGGCCTCCCGTCAGCAGGGGCTGCGGGGGGCGCCTCAGGACGATGACCCGCCCTGAGGACCACCTTCCGGAGACAGCCAGTTGCTCGCTGCTGAGCCCGAGGAGGGTTGCTGGACCCAAGAGCTCAAAATGTACCTACAACACGATGCCCTACCAGACAAAGAAGAAGACGCAGAGCGCGTGGTCCGACAGGCCTCAGCTTACTGCATCCAAGACGCGAACTCTACGGGAGGCGCCCCAACGACGTCTCGCTAAAGTGCATCTCAAGAAAGCAAGGGCGCGAGCTGCTAGCTGATATCCACGGTGGAGACTGTGTTCATCACTCGTCGTCGCGCACCCTCGTGGGCAAGGCCTTCCGCAGCGGCTTCTATTGGCCCACGGCGCTCAACGACGCCACGGAGCTCGTGCGAGCCAGCGAGGCGTGCCAGTTTCACGCCAAGCAGATCCACTAGCCGGCGCAAGGCCTCCAGACGATTCCGCTTTCCTGGCCCTTCGCGGTTTGGGGATTGGACATCCTAGGTCCATCCCCTCGGGCAGCAGGGGGCTACCGCTTCCTGTATGTCGCCATCGACAAATTCACCAAGTGGGCGGAAGTGGAGCCTGTTCGCGCGATCCTACCCGGGTCGGCTGTCAAGTTCATCCAGGGCCTCATGAGGCGATTTGGGGTCCCCAACCGCATCATCACGGATAAGGGTTCGCAGTTCACGAGCAATCTCTTCGGGTCATATTGTGCTAACCTTGGCACACAGATCTGCTACGCTTTGGTGGCCCACCCTAGGAGCAACGACCAGGCCGAGCGTGCCAACACAGAAGTCTTGCGTGGCCTCAAGACGCGCAACTTCAAGAAGAAGCTTGAGGCTAGCGGCAGGGGCTTGATCGACGAACTCGAGTCTGTGTTGTGGTCTATCTGAACCACTGCCACCAAACCTATGGGGGAGACTCCTTTCTTTCTCATTTATGGGGCGGAGGCGGTCCTCCCTCATGAGGTTAAGCATCGCTCCCCACGGGTCTTGGCCTACAATGAGGAATGCCAGGACGCCGCCTGGCGGATGGACCTCGTGCTCGGCGAGGAGGGCCGCCGCCGGGCTGCCCTCAAGGCGGCGCGTTACCAGCAGGCGTTGTGGCGGTACCACTACCGCGGCGTTCGCGCAATAATGTTGGTGACTTGGTCCTGAGGCGGGTCCTCTCCCGTGAGGGGCTACACAAGCTCTCGCCCATGTGGGAGGGCCCATTCAGAATCGCCCGTGTCTCTAGGCCTGGTGATGTGCGCCTGGAGACGCAGGATGGGATACCTATCCAGAATTCCTGGAACATCGAACACCTCAGGAGGTTCTATCCATAATCAAGGCTCCGTGCCCGTGAAGGTCTCCACCCGTGACACTCTCACGTAATAATGAGTTGGGGCTGTACACGCCTCGGAGTCTCTTGTGCGTTGCCTACGGGCCCTCAAACGGGGCTCCCACCCATGCCCCAGTGGTAGTCCTTAGCTGCACGCTGGGAAGAAGACGTAGTGTAGGGGTCGGACACGACCTTTTTCCGTTTTGCTTGGTGTTTGGCTGTCAGCCTTTTCTACTTCCTTGGTTATCAGCCCTTCCTCTAACCCATGCTATGAAGTTCTCGTGTTTCTCGCGCTTCTTGCATTTCGTTGAGAGTTTTGTGTTTTGGATCTTTCTCGTCGGCTTTAAGTTCAGCTATGCCACTCGCTCTCCTTCACGCGCCTCGCGCGTGGGGGCTAGGGCACGGTCGGTCACCAGCCGTCGTCTGGCGTGGCCCCGTGACCTCACCTGACCAAGCCTGCTCAGGCTCTGGCGCCGGGCTGCTCAGTCCGCACAACCTATTTACCGAGCCACTCAGGCTTTGGTGCTCTAACCGGCGCTCGGCACTCTCAGCGAATCTCCGTGATTGCCCCCGCTCGGGGGCTATACGAGCCCATCATACCCGGCCACCTCTTCAAGACCCGATGGGGCTCATGATGCCAGAGTCAGGAGGACTCCACCTCAGGAAGGCAGGACACATAAAAGCTAAGTGATTTCATTCAAGCAACAAAAGCATGACGGCGAGTTCTCGCTTCTTACATACATCACAACCCATTACACGCCTCCTCAAGGCAACTTGAAATTTTGATGCAGAAAAGACATGGAGGAAAAGAAAGGAGAAGAAGCAGAAGCCGCTCCCGCTCAGTCAGAATCCTCTGGTTCCTCTGGCTTCATCGAGCCGCAGCGGCGCGGCGATCCCCTGCCCTCGCCGTACCGAGCTCGGCGGCATGGTGGTTCGCCACGGCCACCACTGCTGTAGGAGCTGCTGCTACCACAGAGGGGGGGGGGCACGGCGCCCCCTATGACTGAGGTCGTCCTCGGAGGAGGAGCCGCTCCTCCGGACGTCTTAGTCCTCCTCGTCGTCAGCCTTGGGACAGCACCCAAGGCGCCTCCCTTCCTTCGAGAAGACCCTGACAAACAGCGTGGAGACGCCATCATACCTGAAGTGGAGCACACACCTCCCCTGCAGCCGGCGTGCGTGGGAAAACGACTGCCAGCCACGCTCCAAGAACACATCGACCGAGGGAGCCACCTCAACCTCCACCCAAGATGCACCACTGCAGCAACCGTCGGCCTGCAGCCATATACCTCCAAGGCTTCCGGCCGGTAGCATGTCGCCAAATGAGCAGGGAAGCCTGAGCCACGCGCCACCAGGCTTCTCCGCCCACACCATAAACTCCGACGACACATCGAAGGAATGGAACTGTGAGCGCGGAGGGCGAGCGACACCCAGGCACCGTTGTACGCCCCCTTTTCCTCCGCGGCCGCGACCACCTTCGCCACGGGAGAACGCTCCGCGCCGTCCACCGGCAGCCATGGCGGAGCTCAGAAGGCTGCACCCGCCTACTCGAGAAGCTGCTGCGGGCGCAGCGGCATAGTTGCGGGGACGACCGCGACCCCTCTTCGGTGGTAATGGGACTAGATTCTTCGGGGTCTTCCCCTTCTCCGTGGCGGATGGCTTCCTCGGCGGCGCCATGAAGACCTTGCGACAGAAGAGAGAGCGAAGGACAAGCAAGGAGAAGATGGCGCTGGCTTGGAAACGGCCTGGGGGCTCCCCCTATCCCATTTATAGGGCGGAGGAGCCCAACCGCCAGCCGATGGCGTCACAGCCATTACTCCCTCGTCGCCCGCGCCAAGGAGTTGTCAAGTCACACGATCACCAAGGACGCGTGGGAAGCGGAGCCGCCACGTCCCATCAAAAAATCGCACGCCAGCCTGGCCCGTAGCCTTTTAGGGCCCGCGGCGCTTCGCCCTCGACTAAGGCTTCGCCCCAAAGCCAACTCCGCGTGCGCCTTGGGCCCGGGGGCTACTGTCGGCGTACTGGGAACCAGGGTACCCAGACTTGCCTGTCTGCGGGCCGCGACGCGCTCCTACAAGTGGCCTGGTACGGCCCAGCTGATCGACCAGCTGCTCAAGATCCTCGCGAGGGGGCCAAGCCTCACGAGGAGAACGAAGTCAAGACCCCCTCGGGAGCGGCTTCAGCAAGGCATTTCGGAGGGGCGGAGAATCCAAGGCCGAGCCTACCTTAGGAGGAGGCAGTGATGTCAGTAGTGACGCACCGCGCCAGTGGGTGCCAGCGTCCGCCAGAGGCGCAGTTGCCATTTCGATGCAAAGGAGACCGCGCAGCCGCAAGTTCCCGAGGAGCGGGGCAAAGGTTTACTCATTTGTGCAACAAGACCGAAGACCGCAAGGACAGCAAGGAGGACGTCATCGTCGAGCCCACCACCGCGTCATCGCCTGATCCTTTTGCAGGCGAAGATTGCTTTTGTCAGGGCAGGAACGTCCTTGTGTTCCCGCTCAAAAATGGCCGTTGTGGGATCCCTTCCCGCCTAAACATTTCAGGGGTAGAGGACCGTGGCCGCATATATAAGTAGCTAGCACCCCCACTGCAAAGGGGAGGGACGAACACACTTTGCTACCGCGTAAGGAGCAAGAACACTAGCCTCCTGACCGTCCTGAGCCTAGGAACCGTTGTAGTAGCTCATATTCTAGCTCGCCCGGAGCCAATCCACCAAAGCAGGAAGTACGGTCTTACACCACACGGTGGCCCGAACCTGGATAAACTCTTGTGTGCTTGTTCGTTGTTTGCTTGACTCATTCCACCGAGACGAGAGCGAGGCGCTAGGCAGACGTGAGTGGGAGAGATCTTCGTTCACGCCCCTGTGTTCGAACTTAACGGGTTTTGTGGAGCCCTGAATCCGACAAGTACTCTTCTGATGGAAGTCGTTCCTTGACCACGTTGACCACGCTGCGCCGAGAGCACCTGGGCGGTGGACGACAGCGAGGCCTAGGAAGGGGACTACACGGAGCCGGGGAAGACGCGGCCGTGGAAGCCCGCGCGGAGAGGAGTACGAGGGTTAACTGGTTTGGCTGCGGTGTGAGGCTGCCATCACCGCAGGGCCTGGCCAGCGGTGGGAATAGTAGGGGGCGGTGAGGCCTCCGTGGCAGCATAGCCGGCCACGGGAGGCAGGAGCATGTGGCACGACCGGCGCTGCTTTGGGCGGCTGGAGCAAGAAGACCAGAGGTTGAAGAAGCACTACGGCCGTTGGATGGACATCGTACGGTCACTGGAGCTAGAATCGTTCATATTGACTAAGTTGACAAAGCACTCCGTCCCCGTCAACTTAGTAGGCCCACAAGTCAGCCACCCACCTAGGTGGGTCCCAACTAGCAGGGGGAGTATTCATTTTTTGTGCATAATAAGGCGGCACTTCCGGTGGGTCCGAGCTGACAGCGGGGGGAATGTTTTTCGCGAAATACGGTGGCCCATCCGGCGGGTCCCAACAGTCAGGGGGTAACATTTTTTGCCAAATACGGTGGCCCGTCCGGTGGGTCCCTGCTATCAGGTGGAGGAATAATTATTTTCCGCGTAATAAGGAGGTACTTCCTTGCGGCTGCCGTGGACCCAGCTATCAGCCTCTCCACGTATAGTACTCTTCCGATGGAAGTTGTTCCTTGACCACATTGACCACGCCGCGCCGGGAGCACCAGGGCGGTGGACGACGGCGAGGCCAAGGAAGGGGACGACGCGGAGCCGGGGAAGACGCGGCAGTGGATGCCCACGCGTAGAGGAGTATGAGGGTTCACTCGTTTGCTGCGGTGTGAGGCTGCCGTCGCCACAGAATAATAGGGGTGTGGGTGAGTAGAGGGTTGTCGTGGCAAGCGGTGGGAGTAGTAGGGGGCGGTGAGTCCTTCGACACATCGCAGCCGGCCACGGGAAGCAGGAGCACGAGGCACGATCGACGCTGGTTTGGGTGGCTGGAGCAAGAACACCAGAGGTTGATGAAGCACTACGTATGGCCGTTGGATGGAAATCGTACGGTCACTGGAGCTAGAATCGTGCATATTGACTAAGTTGACAAAGCCCTCCATCCCCGTCACCTTAGTAGGCCCACGAGTCAGCCTGCCACTATACTGGGTCCCAGCTAGCAGGGGGAGTATTCAATTTTTGTGCATAATAAGGACACACTTCCTTGCGTGCGAAGATATAGCTAGTGGGTCCGAGCTGTCAGCGGCGGTAACTTTTTTTTTCGTGAAATACAGAGGCCCTTTCGGTGGGTCCCAGATGTCAGGTGGAGGAATCATTATTTTGCACGTAATAAGGAGGCATTTCCTTGCGTGCGGCCGTGGACCCAGCTGTCAGCCTCTCCATGTACAGTCCACTTCAGATGCATGTCGGTCGTTGACCACGTTGACCAGGCCGCGCCGAGAGCACCAGGGCGGTGGACGACGGCGAGGCCTAGGAAGAGAATGACACGGAGGCAGGGAAGACTCGGCAGTTGTTTCCCACATGGAGGGGAGTACGACTGTACGAGGGTTTACTGGTTCGTCTGCCTTCACCGAAGAATAAAAGCAGGTGTGGGTGAGTAGAGGGATGGCTAGAACATCGATTGGAGTATGGTGGGGTGGTGAGGCCTGCGCGGCGGCACAACCGGCCACGGGGAGGAGGGAGCACGCAGTCCCGTCGGCGCTTGTTTGAGCGGCTGGAGCAGGAAGAGCAGAGATTGAAGAAGCACGACGGCCGTTGGATGGACATCCAACAGTCACTGCTTGTGCGTCAGCCCTTTTTTTAGGAAAGCCTCAAATCTGTGGAAAATAGCATACAGCCCATCTGCCATTATTTCTAATAATTTACAGCCCATTTGCTAATTCTTAAGGTTTTTTAGAGCCCATATTCTTTTTTTAGCATTACAGCCCATATTGTGGCCACGGTTACAAAATTATACGAAATTTTGCATATTTCAGTGCGGTCCGAACTGTTTTTAATCCCGAAATTTCGAGTCACATTCAAACTGATTTTAAAAATAAATGTATATCAATATAAAATCCAACAAATTGTCCACGCATAAAAATTAATGCAATTTAAAATCTCGAAATGAAAAAAAGGAATTTGAAACTAATTGCCGGTTTGATGTGTTTTAAAAATGTACTACCCATTTCTCATTACTCATAGGCCATTTTCTCGTCCAGCCGAATGAAGCTCTCCTCGTCTTGAAAGATTTGCAGCCCAACAGGCCTGACAAAGCGACTTACTTGGCAAATCACAAAAAAAACCAGGCTAGCCATTTTCAGAAAGAGAAAAACTACTTGGCTGGTCTGTGGTAAACATAAAAGAGAAGGCTGTCTGACAGGCCAGAGTGCCCCGCACAGCCCAGTTGACACCCTGCTTCCGTCTCAAAAACAAATTAGATAAATGCCACTCCAATTATGGTGATTCATAAAAATGCCACTGCAATTTCCGAACTTTGAAAAATGCCACTGCAATTTTTGCAAACTTTGGAAAACGCCACTGCAATTTGCAAACATTGAAAAATGCCACTCCAGACTTCGAAAAATGCCACTGGAAATGGCATCAAATGGCATTTTTCAAAGTTTGGAAATTTTTGTGGCATTTCTCAGAAACACCAGATTTGGAGTGGCATTTATCAAATTATCCCCAAATAAAAATAACTGGGCGAGCTGCTGGGTCCCTCGTGTCTGCCGCTCGTTGTGCAATTCTCTCGTTTATTGACTACGTTGACAATGGCATGGGACCCGGATGTTAGAAATCTATTAGGAGGAGCCATTTTATTATTGGCTTGAAATAAGGAGGCACTTGCTTGCGTACTGCCATGACCTTGGCGGGTCCCTGCTGTCATCCCCTCCACGTCCAATCATCTCCTGATTGTGTACGCGTCAACTTGGTAGGCCCACAAGTCAGCCTCTAAACCCGCGGAGGACAAATACAACCCATTAAAAAAATAACAGCCCATTCCATATGTTCAGACGGAAAGTTGAACATTCAGAGCAAAGTAACAGGTCTGATCCACATATAGAGTACTGAACTTCCACGTTGACAACCATCATATCCAAGTTAACTATCTACTACCACTAATACTTTAGTAGCGTACAAGTACTAACTTACTCTTAGCTAACTAGACGATGCCGGCCGCCATCTGCGGTACACGCTAAACGCCAGCATCGGCGTGCTCCGCCTCGCCTCAGACTTGCCAGAGGTGTGATAGGGCGCGTTGCTCGCGTGCGTTGTCCCTTTCCATGTCGGCGTGGTCCACCGAAGCTTCGGCTTCTATGCGGGAAACCCACTTGACGAGCTAGTAGTAAAAATGGGCGTTGTGAATGCGTGCGTGCCCGACAGCCTCCAGGGCTATTTGCCGGGCGCCGGCCTCCACGTAGTCGGCCCAGTTGCGGGCGCTCTGCTCGTGACTCAGAGCGTTGGTGCGCTGCTGCTCCATGTCTCGCTGGCGGCGCAAATCGGCGATACGCTGCTCCTCTGCCAAGCGGTCGCGCTCCAACCGCTCCTGCTCCTCCGCCAGGCAGTCGCGCTCCAACAAGTCCTCGATCTCCGCATTGCCATCTAAAGACCTTCCGGTCAAAAACCGCATTGTCTTCCTCCCTCCGTCTGCCTTCCAGTGAAAAACTGAACACTAGTTCCGGCGGTGACCACCTCCGACCTCGCCTATCGCGGACGGGCGGGGGCATGGCAGACGTGGAAAGAGCGAGGATAAGTGGCGAGCGATGTCGGGCCGGTGGGGGCTTATGAGGATAGGGCGAGCTGGGTCACGGTGCCACCATAGAATGCCGGGAATCAGTACTTATAGGCGGAAGGTAGCGCGACAGTCATCGAAATTCAATGCATAATTAAGAAGGCATGGCTTAGCGCGCCAGCTTGCCATGGAAAACTAGAGAAACTGAAATTCTGACTGTGCTGTCCCGTCCCGTCCGTGCTGGGTCGCACGCTCGCATGACGATCAAACGAGTGCACTCGAATCATCTCCCTCCTTGTCAATAATGATTACACGGATTTAAAAGGCTCGCAACAATTAAAGCGCATCTCTTTTCGCATCAGTTAGCTACCTTAATTACGGCCGGCTCCATGCAGGCACTCAAAATCGCTTGGATCCAGTATGCGGAGCAGCATGCAACTAGTCGCAGCCGAGAGCATTAGTTGATGAACTTTAGCTGGGAGATAAGGCATTTAGCTAGGAGATAAGGCATTTTGCGAACTCGAATCATCCAGATGAGGTACTCCCTCCTTGTCAAAAATCATTCCACCACTCATCATCTACCTTGGTTGGTGATATTTTTGAATTAAGCCCTGCAAATCGAAAAGGAGGTAGTACGTGCGTGATGCGCTATTTATTTGTGTAGAACCGAGTAGGTCATTTTTTGAATTGAGCCCTGCAAACTGGAAAGGAGGTAGTACGTGCGTGATCCACTATTTATCCGTGTAGGATCAAGTAGGTCGGATAGTGTATGTGTAGGATCAAGTAGGTCGGATGGTGTACGTTTACGATCGCATTAACTGATGAACAATCACTGGGAGATAAGGCATTTGCAAACGTTTTTGCTGGCAGTTTCTTCAGATTCACATGGCACTCTCTTCAGAGCAGCTTATTAGTTTCTTCAGAGGTTGGCATCTTTATTCAAAAAACTGCCACTTCGGATCTTGCGTCACAACTAAAACTGCCAGGAGCGCATTAGTAGGCTAGCTGGTGATCGATCAGTAACTTGTAAACACTGAGCGAACAGATATAAGGAATTGTTAATGCATCTCAATGATTCACAGTTCATATACAAATATGTAGCTCCAAAAGCAAAGATTAGCCACAACTAAAAGACTAAAACCAACTAGTATGATTCCCATACATAAGATCAACACGTTAATGCATCTCAATGATTCACAGATCATATACAAATATGTAGCTCCAAAAGCAAAGATCTAGAAAAAACATATGTTCTTCCTACTAACATGGATGCTTCTCTTGGCCAACATTCAGTATAGACTGAAAGACAAATTTGTTTGTGAAGTTTACAATTCCTCTTGTAAACGTAAGTGGTTTCACCAACAGCTGGAACCATGAGAATGAACCACACATGATGGAAGAACATCCACTCCAATATGATTTGGTCTTCTCTCGATCACACGGCGAGACTATTTTTGGAATACAAACTTCAACTTAGGCAAAATGATGCCCATTGTATAATAAGACCGAAGCAATGAAGCACCTAGTGTTGGCTAATAAATAGTACAGTACTACTTTTCTGCAGTCCATGAAGTGACTATCCAATCTTTTGGTGTCTATTTTCAAATGGCACTACATGTAGTGACTATACTATTATTGTAATGCCCAGGATGGGACTATACCTCCTACGTGTCGAGGCACGACTTAAAGGTATAAGCCCATCCTAGAATGATCTCAAGTTTGGTATCTTTGCACGACTCATGTAAAAGAGGGATTAAATTGGAAAAGGAGATAGTTGGCTTACACTCGCCACTTCACGCAAAACAATTCATAAGCAAAACATCATTCAAAACATCACAACCCGACTACGGGTGAAGATCCAAAAGAAAGATACCAAAACAACATAAAGCCACAGGTCAGGATCGAATCCTAGTAGAAACCACTACTGATCGTCGAAAACGTCACAAGCATACGGCCAAACTCTTCATCGAGCTCCCGGTGAAGAACTTGAACCAGCTTCTGCTTCAAACTCGGCTGAACCTGCATCTGGTGTTGTAGTAACTGTGAGCCACGAGGACTCAGCAATCCCATAACCATGGGTAACAAGACTAGCAAAGCTTTTTGGGTAGGAAGAGGTAAAGTGGTGAGGCTGCAGCAGCGGCTAAGCATAATATGGTGGCTAACTTACGAGTACCAGAATAAGATGAGAAGCTACGCAAACGGTCGCAAAAGTAGTGATCGCTAAAGATCCTAACTACATACGGTCAAACATAACCCCACCGTGTTCTCTTCTCAAAGTGAAAAGAGACAGTCACGGTTACTCACATAGTTGTGTGTTTTACTTCGAATCATCTGTCAAGTTTTCTACAACCGGACATTAACAAATTCCAATCTGCCACATAACCGCGGGCACGGCTTCCGAAAGATCATAACCCTGCAGGGGTGTTCCAACTTAGCCCATCACAAGCTCTCACGATTAGCTGAAGTGATAAATATAATATCATCACCCCTTATCTTAGGGAAAATCCGATCAGGCTCGGCATCCCGGTAGCACAAGTCATTTCGACAATGGTAAAACAAGTCCAGCAAGACCTCCCGGTGTGTCGACACCCTGATAGTAGCCGCGCGTATCTCGTCTCAGGACACTACCAGATGGGTGATCCTACAGGTTATACCAGATACCTCGGGTTTCCCCAAGGCGGCCCCGCAGTCTCCTCGTTCGGGACCAACACCATCAGCACTGGCCCCCCCTGCTATGTAGAAGTAAGAATCCTCGGGTAGCGCTAACTCCCTATGCAATTTAATTAATTAATTAAGTTATTATTATGAGCAAATTAAAACCAATGTTGGGCCTTGCTGGAGGAGTTTTATTCAAAGTCGAACTGTCAAGGGGTCCCCATTACACCCATCGTGTTAGGAACGCAAAATCAAGGAACATAATGCCGGTTTATCGGCGCCTAAGGTGGCATGAGTGGAACAAAACACCGAGCAAAAGGCCAAGCCTTCCACCCATGCCCAGTATATAAGGTGTGTTAATAAATTATAGATATTGTGTTATACCAACAACAACAAGTTCCCTCCTGGAACGAACTTCATCTTCACCTGCAACTAACAACGCTATAAGAAGGACTGAGCAAGCGAGGCTGAGCAAGCGGGTAACATAGCCAAACAGTGGTTTTGCTAGGAAGGTGTCAAGGTTAGAGGTTTCATGGCAACAAGGAGGGGCTGACATAAAAGATGGGTAGCGCGACATGTAACGATAGCATCGAGACAACTAAGCATGGCAATGGTAGTAAAGGTATCCAAGGGTATGATCATCTTGCCTGGGATTCCACAAGGGAGAAGAACGGATCCATGAAGTAGACGGAGCAACAGTCGAGCGAAACCTCACAACTCCGGAACGAAACCGAAGGTAACAAGAGAAACAACCGGAAAGAAAGAAACAACACGGTAAACACACAAGCATAAACATGGCACGATGCACAAACAAGTATGATGCATGCCCGGTTTAAATATGCATGGCATGGCAAAGTGCACAAACAAAACTACAAGTTAAGTGGAGCTCAATATGCAACGAGTTGCATATTGACGAAACACCACATTTATAATTATTTAGTTGACTCTTGTTATTTACAAGACAATGTTAAATGTTTTTAACATGGCAAGAGGTGAATCATAATAAAACTACACTATTAAGACATTTTAAATGAGGCCGGAAAATAACAACAACATATCCGGAAAATCCCCATGAGCATGTTTAGTAATTATAAGCAAACAACAATTAAACATTAACATGTTGTTAACATGATGTGGATAACATGATCAAGTTTATGCAAGTTTTAAAAGGTTGGATTAAAAGAGATATGAAGTATTTGTCACCGTGGTGGAAAGAAAAAGGGTGCCACGGCAACGATTCCGAAAATGATGCCACGGCAACATATCGGTGCCGGTAACTCGTTGAGAGTCCGGTGCAAAAGATAGATGGTGTGAGCGGGTCAACGAGATGAAAGGTGGGGCGATCCCGTTACCGGGTTCCCACGACTCGGTGACGAGGCAACCGAGGAACAAGACAAAAGGTCGGAACGGACACGACGGACACGAGGGAGACATTTCATACAACACAACAAGCATTCCACGGGTCATCGTCTCGGAGTTATACCTTCGGAACGATCGTCCCGGGGCGGTTCGGGATCGTCGAGGAAGGAGTCGTTCTCGTTTCCGAAGAGGAAGTAGTGGTTCACATAGCGGTAGTGGAAGTAGACGTTCTCGTAGATGTACATGTCGACGGTAGACGTTCGGGCGACGGTAGACGTTCGGGTGACGGTAGTGGTACTTGGTGCTTCCGGGCGTCGGTAGTCGTACACGGGGCGACGGTAGTGGAACTCGTTCCGTAGTGGGAAGTAGTTGTTCCGGCGACTGTAGTCGTTCACGTTCGTGTCGTGGTACTTGCGACGTCGGGGTACTTGGTCGAAGACGTTCCGTAGGGGTACACGGGCGACGGTAGGGGTACTTGGGGTCTCCGAGTAGTCGTTCATGTAGTCGTTCTCGAGCTCGTAGTCGTTCGGTCATCGTTATGTAGTTGTACTCGGGTACGACCTAGTGGTTCTTGGCGCTCCTGGCACTTGAGATAACAAAAACAGCAACAAAACAACAAAAAAAAGGGGAAAAAGGCTGCGGGTTGCTCGGGACGACGCCGATCTGGAAAAGGACAGGGCCTTGGAAGCCGGCGCTGCAGCCGCTGTTGCTGGAGGACGGGAAGGGAGGCCACGCGAGGTCTTGGCGCGCTTGGAGAAGAGGTGCTGCACGGCGCTGGACGAAGGAAGCCGCGACGGGATGCTGGAGAAGGGAGCCAACGGTGGCCAGGAGGCGGCCGGCTTGGCGAAGAAGGGCGCCGGGGGCCTCTGGCCGACCGGAGGGAACGGCGGCAGCAGGGTCTTCGCGGAGAAGGACGGATCCAGGCGTCCGCGCGGGTCCTGGCCGGAGGGGTGCGACGCCTGGGGCGACGGGAGAGAGACGGAGGCGAGGCGGCAGAGCCTCTGGCGCGGTTGCGCTCTGGCCGCGGGCTTCGAGCGGGAGGCCTCGGGCCCTGGACGAGGAACTGGCCGGAGGGAGGTCTCGGGCCTGTGCTGCACGGGACGAGATGGAGGCGGTCGGCGCTGCGAGGAGGAGAACCGAGGGGAGAAGGAGGCTCGGGGCGAGGGGACAGAGAGCGATGGGGCTCGGGGAGAGTGGGACTCAGCGAGGAGAGGGAGAGAGAAACGGGATCGGGGGGAAGGCTCGAGGGTTCGGGCCTCCTGGCGGCGGAGGGAGGAACGGAGGGAGCGGGGCGCGCTAGGGTTAGGATAGGGGGGATGGGCCTGGGAAGTCTTGGGCCGCAGGGAGGAGGAGATGGGCCAGAGGCGGTTTGGCTGAGAGGGAGGCTGCTGGCCTGGGCCTTAGGGAGGCCTGGGCTGGCTGGGATGCCTTCTTTTTATTTCTTAGCAGAAAAGACAAAAAAGGAGAGAGCCAAAATAAAAAGAAAAGAGGCAAAGAACAGAAAATAAAAGATGGGACATTTTTGTAAGGCTTTACGGGTTATTACCAACCCAACAAAAATAGCTCCAACAAAAGGGAATTGCAAACTAAAACATTTAGGTTGCAAAATAAAAGGAGTTTGAACGGAGTCTAGATAAATGGAGGAGCCTCGAAACAACGGAAAGAATTATAGGCAAGGTTTGAGGCAAAGAATTGGGATAGAAATGCATGGAGAAATATTGCAAGTGTGTTACGGTGATCCCAAACAATTGGAATAATTAATAAATATAGCTCCCTAAATATTGGGAGACTTTTATATGTTATAAAGAGAAGACATTCTTCCCTCGATTTAAATGGACCGAAGGTCCACACGATTTATTTAAGTTGAGATGCAAAAGAAATATGACATGATGGCATGATGACATGATGCAATGCAAAATATAAATAACACAAGCACAAAAGAACACACGGGCAACCCGGAACATCTGGAAGCTTCGGGAAACTTCTGGAATCTTCTGGGACGTCTGTCTCGGGCGTCACAACTCTCCCACACTAACAGAGGATCTCGACCCGAGATCCTAGAGATATCACCGGGTAAAAACGGAAGAGGAAGAGGTAAAACAAAGTTGCTTCTTTGACAGACGAGTGAAACCAAAGAACCTTGAGAGGTTGAACAAACTGAAAGAAGAATACAACAGAGATGAACGAAGTTAAGAGCACTCCGGTAAAAGGAGGAACAAGGAACACAAAGAGAACCTTGTAGGTTGAAAGACATGAAACAAGAGCTCACGGATGACGAAAGAATAAGAAACCGCAATGGTACAACCAAGGAATAAGAATGACAGAATTTGGACAGCACTCCGTCTGAAAATGGAAGAAATTAACAAGAACTTGAGGAGATGGAGTGATACTTGATGAAAACAACAACATATTGCCTCCGAAACAATTAAAAGAATGGCACAAGGTGTAAGGAAGATTCAGACAGCACTCCGGTTAAAAAAGATAGGCAAAACTTGATAAGATGACGGAACTTGAATGAAGAATACAACACTCCGGTTAAATGGACTAGAAAAGAAAAGAACATGATCTCGAAAAAAATGCTATGATGGTTTGGAGTGAGCAACATCAGAATGCCTCCGGAATGAAAGAATAGCATAGGTCGTTGGAAGGAAAAGAACGGAGAAGAAAATGGCAACTTCTCCCACGAATGAATAAGAAAAACATCCTTACGAAGAAGGGTTGAACGGAGTTGTTGGAAAAATCAACAACGAAAAGAATAAGCTCGTTGTGGGCTTATGGAAAACATCTCAAAATTAAGAGGTGACAATCAGCCACTAATGGAAAACAATTGATTGGATTGAGATCAACAAGGAGATGAAAAACTTATTCACCGGAATGAAAAATGAAGAACTTGGTTCATTTATAAGCACCATAATAGCAACAATTCTCAGGGAAAGCTTTTAGGTGAAATACAACCCAAAATAACTCCAACGGATAGATTGAATGGTTGGAAAAATCTCCTGAACAAAGAAAATGATGGGTTTAAATATCTCATTGTTGATAACTCGTGAATCATGAAACATGAAGGAATTGTCAAAATGACATAACACCATCTGAAAGATAAGTTAGAAAGAATTGCAATTCAAAATGCAAGAAGATGAAATATTTGAGCTCCTCCAACAAGAATCTTGAAGAAGACTGAGGATGAATTAAGTCTTGATGAACCACCATGAAACTCCGGTAATGAAAGCATGAGAAGTGAAAGATGAAAGAATAAGATTCAAGGCCTGTGAAGAATTAGATGGAGCTTTGAAATGATATAATTGAAATAACTTGGAGCTCCGGAAAACAAGATGAACAATTTAGAACCGAGAATATGATATGATGAACAAGCTCCGAAGGAAGGGATTAACCTCTTGGAAGAAACTAGAATAAGATTTATGTTATGCATATCTTTCATCAATTTAAATTGATGACAACCAAAGGATTTGGCATACTACTTATTCTCGTTGGAAAGAATTAAAGAGAGATCTAGCACAAGCTTGGATAAATATTCAACGAAGCACCGGTAGGATTGTGAAAGAACAAATGAATTAAAACGATAACAACGGAAGAGTAATCTTGACTGAACCACCGTAAGAATTAGGAGACGAACGAAGAGATATCAATGAAGAATATTTGGAGAACGAAGTTGAAAACTGAGAACGAAGAAATATTCTGAATTGATGGCCTTCGGAGGAACACAAGGAAAAGAATTCATGAAATGCTTCGGATGGCATAAAAGAATACCTCACAATCTGAACAATAATGAGGATGGCATGAAGCTAGAACCACAACTCATCAAGAGAACGGGCCAAGATTTAAGAGAAACACTTCTCCGGTCTCCAAAAGTTGAGAATGAAGATGAGAAATGCCATAAGAATTGTTGAGCACTCCGGTAATGAAGAATTAAAAGGTTGAAACAACGATGAAAAAAATTTGAAAGTGATCTTGGAGAAGGCATGTGACTGATGGAAAACATTCTTACGTCACACTTGAAAAGAATTCTCCGGAAAAAGAAGAGTCAGGTAAGATCCTGGAAAAAGACCTGTGGGTTAGGGCCCACTCAAAGAAATCACCGTTGAAAAAGATTGCTTAAGAGATATTGCACCGGTTGAATTAAATGGCTTGAATAAGATGACAATCCTCAAAAAATAGCTTGAATGGATTAAGAATGGAATTATGAATCTTCAGCACTCCGGATAAGAATAGCAAGAGGAGAATGATTAATTGGTGCACCGGAATAAGAAAGCATTGTGAAAAGAGGAAAAGGATAAGATCAACACCAAATTCTTGAATTACATCCACCGGCAGAATTAGAGAACAAAAGAATGATGAACTTGAAGCTCTTGAGCATCTTCACGATAAATCACCGGATAAGAACATAGAAGGAAAATAATGAAGAAATATCTCATGAATAAAATGGATACTTGATTTGAGAATTTCTGGCTCCAAGAAGAAGAAGGGTGGGAGGGTGGGGAAAACAAAGACAACTTGAGATGAATAAAACAAACAAATCGTCAGATTTCTCAATGACGTCTGTATGGAATAACTTGAAGAGAAAGCACACCGGTTGGAAAAGAATTAGCATAAAGATCTTGATGATCAAGAAGAAATAGCACTCCCATAGAAATGTGAGAACACCGATTAGGAAAGGTATGGAATCAACATTTGACATCGAAGCAACTCGAATACCAGAATCAAAACAAGAACAAAGGATAGATATGCAGCACGATCTTCACAATATCATCCGAACAGCGAATTGAACGAATGAATTCCGCAGGTACATCACTTGACGAGAAGCCACTTGGAGAACAAAATGAAAATAAAAAGGAACAAGGAACAAATAGAACAAATACAAGATAGAAGCTTCGTTCGACATCTTCGTGCTGAAAGCTCATGGAACATGTTACAAAAGGGTTTTGCAATCCCCGGATCAGCATAGCCAAGGACCCTTTAAGATGCAACTCCCGATCAGAACAAGTCCATAAAACCACTTCACTCAATGTAGAACCCCAAACTTCATATCGTGCATCCGTTGGAAGAATGCCTAGAACTACTAGATGAACCCACCTATAGATTTCCGAAAGGTTCCAGTTATGCAATCAGGTGTTGGAGATACACGGGAAGCACCGCGCAATCAACTCTAAACCTACATCCAGGTGTATCCATCCTTCAACACATAACCAGTCTTTCTCGGAAACTGTGTACCTTGGACCTTCGAAACGCATCCACTATACAAGCTATGGCAATACTCTCGAACTACCTCCCCAGTACTGGGTGACGATTGGGTTATCTTGCCACTGGCCGTATAGGAGAGATTTTCGATGTCGGCCGTCTTAAGTATTTAGTACTGCCGCGATATGCTTGTGACGACAATACCCCGAAGCTCAACTCCTCGGTAACAGGAGGCATCGAGAACAATATCCTTGTCACAAGAGCATCGAAACAATCCCAGAATACTCGCGGGATCCTAAAAAAAATTGTGCAATTTTTGAAAGTAGAAGAGGCAAGAGTAATCGTCAGGAGTCCTCACCAGAGTGAAAGAGAAGTGGAGCAAAAGAAAACCTACTCTCCGATACAATATAGGACTCAAAACATTTTCAGTGTGTGCCTAGACTCAACCGTCAACGATTCGATCAATCAGTGGTGGCTTCTAGGTCGGAGAAGGCTCTGAATACCAACTTGTAATGCCCAGGATGGGACTATACCTCCTACGTGTCGAGGCACGACTTAAAGGTATAAGCCCATCCTAGAATGATCTCAAGTTTGGTATCTTTGCACGACTCATGTAAAAGAGGGATTAAATTGCAAAAGGAGATAGTTGGCTTACACTCGCCACTTCATGCAAAACAATTCATAAGCAAAACATCATTCAAAACATCACAACCCGACTACGGGTGAAGATCCAAAAGAAAGATACCAAAACAACATAAAGCCACAGGTTAGGATCGAATCCTAGTAGAAACCACTACTGATCGTCGAAAACGTCACAAGCATACGGCCAAACTCTTCAACGAGCTCCCGGTGAAGAACTTGAACCAGCTTCTGCTTCAAACTCGGCTGAACCTGCATCTGGTGTTGTAGTAACTGTGAGCCACGAGGACTCAGCAATCCCATAACCATGGGTAACAAGACTAGCAAAGCTTTTTGGGTAGGAAGAGGTAAAGTGGTGAGGCTGCAGCAGCGGCTAAGCATAATATGGTGGCTAACTTACGAGTACCAGAATAAGATGAGAAGCTACGCAAACGGTCGCAAAAGTAGTGATCGCTAAAGATCCTAACTACATACGGTCAAACATAACCCCACCGTGTTCTCTTCTCAAAGTGAAAAGAGACAGTCACGGTTACTCACACAGTTGTGTGTTTTACTTCAAATCATCTGTCAAGTTTTCTACAACCGGACATTAACAAATTCCAATCTGCCACATAACCGCGGGAACGGCTTCCGAAAGATCATAACCCTGCAGGGGTGTTCCAACTTAGCCCATCACAAGCTCTCACGATTAGCTGAAGTGATAAATATAATATCATCACCCCTTATCTTAGGGAAAATCCGATCAGGCTCGGCATCCCGGTAGCACAAGTCATTTCGACAATGGTAAAACAAGTCCAGCAAGACCTCCCGGTGTGTCGACACCCTGATAGTAGCCGCGCGTATCTCGTCTCAGGACACTACCGGATGGGTGATCCTACAGGTTATACCAGATACCTCGGGTTTCCCCAAGGCGGCCCCGCAGTCTCCCCGTTTGGGACCAACACCATCAGCACTGGCCCCCCCTGCTATGTAGAATTAAGAATCCTCGGGTAGCGCTAACTCCCTATGCAATTTAATTAATTAATTAAGTTATTATTATGAGCAAATTAAAACCAATGTTGGGCCTTGCTGGAGGAGTTTTATTCAAAGTCGAACTGTCAAGGGGTCCCCATTACACCCATCGTGTTAGGAACGCAAAATCAAGGAACATAATGCCGGTTTATCGGCGCCTAAGGTGGCATGAGTGGAACAAAACACCGAGCAAAAGGCCAAGCCTTCCACCCATGCCCAGTATATAAGGTGTGTTAATAAATTATAGATATTGTGTTATACCAACAACAACAAGTTCCCTCCTGGAACGAACTTCATCTTCACCTGCAACTAACAACGCTATAAGAAGGACTGAGCAAGCGAGGCTGAGCAAGCGGGTAACATAGCCAAACAGTGGTTTTGCTAGGAAGGTGTCAAGGTTAGAGGTTTCATGGCAACAAGGAGGGGCTGACATAAAAGATGGGTAGCGCGACATGTAACGATAGCATCGAGACAACTAAGCATGGCAATGGTAGTAAAGGTATCCAAGGGTATGATCATCTTGCCTGGGATTCCACAAGGGAGAAGAACAGATCCATGAAGTAGACGGAGCAATAGTCGAGCGAAACCTCACAACTCCGGAACGAAACCGAAGCTAACAAGAGAAACAACCGGAAAGAAAGAAACAACACGGTAAACACACAAGCATAAACATGGCACGATGCACAAACAAGTATGATGCATGTCCGGTTTAAATATGCATGGCATGGCAAAGTGCACAAACAAAACTACAAGTTAAGTGGAGCTCAATATGCAACGAGTTGCATATTGACGAAACACCACATTTATAATTATTTAGTTGACTCTCGTTATTTACAAGACAAGGTTAAATGTTTTTAACATGGCAAGAGGTGAAGCATAATAAAACTACACTATTAAGACATTTTAAATGAGGCCGGAAAATAACATCAACATATCCGGAAAATCCCCATGAGCATGTTTAGTAATTATAAGCAAACAACAATTAAACATTAACATGTTGTTAACATGATGCGGATGACATGATCAAGTTTATGCAAGTTTTAAAAGGTTGGATTAAAAGAGATATGAAGTATTTGTCACCGTGGTGGAAAGAAAAAGGGTGCCACGGCAACGATTCCGAAAATGATGCCACGGCAACATATCGGTGCCGGTAACTCGTTGAGAGTCAGGTGCAAAAGATAGATGGTGTGAGCGGGTCAACGAGATGAAAGGTGGGGCGATCCCATTACCGGGTTCCCACGACTCGGTGACGAGGCAACCGAGGAACAAGACAAAAGGTCGGAACGGGCACGACGGACACGAGGGAGACATTTCATACAACACAACAAGCATTCCACGGGTCATCGTCTCGGAGTTATACCTTCGGAACGATCGTCCCGGGGCGGTTCGGGATCGTCGAGGAAGGAGTCGTTCTCGTTTCCGAAGAGGAAGTAGTGGTTCACATAGCGGTAGTGGAAGTAGACGTTCTCGTAGATGTACATGTCGACGGTAGACGTTCGGGCGACGGTAGACATTCGGGCGACGGTAGTGGTACTTGGTGCTTCCGGGCGTCGGTAGTCGTACACGGGGCGACGGTAGTGGAACTCGTTCCGTAGTGGGAAGTAGTTGTTCCGGCGACGGTAGTCGTTCACGTTCGTGTCATGGTACTTGCGACGTCGGGGTACTTGGTCGAAGACGTTCCGTAGGGGTACACGGGCGACGGTAGGGGTACTTGGGGTCTCCGAGTAGTCGTTCATGTAGTCGTTCTCGAGCTCGTAGTCGTTCGGTCATCGTTATGTAGTTGTACTCGGGTCCGACCTAGTGGTTCTTGGCGCTCCTGGCACTTGAGATAACAAAAACAGCAACAAAACAACAAAAAAAAGGGGAAAAAGGCTGCGGGTTGCTCGGGACGACGCCGATCTAGAAAAGGACAGGGCCTTGGAAGCCGGCGCTACAGCCGCTGTTGCTGGAGGACGGGAAGGGAGGCCACGCGAGGTCTTGGCGCGCTTGGAGAAGAGGTGCTGCACGGCGCTGGACGAAGGAAGCCGCGACGGGATGCTGGAGAAGGGAGCCGACGGTGGCCAGGAGGCGGCCGGCTTGGCGAAGAAGGGCGCCGGGGGCCTCTGGCCGACCGGAGGTAACGGCGGCAGCAGGGTCTTCGCGGAGAAGGACGGATCCAGGCGTCCGCGCGGGTCCTGGCCGGAGGGGTGCGACGCCTGGGGCGACGGGAGAGAGACGGAGGCGAGGCGGCAGAGCCTCTGGCGCGGCTGCGCTCTGGCCGCGGGCTTCGAGCGGGAGGCCTCGGGCCCTGGATGAGGAACTGGCCGGAGGGAGGTCTCGGGCCGGTGCTGCACGGGACGAGAGGGAGGCGGTCGGCGCTACGAGGAGGAGAACCGAGGGGAGAAGGAGGCTCGGGGCGAGGGGACAGAGAGCGATGGGGCTCGGGGAGAGAGTGGGACTCAGCGAGGAGAGGGAGAGAGAAACGGGGTCGGGGGGAAGGCTCGAGGGTTCGGGCCTCCTGGCGGCGGAGGGAGGAACGGAGGGAGCGGGGCGTGCTAGGGTTAGGATAGGGGGGATGGGCCTGGGAAGTCTTGGGCCGCAGGGAGGAGGAGATGGGCCAGAGGCGGTTTGGCTGAGAGGGAGGCTGCTGGCCTGGGCCTTAGGGAGGCCGGGGCTGGCTGGGATGCCTTCTTTTTATTTCTTAGCAGAAAAGACAAAAAAGGAGAGAGCCAAAATAAAAAGAAAAGAGGCAAAGAACAGAAAATAAAAGATGGGACATTTTTGTAAGGCTTTACGGGTTATTACCAACCCAACAAAAATAGCTCCAACAAAAGGGAAGTGCAAACTAAAACATTTAGGTTGCAAAATAAAAGGAGTTTGAACGGAGTCTAGATAAATGGAGGAGCCTCGAAACAACGGAAAGAATTATAGGCAAGGTTTGAGGCAAAGAATTGAGATAGAAATGCATGGAGAAATATTGCAAGTGTGTTACGGTGATCCCAAACAATTGGAATAATTAATAAATATAGCTCCCTAAATATTGAGAGACTTTTATATGTTATAAAGAGAAGACATTCTTCCCTCGATTTAAATGGACCGAAGGTCCACACGATTTATTTAAGTTGAGATACAAAAGAAATATGACATGATGGCATGATGACATGATGCAATGCAAAATATAAATAACACAAGCACAAAAGAACACACGGGCAACCCGGAACATCTGGAAGCTTCGGGAAACTTCTGGAATCTTCTGGGACGTCGGTCTCGTGCGTCACAATTCTCTTGTGCAGTTCAACAAAAATTGCGGTCACTTTGTGTGTTTGCCAAATAGCAGCGGGCAGACATCTCTGTCTGCACAAATATCAAGCAGCTACTAAACATATACCCCACCTTGTATTTTCGGCTTAAACATGTCTCTTCCGCTTAGCATCTATCATGTTTTGCACCGGACAATTTGATATAGTCATGTTTTGCCCTGGACAATTTCATATTGAATTGATTTGCTTGTTCAGAGCAGAAAATATAGCTCCTATTTTTCGTCAGACTAAGGATATCCATGTTCGCAGTGATGGATGAGGTGAAATCGACCAAATCTCTCCATGTCCCTATACCATTCTATAGTATGATAATAACTTTGAATGTAAGCCATTGACTCACTCTATCCAATGGTCATAGTTGGAAAATCCAAACAAAACCAAGCATTGGATCAACTTTTTTGTCGAGATCAACTCTTTTAGCACTTAGATTGTTGCCGCCTGCCCACCTAGCCCGCCTATATATCCGCTCACATGTGATGACCACAGGAGCTATCCACTCAGATTGTATGTTAAAAAAATAAAGGTCAATAACTAATGCGGCACTTCGGGCCAACGCGGCCAGATCGCATTTTGCATGAGAAATCACACACCATGTGTCGTTGACATGTGGTCCCATTCCAACATGTCAATGAGACGACGGCGAGTCCTTTTGTACAATTTCCAAAAGTACGTGTAGGCCGGGGCGCCTCTTCGTGTACCTTGGCAAACTGGCAACCGTCCAACGACTCTTCGCCTTTCCCTCTCGATTTGGAACTGTTGTCGCACGCTCTTCCTCCCTCCTCCATTTGCCTTCACCCTTCCTTCTGCCATTGTTCGATCGTCTTCTCCATGGAGGGAACAAGCCGGAAATGACCCCGTTATTCTTGCCCCGATCTGAAAGATAACGTGGTGGGGGAACTCATTGATCGGTGCGACGTCATTACCTCGGCTAGCATGGTTGGTTCGTTCAAGAACATTGTCAACTCAACTAATAACATCATTACAAGGAATCCAAGAGTCCAGGAGCAGTTTGATCTCCCCTATCTTCTTCGCCGTGACCCTGCTGACTGGCGCGGGGACGAGGGAAGCCTCGCCTTGTACAAGTTGATGCCGCTTGATAAGGATACATATGATGTTAAGATGCCATCGCTTGAGGGAAAGGATTGGGCAGGCGCAAATGGAGATTGGGTTGTTTATATTTTGTACAATTGCGAGTGGGAACTTGTGAATCTGTACACTCGTCAGCGGATTCCACTTCCAAAAATCTCCGAGTGCCCTGAGGTTGAGCACACAGACGATCTACGTACGTTCAAATATGATCATGGTGACCGTCGTCTATGGAAGATAGCAATTTCTCGAGTTCCCAAACGCTCTTGGAATTACAAGAACTATCAAGTTGTTGCTATATTCGACAAGTTTGTTGCCATCCTTCGTGGTTCGGCTGGATGGATATTGCTCAAACATCAGTTTCTATACACGGATGTATACTCTGATGCAATTGAATGCGAGGGTCTTGTGTTTGCTGCCACCACTCGTGGCACTGTTTTTGCATGGGATCCTCGTAGTTTTGGTACGTTTTTCTTCCACCATAATTATAATTGTTTCATACACATGCATGCGAGTTAGCAAGTTTCCCTTCTCTACTAATTAACCTTCTTCTTGTGTTTCCAAGGTCCTGTGAACATTCCACCACCTATACTTGAAAAAAATTATAACCAAGGGGGGATGACGATGGTGATGATCACGAGCATGAGGACGAGCAGGGCCCATATGCTCACTGGCGGCTGGCAACTAATTCCAATGGATCACCACTTCTTGTCTGTATACAGCCCACTACTGATGTTACTACTGAGGTAGCAGGTGTTGTTTCCCATGGTCGCACTCTCCGGACCTATTCCAACACCCGTTGCATGGTATTCGGGACGGATACTAGTGTGCTAGCGTGAACACCTTCTCCCTGGTACATTATTGATAGTCTTGGACCAAACTCGCTCTTCCTTGGACAAAACTATCCAATGATGGTGAAAGACGATCCAACTGCTGTTGACACAACGTTACTACCATTTATGAGAAACAACTGTATCTATACGTCGAACATTGCGGTGGTTCCCTACCCTGGTCGTGATATAGTAGGCCGCTTCAGCCTGGATGATCAGTCCTGTGTTGGTCTCGATATTGACACTAGCTGGCCCTTCCAAGAGAACCACTTGTGGTTCAAAGCAAGCGTTTCCAACGCCGAGGATTGGTTGAGTTGAATTTATTTTAATTGCTTGTTATTTCTTGTGTGATGAAAACTTTAGTATTTATAATGTATCCTCGTTATCGTTGTGGATTGATGACCTGTTGTAGGTAATAAAATGATATGCCTGTGATAAACTTACTAAATTTATGAATGGCTTTCAAGTCGCTTCTCTGAGTGGGTGCTGCGATGAGGAAAAAATATATTTTACGAATACACAATTGTACGTGCATTGCAACAGGTTATCGGATGAGGCCAATCAACAATAGTACACTATTTGTACTAGCTTCACATGCTCCACTAGCTCTACGTCTACGTACGTAATACAACAAGTTTTAAACTTTAGACCAGCCACCCATCCTCACAAAGAACACTTTTTAACCTAGCATAGACTCCAAGAAATTTGGCCACAGTGTGAGATGGGCCATATGCTAATGTGTTCGCTGTACGTAAGCAACACCTTGAATCCTCAATACTACTACTATAAGTAGTAGGAGTAGTAGGGTGGCATGGGCCAGAACAAGCATTCATATCCAGGAGTACCGCACACGCCACCAACACGACTTCCATCTGACACCATATTTGTTGGATTCCGTGCTACAGCAATCTCTTCAACCTCGTCGTTTCTCTAACTCAGACATCGCGCGGCGGGCGAGGTGGGGGTTTGCTGATAGTCGGTTTCCTCAACTGCGGTCCCACTTGTAAGGCCAACTCCAACGCACGACCCCAAACGGACCTCCGTTTTGCTCGGATTCTGTCCGTTTGGGTAGGGCAATGGGGTCGTGTCCGGGCTATATCTCGGATGCCGTGGCCATGCGCCGAAGGCGCGGACGCATCCCGGACGCGTACATTTTTCTTTGCAAACACATATCTTTTTTTAATTATTGATTTTTTTGGTACATGGAAATACATCACCAAAATTTTGTTAGAAAAACAAGAACCACAAGAACACATTTTAGAAGATATCCAACTTCCATAACTGCTCCTGTAAGTTGGATTAGTGCCTTCTCGATACATTCATTGTTGATCTGCGGAGCTCGATCCTGCGTGCTTCTTTCTTCTTCGAGTGTAAAGAAGTAGACGTGTCTAGCCTCTATTCTATCAACAAGTGCACCAGTCTCATCTCTAGCCTCTATGCTAGCTAAAAGTGCTAGAACATCTACTAAATTGCGCTTTATCAATATATCATTGTACCCTTCTTCCCAATACCAAAATTTGCATCCATTCTACACAATAAAATTTTAAGTTAGCACAACTAGTCTAATTCGAGAGCACAACCGAAGATTTGGTCGAGTTCTTCCTCCTTTTGACGACACGTGGGACATCCAGCATCCAGGTCATGTCATGCAAGAAAATAGAGTGGTAGTTGAAGCCACTTGATGTGCATCTTGGGTTAAACTATAAATAGAATCTTACTACTCTTGAGTAACTCAAAAAGCGGCCACCGATGATCTTTATTGGATTAGTTTTTCATCACCAGCACGTCGAGGTGAAAGATGTGCAGGTTCAGTGGGTCCTCTTGCATTTTCACTGACTGTGGGACCACATATGAACAAACAGACGATGGGCTCCGCACGTCTGCTGGCTGGCTCAGAAGACAGATAGAGGAGGGTTGAGCACGGACTCCAGGAAATTTGTTCTATGTAACCAGCACCTTGATATAGTGGGGTGGCATGGGCCATAACTAGCATTCATGTCTAGCAGTACGGCACACGCCACCCACACGAGTCCCATCCAACACCAATTTTCTTGGAGTCCGTGCTACAACCATCTCTTCTCCCTCCTGTTTTCTCAGCCATCACGCGATGGGCGGGGTGGGGGTTTGCCGATAGTCGGTTTGCTCAACTTAGGTCACACTTGTAAGTGAAAATGCAACACAACACGCATTCCCCCTTGAGCGGCGTGACGGACCAACTGTCGTGGAATTAACACGTCAGATGTCCGGATCAACGGACTTAGGGTTGAGGCGCGCATCTATGTGGTAGCTTGAAGGGGTTGAGCGGAATCGAGGGATGCGATGCAAGACACGGATTTAGACAGCTTCGGGCCCCGGGAAATATCATCCGGTAATAACCCTACGTGCTGTTTGAGGCTAGATCTCATTATGATGGTGTCGCCGGTAAACCGGCTCTTGGTGTCTAACCCTAGAAACTTGTCTACTTGTGGTTTGTCTAAAAGCTTGTCCTCTTTGGGGAGCCCTGCCCCTCCTTATATATGTTGAAGGGGAGAGTTTACATGACTAGTCCTAATAGGACTAGGATTAATCTATTACAAGGAGTCCTAGTCTTGCTTCCTTTATGGAGAATATTCCTTGCGCTTTATTATTAAACCGGCCCACTATTAATATGAACCGGCCTTCTGGGCCTTGGGCCTTGTCATCCATAATCCATACGCCGGGTTACCAGTGAGTAATATTATTTAGGCAGGTTGCTTGTAAACCGTCTGGTGATAACGGATCGCTAGTGAATCACCAAGTGTAAACCGCCAAGTCCGGCCGAGTTATAATTCCGGCCGGTTCATACCGCGGGGTAATATCCCCGACATTAGCCCCCAAGTTTAGCTTGGATGTGTCCATGGTAAACTTTATGCTGCAAAATAAACACAATAGCGAATCTGATAGGTTGTGCTCCGGGTTAAGAATTTCTTGTAATCCGTCATCTGACCATCCTTAAGTCCTTGTCTTTCCTTCTTCTAGAAAATCCGGGTCAACAGACCAACTTCATATTCCACTTGCTTGCATAAGAAATATTGTAAATGAAGAATTCGTTTGAATCGGCCTTCAATGCTCTGATTTGACAAAAATATTGGTCTTCAAATACTCACTAGATATCCAGCCAGCTTGAAGATGTAGAACTTGCCGGCTTATGATTGCCAAAATTGCCGGGTCACACAATTAATCCGGATTTGCCAGAACTGAAAATTTGAAGATGTTCCTCCTTTATATGCGTATTACCTATAGCCCCCAAGTGCCGGGTCATTATGCAATAATGAGCAGGGACTTTGTATATACTCCATTGAAAATAGTCTTGTATAATCTTGAAGAAATCCGGATTGTTCATCCCAATCACTATGAAACTGAATATTCCATATTATGTAGCCCCCAAGTGCCGGGTCATTATATAATAATGAGCAGGGACTTTGTAGATATAATTATTGAAATGAACATTATATAATGTAACTTCCATCGTGGGGTTTGAATCCACGTCCACAAGGTTAAGAGCTTTGTGCTTTACCAACTGAGCAGTGGACCTTTCAATATAATGGATTAATACTTGTGTACCTTGAATTGTTGACAGGATCGATTGGTAGCCCCCAAGTTCCGGTTTAGCTATATTTAGAAGGTGAACCGGTACTTCCAGATGAAGCAAATGATCTTTCCATTAGCCCCCAAGTGTCAAGTAGACAACTTGCTTGTGTGCTTGAGACTTTTGTCTTTGAATTGCTGCTGTTTACTGCTTCAACTGACCATTAGCCCCCAAGTGTCAAGTAGACAACTTGCTTGTGTGCTTGAGACTTTTGTCTTTGATGTATTTTCAATTTGAATAATGTATCCCCCAAGTACCGGGTTGTAAGCCTACAGCAACTCGGGACTATTCCTCTGTAGAATAAATCACTTCCATTGATGAAATAATATCCATTGCGCTTAAAGCGACTTTGAAAACCTCAATCATAATATTGATAACCATAATAAGAATCCAGCCATGTTTGGCTATTTGAAGAATATAATCCGGTTTGAAGACCGGTTCCAATGATGTTTGATCACAATCGGGCCGGGTTAATAAACACCGGTCATTATTTTGTCTCATGCTGGCGACTTATAGTCCAAACCAGGCCGGTTTAAAAAACACCGGTCATTATAACTGATCATGTACTGCCAATTTGTTGGCTCATCATGAAGGTCGATCCGGGTTATGATGAACGCCGGTTTAACTCTCGCTGGTGTTCATGACCCAGACTTTCAATTTGATATGTGGTCAACTTGAGTAGCTGTTCCACTCCGGTTTAAAAGGTTATAGAACACAAGAAACACCAAGAAACACAAATTTTTTGTAAATCAGACTATGTAATCGAGGCTTTTTCAAAGAGCTGCCAGGCTCAAAAAACTGTTCAAAGAACCGAACCATCACTTGAACGCGTTTTGATACCGACTGCGGATTGATACCGACTGCGGATTGATACCGACTGCGGATTGATACCGACTGCGGATTGATACCGACTCCGGATTGATACCGACTGCGGATTGATACCGACTCCGGATTGATACCGACTGCGGATTGATACCGACTCCGGATTGATACCGACTGCGGATTGATACCGACTGCGGATTGATACCGACTGCGGATTGATACCGACT
>LR738709.1:257675130-257894285 GCA_902687465.1 Secale cereale | reverse complement strand
TTTTTTGCGACCTTAAAACAGGCAACTGCGGATTTTTCTGACGACCACCGAATCTAAATGGGCGACTCACGGCCGGGCTGATCCGCAGCAGAGATCGGAAACAAGGCCGACTTGGACCGGGTCAATAAATTAAGGAGACGCCGCGGCTGGCTCGGAGTGGGTAATCTGGGTCGTGGTCTTCTCCTTCAACTGCTAATAGTTCCTAAAGAAAACAGCTCCCAAAATTAATTTAGATCTCGAACGACGAGCTGCAACTGAAGCATATTAATTCGCCATGGCACTTTGTTCATGTATAGCCGGATGATATTGGGACAATGGTGCAGTTGGCGATTGATGGATCCTTGGCGTGCCTTAACTCTGTGGGATTGAAACCTCCTCCGGGTCGGGATTGTCCGATCGAGAACATCAAGCTGCTTACAAAATTGATAATTGATCCGTGTTGTAACTGGCTCCGACTCTATGTTTGACTTGGTCAACATCAACCTCTGACTGTATACGTATTCAAGCAGATGAGTTTGGTACATCTTGGCAGAGGCATCCTACGGGCAGAGGTGACCTGACCGTGCGCACCATGAGCCGGCGGGAAGCAAAGGGCGATTTATAAAGCAACTTGCCCGGCGGGGCGACTGAGCAATGATGGCGGCTCTGTAGCAAAGCAGAATCCAATATTTTAACCCATGCCACTTGGGAATTGCAGCGAACATGGATGTAGAAAAATAAGCCGATGCGTTCCATCGGTGAAGCAGGCAGCATTGATTCCATCGGTATTTAAATCTGTAGAGAAAAAACTTCTGCACGGTGGCCTCCCTCGGATCAATAAATCCAGTGAAGGAACTCCTGTCTGTCCCGCTGATCTAGTACTAGTACTCAAGTAGTATTAGCCTTTCTCTCAAAAGATAAATAATTGATGCCTTGCCTTCACGTGATCAAGTACTAAAAGTACTTTTGCCTTGGTCTTTCCGCCAGGGAATATTTCCATCTACTAATCTGATTCGGTCTTCACATCAAATTTTTAGCAGATTGCTTTGATATTTGAGATAGATGTTGCGGCGTGGATCTTCAGCCGTAACTCGGCGGATTAGTCTGAGCGGTTGCAGAAATCCCATGTTCTATCCATATGACGTGCAGCTGCAGCAGCAGCGTACAATAATTGACAGAGGCCGGGACGGCTTGCTATTGCATCGGCGGAGGCGGCTCAGACTAAGCAAAGTAAGGCCGCAGGCGGGGATTTAGAGACGGAGACGGAGATTAATCCGGCTTCGATGCTTCTCCTCCAAAACTTGTATCAATCGGTTTCACATGCGAACTTTCGACTTGCAGTGGTAACGAAATTAACCCGACCTTGACAGATCTTCAGGTCCTGCTTGCCGGCGCATACACACAATCCCAACTTTCTTTAAATCTTGTATCTGTTCGCCGATGATGTTATCTTCTGCGCTGTTTCTTTTTCATCCGGCACACCGCGAGCTTCTCGATCCTAGGAGAGATCCCTCCAAGAACTCAACACCACTGTGCGCAGGCCCCACGGTGGGCGCCAACTGTCGTGGAATTAACACGTCAGATGTCCGGATCAACGGACTTAGGGTTGAGGCGCGCATCTATGTGGTAGCTTGAAGGGGTTGAGCGGAATCGAGGGATGCGATGCAAGACACGGATTTAGACAGCTTCGGGCCCCGGGAAATATCATCCGGTAATAACCCTACGTGCTGTTTGAGGCTAGATCTCATTATGATGGTGTCGCCGGTAAACCGGCTCTTGGTGTCTAACCCTAGAAACTTGTCTACTTGTGGTTTGTCTAAAAGCTTGTCCTCTTTGGGGAGCCCTGCCCCTCCTTATATATGTTGAAGGGGAGAGTTTACATGACTAGTCCTAATAGGACTAGGATTAATCTATTACAAGGAGTCCTAGTCTTGCTTCCTTTATGGAGAATATTCCTTGCGCTTTATTATTAAACCGGCCCACTATTAATATGAACCGGCCTTCTGGGCCTTGGGCCTTGTCATCCATAATCCATACGCCGGGTTACCAGTGAGTAATATTATTTAGGCAGGTTGCTTGTAAACCGTCTGGTGATAACGGATCGCTAGTGAATCACCAAGTGTAAACCGCCAAGTCCGGCCGAGTTATAATTCCGGCCGGTTCATACCGCGGGGTAATATCCCCGACACCAACCGTGTGGGGGTGCGACGCGAACACGGCCGGCTTTTCCTTTTGAACTTGTAACTTGTAAAATTTGGTTCTGCTCCATGATGCGACCGATAGATAGAAATAATGATTTTCCCTAGAGTAATGAGAAGTTTGGTTCTGGCGTGGTTCATGCATGGAGTACATTGGAAATTATGAAGTTGATGCGAAAGGTAAGATAATTACTAGTAGTACCATATACTACTACATGGATTTGACGGAAAGATAAAGATACATACGGATCCATCAACGATATCCTCACGCCCTAGTGCACTGGGTCAACAACCGACGTGTGAGAAGCAGCGGCGTTGATGGCAAGCTCAACGTGCTTCTGAACAATGCCGTCCATGGTTGCCCTGCGATCCAAGTAGGCCAGTGTCCTATCATCCTCCGTGTGCATGTAGTAGTCCTTGTGGACGATTTGCGCATAGACGTGGGTGATTATGTCGATGGTGTCTTGCTGTGCCAGTCGCTGCGTGGCGAGCGCGACCTCGAGGTGGACATTCTCCGGCGCGACGGCGGGCAGTCGCAGGGCCACCAGTGCGTCGAAGAGGTTGTCACCATAAGGGCCGTTGAGGGTGGCAGGCATCGCAGAGCCTGTGCGCGTGGGTTGGAGGCGTATGTCAAGGTCGTCCGCGAGCTTCTTGACGACGGTGAACTTGTCGAGGAAGCCGACGAGGACCTCGTCGAACAAGGAGACGGAGCTGTCGTCCAAGCGGCCCCTCGCCCTGGCGGCCTCATGCACTACCTGGAGACATTCTTCGGTGTCGGGCCGCAGGCCGACGTCGTGGACCATTTGGCACAGTCGACTGATGCTCGCGCTCATCACCTCCATGGGTCTAGCTTCTAGTCAACTGATCTTGCGATTGGAGTGATCACTCTTGCCCTTGGGTGCGTAGGTGCGTAGGATTTCATAGATGGGACTGGCGGGAGCCTTTATATGAGAAGTGCAGACTGCGTTGAATTCACGTGCATGCTGGCCATCTACTCCTCGCCCCTCTACTGCACCTATCTTTGGCTGTATGACAAGTTGGCCAGCCACCCGTTGGGCCCACGTGTCATACACCCAAAGGCAGGTGCTGTAAGTCAATGAAGTCGCGTCCCCCTCCGTGCCCGTGCATGCTTTCAATGACTTGAGACTACCAAACATCACATGCAGTGGTTAGTTAATTTCATGTAATCCTATTAAGTAGCAAAAAGACATTAAGTTATATCGCCGATAGGAATAAAACAATACACCATGTATTTATTTACAAAGGGAGTAGTACATTTTTTGTGACATGCATTACTAGATATTGCTAGTCAAATACTAAATCCAGATGGACGTGGTAGTACTACTAAATCCAGACGGTGGTGCTAGTACTAGTAGTAGTAGTACTACCAATGTAGTAGCACTGTACTACCCGTTGGTCAAATTATTACGTGCTGCTCGTCACAGTGAAGTGACAAGACCCTACGCCAGAGATGACACCTGAGTATAGGCGCCGTGTTCGGCATACCATAGTTAGCCTCACTGTCTGCAGTCACTATCATCATGGCTGTAGACCTAGCATGCTTACAACTAGTCGTGTTCGACATAATTTCCCGTGCGTAGATGCCCGTGCATTGCACGGAACACCAAGATTGGGGGGTGAACGGCACCGGCAGCGGCCATCGCGCCAGATTTTTCCATGGCCTTCTAGATGTGGTGGGGAGGAGATAAGGCTGATTGTGAGAGACAAGGAGTTGTTTGTAAATAGGGAACAAGTGCGGGCATCTTTTTGCAAAACTGGAGAAGTTTGGTTTGTATGCGTCAGATCTAGATCCGACGGCTATTGGTGAAACTTGGCAGGCACAACATCATCACCAACTCAGGACCTGTTTGATTCGTAGGATTTTGAAAACACAAGAATAGGACACGGCAATATTACAAGTTTCAAACTGATATTACAAATGTTAGGAGTAATGCTGCACCTACGAAGAGGGAATTACTAGGAAGTTTACATAAGAACTTTCGTTCCTGTAGGTGGATGCAGCATTATCATACTAACTAAAATCCACCGCCCTGACAAGTCACTAATGGGCAAATAAGTTTTCTAGTCTCTGGCCACTTGATGTTTCAAAAACAAATTCAGCTTCTGCGAAGACTTTGTCATTTAGGCTTAGACGCTTGCGATGATCAGCACGCAATTCATTGTTGCGCCAGAGAACGACAAACCTCGTTACCTTGAGCACACTTGCCTCCAGAACAAAGAACCTGGCCGATTTCATCTCAGATGTCCTACCTCAATAGTCGATCAAATCAATTTCTGTAAGATGGAGATCAAGGCATTCGATGAGATTGTTATAGTGCAGCACATTTTTCACTTTCGGGTCCTTTTTTTATCTGCAAAAGAAGAGAACATATTAGAGCAGCTGGATGTAAAAGATTGCCGTGTCATCAAGAGGTACCAATATCATTCAATCATACAATAGGGTTGGCTGGCTAGTAATATTTTCACTCAGGGGGAAGGGAGGCCAAGAGCGGGAGGGGGAGAAGAAAGATGCTGGCCTGCATCGCATGCGTCAACAAGGAAGAGGGCGGCGGCCGGGAGAGGGAGCGGGACGACGGCGCCGGTGACACCCCGACATGCAGGGACCCCGTCAAGCCGCTCACCTCCCAGGTACGTCCGTCCATATATGCGCTTCGACCAACTCCCACTTCGTGCATGCGGATGCGGTGGTCGGTTTTGCTTGCTCCAGCGCCATCGCGCGCCATGCGGATGCATCTAGGCATCTACTCCTATACATATCTACGAACGTGAATCTACCAGTAGGATGGATGCATTTTTGTTTCAACTTGATTGATTTCTTCAAAGGCGCAAGCTCTCTCTCTCTCTCTCTCTCTCTCTCTCTCTCTCTCTCTCTCTCTTTCATCTCATTTACCTAGGAGTACGTGAAGAGCTTGGGCATTTGTTGCCTTCCACTATGTGGCCGATGCTATATTTCGCAAAAGTATGCCACATAATACGCATCGATGTCAAATCAAAATATTTTGGCACCGCTCTCATGATGTGAGAGAGTTGGCACCGCTGTGCACACAGACCCACATGTATAAACAAATCAATCAAACCATCTACACCAGCCGCTCACTCTCCCAAATAAGTGTGATGCGGAGCATCCTAAGGACATCACCATGTCAAGAGTCCGTTTGGTAAGTGACACGTGCGACCTCTACTTCTCATACATAAAGGTGAATCATCTCCTTTACACGTGTGCACTTGACCCCTTCGAGGATGGTATACTACTTGACACTCCACTCGTGTGCATGCATAAGTATTGTCGGAGCTTCACGGACGACGAGGAGGAGTGCAAGCACCGAGGAACATCAACACTATCCGCGAGGGAAGCTTGGAAGCGATGGCGGAAGAAGACCGAGCTGTGGAAGCTACAGCAGCCGGACATCCGGCGCTTCACCAAATCCCGGACATCTGGCCTGTCCCCCGGAAATCCGGCATCGAGAACAGAATGCACCAGAAGTTTACCCCGCTCGGGCCGGACATTCGGCCGACCGCCTCGGACATCCGGCGTCTCATGAGAGCCTGGACATCCAGCCCCCAGCCGTACATCCGGCCTTGCCTGCGTGCATGTATCCGGGCCGAGGCCCATGTACCTATTTCGCCCCTCACTTACCCCTTCATGGCCCTAGACTATATATACTCCTCCACCTCCACCATTTTATGGTTAGAAAATGTGATAGCTCATTTTAGACTAGAGCTTTGCTCATCCATTACGGATCTACTCCACGAGAGAGACCGCGGCCCCTCTACGGAGAAGATCCACCTTGGATTCAAGACCCCTAACGGGAAGATCCTTCATGGATTCAAGACCTCCTCTTGGAGATGAACTCTACCTTGTATCTTTCCCTTTGTTGTTCATGTATCTGGTGATCTTGTGTGTTTGATTGTCTAGTGGATGTGTGATTGGACTTGTTCTCGAGTGTTTTCCATTGTGATTCCCCTTCGTGTTCTTGATGTTCATCGTGGGTTTCCCTCCTCTTCGTGAAAGATCGGCCAAGATCGGGTTGACCGCGCATCATATGGTATCATGAGCCTTGGTTCATCACGAATTTGGAGCCTCCCCACCGTTTTCTAGCCTTGTTTTGTTGTGTTTTTCCCCAAATTCGAAAATTCCACACCAAAAATAGCCCCAATTTTTTTGTGATTTGATGGTTTGATGATGTTTTGTTGATTTTGATCCATGGATTTGCTTGGTTTCAAGTGGATCTAGCATTTCTACAAGTTTCCCCACTTTTTACCCACAAAATCTCCACAATTTTGCCCCCGAAATCATCAATTTTCGGCCCCAAACGAGTTTGGAAGTCCCAATCCCGATCTGGAATCGTCGGGCCGGACATCCGGGCCATCGGGCGGGACATCCGGGTCCCCGACCGGACATCTGGCTCCTGGAGGGCAAAATCGCGCAAGTTTCTGGACATCAGGTCCCGGATATCCGGACCCGACCCCGGATGTCCGCCCACTGGCATTTGAGCCTTCCTTGTTTTCACCGTTTTGTCCATAACTAATTCATCCGAACTCCGATTTCGACGTTCTTGAGCTCGTTTTGAAGCTCTTGACATCCCCCATAACACAAAAATACCACCATAATCATTTGACTCCATCATATTTTTTGAAGTTTGGCATATTCTCCTAGGGCTTCCACCACATCATCCGCTATACGACCGCCGACTTCCGCAACCTAACCCATTTTGTCCACCATAGCATTTGTGGTTGCTTGAGTAGTGATTTGAGTCTCCTAAGGTGTTTAGGCTACTTAGGGACAATTGCTTCTTCATCAACCACCACCACCACTTCCGCATACCCATTGCCCACTATACATTTCCGACAACCCAACCTAACCCAATTTTGTTGAGCTTGTATGAGTTGTGGCTTGTGTCTCCTATGGTGTTTCGGCTACTTAGGGACCGTGAATTCAACTCCGACATCATATATAGCCCATCATACACCTCCACCACCATAACCCATTTTGACCGGGTTTCCACCAACAATTCCGCAACCACCACCGCTTGTCCGCTACCACCATTTGACATTTCTCCTTGATATTTTGAGTTGTGGTTTTTCCGTTTCCTAAGGTGTTTCGGCTAATTAGGGACGTGTCTACATCAAGAGCACTGCCTCTCATCATCATCATCGGACGATAACTTCGACGACATCTTTGTATATTCCCCTTACAATTGCATTGTTAACCCCTAGCCCATTTTGCGTCACTTGCCTATCGAGACTAGCCTGTGAGTATTGCCGGCAACGTTACTTGTGCACACGAGTGATCATCGATCCGCCCTTCCATTGCATACATACCATATCATCTTGGTATCATCATATCATGTCTTGTGTCACAAGATTGTTCACGCATATACACAATTTCTATCTTGGTTTGTGCATCGTGGCCATATACAAAAAAAGAAGAATAAGATTTTAAGCAAAAAGAGAAAAGCAAAGAAGCTTGTAAGCAAGAGCCATAGCATCATACCACATTGCATATGATATCATATCCGATCATCATGGATCAACAACGGGAACCATACATACATAACATACTTGGGATAGAAAGTTGATACATTTTGCATCCAATAGGTTGTGCACAAGTGTCGTATCCGCCTATAGAGCAATCGTGCTAGCGTCTCTCTAGAGTTGTGCAACACGAGCTTTTTCCGTGGACTCCACATTTTGTGCTTATTCCTTGGTTGCACGACCCCATCTATCTATCTGTGTGTGTGTTTCCGTGTGCGACCCATATTGCTATTGGTCTACTTGTTTCACTTGCAAATTTGTGAATCTCTTTCAACTTTATTGACTCTTGCTAACATTTTGCATGAAATTTTTGTGCCATATATCCTAACCAAGCCACTCGAAAAGCTTTACTTGATAGGTGTGAGTGAACAAGTCCGGTACCAATTCCACTATTCTTTCATTTCACATTGAGTCAAACAGGATACATCCTCAACATTGGGAAAAGGTAACTTGGTGTTGTTTATCTCATCTCCTACTCACCTTTTCTCGAGTCTTGTGATGGATAGGCAAAGCATTTCATCTACTTCGGTCTACACCAACAACGACAAGTTCGATGCCATGACGAACAACTTGTGCGCCAACATGGATGCTCAAATGGAGGAGCTCAAAGCCCTCATCAAGAACCGCAAGAGGTCTCCCTCATCTTTGAGAAGACGCATAAGTGCACAACCTTCCGACCTACCATCTCTGGCAAGATCTCATCGACATCGACACCATCAACGACAAGAACGTGAAGGTCTAGAGCTCAACACCAACAACCGCTCAATGACTTCACCGTACACCTTGGCATCTTCGCCAAGCGACTTCAAGGCATCTTCGCCTTTGGATATGCGACATCTTCGCCCGCAAGCACCTCAAGATTATGCTTAAGAGAAGCTTCCCAAGCTCAAGTACGCGACTTCCACAAGCTACTACGACCTCGACAACGACCATGCTATTCCTATCTATGGGACTCAAGAACCCGAGGAGTATCTCGAGTGGGAGCGCTTGATGGACGACTACCTCATGCTACTTCAAGTTCCTCCCCAAGATCAAGTGAAGTGCTCCACAAGGAAGTTCCTCGACTACGCGCCGACATGGTGGTTTCACACACCTTCGGAGGACTATGACACGAGTTGGCCCAAGACGAATAGAGCTTTGCGGCGAGAGTTCGTGCCTCCCACCTACACGGAACAACTTCTACGCCAATTGGAGAACACCATCCAAGGATCCAAGTCCATCGATGAGTACTTCAAGGAAATGACGATTGCCTTGCGACGAGCCGGCGTGGACGACCCCATTTCGATGAAGCTCCACTTCATGATGGGATTGCACAACGACATCTACAAGCCTATCTTCCTTGAGAGCTACAACTCCCTCGACGACAACTACATTGGTGCTCTCAAGGCAGAACAAGACCTCATGAAGGCCAAGGCTTCTCCACCGCAAGCACACTTCTTGAAGACCAAGCTCCAAGACGGCGAGCATGATGCTAGTACCACCATGATGTCCAAGCCCAACGAGCTCCAAGACAACGTTCCAGAGTTCGACTTCGTCACCATCCCTCTTTCTGGCATTGATGATGTCGAGTCTACTTCGACTCTTTTTCAAGACGATGTGACGACCACTACAACTACGGAGCCATTCGAGGACCAATCTTTGGAAGCGAATGACACGGTGATGAGCACGGATGGTGCTTCCATCTTTGGAGGCGAGAGTGATGATGTGCCATCTTCGGCCTTCATCCACGGCGACGATGACGAGATAGTTGAGCATGGGATTTTCACTTCGACCACAGCGTCGTATGATGACTTGAGTGACTTGTGCCACCATATTGAGAGTGAGAGCGAGTTCACCACTAGACACATATATGATGAGCTGCCCCAATTCCCATGTGAGGAGAGCCACAACCCCCACCACTTGAGTGAGATGAGTGACTCCACCATATGTGAGTTTGAGTGCACCTACCTTGAGGGAGTGAGTGAGCCACCACATAGAGAGAGTCAGATAGTTGATAGGTCATGTGAGGCCACTTTCAACACTAACGACTTGACCTCTACCTCTATTGTGTCTTCTCATTTGGTGCTAGGTCCCATATATGATGACGCACCGATCCTCGTTGACTTCATCCATCCTTTCGACAAGATGATGGCCATGGTGGAATATGATGAACCCCCCACATGGTTCCATCAAGATGAAGATGATGACCACCATTTGGTCTTTTCCACCTCACATACCCCACATGAGTGGAAAGAGAAAGGTAACAAAGGTGAAGGTGATGCTCTCGTCCCACTAGTGGACTATGTTAACATTGATTGCTTGCATGAGGTTGATCCACCTAGTTCCATGCTTCATTCTAGTATGATTTCCCCACGCGATGATGATGAGTTTGGTGATTGTCATGTGGAGTCTATTAGTTGTGATGCCATGTTGCATAGAATTTCTTGTGATAATTCTCTCGGTCACATCATGTTTGACAATCCGCTTGACTTGTCATATGCTATGTATGAGATCAACAATATGTCATATTTGCAATCTCATCGTAGTAACTATGCATATGCCATTAAGATCAACCCAATTTGCACATATGGCATAGATGACAAGCCCATGGTTATTGGCATTTGTTTTTCTTGTGATGATATTCATATGCTACATTTGCATCATATCCATCATATGCCATGCCATGATTACGTAGCTTCGGACATGCATTGTTTTGGATGTTGTTCCACTTCTCCACATTATGCTCCCGATATTGCTCATGAGGAGACCCCCATAGTTTATTCATACATTTTAGGAGACTTTGATCCATCCCATCCATAGCATTATTCCCATGCTTGTGTGCACAATATGCTCCCCATGAATGAACATGCTATAGATGTGCCATATAATTGTATGCTCAATTTGCATCCACATCATGCTATACACAATAACTATTAATTCATGATGGATGACATGCTCTTATACCATGCATCAAATTTCTTTGAGCGATGCTTATCTTGTGTTAACTCACACCTACACAAACACATAATGATGGATGATGTGTACATTTACCACGCACACAATTTCTTTGGTTTGTGTAGGTCCCCATACATACTCGTCAACCTCGCAAGAGCACGAGTTGGCGAAATGAGCTCTCGAGAGCAACGACGACTTGGGATTCCGTGGATTATCCTTCCAACCGCTCCCTTCGCGCAAAGACTTCGCGTCTCTCTTCTACATGGCCCTCACATGGTTATGGGTTATTGTCCATTTTATCTCTTATGCCCCTCTTTCCACGTTCACTTTGCATGATATGCTCATTTATATGCCTTTGCCATGCATTTGTGACCCATGCTTCGCATTACACATGATGATTGATTCTCATACTTGTATGTGTACTTGCAAGCTTGGTGGAGATATTGCTTGTTATTGCCATGTTTGCTTTGTGCCAAATGCCTATGATGATACCTTGTTCATGCTATGTGCTCGTGCTTGTGATATGTCGTGTGCATTGCTTATGCCTACTATTGGCTCACATGACATGATTGCTATGAACTCATCTAGTGTGTTGCATCTTCGCTCCACTAGTTTGCACGACATGATTGATATGCTTGTTTATGTTGCATCACCGATGATTCATACTTGCTCCTTTCATGCAGTAGATGTCAACCATTGCCATGCTTTGCACATGATTGCTATTGTTTGTTGTCATATGTCTCCACATGTTGCCTCTCTCATGCTATATGATTGTCCATGCGTTGAGCAGAACCATGATTTTAGTCTTGCCAATGAGATTGCCCCCATAGCATTCTCGCATTTATTTGGATATTTTGACATATTTCTTGTGAAGCATGCTTGTCTTACCTCTTTGCACCATATGCCTAGTGCCATGAATATATCCATTGTTGCATCATCTTATTCATGCACTTTTGCTTCTAATGGTTATGTGCAAGAGAAGAGAACCATCACGATGGATGATGTGTTTATCTACCATGCGCATATGTTCTTTGTTTTGTTGTGTGCATGTGTAGGATACTTGGACTTCGTGTCGACTTCCACTTCATGTGAGTTGACCATTAGAGCTCTTGAGAGCGAACTCCCTTCTACCACGACGATTCTACATCACACTTGCTTGTGCTTCGGCATTGTGAAGGGCGCACAAGGACCCGCTTTCAAGGTGATATCCTTCTCTTTCGAGAACCACAAAACCATGATCATGAATATTGTGTATCATACTACATGTGTTGCTTGCACCATGAAACTTCTTGGTCGTCTTAGACCACTTGATTGCGCACATGTTGGTGATCTTGCTTCGACTTGCCATTGCCACATGGCCATGCTTCATGATATATATGCCTTGTGTGCTGCATCCGACTTGATTACTTGTCCCTATCATATGCTTGGTTGCAACAATGTCATCTCTTCACATATGCCATGTCCCATTGCTTGTCACATGATTCACTTGATTTCCTCACACATGTTGAAAATTTTCTCTTTCTATTGTGTTGAGTGCCACACGACTTTCACTACACCCTATGCACGTTATGCTTGGATTGTCTTGCACTTGACTCATGTGTTTAGACACTTCATTTTATTTGGTGTTGTGAATGATTCCTATGCCTACTATAGACCTTTCATTGAGCGCTTTATGCATGCTTGCTACGACTTTGAGGTAGATGCTTACTCTCTTGTCACACATATGTGCATCTCTACCTCACATTTACACGCTTGTTTCCATGATGACCTTGACTGTGCTCAATTCATATACTTACATGCCATGTCACAATCATTTGTCACACCACATGCTATGCTTGATGACCACACTTGTTGGGTGAATCACCTCTTGAATGCTTGGTTTTGCACTAAAGCTAACCACATTTGTGTTTCCAAGTGTTTGTTGTCCTTGCTCCTTTTGAAGGAATCTCTAGATGGTGCGACATTGGAGAGTGCCCATTTCGAGCTTCAAGATGATGAGTTCTTGGTGATCGACCGCTTCGACATGGCGACGCCATCTCTTTCCCATGGTGATTTAGCTTTCGATCCGAGGTCAGATCTTTTCTAATGGGGAGGGGATGATGCGGAGCATCCTAAGGACATCACCATGTCAAGAGTCCGTTTGGCAAGTGACACGTGCGACCTCTACTTCTCATACATAAAGGTGAATCATCTCCTTTACACGTGTTCACTTGACCCCTTCGAGGATGGTACACTACTTGACACTTCACTCGTGTGCATGCATAGGTATTGTCGGAGCTTCACGGACGACGAGGAGGAGTGCAATCACCGAGGAACACCTACACCATCCGCGAGGGAAGCTTGGAAGCGAGGGCGGAAGAAGACAGAGCTATGGAAGCTACAGCAGCCGGACATCCGCGCCAGACGCCGGACATCCGGCACTTCACCAACTCCCAGACATCCGGCATGTCCCCCGGAAATCAGGCATCGAGAACAGAACGCACCAGAAGTTTTCCCCGCTCGGGTCGGATATCCGGCCGACCGCCCCGGACATCCGGCGTCTCATGAGAGCCTGAACATCTGGCCCCCAGCCGGACATCCGGCCTTGCCTGCGTGCATGTATCTGGGCCGAGGCCCATGTACCTGTTTTGCCCCTCACTTACCCCTTCATAGCCCAAGACTATATATACTCCTCCACCTCCACCATTTTAGGGTTAGCAAATGTGATAGCTCATTTTAGACTAGAGCTTTGCTCATCCATTATGGATCTACTCCATGAGAGAGACCGTGGCCCCACTACGGAGAAGATCCACCTTGGATTCAAGACACCTAACGGGAAGATCCTTCACGGATTCAAGACCTCCTCTTGGAGATGAACTCTACCTTGTATCTTTCCCTTTGTTGTTCATGTACCTTGTGATCTTGTGTGTTTAATTGTCTAGTGCATGTGTGATTGTACTTGTTCTTGAGCGTTTTCCCTCGTGATTCCCCATTGTGTTCTTCGTGTTCTTTGTGGGTTCCCCTCCTCTTCGTGAAAGATCGGCCTAGATCGGGTTTACCTCACATCAAAGTGTTTTTATTGCCTGGGTCCTCTCTCTCTCCCACGCAAGTGTTTTTTCATTGCGTGAGTTAATTTGGCACCGGAGTAAAGTAGGTGATCCAGATTGGGGCACAAGGTAAGCAATGGAGGGGCATCGAGGCCAAATGCATCACAAGTTAATTTGGCACGTGTTTTGGCCTTCATAGTGGAGGGTCGTTATAGCCCACTTTTGTACTACCTCTTATTTAGTATAAAATTTTGACCATATATTTATGTAAGAAAATGGCAATGCATGTCACTAAAAATTACACCATTTGAAATTATGTTCAAATACGAATCCAACGATATAGTTCTTAGTGACATGCATTAACATTTTGGCAGTTAAATCTATGGTCAAATTTTGATACTACAAAATAGGAAGAGTAAACCAGGTTAGAGGTAGTACTTGCTCTTAGGGTAACCATAGAGTTACTGGAGTAGTCTAAGTTACTTTCCAGTGTGACTTGCCTAGGCTACTATAGTAGTACAACAAAAAAACCATGCAGGTGATCACGTGAGAAAAAAATACTAAAAACATTTCTTTCGATGCAGTGCCCAGATGCAGTTTCGAACACTACACTTGTCATCGTAATTTGGGAAAATTACGAAAAAATTGAGCTACGTTGTGATTACCGTTTACTAATAGGAAAGAAGTTTCACCTCGATCAGTAGCTTCTCCGTGCACGGAAAGCATGTAAGGAATCCAACAACTTGATCCAGATTGGGGCAGATAGATGTTATTGCCAAGATCTTCACTGTGCGCATAGACTGGGTCAAGCTTGTGGGAATCATTTTCTGGAAGACGGTCGTAAATACATCAAGAACAAATTAAAAAATGTGAATTTCAAGAAGACGGAGAAGAAGATGAGTGATGTACCTGAACGATTACGGATCCAATAAAGAGTTCGGAGAATTTGGTAGATGAGTGCACCAACGCTGTCAATTTCGGCGCGTCAATGACCCTGATTTTTGTTGAACCTTCTAGATCCGATACAAGCAATATCTCAAGGAAAGGCGCATTCTCAATGACCATGACATGGAACAACTGGAGTGATCTCTTCCCAATTGATGTCTTGTTGCGGGGCCAGCAAGACACATAAATCCATCGCAGATTCGTCAAGGCGATGTGGAGGCTAATGAACCCGTGGATCTGCTCAAGACGAAGGTACTCGAGCATGGTACATCTGCGGAGTAGGTGCTCCATAGCATTCTTCGAGATGAAAACTTCAAAGAGGTCGAGCTGGTTGAGTTGAGGGAGAAAAAGGGCGGGCACGACATTAATCTGGGGAAGATAGCAGGAGCTAAAGCTGGCGCGGTGCAGCGTAGGCGCAAGGCGGAGCGCGGACGGTGGCAGAGAGCGACATCGTCCAGCTTCAAAGCTGAGCTCCTCGAGCTGATCTAGGGCAGGGGATAAGAACCACTCGTCGAACTTGGGTTGCACCTTGCAGTTGGTACTGAACATGCGGATGTCAAGGCGTCTGGCTGGCCCAGGGTGCGATGAAAGGATCTTGGAGACTGCGGCCATGCGTTTGCAATCCCCGTCGTAGAGGCAGCAGTCGACGGTGAGGTTGAGGGGGATGCGGCGCTAGAGGGGGCTCCATCGCCGAGAGAGCAGGGCAGTCCGCACGGTAGATTTGGTGAGGAGGAGGCCGATGATGACGACCAGCATGTTGTCGGGGAGGTTGCTGATGAATTCCAGGCTTGCCGGATGCGGTTTTGGCTCAAGCCGCCTCCGCTTGTTGGCTGCCTCGCCGTTTATCTCAACCGGCGGCGATGCCGGTGTACACGTGTGCTGGTCTGTGTTGTGTGCTGGGTGTGCGCGAGTGCGTCCTTCTGTGCATGCCGTCGCGCAGTGGTGAATTGTGCGCGAGTGCGTCCTCCACGCGGAAGAAGTGTGTCCTCAAGGCGCCCTCAATATACTAGCGTGTGGGGTGCTACCCCGAGTGGTTTCAACTTTGCTTACTTCACCGCGTGTCAGATGGGCCTCTAGTTTACTTATTTTCACCCATTGCCACATGGTCCAGCACATGAAGATACAGAACACGAGCTGACAAGGCAGCATGTGGATTGGTTGACCGGTCAACTAAACAATATACGGAGCTATACGCTGACACAGTGAGCATATAATCCGTCGGTATATAGTGTTCGTGTGAGAGGGGAAGCCTGTGAGAGATAGCAGAGAGAGAGAAAGAGCTACTCCCTCCGTTTGATAATGTAGTTCCAACATTTTTTTAAAGTCAAACTTTTGAAACTTTGACCAAGTTTATAAATAAATTACTTATATCTACAATACCAAAGATAAATGATAGTAAGAAGTAAGTACATGTTTGTAATGCCCCAGATGTAACACTTTCCCCTTTTGGCAATATATAAACTTTGGCTTCATCAGTTCCATTCCGGGTTCTTCGTCTTTTCGGGTTTTCATCATTTTGTCATGTGCGTGTGTGCATTCATCCATGTCATGTTGTCATGTGCATTGCATTGCATTTGTGTTGTCTTTTGCATCCGGTCTCACTCGTCCCTTCCCGTTGTCCGTTTCGAGTTCCGACGCTCTCACACGTGCCCGTGGCTTCCCGGAGTCCTTCTTTCGTGTTTGGCCGTGTAACGTTTCCGGAATGGCGTGAGACACGTCGTGTGATGTTGTTTTGGTACGTGTAACCCGCCTGTCAAGTTTCATCGCGTTTGGAGTTTGTTTGGTACCCCAACGGGTAACCTCGTGGGCTAAACGTACCTCCTCTTTGAGGCCCAAGACCCCCTCCACAACAGCCCAACAACCCAGCTCAACCCTTCCCATCATCTCGGCCGTTGAATTGTGATCGCGTGGCCGAAAACCGCTCCCCATTTGGAGTCTCCTAGCTCCTTGTGCCTATAAAAACGTCCACCCCTCCATTTTCGTCCAAAACCCTAGTCTTCTTCCACCTTCATCCTTTTTTTCTTTTTTTCCCGTGCCCCGCAGATCCACCGCGCGCCGGACGTGTCCGCCGGCGCCGGACACGTCCGCCGCCGCCCCCTCGACCAGTGGCAGGCCGCCACGTGGCCATCCGCTCCTCCCGCCGCCACGGCCCGCGGGGCCCGAGGCCGGCGCGCGAGCCCGCGCGCCTCCGCCCGCGTCGTGCTCCCTCCGCCTGTAGCCCGAGCCGCCGGCGCCCTGTCCCCTTTCCGCCGGGCGAGGTGAGCGCCGCCGCCGCCCAGTTCCCCGTCGCCTGCGGAGCTCGCCGCCGGCCCTCGCAGAGCCGCCGCCGCCGTTTCCAGTCCGGCGCCCGCCGCCGAACCGCCGCCGTCGAGGCCGCTGGATTGTCCCGATCCATCAGTTCGCTAGATCCAGCGGGAGCCCTAATGGGTCCCGATCCACATCCGCGACCCGCTTTGACCCGTGGACCCGCAACCCGTTGACGCTGAGGTTGATATTTTTCCCTAAGTCTTTTAGTTATTTCTTTGTCTGATGCACTTTTGTGATGATGATAACTTCTCTTGTGTTTGTCCGATTTGTGCATATAATATGTCAAAATGATCGTGGTGACATGTACTATATTTTGTTCCATTGTGTCATGCATGTTTGATCCATCTAGATGTCTTAATCTTCATGACAAGGGTGCTACTTCTTATAAACTGCTGCTATTAGTTGTTTTCATGCCATGTTTGAGATGTGATAACTTGATGCATGTTTATCCAAATGAAGCAAATGATATGTCCAGATGTTCATCATGAGATGCTCTACATGTTGGTTGCTATAGGATGCATGATAGAATTCATATTGCCATGTTTATCTCCATTGCAAAAGTGCATGTGGCTGTTAGGTTTTTAAACTTGTTATGAGATGCCTAGTTGAGGAGCTCGTTGCTATTGATGTGGTTGTCCCCATGTTGCATGCTTATATGCTTTGGATTCCCCATCATGTGTCCTTTGCTGTGGTACAAACCACTTGCCATGTTATGCTTTGAGGTGACTTAAACATGCTCACAAACATGCCATGATAATATTGCTGTTTTAACACTTAGTGAAATTTCACTAAGTCTGGAATCTGTAATATCCTGATGCCATGTTTGCTTGTTGTCCTAGGCAAATCCACGATAGTTTTGGGGTGTCTATTGATCATTCCTTGTTGTATATGTTGTTGTCTATCCATTCCTGCCCTCACATGCTCATTTGGGTTGCTTTAGCATATTTAACTCTTGCTCCCAAGTTGCTATAAAATATTGTTGTCAGGGTTTTATTGTCATGATCAAAATGTTGTAGCTTGTTGCTATTGATCCATGCCTCCTGTGGAGATGCCCCAATGGAGTTGTTTGCTGTAGGATATGTCTAATTCATGTCCATTCTTTTTGTCACCATGTTTGAGTGCTGTAGAGTATATATTTCTTGCTCCGAAGTTGCTATGTGGCTGTTAATTTCAGCTTTACATTGTTTATTGTTTCGGGTGTATCTTTTAGCCCGTTGCTCCGTTTTGGGTGAGTCATACATGAAACTTGTGTGGCTTTGCATGGAGATTCATAATATCATCTTGTTATCATGTTTTGGAGTATGTTGCTTGATGTTTGGGTGCATCTTGCACCGTTGCCATGATTATCTTTTCTTGATCATATCTTCTAGATCGTAGCTCCGTTATAAACAAACTTTATATGAAACTTGACTAGAATTTCGTGTAGATTGTCATGGTGCATGTTAACTTGCTGTTTAACAACTTTAACTTAAGGTTTGTTCAGATCTGGTCTAATTTCAAACTATGCATATGAGGACTTACCGGTTTTGTCTTAAGTAGTTTCCGGCCTCATTTGAACCTGCTGTTTCTTGTGTTGTTTCTCTGTGCTTCCTACCTTGACATGTTTTGCATCCTAAATAGACTTGTCTTGCTTCCTACTTGCTAGAGTAAATTGTCTTGCTGTTGTACTGTTTCTCTGTGTTTCCTATGTGGTCTTGTTGTGCATCCTAAGTGCATCTGCAGTGCTTCCTTAGTGCATCAGCCATGCATCCTGTAGTTTACGCATTGCACCTTGTTTGATTTCGTGCCTCGTGTGTTCTTGTGTTGAGTAGAGCCGGAAGCCGAGACCGAGTACGAGAACGAGGTTACTACCGAGGTTGAGAACGAGGAGCCCTCTTACGATCCCATCGACGACTCGACAGGCAAGATGACCTGACCCAGATATCATTACTATCTTTGCCTATTGCTAGAAGTCTCGCTCTTTAGCTTATTGCCTCGATGCCCATGTTTTTCTGTCAGCCTCCTATTGTAACCATGAATCTGTCTAACCACCCAACCTATGCAAACCTTTGATTGGCTACGTAGGCTTTGCTCAGCCCCTCTTATAGCTTTGCTAGTTGCAGGAGAAGATTTGAAGATTCTTGCTTCATGTTGAAGCTTGTTGGGATATCACACTATATAAACTCTTTAATGAAATCATCTATATATTGGTAATGAGTGGAAGGCTAAGCCTCGTGCTTGGTGTTTTGTTCCACTCATGCCGCCCTAGGAACCGTATAAACCGGTGTTATGTTCCTTGATTTTGCGTTCCTCACACGGTTGGGGTTATGGGACCCCCTCGATAAACCGCTTAGCGCTAAGTCTTTTCCAACAAGTCCCAACATTGGTACTATTTGCCTAAACAACTAAAAACTTGCATAGGGAGTAATTAACCCTCTTCTTAATCAACAACCCGGGTCAGTGCTCCACATCAGTGTTGGTCCAAACTGGGGAGTCTGCGGGGCCACCTCGAGGAAACTCAAGGGCTGGTAAAAACCTGTAGAATCGCCCATCCGGTCGTGGCCTGAGACTAGATACGCGCGGCTACTGTCAGGGTGTCGGCACGCTGGGAGGATTGCTGGATTAGCCTTACCTTAGTCGGAGTATCTAGAGCACGGGATTCCGAGGATACTCGGGCCTTCCCACCTTGGAGTTGCGACTCCGCGGATCGTGGGCTTCTCATGGGCCAAGTTGGAACACCCCTGCAGGGTTTTGAACTTTCGAAAGACGTGCCCGCGGTTATGTGGCATATGGGAATTTGTTAATATCCGGTTGTAGAAAACTTGACACCACGTTCAGAACACACTACTAGCGTGAGTACCGTGACGGTCATTTTCCGATAGGGGTTCGGGAAGTGAACACGGTGGGGTTATGATTGACGTGCTTAGTTAGGATCACTTCGTGATCACCTTGTCGCTCGTGGCACTTCTCTTCTCGCTCTTATTCCGTAAGTTAGTGCTAGTGCAGCTGCAGCCTTTTATTCTTTCTTCAGCCTTGTTCCACACCCAAAGCTTAGATAGTTCTGCTACCCGAGGACGGGATTGCTGAGTCCTCTGTGGCTCACAGATTCTACGCCACACCAGATGCAGGTACCATGGTGAGCTACTCAGGTGACGGCACCGAGCTATACTGGGAGTACGATGAGGAACGTAGCCATTACTATGTGCACTATCCCGATGATCAGTAGTGGTTTCTACTAGGGGCAATTCGGACCTGTGGCTTTATGTATGTTTGGTATCTTTCATTTGGATCTTCACCCGTAGACGGGTTGTGATGTTATTTGAATGATGATTTGCTATGTAATGAATTGTGTGACGTGGCGAGTGTAAGCCAACTATCTCTTTTGTTTTTTCATCCCCATATTTACATGAGATGTGCCAAGATACCGAACTTGAGATCATTCCAGAATGGGCTTATACCTTTAAGTCGTGCCTCGACACGTAGGATGTATAGTCCCATCCTGGGCATTACAAGTTGGTATTCAGAGCCTTCTCCGACCTAGAAGCCCCCACTGATTGATCTAATCGTTGACGGTTGAGTCTAGGCACACACTTAAAATGTTTTGAGTCCTATATATATATATATATATATATATATATATATATATATATCGGAGAGTATGATTCTTTTGCTCCTCATCTTTTTTTCACTCTGGTGAGGACTCCTGACGATTACTCTTGCCTCTTCTACTCTCAAAATTGCACCAATTTTTTTTTAGGAATCTCGCGAGTATTGTTTGGATTGTTTCGATGTCTTTGTGACGAGAACATTTTTCTCGATGCCTCCTATCATTTAGGGGTTGTGGCAGTGTCCCGGGGAGTTGAGCTCCGAGGTGTTGTCGTCCCAAATATATCGCATTAGTTCTGGAATACTTAAGATGGCCGACATCAAAAACTCTCCTATGCGGTTAGTGGCAAGATAACCCCGACATCACCCAGTACTGGGGAGGTAATTCGGGAGTATTGCCATAGCTTGTATAGTAGATGCGTTTCGAAGGTCCGAGGTAGACGGTTTCCGGAAATAACTGGTTATGTGTTAAAGGATGGATACAGCTGGATGTAGGATTAGAGTTGAGTGCGCGATGCTTCCCCTGTATCCCCAACACCTGATTGCATAACTGGAAACTTTCGGAAATTAATAGGTGGGTTCATCTAGTAGCTCGTAGGCATTCTTCCAACGAATGCAGGATATGGAGTTTGGGGTTCTACATTGAGTGAAGTAGTTTTATGGCCGTTGTTCCGATCGGGAGTTGCATCTTAAAGGGTCCTTGGCTATGCTGATCCGGGGATTGCAAAACCCTTTCGTAACACGTTCCATAAGCTTTCAGCACGAATATGTCGAACGAAGCTTCTATCTTGTATTTGTTCTATCTGCACCTTGTTGTTTTTATTTACCTTTTGTCTCCCAAGTGGCTTCTCGTGAAGATTGTTGTTATCATTAAACTATGAATTTCATTCGTTCCTCTTGTTCGAATGATTCTTGTGAAGACTATGTTGCAATTTCTAGCCGTCGATTCAGCTTATATATCTTTCTCAATCAATGTCTAATAGTGGTCATCTCTTTCAGGATGGCTTCTAAAAGGGTTCCCAACGCTAACCCAGAGGGTGAAGAGGTTCCTGGTCGTCCTCCTTCCCCTCCTCCTCTGTCTGAGGCCTAGAGAGCAATTATGCAAGTTACGAACCAGAACACCCAGATGCTTATGCAAATGATGCAGAATATTCAAGCAAATCAAGCAAATCAGGGTGCTCATGGGAACCAAGTCAATTTGTTCAACCAACCGCATTTTGCTACGCTCAACCAGTTCTTGGCAAATCAACCAAAGGCATTCAGTTACTGCGTGGACCCTCTCGATGCTGAAGACTGGATAACAGATATCAAAAAGCATTTTGAGTGCAGTAACGTCAGGCCCGAGGACTATGTGAAGTTTACAGCCTTCCAACTCAAGGACCAAGCAGCTGATTGGTGGCAGCAGTACAAAGACTCCAGAGCAGGGCGTGAAATCTCCTGGGATGAGTTCTGCAAGGACTTTCGCTCTCACCACATTCCAACAAGTGTCATCGAGGGTATGCGTGAGCAATTCCGCAACCTGAAGCAAGGCTCTATGTCTGTCTACCAATATAATGTCAAGTTCCAGAACCTTGCCCGCTATGCAAAGCAAGACATCCCAGATGCCAAGAGCAAGATCTATCAGTTCCGTGGTGGTCTGAAGGATGAACTCCAACTTGCTCTCACCTTGTTCGAGCCTGATGAGTTTGATCAATTCTATAATATGGCACTTAAGCAAGAGGAAGCCCAGCTCAAGATGGAAGCTTCCCAAAAGAGGATCGGAGACGCTGTTCACTCCTCCTCTTCTTCTCAAGTGGTCGCGAAGCAACAAAAGTTTTGGCTTCCACCTCCTCTAGTGATTCGAGCTCCCTACAACAACAACAACAAGAATTCTGGTGGCCGTGCTTTCTCCCACCCACCCAACCCAAGCAATCAGTCAAACAATCAGTTTCAAGCTTCCAAGTCAAGTGCTCCTTATTACCGTCCTCTCTCAGAAGTGGTTTGCAACAAGTGCACTCAGAAGGGTCACTATGCTAACAAGTGCCCCAACCCAAGGCGCCTTCCGCCTCCTCCATCTGTCAGCACTGCTATTGTCAAGCATAATCCCAAGGCAGCAAGAGTGAATCTGATGAATGCAGCTCAAGCAGAGAATTCTTCAGATGTGATACTTGGTAACCTTCTAGTTAACTCTATTCCTGCAAAAGTGTTGTTTGATTCGGGTGCATCATGTTCTTTCATGTCATATCCATTTGCATCCAAGCACAATGTTATCACCAAGAATCTACCCAAGAAGTTGCAAGTTGTTTCTCCGGGCAGGATAATGACTTCTAGTGTGTATGCTCCGGATGTATCTATTCGCATGGGTGATTACCGCTTTCTCGCTAAACCGGTTGTTCTCGGCAACTCCGACATTGACCTTATTCTCGGGATGGATTGGCTTTCTCAGCATGATGCTCTCATTGATTGTGCAAATAAGGAAGTCAAGATTACTCATCCTAACGAAGACGTGATTATCTTCGCCTCTCGAGATAACACAATCAGGCTATTCTCTCTCAATGACAAGGGCGAGATTAATGCCATCTCTCAAATTCCGGTGGTCAACGAATACGAAGACGTTTTTCCTGAAGAGCTTCCAGGCATGCCTCCACATCGTCAAGTTGAATTTGTCATTGAACTCGAGCCTGGTACCGAGCCAGCATGCCAGCGTCCGTACAAGCTCTCCCCTGAAGAGTTGAAGGAGTTGAAGAAACAGCTTGATGAACAAGAGCGTATGGGTCTGATCAGGCCTAGCACGTCTCCTTGGGGCTGTGGTGTCTTATTTGTCAATAAGAAGGATGGCACGGAGTGCCTTTCCGTTGATTACCGGCCATTGAACAAGAAGACAATAAAGAACAAGTATCCGCTCTCCAACATCAATGAATTGTTCGAGCAGCTCAAAGGAGCAAAAGTGTTCTCAAAGCTCGATCTCCGGATGGGTTATCACCAGATTCGCATTCGTGAAGAAGATATCCACAAGACAGCCTTCAGAACGAGCTACGGCTCCTATGAATATACAGTCATGTCTTTTGGCCTCGCTAATGCTCCACCTACCTTCTCGAGAATGATGCACTACATTTTCAACCCCTACACCAACGAATTTGTGCTTGTGTATCTGGATGACATCTTGGCATTCTCCAAGAATGAAGAGGATCACGAAAAGCACCTCCGTCTGGTTCTCGACAGACTCCGTGAACATAAGTTCTATGCCTAGTTCTCCAAGTGCGAATTCTGGCTCGATAAGGTCTTGTATCTGGGCCATATCATCTCCGCTGACGGTATTGCGGTCAACCCTGAGAAAGTTGAAGCGATTGTTAACTGGGAACCTCCTCAGAACGTCAAGCAACTCCGAAGCTTCCTTGGTCTTGCTAGCTATTGCAGAAGGTTCGTTGAGAACTTCTCCAAGATTGCCAAGCCTCTCTCCAACTTGCTGCAGAAGAATGTCAAGTACAACTGGTCTCCAGATTGTGATGTGGCATTCAAAACTCTCAAAGAAAAGCTCATCCCTGCTCCAGTTCTTACCCCTCCAGATGAGTCCAAGCCCTACAAAGTATTCTGTGATGCTTCTCTTCAAGGACTTGGTGGTGTGCTAATGCAGGACAAGAAGATTGTGGCATACACTTCTCGTCAATTGAAGCCAAGTGAGAAGAACTACCCCACACATTATCTAGAGCTAGCAGCTGTGGTACACGCTTTGATCACATGGAGACACCTTCTGTTGGGAAGAAAAGTCGACATCTTCACCGATCACAAGAGCTTGAAGTACATCTTCACACAGCCGAACATGAACCTCCGCCAGACTCGTTGGGTTGAAATGATCCAAGAGTATGATCCAAGCATCGAATACACACCTGGCAAGGCCAATGTCATTGCAGATGCCTTGATCCGAAAGGCATATTGCAACAGTATCTTTATCAAGCCGTTTTAGCCTGAGCTTTGTGAAGCATTCAGGAAGCTCAACCTCCAAGTTGTTCCGCAAGGCTTTCTTACAAATCTTCAAGTTGCTCCTACCTTGGAAGATCAGATCCGTGAGGCCCAACTCAGTGATGCTATGGTGCAGAAAGTGAAACATGGTATTGCAAAGGGTACTCCTAAATACAAGTGCTATCGCGTTGATGAGAGAGATACCTTGTTCTTTGAGGACAGACTTGTGGTTCCCAAGGGTGATCTCAGGAAGCTCATAATGAACGAAGCACATGACTCCCTCCTGTCGATTCATCCTGGAAGTTCCAAGATGTACCAAGACCTCAAGCAATCTTACTGGTGGACTCGCATGAAAAGGGAGATTGCCCAACTCGTGAATGAATGTGATGTCTGCAGAAGAGTGAAGGCAGAGCATCAACGTCCAGCCGGTCTTCTCCAACCTCTTCCTATTCCCGAGTGGAAATTCGACCACATTGAAATGGATTTCGTCACCGGGTTTCCCAAGTCCAAGAAAGGAAATGATTCTATCTTTGTGGTGATTGACAAGCTTACTAAAGTAGCTCACTTCCTTCCAGTCAAAGAATCCATCAATGCAGCTCAACTGGCAGAGTTGTACACTTCCAGAATTGTATCCTTACATGGCATTCCTCAAGTTATCTCCTCAGACCATGGAAGTTTGTTCACATCCAAGTTCTGGGAGTCCTTTCAGTCTGCCATGGGCACTAAGATCCGTTTCAGAACTGCATTTCACCCTCAGACTAGTGGTCAAGTCGAGAGAGTGAATCAGATTCTAGAAGACTTGCTCAGAGACTGTCTCCCGTTTGCCGAGTTCTCTTACAACAGCAGTTTCCAAGCTAGTGCCGGCAAAGCTCCGTTTGAAATCCTCTATGGCAGAAAGTGTCGTACCCCTCTCAACTGGTCCGAGACTGGTGAACGTCAACTTCTTGGCAATGACTTGATCTCAGAAGCCGAAGAAATGTGCAAAGTCATACGTGAGAATCTCAAGGCCGCTCAGTCGCGTCAAAAGAGCTACTATGACGGCAAGCATCATGATTTGGCCTTCAACATTGGGGATCATGTCTATCTCCGTGTTTCTTCTATGAAAGGCACCCAAAGATTTGGTATCAAAGGAAAGCTTGCTCCAAGATACGTGGGCGCTTTCAAGATCCTTGGCAAAAGAGGCGATCTAGCCTATCAACTTGAGCTCCCTTCCAACTTCGCTAATGTTCATGATGTGTTTCACGTGTCTCAACTTCGCAACTGCTTCAAGACACCTCAACGCACCATTCCGTTTGAGGAGATTGATCTTCAACAAGACTTGTCTTACCGAGAGCATCCCGTTGCTATTCTCAAAGAAACCGAGCGCAAGACCCGCAACAAGTCAATCAAGTTCTTGAAAGTCAAGTGGTCACACCATACCGACCGAGAAGCTACGTGGGAACGAGAAGATCACCTTCGTTCCGAGTACCCTTCCTTCTTCCAGTCCTAGATCTCGGGACGAGATCTTTTCGTAGTAGAGGGGAGTTTGTAATGCCCCGGATGTAACACTTTCCCCTTTTGGCAATATATAAACTTTGGCTTCATCAGTTCCATTCCGGGTTCTTCATATTTTCGGGTTTTCATCGTTTTGTCATGTGCGTGTGCGCATTCATCCATGTCATGTTGTCATGTGCATTGCATTGCATTTGTGTTGTCTTTTGCATCCGGTCTCACTCGTCCCTTCCCGTTGCCCGTATCGAGTTCCGACGCTCTCACACGTGCCCGTGGCTTCCCGGAGTCCTTCTTTCGTGTTTGGCCGTGTAACGTTTCTGGAATGGCGTGAGACTTGTCGTGCGATGTTGTTTTGGTACGTGTAACCCGCCTGTCAAGTTTCGTCGCGTTTGGAGTTCGTTTGGTACCCCAACTGGTAACCTCATGGGCTAAAAGTACCTCCTCTTTGATGCCCAAGACCCCCTCAACAACAGCCCAACAACCCAGCTCAACCCTTCCCATCATCTCGGCCATTGAATTGTGATCGTGTGGCCGAAAACCGCTCCCCATTTGGAGTCTCCTAACTCCTTGTGCCTATAAAAATGTCCACCCCTCCATTTTCGTCAAAACCCTAGTCTTCTTCCTCCTCCATCCCTTTTTTTTCTTTTTTTCCCGTTCCCCGCAGATCCACCGCGCGCCGGACATGTCCGCCGGCGCCGGACACGTCCGTTGCCGCCCCCTCGACCAGTGGCAGGCCGCCACGTGGCCATCCGCTCCTCCCGCCGCCGCGGCCCGCGGGGCCCGAGGCCGGCCCGCCCGAGCCCGCGCGCCTCCGCGGCTCCGCCCACGTCGCACTCCCTCCGCCTGTAGCCCGAGCCGCCGGTGCCCTGTCCCCGTTCCGCCGGGCGAGGTGAGCGCCGCCGCCGGCCCAGTTCCCCGTCGCCTCCGGAGCTCGCCGCCGGCCCTCGCAGAGCTGCCACCGTCGGGCCGTGCCTGCCCCCGTGCTCCGCCGCCCCTCGCCGGAGGGCCGAGGCGCCGCCGCCGCCGTTTCCAGTCCGGCGCCCACCGCCGAACCGCCGCTGTCGAGGCCGCTGGATCGTCCTGATCCAGCAGTTCGCTAGATCCAGCGGGAGCCCTAACGGGTCCCGATCCACACCCGCAACCCGCTTTGACCCGTGGACCCGCAACCCGTTGACCTTGAGGTTGATATTTTTTCCCTAAGTCTTTTAGTTATTTCTTTGTCTGATGCACTTTTGTGATGATGATAACTTCTCCTGTGTTTGTCCGATTTGTTCATATAATATGTCAAAATGATCGTGGTGACATGTACTATATTTTATTCCATTGTGTCATGCATGTTTGAGTGCATCTAGATGTCTTAATCTTCATGACAAGGGTGCTACTTGTTATAAACTGCTGCTATTAGTTGTTTTCATGCCATGTTTGAGATGTGATAACTTGATGCATGTTTATCCAAATGAAGCAAATGATATGTCCACATGTTCATCATGAGATGCTCTACATGTTAGTTGCTATAGGATGCATGATAGAATTCATATTGCCATGTTTATCTCCATTGCAAAAGTGCATGTGGCTGTTAGGTTTTTAAACTTGTTACGAGATGCCTAGATGAGGAGCTCGTTGCTATTGATGTGGTTGTCCCCATGTTGCATGCTTATATGCTTTGGATTCCCCATCATGTGTCCTTTGCTGTGGTACAAACCACTTGCCATGTTATGATTTGAGGTGACTTAAACATGCTCACAAACATGCCATGATAATATTGTTGTTTTAACACTTAGTGAAATTTCACTAAGTCTGGAATCTGTAATATCCTGATGCCATGTTTGCTTGTTGTCCTAGGAAAATCCATGATAGTTTTGGGGTGGCTATTGATCATTCATTGTTGTATATGTTGTTGTCTATCCATTCATGCCCTCACATGCTCATTTGGGTTGCTTTAGCATATTTAACTCTTGTTCCCAAGTTGCTATAAAATATTGCTGTCAGGGTTTTATTGTCATGATCAAAATGTTGTAGCTTGTTGCTATTGATCCATGCCTCCTATGGATATGCCCCAATGGAGTTGTTTGCTGTAGAATATGTCTACTTCATGTCCATGCTTCTTGTCACCATTTTTGAGTGCTGTAGAGTATATATTTCTTGCTCCGAAGTTGCTATGTGGCTGTTAATTTCAGCTTTACATTGTTTATTGTTTCGGGTGTATCTTTTAGCCCGTTGCTCCGTTTTGGGTGAGTCCTACATGAAACTTGTGTGGTTTTGCATGTAGATTCATAATATCATCTTGTTATCATGTTTTGGAGTATTTTGCTTGATGTTTGGGTGCGTCTTGCACCGTTGCCATGCTTATCTTGTCTTGATCATATCTTCTAGACCGTAGCTCCGTTTTAAACGAACTTTATATGAAACATGACTAGAATTTCGTGTAGATTGTCATGGTGCATGTTAACTTGCTGTTTAACAACTTTCACTTAAGGTTTGTTCAGATCTGGTCTAATCTCAAACTATGCATATGAGGACTTACCGGTTTTGTCTTAAGTAGTTTCCGGCCTCATTTAAACCTGTTGTTTCTTGTGTTGTTTCTCTGTGCTTCCTACCTTGCCATGTTTTGCATCCTAAATAGACTTGTCTTCCTTCCTACTTGCTAGAGTAAATTGTCTTGCTCTTGTACTGTTTCTCTGTGTTTCCTATGTGGTCTTGTTGTGCATCCTAAGTGCATCTGCAGTGCTTCCTTAGTGCATCAGCCATGCATCCTGTAGTTTGCGCATTGCACCTTGTTTGATTTCGTGCCTCGTGTGTTCTTGTGTTGAGTAGAGCCGGAAGCCGGGACCGAGTACGAGAACGAGGTTACTACCGAGATTGAGAACGAGGAGCCCTCTTACGATCCCATCGACGACTTGACAGGCAAGATGACCTGACCCAGATATCATTACTATCTTTGCCTATTGCTAGAAGTCTCGCTCTTTAGCTTATTTCCTCGATGCCCATGTTTTTCTGTCAGCCTCCTATTGTAACCATGAATCAGTCTAACCACCCAACCTATGCAAACCTTTGATTGGCTACGTAGGCTTCGCTCAGCCCCTCTTATAGCTTTGCTAGTTGCAGGAGAAGATTTGAAGATTCTTGCTTCATGTTGAAGCTTGTTGGGATATCACACTATATAAACTCTTTAATGAAATCATCTATATATTGGTAATGGGTGGAAGGCTAAGCCTCTTGCTTGGTGTTTTGTTCCACTCATGCCGCCCTAGGAACCGTATAAACCGGTGTTATGTTCCTTGATTTTGCGTTCCTCACGCGGTTGGGGTTATGGGACCCCCTCGATAAACCGCTTAGCGCTAAGTCTTTTCCAGCAAGTCCCAACATTGGTACTATTTGCCTAAACAACTAAAAACTTGCATAGGGAGTAATTAACCCTCTTCTTAATCAACAACTCGGGCAAGTGCTCCACATGAGTGTTGGTCCAAACTGGGGAGTCTGCGGGGCCACCTCGTGGAAACTCAAGGGCTGGTAAAAACCTGTAGAATCGCCCATCCGGTCGTGGCTTGAGACTAGATACGCGCGGCTACTATCAGGGTGTCGGCACGCCGGGAGGATTTGCTAGATTAGCCTTACCTTAGTCGGAGTATCTTGAGCACGGGATTCCGAGGATACTCGGGCCTTCCCACCTTGGAGTTGCGACTCCGCGGATCGTGGTCTTGTCATGGGCCAAGTTGGAACACCCCTGCAAGGTTTTGAACTTTACAAAGCAGTGCCCGCGGTTATGTGGCAGATGGGAATTTGTTAATATCCGGTTGTAGAAAACTTGACACCATGTTCAGAACACACTACCAGCGTGAGTACCGTGACAGTCATTTTCTGAAAGGGGTTTGGGAAGTGAACACGGTGGGGTTATGATTGACGTGCTTAGTTAGGATCACTTCGTGATCACCTTATCGCTCGTGGCACTTCTCTTCTCGCTCTTATTCCGTAAGTTAGTGCTAGTGCAGCTGCAGCCTTTTATTCTTTCTTCAGCCTTGTTCCACACCCAAGGCTTAGATAGTTCTTCTACCCGGGAACGGGATTGCTGAGTCCTCTGTGGCTCACAGATTCTACACCACACCAGATGCAGGTACCATGGTGAGCTACTCAGGTGATGGCACCGAGCTATACTGGGAGTACGATGAGGAACGTAGCCGTTACTATGTGCACTATCCCGATGATCAGTACTGGTTTCTACTAGGGGCGATTCGGACCTGTGGCTTTATGTTTGGTATCTTTCATTTGGATCTTCACCCGTAGACGGGTTGTGATGTTATTTGAATGATGATTTGCTATGTAATGAATTGTGTGACGTGGCGAGTGTAAGCCAACTATCTCTTTTGACTTTTCATCCCCATTTTTACATGAGATGTGCAAAGATACCGAACTTGAGATCATTCCAGAATGGGCTTATACCTTTAAGTCGTGCCTCGACACGTATGAGGTATAGTCCCATCCTGGGCATTACAATGTTGTGATGAATCTAATGATCTTTCCAGATGTAAATGTTTTTCTCCACATATACCTGGCCAAACTTTTTTGAGGTTTGACTTTTCAAAACATCCATATGCTTATGGTCGTGAGAGAGTCCCTAACTAGAGAGAGAGAGAGAGAGAGAGTGTGAAAGAGAAAGAGTGAGTGAAAAAACTGTGTGTGCGTGTGTGAAAGAGACATGGACAACCCGTGATAAAAGTCGAGAAAAAACGTGTGTGTCTTATGCAAACATATCACACATGCATCTTCGACAACTGAAGCAATGTGAGGAGATAGTGTGTGGTTGTTTGCAACCGAGAGAGCAAGACCCATAGCACGTGGCCAAGAGGGGTCTCACAAACAAGGGAGAGAGGTCGAGAGAGACGTACGGAGAAAATGCAGACATGGGGAGGAGAGAGTGTCTGTTTGTCATAGAGAGATCCCCTGGAGATCGTGATGGGACTACATGGGTGGGAGATCGATTGACAAGGTGTGTGCGCTATAGAAGATACCCTGAGAGATATCGAGATAGACGTATGGATGGAAGGAGACAATACGTGTGTTCCTGATGGCTAGTGAGAGATATTAATACTTAGCGGGGGGAGTGCTTGCGCCTATGATGGAGTGAGGGATTATGGTACTTATTAGGGGGGTGCGTGTTACATAGAGAGAGAACAAGGGCGGAGAGTGTTGGATGGGTCTATATGTATAGCTCGAGCGAGACATGTGTATGTGTGAACCAGGGAGATATAAAGTTTGAGAGAGATTGAGGCTCCCCGATAAGGCTGAGTGGTGCGCCAAATAGCTGAGAGGGGGAAAGAGATATTCCATCCACTCGATAATGCAGTGCATTTAATTTTTTTAGAAGTCAAACTTTGGAAACTTGGATTAGGTTTACACAAATGTTATTCATATCTTCAATAGCAAATATACATCATACGAAACTACATCTCATGGTGAATCTAATGGTATATGTTTGTCGTTCCAGATGTAATTGTTTTTCTCCATGTACATGGTCAAACTTTGTGATGTTTGACTTTTCAATAAATCAATATGATATGGACCGAGGAGAGTGCCTAAGTCGAGAGGGATCAAGTGCGTGTGAAGGAGAATGAGTAAGTATGCAAAAAGAGTATGTGTGTGAAAGACAAGTGACAACAAACGATAAATTAGAGAGAGTGTGTGTTTTTTCGTTTCTTAGGCGAACATATCACGCATGCATCTCCGAGATAGAAAAGCGATGCGAGGAGATACACGAAGATAACTAGTGTGTGATTGTTTGCAACGGAGAGAGACACCCCTGTAGCACATGTCCAATAGAGGTCTGGCCAATAAGGAACAAAGGTCAAGAGGGACACATGGAGAACATGGACGCATGGGGAGGGCGAGAGGGTGTGTTTGTGATAGAGAGACCCCCTCGAGATCGTGAGGGGACTATATGGGTGGGAGATCAAGGGAGGTGCGTGCGCGATAGAAAGATGCCCCGAGAGAAATCGAGATAGACCATGCACATGTTTGTGATGGAGACTAATATTAGCTAGTCATATACGTATAGGGGGGACTGCGTGTGCCTACAATTGAGTGAGAGACCATCATACTTGGCTAGCTAGGCATGAGATTGTGTCTGTGTGCGTGTGAGATGGAGAGAGAATGAGGGAGAGAGATAGAGTTTTAGATGGGCCTATCGAGTGCGACTGAGATATGCATGTGTATGTGTGACCCAGGTAGATGGAGAGTTTGAGAGAGAGGGGGAAGAGCTCCGAGACGACAGCGTGGTGCGTGAAAGAGTTACGGGCAACGAGCCAATGAATTTGTGTGCGTACGATGAGTGCACCCAAGATATCTAGCTTGGACTAGAGAATCATACATAGTGTGCGAGAGAGGCCTATAGATGGAGTATATATGCATGCGAACTAGAAAGAGCCCCCCACGCACACACACAAAGAGAGAGAGATGGAGAGAAAGAGAGAGGACCAACAAGGTTTGTGTGTTGGATGCGTGCGACAGAATTGAAGATTGTCGGAGAGAGAGAGAGAGAGAGAGAGAGAGACGGAGAGAGAGAGTGAGAGAGAGAGAGAGAGAGAGCAGGAGTCTGGGAGAGGGTGAGGTCGCGTTTTATGCATCAAAAAATGATATAAACCATGTTTCGATATAAACTTGCATTCAAATATTTAAATTGGAGAACATGTTGTCTGCAATCGACACATGAACGTATATATGCGTATATCAAACAAGTTCATTAATTTGACTTTCAACATGTTCATGGATTACTATAATACTGTACAACATGCTACTCGATTGAGGTGTTCAATTTTGGATTTATTTCACTATTTTGACCTCGTGAACGAGATATTTCATTTTGGGTTTGATTCCCGTTTTTGAGTGGGTCAACTATTTGTCATATAGTAAATTGCAAGCAACGAGCATGTAAAAACACATTACTCCCAAGCATCATCTCTCCATCTAAAAAAGAAGTGGGAAGCTAATATTTCTAAATTTGATTCAAATCGACTTGGTAAGGTAGACGTGGATGCTCGTTCTCCCAAATTTTGAAAGAACCATTAAACATCCTCTGCTCGATGGAATTCGCTCGAGCAAATAAATGTGAGATGTGAAATTACCGTCCTATGTCAGAGACACATTAATTGGCCGGTTCTGCATCGAGGGTAGGATCGTAACTTCATCCATGTGCGCCTTCTCCTCGGCCGAAATGACATGTGATGAATAATTCATAAACCATGTTCGGCAAAACACGCTCTCCTCGCCCGAAATAGCTCGAGCCCACTATTTCAAAACACGCTCTCCTCGCCCGAAATTGCTCGCGCCCACTATATTTCAAAACATGTCCTCCTCGCCCGAAATCGCTCCCGCCCACTATTTGGGGAGAAGCAAAGTTACCCTACTATCACCGGCCCTCAGTACACAGACCCAAGCCGGGAAGCCTAAAGGCAGGGGTAGAACTGTAACTCCCCCTCACATTTCAGACAAATGCATCCGTAAAACATGGTTCCACTCCCCTCCCAATCCCCCCCAATCATACCTCGTGCGCGCCAAATCACCTTCTCCCCGGAAGCTCCCTTCTCCCGAGCCACGAAACCTCAGACCCTCCTCCATGGCGCCCCCACCGCACCAATTTCACAGCCGGCCTCCTCCCTAATGTTGGAGACGTTGTCATTTGCCTTCGTGCACTGGGCCATGTGCCTCTTACTCCGTGCTGCTGTAGCTGCCTCGACGACCGCCGCGTGAACCGTACCGGAGCCGATTCACCCCCGCCGTTGTTCACGGCGCCAGAGCGGCTCCAACTTCGGATTCGTCTAGAGTCCCGGCGCTGCTTCCCCATATCCGTCGATCGTCGCGACATCATTGTTTCCCTACTACTGGTGGCTACCGCAACCGTGCCGGCCTCACGGACTCGGCAGCTGGACCTGCCTACTTCACCATGCCGCCAGATAGGTCGCACCCTCATCTCAAACCACTTTACTTAGGCATCAGTTGTCTGAATTTTTATTCTGGCCCAATCGATTCCCAATGGGAAGCAGCACCCCTCGAGGCGGCGGAGCTCCTAGGCTGCTGGTTGGCTGGTGTCTACCGTAAGGGTGCGGGGCCGCAAGTTCGCCGCGGAAGTAGCGCTTAGATGGCTATCTTAGAGTTGCGTGGGTTCAAGGTACTGCCGCCGCCGCATCTAGATGACGGGGAGTCTTTGTGGATTGGCCTGAAGGCGACGCAACCATGGCAGTGCGGTGGGGCGGGGACCGGGTTTTGGCCAGCATCACGGACGGCGGAGGCAAGCTGCTCTGCCGTTGGTCGCTGGCTCTTCGGGGAACATTCCTAACAGTGTCATCCGGGAGGCACAAGACGGCTATCAAGCCATCCGGCATAGATCGGACATTACCAAAATAAAATAAAATCGTGTGACCCCAATTTAGTCTCAGTCAACAGACGTGTGACCACTCTCGTACCTTGTTGTTGATCTCTTAGTGTATTTCTTCAGATCAAAGAGATGTGTCGTTCTTAACATTATGCGTTATCTGCATCTTCAGCCACACCATCTTCCGACTCACTGCAGCTGCTCCAACAAGGGAAGCATACACCAGAAGGGAGCTATAGTCCCCACTCAACAGTTCCCTACATCGAATGCGCGTGCCCGACATGGACAGCCACAACAACTGCAGGGCCATCGACAAGTCAGCACATGATGCTCACTCCTATGGATGGCGGCCAGATAGGTTGTACCCTCATTGTCGGGGTATTTGGATCGACACCTATGGGATCACAAGAATCCCTACTACGGTTGCGGGGCACGGGGTTGAGAGAAGAGCAGATCTAACGGTGAGGACACGGTTCCTTTACCCAGGTTCGGGCCGGAAAGATGCGTAAAACCCTACTCATGCTTTGGTGGATTATATGTTGGTGTTCTTCAGCTAACGAGGAGCTCCAAGAGAGTCGCGAGGAGTTCTAAAAAGCCGAATCCTCCTCCTGGTCGCCTTGAGCCTCCTTTTATAGGGAAAGGGGTTGCCAAGTGGCACACAGGAGGTGGAAAGCGTACAGTGATGCGAGGTTATCCCTCGCATTACAGGACGAGGTGCATTTAATGCGCCCAGCTTAGGTGTCCTTGCTTTATCGGGGACGGGGGGAGACGTCCGTCTTGTCTGTTGCCGCTCCTCCTCGTGTTGACACGCGCCCCGGCCATCGGCGCCTGAGGTGCCATGTAGGCAGACATGCAACTGAGGTGGCGCAACGGCGAGTCTCCATGAGGATCTATGGGTTGCCACGCAGGAGCCTGTCCAGCTGGTTGGGTCGGTAGCTGCGTGGGTCGGTGGAAACCCAGTTGATGCGGGCCTGATGGTGGCCCCGTGGGTGTCCTCGGAAAGGGCCTTGTCGGGGGGCCCGACAAGGGTCTTGCCGTGGCGCCTGCTGTCATCCCCGGCAAGGTGCTTGCCGGGGGCCTTCTAGTCCTCCTTGGTTGGGATCCCGCCAAGGGTCGTCGTCTTCTTAACTTGCATCTGATCTTGAATGTCTTCACAAAGATCTGCATGCCACCACAGGGATATCTCCCGAATCCTCGCCCCATGGGGGCGGTGGACTCAAGGGTGATTCGCTCCGCAGGCGCGGGGCGAGCTGCCGCGACAAGGGTCTTGCCGGGGCTGCCAGGGCCGGACCCGGCAAGGATCTTGCCGGGGGAAGCCGCTTCGTCCCTTTGCTCTTTGTGGTCTTGTTCTTGGCGTCGCTCCAGTCTCCATCGAGCTTCAGTCTTGCCCCGGCTTGCACCCCTTGCCATGCTTGGTGCGGTGGCGCCGTGGCTCAGACTGCCCGTGCACAGTCATAGAGGTACAAAAAGTGTACCCCTCTTTTTGTACACCGACAGGAGCCCCGGGCCTGGGCCACACATAAGCGCGACACGTTGTTGGGCCAGGCCCAGAACGGTGCGCGGGCAGGCGGGGTGGTTTTCACCGTGGTAAAATTTCCGCGCGCTGCGCCTCCCATGACTCGCGCGCGCGGCGCGGGGTGGAGGGGCGTGCGTGACGTGGGTGGCATGCGTGGGGTGGTTTACGCAGGCATGCGTCACGTCGCAGTAAATGCGAAAGGAGGCGGCCCGCGCCTTCCCCATAAACAGGGGGAGGTGCGGGGGCGTGGCTCGCTGACTGGATGGGGCCGAGGCACGGTCTGCTAGGCGTCCACTCCCCACATCGCGGGGTGGGGAGAGGTCGCCTCACCCGTCCCTTCGGTCCTATGGGTTCGCCACGTGCCTCCCATGCATTCGTGGTGGCGAGCGGTGGAGGCGGGATACCGAGTCGTCGTTGGTTGGGGCGGCGGGTCGGTCACAGCCGCTCTTCGCCTTCTGTGTCTTGATTGGCCGAGCGGGGCGGTCGAGCTCCAGCCCCGCCCCTTTATAAAGGGCGGAGGAGGGGGGGGGCGGTGCCTCGCACTCCTCCATCTTCTTTCTCCTTCTGCTTCTGCTCCTTTCTTCTGTCCGGCATGAAGAAGGAAAACCCCGGCTCCTCAACGGTGGCGGCGAGGGTCGCTGCTCGACGACGCGTCCCCCCTTCTCCTGCACCCGCAGTGGCCGAACCAGCCACGAGGGGAAGAGGGAGGGGCGGGGCCGTGGGCGAGGCCGGGGTGCTCGGGGAAGAGGAGGACGGGGCGGCTCGCCGGCCCCGCCCCCGCCAGCAGCTCCTCCTCCAGTGGAAGGTCATGTTGGAGATGACCCCTGTGAGTTCTTCATTAGGATGCGGGGGTCGCCGCGCCGTCGCCTTCGTCTCCTGACTCTGTTTGCGCGGGAGATGGAGGTGAACCCGCCGGAGTCGCTGCGGCTGCACATGAGGGATTGTGGGATCAGTGGCCCGCGGGCCCGCGTCGACTTCCCTGCCCCTCATGTGATGTATCTTCGCCAAGGATGGAAGAGGTTCGCTCGCATCCACAGCCTGACGGATGGGCTCACCCTCCACTTCAAGTTGATGGGGGATGGCCACCTCTATCAAGGTCTTCGGGCACCTCGGGACTCGCGCGAGGTGCTGCATGGAGAGCTCCTCTGATGACGAAGACTCCTCCTCGAACGAGGGTGACGAGGAGGACAGCGACAACGACGACGAGGGCGGGGGACGGTAGGATGACGGGTCCGACTAGGTGTCGGGCGCCGCTCCTGGTGGCACCGGCGACCCCATCATCCACGTCGCCGGCTCCGTGAACTTCTCGGGGCCGTCTTCTTGGCGGCTGGCGTAGGGAGGCTGCGGAAGAGGAAGAGGAAGAAGGCGGGCAGCAAGGTTGTCATGTCGGAGTACGCGGGCACCGACGCCTTCGTCTCCTACTGACGTCCTGCCGCCTCGTCTTCGAGCTCAGTCTCCGGCGCCGTCATCACCGTCCAGCCCTCGGGAGGCCGCCGAGATGCCTTCTCGATGTCTTCTGCCACCCGTAGCTCGCCTAGGTGCCCCTTTTGCCCTTCTCGCCTCCTTGACCTACCTCCTGAGGAGAGGGCCAAGAGAGGCATTACAGGCATCTTATCTCTTTTTAGTCTGTAAGCCTTCGGGCATCTGTTAAGTTTAAAACTTGTAATCCCCTTATTCATGTTTTTCATTCCCTATGGACTGTACCTGAATGGAATGTTTTTAATGAAAAAGGAATGTTTGCCGGGTCATTTGTTCGTAGGTAAAAACCCACAACAGGGAATAAATCCCTGATATCCTTAAGATAAACATTTTCTCGCCCGGCAACAGGCCCTGCCGTTTCCCTACTTCGCTCGACCTTTCTTACGCCCTTGGCGGAGGCAGGGATGAAGCGGGCTCAGGCTCCTCGTTTTATCCTTCAGCTACCGCGACTATTACCAAACCTAGCCCCAGGAACGAGCCTCACGGCCTAGAGTTACGGGAGCATGGTAGCTTAAGGAAAAGAATGAGGTTTCACATACCTCAGCCCATAATGGAATGCATGATAAGGGATAAAGGACTAATCTGAAGCTGCAGCCCCCGGCAACCCTGGTCTGCCGCAGGCGAATTCTTGCCCTTGTAGCCTCCGGCAACACTGGCTTGCCGGGGCCTAGGCACTGGTCTTTTTTTCTTTCCTTCCTCCAAGTGGCTTCGGCAAGGATGTCTGTGCGTCCTGAAAACCAAGGAAGATAGAGGAAAAGACAAAGACTCAACCTCTAAGCAAGGGGTTAGCCGCTGCAAAGCACTATCAACCCTAACCAAGGACGAGACTCGACTCAGCATGCATGCTATAACTTAGGGCGCCAGCGCTTCATTTATTTATGCTCAGGGTCTGTGCCTGGCTTTGTACAAAGGGTTACATGCCTTGCCGGCAAGGCTCGTACAAAAGGGTGGCTTGCCGGGGGCCCGGCAAGCCGCGCCTTATGGGTAAAACTTGCGAAGATGCTCGATGTTCCAGGAATTACTCACCGGAACGGCATCCTCGGTCTCCAGGCGGACAGCGCCAGGCCTGGTGACTCGTATTACCCGATAAGGGCCTTCCCACTTCGGCGTCAACTTGTTCGTATTCCTGGCCGATTGAACGTGCTGGAGAACAAGGTCGCCTTCCTCAAAGCTTCGGGCATGAACCTTGCGGCTATGGTAGCGGCACAAGGCTTGTTGGGAGCGCTCTGCTCTCACAGCCGCCCGAAGACGATCTTCCTCAAGGAGCATTGCGTCGTCTTGTCGCAATTGCTCTTGCTCAAGCTCATCATAAGCGACCACTCGAGGTGACCCATATATGAGTTCCGTGGGGAGAACTGCTTCTGCCCCGTATATCAGGGCAAAGGGCGTCTGGCCGGTGGCTCGATTTGGCGTCGTCCTGATCGACCAAGGAACCGCCGGCAATTAATCAATCTAGCGCCTCCCGCTCTTGTGCAGCCTATCAAAGGTCTTTGTCCTTAATCCTCGCAGCACTTCAGCATTTTCCCTCTCTGCTTGACCATTGCTTCGGGGGTGAGCAACGGAAGCGAAACAGACCTTGCTGCCGAGGTCTTGGGTATATTGCATGAAGGTGCGGCTTGTAAACTGCGTGCCGTTGTCGGTGATGATCCTGTTGGGTACACCAAAACGGCACACTAGTCCCTTGAAGAACTTGACGGCTGACTGAGCTGTGACCTTCCTTACTGCCTCCACCTCTGGCCACTTTGTGAACTTGTCGATTGCGACGTACAAGTACTCAAAACCCCCGATAGCGCGGGGGAAAGGGCCCAGTATGTCGAGCCCCCAGACCGAGAAGGGCCAGGAGAGAGGAATGGTTTGAAGGGCTTGAGCTGGTTGATGAAGTTTCTTCGAATGGAATTGGCACGCTTCACACCTGGTGACCAGCGTCGCCGCATCCTGGAGGGTAGTGGGCCAGAAGAAGCCTTGCCGGAATGCCTTGCGGCAAGGGCTCTCGACCTTATGTGGGATCCACATATGCCTCCATGTATCTCTGCCAGCAGCTCCAGTCCTTCCTCTCGAGGGATGCCTTCAATTTCACACCGTTCGGTCTCCTTCTGTACAGGACGTCATCGACGAACTGGTACATGGCAGACCGACGGGCTACTTTCTCCGCTTCTTCCTACTCCTCAGGAAGTTCCCCAGTATAAAGGAATCGGACGGTATGCTGAGCCTACGCTGGAGCCTGGGGCTCGACGGCGAGGACTAAAGTCATTTCCTCCACCAAGGGAGTGGCTATCTCGACGGCAAAAGCTTGACGCTCCGCCGGAGTTAGCCCTCCGGTGGCGGGCTCAGTGTCCCCGGCAACATCCTTGCCGGCGGCTCCGGGGAGCTGATAACCCTCAACCGTAAGGGATCGAGATAGTCTTCGCGGGTAAGAATAACCCAATTTATTGATTCGACACACGGGGAGCCAAAGAGTATTTATAATCTTTAACAGTTGAGTTGTTAATTCAACCGCACCTGAAATATACTAACTTGCAACAAAAGATAAGTGGTAACAGTGATATGATAGTGATGATAGTAATAGTAAAAGTAAACAGCAAAAGTAAATAGCAGTAGTAAATGGCAAAAGTAGCAACTAGTGACAAGCAAGGTTTAAAATACTGTAGGCTAGGGAGATGGATGGTTGGGCGTTGCATGGATGAGATAGTTTCTAACTCGGGGCACGGCACATGGAAAAGTAATGATCATCTAGGCAAATATCAAACATTAGGCATGTATCCCGTATGTAGTTGTACGTGCTTGCAATAAGAACTTGCACAACATCTTTTGTCCTACCATCCCGCTACGAACGGGGCCAAAAGGAACTAATGGATATTAAGGTGCTCCTATCAAAGAGCACCGGAATAAAGCAATGAACTCAATGGATACATGTAATCCTCAAACTACGGGCCATCCCCTTTGGTGTCCCAAGCTGTCACTTTTGGGATCGCCGGTTCCGAACCGTAACAGGTGCATACAACTCATAGATAGGATCAAGAACACAAATATATTCATGCAAACACATATGGTTCAGATCTGAAATCATGGCACTCGGGCCCTAAGTGTCAAGCATTAAGAATAACAAGTTGTAGCAAAGATGATAAACACCATACTAGATGATAGGCAACATGCCCCCAACAATGTGACGAACTATTACATGATCTAACTCATCCAATCCCTACCATCCCCTTCGCCTACAGCAAGGGAATTACTCTCACATGAAGGGGGAAGTCATGGAAGGATGATGGAGTGGTGATGATGATGACGATGGCGACGATCTCCCCTCTCCGGAGGCCAATCAGCCTCCAGATTAGCCCTCCCGAAGAAGAACAGAGGGTGGCGGCGGCTCCGCGACGAGAAACAGCGAAAGGACTTCTGATCTGGGATTTTTGCGTCGGGAGGAAAAATACGGGCTAAAGTAGGGCACCAGGGGGTGTGGGGCCCACCCAGGCGCCCCCCCGGCGCGGCCCAGGGGGGGGGCACGCCCACAGGGCGCCTGGGCACCCCCTGGCCCCCCTCTGGCCCCACTTCTGGCATTTTGTTTCTTCGGGTGCGTGGATTTTTCTGAGATGCTTAAAAATCCGTTTTCCTGCACACAAATAAACCATACAGGCAGTTCTGCTGAAAACAGCGTCAGTCCGGGTTAGTTTAGTCCAAATCATGCAAGAATGAGGTCAAAACAATATCAAAAGTGTTTGGAAAAGTAGATACGTTTGAGACGTATCAACTCCCCCAAGCTTAGCATATTGCTTGTCCTCAAGCAATTCAGTTCAACGAACTGGACGCGACAATTAAAACTTTGACAAACTCTTTTGCTTCATTAGATGTATATAAGCATGTACTACGAAAAGAGTTCAGCAAGTATTAAAACAATACTTATGAGAACAATGCAAGGAGCAATCCTTCTTTCGAGTGACCAGTCATAAATAATTAAGAGTAAACAATATATTACCGAAAATCAAGACAAGATCACATTGCACATAGCTTGAGCATATTAAGGTGGTATCTCGCTAGCCTCCATGAGTGAAGCAAAACATAAATGCAGAGACTCCTCCAGAGTTTTAAAGGAGACTAGAACTAGGAATTTCAGAATAAATCATATCACAAGTATGCAGAAGACAATGTAATACTTTGGGACAATGCACATTACACTCAGAATGACAATTATGCTCTCCTAGTCAGTGCTTTGAAGAAAGAAGATGAGACTCTCGAACCGTGGCTTTTATTGGCAAGGTTGAAAACCCGTGATCGGAAACAAAAACTAAACATGTACCAGAGCTCTTGGTTTTAAAAACAGAAGTAAATATGTTTTTGAGAGGTGCATAATTCGTCAACGAATGCTAGCAGATAACTCAATCACCTTTTAAGCCAGACAAGTTTCGAGGAACGGCTCCCGCATGAGGACGATCACATCCTCTTAATCTCCTTTGTTTATCACTGCCAAAGTTTTCTGATTTCTCATGAACAAAGCGTGAAGGAGGGTTCATTTGTTATATTATCTTTTTGAGCTGGGCGCACTCAATGCCAGTTCCTTTTCATATTAGTGGTTCGCACATTATACATGCAATCCAGGGGTGAAACTTGTCCAACTTAAAGGGATCATGAATTAACTACTACTTCCTCATGAGCTAAAACATAGGCACACAAAGAGAAATGCTTTAGATTAATTTCCAGATGGTGCATGAATGTGTTCGTTAGGAATGGCAGGTAAATACCATGTATAGGAAGGTATAGTGGAATCATATGGCATAACAGGTTTAAAGGTTTTAGATGCACAAGCAGTCATTCCGCTTAGTACGGGTGGAGGTTTAGCAAAAGACTGGGAAGCGACCAACTAGAGAGCAATAACGGTCATAATCATGCAGAGCGACAAAGCAACATTGAACCGGGCATGAAAGTGATATAACTATTCTAAAACTCAAAGATCATCAAGGCAAAGTAGACTTTTAGTCTTAAACATGTGTAAGCATGTGCCAAGTCAATCCAAAAATTCTCTAAAGGGAAATGCCACCTCAGTATGCCAGACTATGAACAGTGTGATGCATGTAGATCATTTCAATAACACATTATATACTCTAGTTATTGCAGACTAGCCACAAGGAAAGCATGAACCACTGGAATAGCATTGTAAACATAGCACTATGTCGCTACAAGCTGGTCTCTAGATCATAAGTACAGGCATATGTACAAAAGTAGAAACAATAAGAGTTCATACCGGTCTTCCTTGTTGCTTCCTTTCAGTCGATCTTCGTCATTACTGCTTGTCACTTGCACGATCGAACGTAGGAAATATAATCAAATGCCACCACAGACGCGAGCTGATCTCTGAAAACAAAGCAAACTAAAGAGAGAAAGGAAATATTTTTGGGTTTTTCAAAAGTTGAACAAAAAGCAAAAGAAAAAGAAAATCTTTTTGTTATTTTGGCAAATAGAGAAATAAAGAAGAACGGGCAAAAACTTCAAAAAGATCAAAGTGAATCAAACGGATAATACAATGAAAAAGTGAGAAGGGCACGTACTCCCCCAAGCTTAGGCTTTTGGCCTAAGTTGGTAGCAGCTACTGCCCCCAGGAACGTCCTGCTCCAGGGGTATGGTGGTGAGACCAGGGGTCGTAGAAGGATGATAGCGCGTACACTGAACTCCTCGGAGTCTCCCACGAGGAAGGTTCTGAGCGCCAAACAGAGGAAGACCCTTCACCAAACTCGGTGGCGGTCTCATCCTGAAAATGTGGTATCTCACCGTGCCTCTCCTCGTCGGGCACAACCCCCTCCATGGGGTTATGGAACTGATGCTGGACCATGAACTCATCGAACTGGACAACATCAAAGGACCATCCGTTCGTGCGAGAAAAATCAAACAAAAGAGGTGCAGGTAGACGGATCTCGCGTTCCGCGGTAGTTCCGAAACGCAAGATATAAACAAGGTTATCAAGTTCAGAGCCCATGGTAACAAACTTATGCCTTTTCATAGCAGCAAGATCAAAGCTTAAATAAGTAAAAGGAGTATCATCAGGGTGTGGGGTGCCTCCAAGATGCTCTAAGATAAGCGTGGCATAAATGCCACCATATAAGTCCCCCTTGTTTCCGTTCATAGCAAGGCGTCGAGCAATTAAGGTACCAATATTATAATCAGACCTCCCTGAGAGGGCTGCTGCCAGGATAGCAATATCCGGAGCAGAAATGTTGCTCGTGTTGTCGCGAGCTAACACCCCTCTAGCAATATAATATGCAAAATACCTGAGGTGAGGAAACAAGATGCAGAGAGAGTTGATGACGATTTTCAGCTCGGAGGGCTGCGTGGCCATCCTTGCCGTCCTCCCAACGTTCGGCACACCTATTACTTCACAAAAATTTCCCAGAGTCATGGTGATAAGATCATTATAAAATTTAAACTCAATAGCACCTGAATCAGGATTATATCTAAAACTGTTAATGAAACCGGAGGTGAGTTTCTGATACTGAGTAACACGGCTCGTGACGAGTCGTGTCAAACCTGCATTAGCACAAAGATTATAAAACTCATCCTTGATTCCCGCAGCTTCCATGAATTCATCACATGGAAATGTCATCGCACGTGCTGGACTTGTGTCTTCCAACAACTCCAGGGGCACATGATCTTCATTATAGCTCACCCAAACAGTCGATGGTTTGCCCTTCCTAACAAACTCATTTCTGAAATTTTTTGCGATTTACAAAAACGAGGATTAAAACAAAGTGAGCTAAGGCAAACTACTCAACTCACTTGCCCAAGGCATAAACTTGCATCAAAACTTGGAAAACAACTTTCTACACATGCATGCAAGCTTATCTCTAAAGCACCATGAACTTCTAAATACTCACAAATGAGGCCACCAATCAAAAATCTAATTGGAGGGGTGGAGGAGTCACATACCAGGGAGTATTTGCTCAAAATTTCAACTCAAATGATGGGTTGTAGAGAGAGATCGAAGAATCGCCCCCAAGAACAGCAAGAACAGCAACAACAAGACCAGAACTCGGGTTTCTGGAAAAAGAGAGAGAGAGGGGAAGAAGAAGTACCTGGAGGGGGGTCCCGTGGGCCCCAGGCGCCCTGTGGGCGCGGCCAGGGGCTGGGCCGCGCCAGCTAGCCGCCTGGGCCACTGGTGGCCCCCCTGGCTGGCCCCAGGACTTTCCGGGTCTCTCCCGTTGTGGAAATTTTTAATATAATTTTTCTGGAATTTTTCTGAAAACTTCACTGTTGAAATTTTTTCGAAGTTCAAAAAGCTGCGAAACTCTTTGAAAACTTGAAGTAGTTAGTAGTATTGTGAAGCTTCAAAAACATAGATACTTGGTACAGCAAGTAGGACAATACTAAAAATAAATGAAAACATAGAAAGCTCAACTTTTTATCCATATAAAACACGTTTACTAGTAAGGTTGATCAAGTCTTACCAACAAACAAGCGATATATAGAGCAAAAAGTATCACCTCCTACAAAGTAATCACTGAACTTTTACCTTGATGGACATTGTCCCTACCATGATAGTTTTGTATTTGTGAGGCACATGTAGTGAACAGTCCCATTCTCCAATTTTCACGGTCTCGATATTCTCTATAGAGTTGAGGGCATGCCTCCTGTCGGTCTTCTTCGGAAAATATATCGTCTATTCTTTATCATTCACATGAAAGGTAACCTTCCCTTTGTTGCAATCAATAACAGCACCTGCGGTGTTAAGGAAAGGTCTACCAAGAATAATGGACATGCTCCCATCCTCGGGCATGTCAAGCACAACAAAATCAGTAAGAATTAAACAATTAGCAACTTCAACTGGAACATCCTCACAAATACCTATCGGAACAGCGGTTGACTTGTCATCCATCTGAAGGGAGATATCTGTAGGAATTAGTTTCTCTAAACAAAGCCTCTCGTAAAGAGAGAGAGGCATAACACTCACTCCCGCTCCAAGATCACATAAAGCAGTTTTGACATAATTATTCTTTATGGAGCAAGGGATGGTGGGTATACCTGGATCACCGAGCTTCTCAGGAATCTTTCCACTGAAAAAATAGTTAGCAAGCATAGTAGATATTGCATCATTAGGAATTTTTCTTTTGTTAGTGACAATATCTTTCATATATTTTGAATAAGGAAGTAACTTAATAGCATCAGTCAAAGGAATTTGAAGAAAAAGAGGTTTAATCCATTCACAAAACTTATTGTAATGCTCTTTTTCTTAGATTTGATGGACTTACCTGGAAAGGGCATGGGTTTCTGTACCCATGGTTCTTTCTCCTTCCCGTGTTTTCTTGCGATGAAGTCTTCTTTAGTGTACCTCTTACGTTTGTCAGGTGCTTCTTCTTCTCGAACTTCAGGCGGATCATTCTTCTCATTATCATTACCTTCAGGTTCAGCACCGTCTTCAGTCTCAGCATCAGAAATAGATACACTGTTGAGATCAATAGCTGGCTCTTCATCTGCATTAGGATCATTAGAATTGTCAGTCTCTTTATGTTTCTTCTTCTTATTTGGAGAGACAACAATTTCTTCTTCCTGCATTTGAGAATCTTGCTTGATTCTCTTCGGATGTCCCTCTGGATAAAGAGGATCTTGAGTACTAGTTCCTCCTCGGGTCTTAATCCCAAAAGCCTGCAGTTTATCTTGTTTGGCATTGTTAGCAAGCAAATCTCTTTGCACATTAGAAATTTGATCAAGCTGAGTTTGAACCATATGAAAATGCTTCACAAGACATTGGACATCATTAACTGTTCTATCTAAAACTCCAAGCAACTTTTTGATAGCAAGGGAATTATCATGCAACTGACTTTCTATCCTCTCATTAAAATGATTCTGTTTCATAATAAAATTATCAAACTCATCTAAACATTGATCAAGAGGTTTACCATGAGGGATGTCACTTGCGTTGAAATCTAAAAGAGAGTGTACTTCTACCATAGGAGGGTGAGTGGTAGGCTCACACAGCTTCTCAATAGGGGGTAGATTCTTCACATCTTCAGCTTTAATACCTTTCTCTTTAATAGACTTCTTTGCTTCTCGCATATCCTCGGGGCTTAGGACAAACATGCCCCTCTTCTTTGTTGGTGGAGGTGGTTCAGGGACGGACCAATCTTCATGATTTTTGGCAATCCTGCCCATTAAATCTTCCGCGTCGTCCGGTGTTCTTTTCCTGAAAACACAATCAGCACAACTGTCCAAATAGGACCTAGATTCATCAGTTAAACCAGCATAGAATATATCAATTAATTCATTCTTAGGAACTCCATGTCCTGGTCTAGCCTGAATCAAACTGCAGTACCTCCCCCAAGCTTTAGGGAGGGACTCATCCTGCAACTGTTTAAAATTATAAATTCTTTGTAAAGCAGCATGTTGCATATGAGCAGGAAAGTACTTATCAACAAAAGAGTGAGCTAAGTCCTGAGGACTCTTAATAGAACCGCATGGGAGTGAATCATACCATGCTTTAGCACCTTCCTTTAACGAGAAAGGAAGAAGCTTGGTCACATAAAAGTAGCGTATCTTCTCATCTGTGGTAAACAGGCTACCTAGCTCACCAAGTTTAGTTAGGTGTGCAATAGCATCATCATTTTCTCTGCCATAAAAGGGGTCAGCTTCAACCATAGGTATAAGTGAAAGATCAACAGAGAAATCAAAATCAGGATCATCAATGCATATTGGAGATGTAGCAAACTCAGGATTAGGAACGGTTTTGTTTTTCAAAGAGTGTTTTTCGAATATTTTCTTAATAGTTTCAGGGTCAGAGCCGGCAAACTATGTCAGTTCCCTGCATAAGTCTTCATCAAGTATATAGTAATCATCATCAAGGAGCCTCTCCTGAAGTTTACTCAATTCAGGAAAATCATAAGTTTCACCAATAGGGTAGCGAGTAACAGGAAGTTCAATTCCATATTTTTCAGCAGCAGCAGTAATTTGTTTCTCAAGAGCATAACCAAGTGAACTAATATCATCATCAAAAGTAGTAGAAGCATCATCAAGTGTATCAGACATAGTAACAGATTCAGTAGGAGCATCATGTGGTGGTGGTGAGGCGAACTTACTCATGACAGAAGGTGAATCAAGCGTAGCACTAGTGCTCGGAGCAATACCTCTTCTTGTAGTGGATCGTAAGATCAGAACCTTGGGGTCTCCTTTCTTACCCATAGTGAATAAAGTGCAGCAGGTAGGATACCTCGAGTAGACTTGTAAATATTGCTATGCTCCCCGGCAACGGCGCCAGAAAACGGTACTTGATAACCCTCAACCGTAAGGGATCGAGATAGTCTTCGCGGGTAAGAATAACCCAATTTATTGATTCGACACACGGGGAGCCAAAGAGTATTTATAAGCTTTAACAGTTGAGTTGTCAATTCAACCGCACCTGAAATATACTAACTTGCAACAAAAGATAAGTGGTAACAGTGATATGATAGTGATGATAGTAATAGTAAAAGTAAACAGCAAAAGTAAATAGCAGTAGTAAATGGCAAAAGTAGCAACTAGTGACAAGCAAGGTTTAAAATACTGTAGGCTAGGGAGATGGATGGTTGGGCGTTGCATGGATGAGATAGTTTCTAACTCGGGGCACGGCACACGGAAAAGTAATGATCATCTAGGCAAATATCAAACATTAGGCATGTATGCCGTATGTAGTTGTACGTGCTTGCAATAAGAACTTGCATAACATCTTTTGTCCTACCATCCCGCTACGAACGGGGCCAAAAGGAACTAATGGATATTAAGGTGCTCCTGTCAAAGAGCACCGGAACAAAGCAATGAACTCAATGGATACATGTAATCCTCAAATTACGGGCCATCCCCTTTGGTGTCCCAAGCTGTCACTTTTAGGATCGCCGGTTCCGAACCGTAACAGGTGCATACAACTCATAGATAGGATCAAGAACACAAATATATTCATGCAAACACATATGGTTCAGATCTGAAATCATGGCACTCGGGCCCTAAGTGTCAAGCATTAAGAATAACAAGTTGTAGCAAAGATGATAAACACCATACTAGATGATAGGCAACATGCCCCCAACAATCTGACGAACTATTACATGATCTAACTCATCCAATCCCTACCATCCCCTTCACCTACAGCAAGGGAATTACTCACACATGAAGGGGGAAGTCATGGAAGGATGATGGAGTGGTGATGATGATGACGATGGCGACGATCTCCCCTCTCCGGAGGCCAAATCAGCCTCCAGATTAGCCCTCCCGAAGAAGAACAGAGGGTGGCGGCGGCTCCGCGACGAGAAACAGCAAAAGGACTTCTGATCTGGGATTTCTGCGTCGGGAGGAAAAATACGGGCTAAAGTAGGGCACCAGGGGGTGTGGGGCCCACCCAGGCGCCCCCCCGGCGCGGCCCAGGGGGGGCGCGCCCACAGGGCGCCTGGGCACCCCCTGGGCCCCCTCTGGCCCCACTTCTGGCATTTTGTTTCTTCGGGTGTGTGGATTTTTCGTGATTTTTCTGGATTTTTCTGAGATGCTTAAAAATCCGTTTTCCTCACACAAATAAACCATACAGGCAGCTCTGCTGAAAACAGCGTCAGTCCGGGTTAGTTTAGTCCAAATCATGCAAGAATGAGGTCAAAACAATATCAAAAGTGTTTGGAAAAGTAGATACGTTTGAGACGTATCAGGAGCTCGGCGGGAAAGTACTTGCCGGGCCCTGACTTCCTCCTCTTGTTCTGCTCTGTTGATGGATCAACGGATGGCTGAGAAAGCTGAAGCACAAAGGTACCTGGTTCCACAGGTAGCTTGAGGGCAGCGCGTTTTGACTGGTAATCGGCGATGTCGTTCTCCACTCGGGGAACGTGCTCCGCCTGTATACCGTCAAAGCGTTCTTCCAACTTTCTCACTTCATCGATGTAGGCCTTCATCAACGGGCTCTGGTAATCTTTGTTGACTTGTTTGATGACAAGCTGCGAGTTGCCCATAACAATGAGCTTCCTGATTCCGAGGTCCGCCGCGATCCTAAGATCAGCAAGCAGCCCCTCGTACTCGGCAGTGTTGTTCGTTGATACCTCCCTAGGGAAGTGCATCTGGACCACGTACTTGAGGTGCTCTTCGGTGGGCGCGACCAGCAGGACGCCAGCCCCAGCGCCCTGTAAGGAGAAAGCCCCATCAAAGTACATGGTCCAGTCGCAACTCGCCTCTTTGCCGAGGAGAGCAGTTTCCTGGACCTCTTCATCAGGCGTTGCGGTCCATTCTGCAACGAACTCTGCCAAGACTCGGCTCTGAATTGTCGAGGTGCTTTCAAACTTGAGGCCAAAGCTGGACAGCTCTAGTGCCCACTCTACAATCCTTCCCGTCGCGTCTGGATTGTGCAATATCCATTGCAGAGGGAGGCGAGTGACGACGGTGATCTCGTGCACCTGGAAGTAATGACGCAGCTTCTTCGAGGCCATAAGAAGGCCGAAGACCAATTTCTGCACACCGGAGTACCTTGATCTAGCCCCCTGCAAGAGGGAGCTAACAAAGTAGACTGGGTGTTGCGTCATTTTCTTCTTCGACAGCACTCCGACCGACTGTGTCACTTCTGCACCAGTGGCACCAGGCTCTGTTGCTGCTATCACCTCATCATCAATTTCTCTCTGCGCCACTAGTGCGGCGCTGACCACCTGGTTTGTTGCCGCTAAGTATAGCAGCAACGGTTCTTGTGGTCTAGGCGCAACCAGTATTGGCGTAGAGGAAAGATACCTCTTCAGATCTTGTAATGCCGCTTCGGCTTCTGGCGTCCATTCCATTGGGCCCGCCTTTTTCAAGTTCTTTCAAAAGGGGGAGGGCGCGCTCGGCAGACTTGGAAATGAATCTGCTCATGGCGGCAACACAGCCAGCAAGCCGACGCACATCCTTGACCCGTTTGGGTGCTTCAATCTGCTCTATAGCTTTGATCTTGTCCGGATTGGCCTCTATCCCATGCTGCGATACATAGAACCCGAAAAGCTTGCCAGACGGAACGCCGAAGACGCACTTCTCAGGGTTCAGCTTGAGATTGATCTTGTGCAGGTTCACAAATGTTTCTTGTAAATCCGGTACAAGGGTTGCCTTGTTCTTGGTTTTGACCACTATATCATCCATATAATCCTCCATATTTCTATGGAGCTGAGGTTCAGAACCAATCTGGACTGCCCTTGCAAACATCGAGCCATCACTCTACAACCCGAAAGGCATTCATACGAAACAGTACGTGCCCCATGGGGTGATGAACGTTGTCTTCTCTTCGTCTTCTCTTGCCATGAAGATCTGGTGGTAGCCGACGTAGGCATCGAGGAATGACAGCAGGTCACACCCTGTCGTGGAGTCGACAATCTGGTCTATGCGCGGTAACGGGAAGGGGTCCTTGGGTCAAGCTTTATTGATATCTGTGTAATCAATACACAGCCTCCACTTCCCATTTGCCTTGCGCACTACCACTGGATTGGCCAACCACGTTGGGTGGAGCACTCCTCTCACCAAACCCGCAGCTTCCAGTTTCCGGATCTCCTCGGTGATGAACTCTTTCCGTTCCAAAGCTTGCTTCCTGACCTTCTGCTTGACGGGCCGCGCATGAGGGTAGACATCAAGGTGGTGCTCAATCACCTTCCTGGGAACGCCGGGGATGTCGGATGCTTGCCAGGCAAACACGTCGACATTCGCCCGTAGGAAGGTGACGAGCGCGTCTTCCTATTTTTTGTGAAGGGCGGAGCTTATGGTAAAAGCCCCTCCCGTGCCGTCCTCCTTGACAGAAACCTTCTTGGTTCCTGGCGGCGTAGCCCTTGATCTCTTGTTTCTGCTGGTGGAGCTCTCTGGCACGTCCTCGACGGGAGCGCGACACTCCGAAGAGGTGCGCTTGCCGGAGTGGGTGTCCGAGGTCTCGCCGGTCTTCTTCTTTCCGGTGGAGCTCTCAGGCACGTCCTCGACGGGAGCACAGCACTCCAAAGATGTGCGCTTGCCGGAGTGGGCGCCCGAGGTTTCGCCATTCATCGATTTTCCCCGTAACAGGAGGAAAGTCGAGGAGCAAGTGCGCGCGCGCCAAAGCTTCAGCTGGTGTCAGTGGTAGTGAAACCTGCACGGATCGTGACACGCTTCGACCCCTGGCCGTGTCAGGGAGAGCTCCATCACGATCTCGCGGTTGCCTAACGTCTCCACCAGCGCTTCGGCGGGCGGGCAGGTCTTCTACGTCCCGGGAGTGGCGCTCGGGGCCATTCCCATGGCGACGTCCGGGATCTTCGGGGTGACGACGCCATCCGTCGCGCGCTGCTTGAGAAGAGCGCACTATCGGCGCCGGCGTGGGAGTTCTGGAGGCCCTGGCGTCGCCCTCAGGTGATGCGGCCGCGACCTTGGAAGGCCCCGCACCACCCGCGGAGGGTTGGGCTCCATCTTCGGAACTGGCGGTGTGCGGCCAGTTACCAGGCGCACAAACGTCGCCACCTCCCAAACTCCGGCTATCGGGATGGCGTTGGTGTTCGCGAGAAGCGCCCCGAGTCCTTTCCGTGACTGGTCCGCTGCTCGCCCGCGTCGGGACGGGCTGTCCGGCTTCCGACTGGCCAACCGCCATCATCGTCTTCTTCTTGGGCGCCATGACGATGCAGGAACGCCGAACTAACCGCTAAAGCTGATTCTCACAATTGCACCCCCTACCTGGCGCGCCAAAGATGTCGGGGTATTTGGATCGACACCTATGGGATCACAAGAATCCCTACTACGGTTGTGGGGCGCGGGGTTGAGAGAAGAGCGGATCTAACGGTCAGGACACATTTTTTTTACCCAGGTTCGGGCCGCAATGATGCGTAAAACCTTACTCCTGCTTTGGTGGATTATATGTTGGTGTTCTTCAGCTAACGAGGAGCTCCAAGAGAGTCGCGAGGAGTTCTAAAAAGCCGAATCCTCCTCCTGGTCGCCTTGGGCCTCCTTTTATAGGGAAAGGGGTTGCCACAGTGGCACACATGAGGTGGAAACGGTACAGTGATGCGAGGTTATCCCTCGCATTACAGGACAAGGTGCATTTAATGCGCCCAGCTTAGGTGTCCTTGCTTTATCGGGGACGGGGGGAGACGTCCGTCTTGTCCATTGCCGCTCCTCCTAGTGTTGACACGCGCCCCGGCCATCGGCGCCTGAGGTGCCATGTAGGCAGACAGGCAGCTGAGGTGGCGCAACGGCGGGTCTCCATGAGGATCTGCGGGTTGCCACGCAGGAGCCTGTCCAGCTGGTTGGGTCGGCAGCTGCGTGGGTCGGTGGAAACCCAGTTGATGCGGGCCTAATGGTGGCCCCGTGGGTGTCCTCGGCAAGGGCCTTGCCGGGGGCCCCGGCAAGGGTCTTGCCGTGCCGCCTGCTGTCATCCCCGGCAAGGTGCTTGCCGGGGGCCTTCTAGTCCTCCTTGGCTGGGATCCCGCCAAGGGTCGTCGTCTTCTTAACTTGCATCTCATCTTGAATGTCTTCACAAAGATCTGCATGCCACCACGGGGATATCTCCCGAATCCTCGCCCCATGGGGGTGGTGGACTCAAGGGTGATTCGCTCCGCAGGCGAGGGGCGAGCTGCCGCGGCAAGGGTCTTATCGGGGCTGCCAGGGCCGGCCCCGGCAAGGATCTTGCCGGGGGAAGCCGCTTCGTCCCTTTGCTCTTTGTGGTCTTGTTCTTGGCGTCGCTCCAGTCTCCATCGAGCTTCCGTCTTGCCCCGGCTTGCCCCCCTTGCCATGCTTGGTGCGGTGGCGCCGTGGCTCAGACTACCCGTGCACAGTCATAGGGGTACAAAAAGTGTACCCCTCTTTTTGTACACCGACACTCATCTTACTTGTGTGCAACATTTATGGCTTTGTTATTCATCTAAGCATGGAAAATAGATTATCACATTTCACTGTATATTCATGCTGATCTCTTACGGGTCTTGTTCAGGAGTTAACGTTGTTCCATAGTTCAGCTAAGATACTTGTTCTTTAGGTAACGATGTTCCATAGTTATCATCCATCAGCCAATGCTATCCCACAGGCTGGTGATTATAGTATTATACCACTTCTAGTATTACCCAATGTTGGGGATATCGCTTATCGGGAACTTATCGGTCGACCCATGATAAGAGGTAAATCGGCCAGTTTATTGGCATATCGGCTAATTTATCGGCCGATTTATCTTATCGGTCAGACAGCGGTAAGCGATAAATCGGCTGATTTATCGGCATATCGGAAGGTATCTTGAACAGTGGTATTACCTATGTTGTTCCTTAATACTTTTGTGTGCCATCTAGTTAATCTCGAGTACAAACGATACATATTCTGTAGCTTTCATCTGTGTTCTCCCTTTAGTTTTTTAGACCTGTTGCTGCTAGTTAACCCCAGTCCTACTATTTATGGCGTCTCCTACAGGAACTCATTACATAAATCTAACTACTAGTTGTCTTCCATGCATGTCAGATATAATTGCACACACTGATATATCCATAAGAACCTCACGGAGCAATGTAAAGGCCAACAAACATGATGGCCATGATACCCAATATGATGGAACATGTAAAGGCAGTTCTTCAGAAGACTTGCAGGAAGATGTTGAATCCTGTTCACCTCACAAGGTCCTTGCTCTAACTTGGCCCGTGATATGGGCACAACATGCATATAATGTCCTGGAGTGTATCTACTCTGTTGCGATGCCATGTGCTTAGCATGCTGATCATGCAAGTAAATATGCCATGCCTTCCTGTTTTTCAGTACCTATTCCATTCATGATAACATGTTTTCAAATTCAAGTACTGTCATTCTACTCTATCGCAATGCCATCTGCTTAATTTGGACATCATGCTTCTGAATATCTTATGCATTGTTATTCATCAGTATGTACTTCATCTGTCTACCATACCATGTTTTTTTACATTGAAGTGTTGTTCTAGTGCTCTGTTGCAATGCCATTTTAGTTTCCCAATCATACACGTGTATGTTGCCTTAGTTTTTTCTGTACGTATTCCGCTAGCATACAGTTTTACATTCAACTTGTGTTTTTTTACTGTGTTGTCCTGTCGTATCCCTAGATGTTACACCATACTCCCTCCGTCCGGATTACATGTTGCCGAAATGGATAAAAAAGGATGTATCTAGAACTGAAATACGCCTAGACCCATCCATTTTTTCGGATGGAGGGAATACATGTCAATATGTCAAGCCTTTCTATTCTTCAGTACCTATTCCATCTCTCTGCTGTAGCGTGTTTTATAATTGAAGCACCATTCTTCTATACAAGGCATGCAAGGGGAAGACGACTATCTTAGAATCTGAAGGGTTACAAACCAGGTCTTTGCAAAAGATCCAAACGCCAGGAGATAATAAACCAACTCCAGTTTTTATAGATACTGCTCTAGCACAGAGAAACCCAACTCCTACTGATAATAAGAAGATTCCAGTGGCCAAAGAACTAGTCCTCTCTAGTTCAGCAAAAATATGTCAACTCCATTCTAAGAAGCATGTGCGTATCCTTGCATCATCAAATTTTATAGCACGCTGATAATATTTTCTACATGTTTCTCACACATCTCTCTTTTAGAAAATAAGCTTAACAGATAGAAGAATTTATGCACTTGTATCGTCTGTGAGGAATAATTATTGCAGGAATTCTCGGTACTCCAATGCAGATGTAAGTACCTATAGTATATCACTATATTTTTACATCAGCGTGTATTTTGTTAATCGGCATGAATCCAACCTTTATCTGATCTAAATTTAGTTGTAGCAAAATGTATGATTAAAGGCCACAATGTTGATTTTTGTAAGGAAAACTGCCTGGTAGTTTTGCATCCTGAGCTGCCTGAGTGTACTATCTCATATCAGTGGGTTTGATTACTTTGGTTCTGCAGTGGGGTTTCAGTGTTTTTTTACTGTGTTGTCCTGTCGTATCCCTAGCTCTTACATCATACTCCCTCCATCCGGATTACATGTCGCAGACATGGATAAAACTGGATGTATCTAGAACTGAAATACTCCTAGACCCATCCATTTCTTTTCGGATGGAGGGAGTACATGTCAATATGTCATGCCTTTCAATTCTTCAGTGCCTATTCCATCTCTGATGTAGCATGTTTTATAATTGAAGCACCATTCTTCTATATAAGGCATGCAAGGGGAATACGGCTATGTTAGAATCTGAAGGGTTACAAACCAGGTCTTTGCAAAAGATCCATACGCCAGTAGATAATAAACCAACTCCATTTTTCATAGATACTGCTCCAGCACAGAGAAACCCAACTCCCACTGATAATAAGCATATTCCAGTGGCCAAAGAACTAGTCCGCTTCAGTCCAGCAAAAGAATGTCAACTCCATTCTAAGAAGCGTGTGTGTATCCTCGCATCATGAAATTTTATAGCATTCTGATCATATTTTCTACATGTTTCTTACCCATCTCTCTTTAGAAAATAAGCTTAAATGATAGAATATTTCCTTCATTGGCATTGTATTCGAGGAAAATATTTTGCGCGAATTCTCTGTGCTCCAATGCGGATGTAAGTACCTGTTGTATATCACTATATTTTTACATCAGCGTGTATTTTGTAATCAGCGTGAATCCAACCTTTGTCTGATCTAAAATTAGTTGTAGCAAAATGTTAAAGGCGCCAATGTTGATTTTTGTAAAGAAAACTGCCTGGTAGTTTTGCATACTGAGCTGCATGAGTGTACTATCTCATAACATGCACATTATTGAATTGTAGTGCTGCTCTGGTTGCCCATTCATTCATTGTGTCAATGTTGCTTTCGTATTACCTTACCTGGCCGATGATACCTGTGCCATATGTGTTAATTTGGTGTTGGCTAGCTGCCCAAACGTTCGTTGTGCCAATGTTGCTTTCCTATTATCTGACTTGGCCAATGATAGCAATGCTAGTGTCTTAATTTGGTGCAGGTTGCTGAAGATAAGAAGACAAACTCTGGAAACAACAACGCGACTCCATTGTTTGTTTCCAATAAATCTAGGCCAGGTAATATGCCAATAACTCATGATTAATCTGTTTGGTTCCCCTCCTAATTTATGTTATGATGCAGTGGTCGAGACACTCTCCATTATCAATAATACAAGCCTGCCAAAATCGTCATCTGAATTTGTTCAGTATCCTCTGTCTCGAATGCAACGGAAAAAATGTATGTTTGTGAACCAATTAATGGCTGAAGGAATGATGGAAATGGTGGAGGAATTAGAGGTGTAGAGTCATGCGACACAACAACCGATCATTGTTTTCAGAGATAGTGTAGCAAAGCAGCAAGAACTTGCCCACATGCTTATGGGCATCATCTGTGCTGAGGTTGCAGATTGTGACATTGTAGATCGTTAGGTTCTGTTCATTTATTTGCACTGGCATCAATCTTTGATTGCCAAGTGGATGTAATTTCCTGTAATATATGCTGGATGTGCAACGTTTTTCCCTGTATGCCGTACCTTTGCTTGATCGGTTTTGGCCATGTGCATAATTGCTCGTCGTAATGGGCTCAAATTATCTAATTTGCCCTAAAGACATGTACGAACTTTAGTGGGCCCATTAAGTTAATGGGCCGCTACCAGGCCGAAAGTTAATGGTCGGCCCTCTTATCTCCCGGGTCGTTAACAGGCTGACATCAAAGCGAGCAACAGGTGGGCTGAATTGATTTCACGGGCCGTTAATAGGCCGTTACTATGTTCGGGCTACATATGGCCCAACTATACTGTGGGCCTTTAGCGAGCCGAAAGAGACAGCGAGCATGTACTGGACCATGAAGAGCATGGGCCGCTAAGAGGCTGAAAGTCAGGTCGTATTGTAAATGGCCCAACTATGTTGTGGGCCTTTAGCGGGCCGAAAGAGAAACCGGGCTGGTATTGGACCATGAAGGGCATGGGCCATTAAAAGGCCAAAACTCAGGTCCGACTACAAATGGCCCAAATCATTTATGGTCCGTTAACAGGCTAAAAGGCACACAGGGCCGGGAATTGGCCCAACACTTAAATGGGTCGCTAAAAGGCCAAAACTCAAGTTCGACTACAAATGGCCCAACAAATATATGAGCCGTCACCAGGCTGAAAGACACACCGGGCCGGAAATTGGCCCACCACTTAAATGGGTCGCTAAAAGGCCGAAACTCAGGTCCAACTACAAATGGCCCAACTGATTTATGGGCTGTCAACAGGCTAAAAGACACACCGGGCCAAAAATTAGCCCAATATTTAAATGGGTCGTTAAAAGGCCAAAAGATGTACATCGTGAAAATTGTCCCATCCACTGAATGGGCCGTTAACATGCCGAAATCTCATCTGGCCGATATTGAGCCCAAATATATAGCGGGCTGTTAACGGGATCGAACTGACGATGGGCTGCAATGGTGTCAAATCTTTAACGGGCTGTTGACGGGCTGAATTGGCACATCTCGTATGGGTCGTGGGCTTAAATGGACCTGACACAAGTAGGCCTTATATGGGCTGGCCTGCTATTTTTTACTGGGCCGGCCTTTTTCACTGGAATGGGCCACTGTTTGGTCGTGCCATGTGTCGACCTATCATAGGCGCCTCATGTCCAATGAGTGGATGACATCTGTCCCAACGGTGAGGCAACACGTGTTTCCTCCGGCCAATGATGATTTTACACGTGGAAAATCCCCATTGGTCGGGGCTGTTAACGGGTTATCGGATCCAAAACCAGACCCGATAGCTTAACGGCGTTCCGTTACGGTGGATGCCACATGTCGGTCACCCTTGATGAAAGCACTTCTGTGACGCGCGATTTATCGTCATGGAAGTGGACACTTCCGTGATGATAATTTTGGTAATGTCATGGAAAACTTCTACGACAGCACAGGTATGACTATCTTGATTCTGTCATAAATTTTTCATGGATGTACATGCATGACAGAAAACGTGACCTACTGTGACAAACATGTATCATCACGGAAGTGTATTTTTTGTAGTGCGGGTGGTTGCTCTAACATGTCAATGTGATATCTGGTAGCATGTTGCATATGGTGCCTAGCTTGTATTGCTTCTAATTTGTTAAACTGCATCTCCTTAGCTTACACATTATAGTATTATACATGTGAATATGACACACCTTTTTTTTGCTACATACTACATCTAACTATCGCACCATGTTCTTACACCAAACTACTGTTCTTGTGTGTCATGCATCTATCACTTATGATGGGACAGTCATGCCCGTGTGTTAGTATGAGATGCGTTACTCTTATAAAGAGTGCACTTTCATCCCTCCCACATGATTCTCAAGATATAGCAAGTCTAAATGAAGATATTCAACGTAGATGTGTAGTTGAAGACCTCATTTCACCTACACCACCATCGCAAGTGCTTGCTCTAACTATGAAGTGTGATATGTTGTTGCATGTTGCATATGGTGTCTAGCCTGTATTGCTTCTAATTAGGGTAAATTGCATCTTCTTATTTTACACATTATACCTGTGAATATGACATGCCTACCTGTTTTGGTGCATTTTACATCTATCTGTTAACCATGTTCTTACATGAACAGACACTCCTGTTTATCCTGCATCAATCACTTAGCATGAGACACCTTTATTCATCGCATTTGCATACGATTTCTAGCCTGCTGCCATGTATTGCTTCTAATTTGTTGAAATACCCTTATGAGGCCACTCTTTTAATCTGGCGGAGTGATATTGGTTTCATCTTTCATATGGTGTCTAGCTTGCATTTCTTCTTAATAGTTTAAACACCTTCTGCTTAGTTTACACTTTACATATCATATATGTGAATGTGTCATGCCATCCCGTCTTTCATACATATTCCATCCTCCTATCATGTGGTTGCCTTACATCAAAGTAGTGTTCATCAATAACAAGCATCAATGAGTTATGAAGAGTAAATTTTCTTCATTTTGCTTGTGGGTTTGACTTGAGAAGGGAAATTCAAGAGGAATGAAAGAGTAAGGAAGGTGACGATGGTGGTCCTCTGGGGCAATGTAAACGGAGAATCTACAAATTATCCTTGCACTGCCAGTGCATTACAAGTTCCAAGTGTCCGCTCCCCTACTCCACCATCCCAGGTGCTTGATCAAACTTGGCAGTGTGATATCTGGTTGCATGTTGCATATGGTGTACAACTTGTTTTGCTTCTAATTACTGTAAACTGCATCTTCTTAGCTTACACATTATACATGTTAATATCACACGCCTTCCTGGTTTGGTCCATACTATATCTGTCTATCACACCATGTTCTTACATGAAACTATTGTTCTTGTGTATCCTGCATCAGTCACTTATGATGATACACCTTTAAGTTGGCAGTGTGATATTGGTTGCATCTTGAATATGATTTCTAGCATGTACTACTTCTAATTTGTTGAACGCCACCTATGACGAGATAGTTTTAACTTGGTAGAGTGATATTGGTAGCACCTTCCATATGGTCTCTAGCTTGCAGTGCTTCTAATTTGTTGATGTGCCTTCTACTTAGCTTCCACATCATAGATTTGAATATGTCATGTCGTCCAGTTTTTCGTACATATTCCATCCTCATATCATGAGTTTTCCCTTCATCAAAGTAGTGTTCATCAGTATCATGCATGAATGAGTTCTAAAGAGCGAATTTTATTCCTTTTTCTTGTCGGTTTGACTTCACAATGCCAAATTAATAAAGCGGAAGGAAATTTGTAAGGCATTGGATGATGGTGGTCCTTCCAAGCAACTGAAATAGAGGGTCTCTACAGATTCTACTCCAGCATCCTCCCAATAAGATTCACAAGACAACGCAAGGCTAGATAGACAACATAGATGCGTACATGATGAACATATCTCCCCTACTACACCATCACCGATGTTTGCTCTAACTTGACACTAATATATGTGGTTTGCATGTTGCGTATTATGAATAGCTTGTATTGCTTCTAACTTTGTTGTATTGCAACGGCTTACTTTACTTATTATACCTCTGCATATGACACATGTTCCTATTTCAAGAACATACTATATATGATCACACGATGTTTTTACATCAGACTACTGCTCTTGTGTATCCCGCATCAGTAACTTATGATGAGACGCCTTTAAGTGACCATTGTGATATTGGTTGTGCCTTGCATATGTTTTTTCTAGCATGTAGTGCTTCTAATTTGGTGAAACAGCACATAGTTTTAACTTGGCGGAGTGATAATGGTTGCATCTTTCATATGGTTCAGCTTGCAATGCTTCTAATTTGTTGAAATGCCTCATGCTTAGTTACCACGTCATAGGTCTAAATCTGTCACGTCGTCCTGTTTTTCATACATATTCCATCCTTGTATCATGTGTTTGCCTTTCATCCGAGTAGTGTTCGTTAGTATTATGCTTGAATGAGTTGTGAAGAGTGAATTTTATTCCTTTTTCTTATCAATTTGACTTCACAATGCAAAATAAATACACCAGAAGGAAATTTAGTAAGGTGGATGATGGTGGTCCTTCGGAGCAACTCAAACAGAGGGTCTCTACAGATTCTACTCTGCCATCCTCCCAGCAAGATTCACAAGAAAACACAAGGCTAGACAATCAACGTAGCTGTGTAGATGATGAGCACATCTCCCCTACTCCACCATCACAGGTGCTTGCTCTAACTTGGCACTCTTATATGTGGTTGTGTGTTCCGTATGATGTCTAGTTTGTATCGCTTCTACTTTTGTTGAATTGCATCTGTGTAGCTTACAACTTATACCTGTTAATATGACATGTGTTCTTGTTTCTAGAACATAATGAATTTGTCTATCACACCATGTTCTTACATCAAAGTACTGTTGTGTATCCTGCAACAATCACGTACCCACAAGACACATTTAACTTGGGACTGTGATATAGGTTGCATCTTGCATTGTCTTCTAGCTTGTACCGCTTCTAATTTTTTGAAATGGCACTCATGACGAGACACTGTTTACCTGGTAGAGTGATATTGGATGCATGTTCATATGGTGCCTAGCCATCATTTCTTCTAATTTTGTTCAAATGCCTTCTTCTTAATTTTTTCATACATATCCCATCCTCCTATCATAGGTGTGAATATGCAATGATGTCCTTTTTCGTATATATTCCATCTCCTAACATGTGCTTGCCTTGCATCAAAGTAGTGTTCGTCTGTATCATGCATCAATGAGTTATGCGGAGCTAATTTTGTTCCTTTTCTTGTGGTTTTGACATCGGAAGGCAATATCAAAAAAGAGGAAGGAAAAGAGTAAGTTAGGGGATGTTGGTGGTCCTTCGTACCGACGCAAACGGAGGCTCTCTAGATTTCCCCTTGCTACTGCTACTGTAGTTGAAGTCCCAAGTCTATATGATGAGTTCATCGCCCCTACTCCACCATCGCATGTGCTTGCTCTAAGTTGACAGTGTGATAATTGGTTTCATGTTGCATATGGTGTCTAGCTTGTATTTATTCTAATTTGATTAAATTGCACCTGTTGAGTTTATACATTATACATGTGCATATGACATGCCTTTCTATTTCTAGAATTCACTACATCTATCTATCATACCATGTTCTTACATAAAAGTACTGCTGTTGTGTATCCCGCATCAATCACTTATGATTGGATGCTTCTAACTTGTCAGTGTAATATTTGTTGTATCTTGCATTGATTTGTAGGTTGTACTGATTCTATATTTTCGAAATTCCACTTATGACAAGACAATTTTAACTTGGTGATATTGGTTGCATCTTTCATATGGTGTCTAGCTTGCATTGCTTCTGATTTCTTGAAAATGCTTTTTCTTAATTTACACATTATAGGCTTGAATATGTCATGTTGTTCTGTTTTTTGTACATATTCCATCATCCTCATACGGTTGTCTTAGTATTGCTCGACTATATCATGCATCAATGAATTCTGAAGAGAGAATTTTATTCTTTCTGTTGTGGGTACGGCTTGACGTGGCAAAGTCGAAAAAGAGCAAGAAAAATAATATAGTAGGGAATGGTGTTACTTGTCGGGTCCATTGAAATATGATCTTCCCTCGAGATTCTGTTGGTACCTATAGTGCAATAGAAGGCCCAAGTCCACCGGCTAAATCTACCAACATACTATCCCATGCTCCACCAGCTGCATCACCTCCTTCAACTGTGCCGACACCTCAACGAGTTACTCGTTCATTTGCTCCGCAAATAGCATATTCCCAAGCTGCCTTCACACCTAACACTACTTCCGAAGGACTGCTGATACTACATGACTTGGCAAGATCAGATGAACCTCATGAGCATCAAGACCAAGACGGTACCTGACCGAGTCAAGTTGTAGTTGCGTGTTCCTTTATATGTACTCTCACAGTTTGATGCGCACTAACACTTTCCATACTCGTTGTTGAACTAGCACCATGGCGCAAGAGGAAATAGACATTAGGGATAATCCTTGATAGATTAACAAAATGTAAAGGAGAAAGAATAGAGATCCATTTTGAGGTAGGTTTAAAGAGTGCACATGATGCTACAAAGTCAGCCAAGTTAGTATCAGAGGCAACTGTTGCCGTTAGGTGTCATTCACGTATCCTCCCAACATTGATCCAGTATAGGAATGAGAAAGACGACACCCAGTTTAATACCTTCCTTGACCATTTATCCGTAAGTAATCTTATCCATCGCAATTTGTAATATTGTCTTGCTCTATCTCATACTTTCTAGCTTCCTCCTAATGAGACTCCCCATTCTTTTGTCAACAGATGAGGTTCAAGTTGGATCTGAAAGATGATGCAACTAAACAAGCATGCACTCGTGTTTTTCAGTCTGCTCTGCGACATCATCAGTATCACCTTAGAAAAACTCACTTTGAAGGAAAGGCTAACAATGAAATCGCCCAAACATCTCAAGTGGAATATATTACGGATGAACACTGGATAGCCCTTGTTAAACACTGGTCTGATCCAAAGTATCAGATAGGGTATATGTATGTGATCAGATCACATATTGAACTCGTATTTACGTATGTGCCTTACAAGGCTATCTTCTTCTAGGCTAATTGTTTGAAGAACAAGACCAACCATTCTAAAGTGAAATTCCAACATACAACAAGATCTCGTAGCTATATTGCACACTATGAGGCTCTTCTAAATAGCTGTTATTTCCTTACATTTGTTGTGTCATATTATCGTATCTATATTGACTTGTTCCAAATATAGAGGAAAGCCCGTGTGGACCAAAAAGATCCTGAACCGAATGCAGTGCAAATATTCAAGGATTGTCATAGCAGGAAAATGAAGGGCATGAGCACACCAGTTCAAGCCGTTGTTGTAAGTCCTTGATCCTCATGCCTTTGAACTGCTTGTTACTATGAAGTGTTCATTTAACTGATTGGTTTGCAGTGAATGTCAGTAACTCTATTCACTTTTATACACAGCTGTCTTAATGTATCATTTCACCTTACACGGTTTAAAAGAGAGTAAGATATTCCTTTGGTCTTGATCTATAATATAGTTGTGATGTTCACATGCCCACACAATGATAAAATAGCTCGTTTGTTTAATGCTTATTTTCCCGTGATATGAATGATGTCATACTATGTTCATCCTACTTTAAACCATGTCTCTTTATCCTTAGATGTCAATGAATGTGAGGAAATAGACAATACAGTAGGCATGCTACATGGACATATGTTCCAAAAGTGATTTTATTATGTAGTTAGCACTACAATACATGCTAATGTATTACAATAGTTCACCAAAATAAGTTATGTATAACTGTGAACCTATTTTGTTTGTTTTTGCCTCATTAGTAACTTATCGCGTATACTAATTGAAAGCACAAGTGATCCCTCACTACTAGAAAAAGGGCTATAGATGGGATTGACACTAATGGTGCACCAGACAAGCAGTGCGCCATTAGTATATACTAATGGCGCACCACCTTCTGATACGCCATTAGAGTTGAAACTACTAATGGCGCACCTGGCCCAGGGTGCGCCATTAGTACCAATTTTTTTCCTTTTCCAAACATACTAATTGCGCATCCACACACAGTGCGCCATTACTAGTTGTAACTAGTAATGGCGCACCTGTCGGAAAGTGCGCCACTACTGTTGTTTTTTTATTATATTTTTTATTCTTTTTTTTTTGCAAAACTACTAATGGCGCACTGTTCCACAATGCGGCATTACTAGTTTAAACTAGTAATGGTGCACTGTGGAACAGTGCGCCATTAGTATGTTTTTTTTTGCAAAACTACTAATGGCGCACCACCAGAAGGTGCACCATTAGTAACCTGGATTACTAATGGCGCATTTTGAGTTGGTGCGCCATTAGTAAGTGGGCACCAACAAGATATTTTGGATAGCCACTCCTACCCACACTCACTTTCTCCCCACTTCATTCTCTCCACCTCCTCCTTGTCTCGGGTGCCTCCTCTTTTCCACCTCATTTCCACCATAGATTCATTCAAATTAAGTGGTTAAATACCTTGTTTTGATAGGTAAGTAAGGGGGAAGCTATATTTATGTTGTTCTCCCAACAACAATGTGCACATGCACTTTTTATGGCCTAGCTAGATCTATGCATGTTCGTGGTGTTGCATATGTTTGTGGTGTTGCATATGTGTTTGTGTTTGGAGGTGTACCGGTATTTGAAATGCGATAGTTGCCAATATTTTCCCGGAATGTTGATTCATTTCCGTTTCGGCGAGAATTTTGGCATTAAGCATTCTTTTTGGTCCTATTTTTAGGGAAAGTCATGCCAAATTTTTTCTTGGTTCTAAAATATCATTTTGCTCTACCCCGCAGGCGACCATGGTCCACACGATGACCGAAGGCATCGTGAATAGGTTTTTGAGGTCCGCGAAGGCCGAGATGCTTCAAAAGAACAAGACGGAGATAAGATGTCCGTGTCGAAGATGCAAGCAGAAGAGCCTTATTGCGGACCCGTATTCCGGGCGGGTGCGGGACCACCTGCTCTTGCGTGGTTTCATGGATGGCTATCGGTGGGAAGGTGATGAAGATGACTACGAAGTCGTCCATGGGGGCCGGGCAAGAAATGAGGAAGGGCAGAAAGACAACCACCACGGCTCGGGCGGGCGAGAAGACGAAGAATCCCCAGGAGATGATCATGACGGTGATGCCGTACACAGTCGACATGTAGAAGATGCAGGACCTGATGATGAGGAAGATGCCGGAGCAGACGACGGGCATGATCATGAAGATGATGATGCCGGCGGAGCAGACGACGCTGGACCATCGATGGGCTGGGTGCAGGACCCTCATATTCAAGAGCTGCTTCTCAAGCAGACGGATAACGCAAGAGCTGCCGCTCGAGAGAAAGCCAAGATGGATCAACTTGAGTTAGACGCGGTTACTCCATTGTATGAAGGATGCAGGCCCGAGGATACCCGCCTGAAAGTAACTCTCATGGCTCTGGAGATGAAGGTAAAACACAAAATGATCGACGCATGCTTCGACGAGAACATGTCATTCTGGCACGAACGTCTTCCCAAGGGGAACAAGTGCCCGACCAGTTTCGAGGAGGCGAAGAAAATCGTGTGTCCTCTGGATTTACCGCACGTGAAATACCATGTGTGCATGAACAATTGCATCATTTATCGGGACGAGCACGCAGAGTCTACCATATGTCTGGTGTGCGGCGTCACTCGGTACAAGAAGAGGAAGAAAGCTCCTCGAAAAGTGGTGTGGTACTTTCCGATCACTCCTCGTCTGCAGCGGTATTTCGCGGACCCGGGTGATTTTGGTAATTAATGTCCACATATCTCTTGTTGGACTAATGTTTTGATCTAGTATATTTCAGACAATTTCAACAAATGGAGTGGCATCGACTAGAGGATGTGGAACCCCTTCAAGATGATAAGGACAAAGGACTGGCTCAAGCTCAAAGCTCGGGACTCTGCATTTTCTATTTTAGTGATCCAAGATCACATTGAGTCCATAGGAAAGCCAATACTATTAAAAGGGGATGAGGTGTTGCTTAATGGCTTGCTTGCTCAAAGTGCTTAGTGATATGCTCAAAAACCCTCAACCATTTTCCCACATCCACATATGTCCCAAACCAAAAGTCAAACTCGGTCCCACCAAAAAGTTCAATCCGACGCCACCGAGTTCATTTGACATAGCCACTGCCAGAAACCCTAATCATTTCGGTCTCATTGAAAGGGACCTCGGTCTCACCGAGATGGGGTTGCAAACTCTCTGTTTCCTATTTGTAACATTTCGGTCCAACCAAGATGTGAGAATCGGTCTCACCGAGTTAGCATTGCAAACTCTCTGTTACCTCTTCGTAACACTTCGGTACAACCGAAACGAGCGAATCGGTCCCACCGAGTTTGCCTGACCAACCCTCTGTGTGCTTATTACCAAAATTGTTCCCACCGAGTTTGTGTAATCGGTCTCACCAAGATTACGTTATGCCCTAACCCTAATGAAATCGGTCTTACCGAGTTGAACTAAATCGGTCACATTATGAACTAAATCGGTCCGACCGAGTTCTCTGAATCGGTCCCATCGAGTTTGGTAAATTGTGTGTAATGGTTAGATTTTATGTGGAGGCTATATATACCCCTCCACCCACTCTTCACTCATAGAGAGAGCCATCAGAACATACCTACACTTCCATCATACATGTTCTGAGAGCGAACCACCTACTCAAGTGTTGAGATCAAGATATTCCACTCCTACCACATAAATCTTGTTCTCTAGCCTTGCCCAAGTTTCTTTCCACTCAAATCATTCTTCCACCATATCCAAATCTGTGAGGAGTTGTTTGAGTTTTGGGGAGACTATCATTTGAAGCATTTGAGCAAGGAGTTCATCATCAACACATCGTCTATTACCTTTTGGAGAGTGGTGTCTCCTAGATTGGTTAGATGTCACTTGGGAGCCTCCGACAAGATTGTGGAGTTGAACCAAGGAGTTTGTACGGGCATGGAGATCGCCTACTTCGTGAAGATCTACGCTAGTGAGGCAAGTCCTTCGTGGGCGATGACCATGATGGGATAGACAAGGTTGCTTCTTCGTGGACCCTTGGTGGGTGGATCCCTCCGTGGACTCGTGCAGCCGTTACCCTTTGTGGGTTGAACTCTCCATCAACGTGGATATACGCTAGCACTACCTATCGGAACCACGACAAAAACATACATGTCTTCACTTGAGTTTGCACCCTTCAAACTATTCCCTTTACCTTCTTATGCAATTGCTTTACATTCCGCTGCTATACTCTTAGAATTTCATGTGTAGGTTGATTGCTTGACTTGTGCTAAGTTGCTAAAATCTGCCAAGAACTAAAATTGGTAAAAGGCTAGATTTTGCTTTTCTTAAGTGGTTAAAGTCGCATGCTTTGCTTCACAATACCTATATACTCTTGTTATGCATGTTTGTTGTATATTGTGGAAGTTAAACATGTGCTAAACCTCCACTCCAACTTCAAGTACTTTAGAAACTGCCACCTTTCTTGCTAGAGTCTATTCACCCCCCCTCTAGACACTCTCTTCTTGATCCTTTCAATTGGTATCAGAGCATTGGTCTCCATTGCTTTGGTTTAATCACCATTCGAGGAAGATGGATGAGTTAACGTTGGGGAGTATTAGACGTAGAGTGCCTATGCTTGATGGAGAGTACTTTCATGAATGGAAAAATGAGATGCTTGAGATCTTTAATGAATATCATTTGAACAAGTACATTGATAATCCTTGTATGCCCCCCATTGATGCTTCGAATCCTACTTTCAATGTGAAACTTGAGATGGTTTGAAATCTTAGGACTTTTAATCTTATCACTAGAGGATTTCCTAGAAACTTGCTTGTATGTATGCCAACTTTTGAATGTGCTTATACTATATGGAGATTTCTAGAGGAACGATTCCCAAATTATTCCTTGAAAAATCTCGATGAGATTCTCCATAAGTCTATTTCCTTATATAAGATGAGTACTAGTGATCCTAAGTTTGGTGATTGTTTGTTTGAGATTTGTGAACTCATGCGTGCCAAAGGAGATGTTGGAATAATTAGCAATATCATTTCCGAATCACTCTTATGGTCATACTTCTAATGAATCACTCTCTCTAGGTGTTGATCAATCACATGATGATGAAGAACATTGATACTATGATGAGGATGATCTTGATAAACAAATGAGACATTTCAGCCTTATGGCAAATGTTTGTGGTCACACAGTCGGAGGAAAGGAATGGGTGCTTGATAGTGGTTGCACGGAACACATGGCCGGAGATAAAGACATGTTTGATGAGATTGCTAGAAATGATGGTCCACGAAAGTATGTTACCTTTTGTGACAACTCTAAGGGTAAAGTTTTTGGCCTTGGTAAGGTGGCCATATCCAACGATAGCTCAATTAAGAATGTCATGCTTGTAGAATCTCTCGGATATAATCTTCTCTCCTTGTCTAGACTAGCTGATTTTGGTTTAAATGTGCTATTCACTCATGTTGATTGCCAAGTCTTTCGTAGAGATAATTATAATATGGTATTTACCGGCATTCGTAGAGGTGACCTATACATTGTTGACTTCACTAAGAAAGCCCAACCTCGCACTTGTTTTATTGCTAAATCTTCTAAAGGTTGGTTTTGGCATAGAAGGTTAGGTCATGTCGGCATGAGAAATCTTGATAAGATAATTAAAGGTGATCATATCCTTGGTGTTAAAGATTTTATATTTGACAAGGATATACTTTGTAGTGCTTGTCAAGCACGAAAACAAGTTGGAGGAAGTCATCCCGTGAAGAACATCATGACTACTAGAAGACCACTTGATCTACTTCACATGGATCTTTTTAGTCCCAATGCTTACAAAAGCTTCGGTTGTAACTCTTTTGGATTAATAATTCTTGATGATTTTTCAAGATTTACGTGGGTGTTCTTTATTGATGATAAATCGCAGGTCCAAAAGATCTTCAAAACATTTGCTAGGAAGGCCCAAAATCAATTTGAAGTGAAGATCAAGAAGGTTCGCAGTGACAACGGAACGGAGTTCAAGAACGCAAATGTGGATACCTTTCTTGATGATGAAGGGATTTCACATGAGTTCTCGGCTACGTACACGCCTCAACAAAATGGAGTCATTGAGAGGAAGAACCAGACACTCATCGAAATTGCAAGAACAATGCTTGACGGATACAAGATGCCAAGACACTTTTGGGCGGAAGCGGTTGAGACAGCTTGTCATGCAACCAGTCGCTTCTATCTTCACAAGCTTCTCGGCAAGACGGCATACGAGCTTCTCACCAGTAACAAACCCCAAGTTGGATACTTTCAAGTATTCGGCTCAAAGTGCTACATTCTTGATAAGCATCGTCGTTCTAAATTTGCTCCTAAATCCAATGAAGGTTTCCTACTTGGTTATGGCTAAAACTCTCACACTTACCGTGTCTACAACAATTTCACCCGAAAGGTTGAAGAGACGGTACATGTGAAGTTTGATGAATCTAACGGCTCGCAAATAGAGCAATTGCTAATTGATGTAGGAGATAAAGATCCTTCGGAAGAAATTCAAGACTTGTCTATTGGCAAGATCCGTCCAATGGAGGTGAAAGAGAGTACTTCGTCTGTCCATGTGGAAGCTCCTACCTCATGACAAGGTGAACCACAAGTTGACTTGGATCCATCCACAAGTGGGACACAACATGACAAGGTGAACCACAAGTTGACTTGGAGCCATCCACAAGTGGGACACGCCATGATGAAGGAAACGAGGATGTGCATCAAGATGAACTTCATCGACCTCCTTCTCCACCTCCACAAGGGGACAACAACACCAATAACAATGAAGAAGGACAAGAAGAAGAATAAGATCAAGAGGATGTTCCACCCCTAACCAAGCAAAAGCTTCAACGAGTTAGAGCAAGAATTGCTAGAGATCATCCCGTAGAGCAAATCTACAATGATATCCAAACCGGGAGAATCACTACCTCTAAATCTCATTTAGCTAAATTTTCTGAACATTACTCTTTCATATCTAACCTTGAACATATGACAGTTGAAGATGCTCTTGATGATCCAGATTGGGTGAACTCTATGCATGATGAGCTACACAACTATGAGAGAAATCACGTGTGGACATTGGTCGAGAAGCCCGACAACAACCACAACATCATTGGTACCAAATGGGTGTTTCGCAACAAGCAAGATGAGGATGGTCAAGTTATCCGCAACAAAGCACGTCTCGTCGCCCAAGGCTACACTCAAGTCGAAGGTATGGACTACGGTGAGACATATGCCCCCGTTGCTAGACTTGAGTCCATTCGCATCTTACTTGCTTATGCTAATCACCATGATATCACCTTGTACCAAATGGACATTAAAAGTGCTTTATAAATGGTGAAATTGAGGGACATTTATGTTAAACAACCTCCCGGCTTTGTCAATCCTAAGAAACCCGATCATGTTTACAAACTTCACAAAGCTCTCTATGGTCTAAAACAAGCTCCTAGAGCGTGGTATAAATGCTTGATCAAGTTCCTTATTGAAAAAGGCTTTGAGATTGGAAAAATAGATTCCACTCTTTTTACTAAAAGGGTTAATGCTGAATTATTTGTGTGCCAAATTTATGTTGATGATATCATATTTGGTTATACTAACCCCCATTTTAGTGAAAGGTTTGGAAAGCTAATGTCAGAAAAGTTTGAGATGTCTATGATGAGTGAACTCAAGTTCTTCCTCGGTTTGCAAATCAAGCAAACTAAGGAGGGTACCTTTGTTTCTCAAACAAAGTATACCAAGGACTTGTTCAAGAAGTTCAACATGCAAGAATGCAAATGTATGAGTACACTCATGCCTACTAGTGGACATCTTGACTTGACTAAGGATGGCGAACCAGTTGATCAAAAAGTTTATCGCTCTATGATTGGTTCATTGTTATATCTATGTGCCTCCCATCCCGATATTATGCTAAGTGTGTGCATGTGTGCACGATATCAAGCAGCCCCTAAAGAATGTCATCTTAAGGCTATGAAAAGGATAGTGCGATACTTAATACATACACCACATTTTGGCATTTGGTATCCTAATAGGTCCTCTTTTGATCTTGTTGGCTACTCCGATTCGGACTATGCTGGTGACAAGGTTGATAGAAAGTCCACTTCAGGTACTTGTCAATTTATTGGTAGATCTCTTGTGTCTTGGTCCTCCAAGAAACAAAACTCGGTATCCTTATCCATCGCCGAAGCGGAATACATTGCCGCTGGTTCATGTTGTGCTCAATTTCTTTGGATGACCCAAACTCTAAAAGATTATGGGATATATGTGAAACATGTACCATTACTTTGTGACAATGAAAGTGCTATTAAGATTGCTCATAATCATGTGCAACATTCTCGACCTAAGCATATTGAAGTTCGTCATTATTTCATTCAAGATCATGTTGCTAAGGGTGATATCAATCTTAAACATGTTCGCATCGATAAGCAATTAGCGGATATATTTACTAAACCACTTGATGAGAAAGTGTTTTGCAGGTTGAGAGGTGAATTAAACATTATTGATGCCTCAAACTTGGAGTAGGAACTCCATTTGGATACATGAAAGACATGAGTCTTTGACAAATCCTTGATGTTTCTCTTATGATGTTGATCATATGTCTTGGATATATTTGTACTCTTGCGTGCTATCTAACCCTTGTAGGAGCTTGGATGAATCTAAATCCATGGGATTGCAACTCACTCGCATCTTCGGCAATCTCTACATCACCAAGTCTCTACAATTTGGTGGTTGAAGACAAGGAAGCATGAATTCTTTCAACATATCCTTTGATACTTTCTATATATCAAATTTCATTTGGTATCAAGTTCTCATGATTGTCATTCTGGATACACAAGCTCTCTTCCTTGCAAATCTAACCCATGTAGGTAGATGAACTCAAACTACAAGTCGTGCTTCCAATACTTGATGAACTACATCAACCTTGAGCAACCCACACAAGTTCAACTACATGATCAAGATCAACACCACCACCCAAGCTATGTTATTCCATCTTAGAGAAGCTTTACCTCAAGTCATGGGTCAAAGCAGCTCAACAAGATGTGAATACATCAAAATGCTTAAACGACAAATGGCAACCCCATTTTGAGCTTAAACGATGAGTATGACCAATGATCAAGTGTCTTCACTTGACCCCTAAGTCAATATACTCTAACATAGGTGACTTTGTCGCCGACCAATTGTAGATGAAGTTCTCTAGTGTTTATTTGTGCTTTTGCATCTCTTCCTTGCATTTTGTTCCCCTTCTCTTAACAAAAAAAACTTCATCTAGATTTTCTTTTCTCTGTTTTGTTCTACATTTTCTGCATCCAATTCATTGCAAATCCTTCAGTTAATTCCTTGCAAGTCTTTGTGAAATCTTATTTGCCTAATGAGCTGAGATGGAAAATTGTTCTCTCAGTGTTGAACTCGGATCCACCGATTTGCCTCTTTCGGTCAAACCGAACCATCTCGGTACCACCGAATGAAACAACTCGGTGCTACCAATTTCAATATTAAGGAACCAATTTGTCATTTGCATCCTACATATTTGTTCCAGCTCCACTCAATGATTCTTGTCCTCTACCAGCATCACATTTTATATACTGCAAAGCTCTGTGACTCAAGGACGAAACCTATTTTGTCTCTCACTCCAGAAGATCCCTTCTTGGAAATTGATGTCAAAGGGGGAGAGAGAGTTCACATCAAAGCTTAAGGGGGAGAGAGAGTTCAAAGCTTAAGGGAGAGAGAGTTCACATCAATAAGAACATCTCTTCAAGAGGAGAAAGGAATCACACATGCCCCAGATGCTTGGTGTTCAAGAGGAGAGAAGTCACATGTCTTTAAGAGGGGAAAGACATGTCTATATTATTGATCTGATCTGTTTTGCTATTATTCTGTTTCCCTACTTTCTTCCATTATCCGATATAAGATTCAGGGGGAGAAAGACTTCTAGGGAAGAAAGTCTTTGAATTCATTTCATATCTTTTACCTTTGGGAACATGTCTGTATTCAAGAGTACCTAGTACTCACTCTCTACATGCTATCCCAATCTTGGTACTCTTGTGGCTCTTTTGTTGCTCTGTCTAGTAGATGTACCTGTGTTATCTAACCTTGTTTACTCAGGTTCATCCCATCATAAGCTAGCTCAAGATCATAAGGTAAGTATATGCATCACACTCATGAGCATGAAGATTTCTTGCTAATTTATATATTGTTTGCAAGAAGGAATCATGAACATGAGGATATACTTCACATATCCATATCATTTGCACTGATGCATATAGCCAAGATACATGTAACTCAATGCTTGCTCTGTCATGTCTATGCTTTCACATGTTCTTACATTCCATATTTACATGATTGCATAAATGTAGGGGGAGCCTATGCATGTTGCATGTCCTTCCAAAGCTTTACTTGCTATTATTCATATCTTTATCTAAAGCTTTTATGTATGTTGTCATCAATTACCAAAAAGGGGGAGATTGAAAGCACAAGTGCTTCCTGGGTGATTTTGGTCATTAATGTCAACATATCTCTTGTTGGACTAATGTTTCCATCTAGTATATTTTAGACAAGTTCAACAAATGGAGTGGCATGGACTAGAGGATGTGGAACCCCTTCAAGATGATAAGGACAAAGGATTGGCTCAAGCTCAAAGCTCAGGACTCTACATTTTCTATTTTAGTGATCCAAGATCACATTGAGTCCATAGGAATGCCAATACTATTAAAAGGGGATGAGGTGCTGCATAATGGCTTGCTTGCTCAAAGTGCTTAGTGATATGATCCAAAACCCTCAACCATTTTCCCACATCCACATATGTCGCAAACCAAAAGTCAAACTCGGCCCCACCGAAAAGTTCAATCCGGCGCCACAGAGTTCATTTAACATAGCCACTGCCAGAAACCCTAATCATTTCGGTCCCATAGAAAGGGATCTTGGTCTCACCGAGATGGGATTGCAAACTCTTTGTTTCCTATTTGTAGCATTTCGGTCCAACCAAGATGTGAGAATCAGTCTCACCGAGTTAGCACTGCAAACTCTCTGTTAGCTCTTCATAATGATTCGGTGCAACCGAAACGAGCGAATCGGTCCCACCGAGTTTGCCTGACCAACCCTCTGTGTGCTTATTACCAAAATTGGTCCCACCGAGTTTGTGTAATCGGTCTCACCGAGATTACTTTATGCCCTAACCTAATGAAATAGGTCCTACCGAGTTGATCATATCGGTCCCACCGAAATGCCAAACGGTCACATTATGAACTAAATCGGTCCGACCGAGTTCTCTGAATCGGTCCCATCGAGTTTGGTAAATTGTGTGTAACGGTTAGATTTTGTGTGGAGGCTATATATACTCCTCCACCCACTCTTCACTCATGGAGAGAGCCATCAGAACATACCGAGACTTCCATCATACATGTTCTGAGAGAGAACCACCTACTCAAGTGTTGAGATCAAGATATTCCATTCCTACCACCTAAATCTTGTTCTCTAGCCTTCCCCAAGTTGCTTTCCACTCAAATCATTCTTCCACCATATCAAAATTTGTGAGGAGTTGTTTGAGTGTTGGGGAGACCATCCTTTGAAGCATTTGAGCAAGGAGTTCATCATCAACACACCGTCTATTACCTTTTGGAGAGTGGTGTCTCCTAGATTGGTTAGGTGTCACTTGGGAGCCTCCGACAAGATTGTGGAGTTGAACCAAGGAGTTTGTACGGGCAAGGAGATCGCCTACTTCGTGAAGATCTACCCTAGTGAGGCAAGTCCTTCGTGGGCGATGGCCATGATGGGATAGACAAGGTTGCTTCTTCGTGGACCCTTCGTGGGTGGAGCCCTCCGTGGACTCGCGCAGCCGTTACCCTTTGTGGGTTGAAGTCTCCATCAACGTGGATGTACGATAGCACCACCTATCGAAACCACGACAAAAACATCCTTGTTTTCACTTGCGTTTGCTCCCTTCAAACTCCTCCCTTTACCTTCATATGCAATTTCTTTACATTCCGCTGCTATACTCTTAGAATTGCATGTGTAGGTTGATTGCTTGACTTGCTAAGTTGCTAAAATCTGCCAAGAACTAAAATTGGGAAAAGGCTAGATTTTGCATTGGTCAAGTGGTCAAAGTTGCCTGCTTTACTTCACAATACCTATATACTCTTGTTATGCATGCTTGTTGTGTATTGTGAAAGTTAAACATGTGCTAAACCTCCACTCCAACTTCAAGTACTTTAAAAATTGCCACCTTTCTTGCTAGAGTCTATTCACCCCCACTAGACACTCTCTTCTCGATCCTTTCACTAATCTACAAATTTAAACTGTCAGCAAGCTATGGAACAAATGATTGAATAGGAACAACCACTAAAAGGTGAAGACGCTACTACAAGCACAATGTCATCTCTTGCTGCAGTGCGTTACTATCTCTCCACTAGGAGTGCAAAAAGCACCTTCTTGCGTAATTCTGGGTTGGTTGTCAAGGTAACCTCGTCCCAATCGCCTACTGAACAAAATCTTATGGCTAGACAGAGGGATATATCTGTGCTCCAGACACAAGTCCAATCCCTAATGGAGGTCGTTTCTGAAACAATAATAGTGGTTGACAAACGTTGTGAAGATATGAATGGTTTTGAAACCAGAATATTAGACATGTGCTTCGTTGTTCATGAGAAATGGCAGAAAAAAGGGGAAGATCATGCTGCTCCATCAGATTCCACAGCCTGAAACATTAGGACTGAGGTCAAATGGTATGTGCTTCTATACATCTAATGATGCATTTATCTGTAAGGACTGTAAACTTTTATGCCAACATGCCTTTTGTTGTGTGGCTGTAATTTATTTTGTTGCCATACATCATTTCTTGTGCTGCCAAAGCCCGTAGAAATTATGACGCTATTTTTTATAGTGTAGGTTTATCTTAGTAATGTATTCGGCATCATCGAACTACTTTCGGCCGAAAGCATCGTAGGAGCCCAATGGGCTAACATTCCTAGTGCCCACAATTCCAATTGGGCTAAAGACTATTATTGGCCGTAATAGGCACGTAGCCCACTCAAAATATCTAGACCTAAATCAGTATAAGATTTCATATTTTTGATAGGCATGTGTGTAGGATCGAAAGTAGGTATAGAGGGGGGATTAGACTACTTGACCAAATAAAAATCTAGTCTTTTCACAATTTGAAGTGTTGGAAAATTTTAGCAACTAGTACAAGTCAAGCAACCAACCTACACATGCAATTCTAAGAGTGTAGCAGCAGGAAGTAAAACATTGCATATGAAGGTAAAGGGAAGGGTTTTTTGAGTGCAAACGCAATGAAGACACAAATATTTTTGGCATGGCTCCGATAGGTGGTGCTATCGTACATTCACTTTGATGGAGACTTCAACCCACAAAGGGTAACGGCTGTGCGAGTCCACAAAGGGCGCCACCCATGAAGGGTCCACGAAGAAGTAACCTTGTCTATTCCATCGTGGCTATTACCCATGAAGCACTTGCCTCACTTGGGTAGATCTTCACGAAGTAGGTGATCTCCTTGCCCTTAAAAACTTCTTGGTTCAACTCCACAATCTTATCGGACGCTCCCAAGAGACAGCTAACCAATCTAGGAGACACCACACTCTCCAAAAGGTAATACATGGTGTGTTGATGATGAACTCCTTGCTCTTGTGCTTCAAATGATAGTCTCCCCAACACTCAACTCTTTCTCACACATTTGGCTATGGTGGAAAGATGATTTGAGTGGAAAGCAACTTGGGGAAGGCTAGAGATCAAGATTCTTGTGGTAGGATTGGAATGTCTTGGTCTCAACACATGAGTAGGTGGTTCTCTCTCAGAAAATGAGTAGTGGAAGTGCAGGCACGTTTTGATGGCTCCCTCACAAATGGAGAAGGGGGTGGAGGGGTATATATAGCCTCCACCCAAAATCCAACCGTTACACACATTTGAGCTAACTCGGTCAGACCGAATAGGAGAACTCGGTGAGCCCGAAGCAGTTCAAAATGTGAACGTTAGGAATATCGGTGTGACCGATGTACTAGGGCTAGGGCAAAACCTCATGTCGGTGATGCCGATTGCATGAACTCAGTGAGACCGATTTCAGCAATGAGCAACCAGAGAGTTGGTCACGAAATCTTGGTGGGACCGATTGCTCATTTCGGTGAGACTGAAATGTTACAACAGGAATCAAAGATTTTGCAATGCCATCTCGGTGTGACCAAGATCCACATCGGTGTGACCGAACTATTTAGGGATTCTAGCAGTAGCTATGGAAAATGAACTCGGTGGCGCCGGATAGATCAAATAGGTGGGGCCGAGTTTGACTTTGGGTTTTGGACATATGTGGAAATGGGAAAGTGGCTGAGGTTTAGGAGCAATATCACTAAGCACTTTGAGAAAGTAGACCATTAAGCAACACCTCATCCCCTTTTAATAGTATTGGCTTTCCTATAGATTCAATGTGATCTTGGATAACTAAAATGAAAATGAAGAGTTTTGAGCTTTTGCCAATCTTTGTCCTTAGAATTTTGAGGGGTCCACATATCTAGTTCATGCCATGCCAATCATTGAACTTCCTGAAATATTTACCCTGAATGGTTGTTAATTAGTTAAATGGGTTATATGTTGTTATGAAATACCAAAACCACCTGGGGATTAGTAGCACTTTCAATCTCCCCCTTTTTTGTAATTGATGACAACATATAGATCAAATCTTCGACAAATGATAATATGAATGAAATACATCGTCCCTTTGAGAAGTATGTGATAAGCAAGAGCTCCCCCTAAATTTGTGCATTATTTAAAATTTGATTTTGACTGCAAATGCACAGTCGATTAGGATCATGGATTAGTCTTCCATGTCTCATACATGTTGGTGGAGCACACAAAATGATGAGAGTTAAACAACATGCAATCATCACCAAGGGAAAACATGATTGATCATACACAAATGTCATAGATATCATCATGCAAGCACACATTAAAGCATAGTATGATCAAACACATGACCATATAAGTATCTCACAAGCATAAGAAAAATGTAGCAAGGGGTAGCTGTAGGATCAAAAGTATGTTTAGAGGGGGCTGATTAGACTACTTGACCAAATAAAAATCTAGCCTTTTCCCAAATTTATTCTTGGCAGATTTTAGTAACTTAGCACAAGTCAAGCAACCAACCTACACATGCAATTCTAAGAGTATAGCAGCGGAATGTAAATCGTTGCATATGAAGGTAAAGGGAGGGGTTTGGAGATTGCAAACGTAAGTGTAAACACGGATTTTTTTTGTCGTGTTCCGATAGGTGGTGCTATCGTACATCCACGTAGATGGAGACTTCAACCAACGAAGGGTAACGCCCGCGCAAGTCCACGGAGGGCTCCACCCACGAATGGTCCACGAAGAAGCAACCGTGTCTATCCCACCATGGTCATCGCCCACGAAGGACTTGCCTCACTAGGGTAGATCTTCATGAAGTAGGCAATCTCCTTGCCCTTACAAACTCCTTGGTTCAACTCCACAATCTTGTCGGGGGCTTACAAGTGACAACTAACCAATCTAGGAGACACCACTCTCCAAAAGGTAATAGACGGTGTGCTGATAACGAACTCCTTGCTCAAATGCATCAAATGATTGTCTCCCCAACACTCAAACAGTTCCTCACATATTTGGATATGGTGGAACAAGAGATTGAGTGGAAAGCAACTTGGGGAAGGCTAGAGAACAAGATTTATGTGGTGGGAATGGAATATCTTGATCCCAACACTTGAGTAGGTGGTTATCTCTCAGATCTGGATGGGTGAAAGTGTAGGCACGATCTGATGGCTCTCTCCATGAAAGAAGAGGAGGTGGAGGGGTATATATAGCCTCCACACAAAAACCAACCGTTACGCACATTTTGGCCAACTCGGTGGGACCGCTTCAGTGAACTCGGTCTGACCGAAAGGTTCAAATATGTGAAAGTTAGGAAACTCAGTGGATCGACTCGGACATCTCGATGGGACCGAAAGACTAGGGTTAAGTCATCAGAGAGTTGGCAAGGTGATCTTAGTGTGACCGATTAATGAACTCGGTAGTACCGAAATTAATTAACCTGCAACAGAGAGTTTACAGAACCATCTTTGTGAGACCGAACGCCTATATCGGTGAGACCAAAATGTTAGGGTTTGTGGTTCTGGCTATGTCAAATGTAACTCGCTGGGACTGGATAGGAACAATCGGTGAGTCCGAGTTTGGCATTTTGGTTTTGACTTGTTTGGAGTGGAGAGGTTGTGTGAGAGTTTTGGAGCATATCATCAAGCATTGTGAACAACCAACTCGTTAAGCAAAACCTCATCCCCTTTTAATAGTATTGGCTTTCCTAAGGACTCTATGTGATCCTGGATCACTAAAAGTGAAAAGGTATAGTCTTGAGCTTTTGCCAAACTTTGCTGCCTGAGCTTTTGAGGGGTCCACATCTCCACAATAGCCATGCCATTCATTGAACTTTCCTAAAATATTTAGCTTGAGGAATCATTAGTTCAATGAGCTATATGTTGTTATAAATTACCAAAACCACCCGGGGATTAGTTGCACTTTCAATCTCCCCCTTTTTGGTAATTGAAGATAACATATAGATCAAAGCTTTGACAAATGATAAAGAATGAAATACATGGTTGCTTTGAGAAGTATGTGATAAGCAAGAGCTCCCCCTAAATTTGTGCATTATTAAATATTTGCATTTGAATGCAAATGCACAACTATATAGGTTCATGGGTGACATCTCACACATCACATACATCTTGGTGGAGCACTCAAAAGGATAATAAGTGAATAACAAGTACTCGTCACCAAGGCAATTTCAAAATATCACATAAAGATATCATCCAAGCATGTATATGACCAATCACAACCATAAATGTAGCATCTCTCACACAAGTTTCATGCAAGCAAATCACCAAAAGATAGTTGCAAAAATCAAGTGCAATAAAAGCATAACTCTCTCTATCAAAGCCTAGATGATCTATATATATTTCTCCCCCTTTGGCAACAAGTTACCAACAATTTCAAAATATACATAGGCTATGCGTCTCTCTAGGAATCTCCAGGAGCTCCTGAAGGGGTCTTCTGGCTGTTGTCTCAAGTGTGCATAGATGGCGTTGATAGAACTCCTTCTGTGAAGATATCAGCTGAAGTTTGAGGGGCTGGTGGAGTTGATGCATGTGTGACTCCCTGGGAAGCAGCAGCTGGGGCAGACTGAGTGGGTCTCATGTCTCCAACTATCACTGTCTCAGTCCTCTATCCTCGGGGCACCTTCTGAAATCTGGTAGCATCATCCTCATCACAATGAGTGCTCACTCCAGCAGCAACTCTTGCTCTATCTGTATCTCGCCTGAGCTTCGGCACTATGATCTGCACTTCTGTCACCTTAGTGTCAAGAACGTGGAACTTATCCTCAATGATCCTCTCTAGGCTAGCTTGATTCTGAGTCAGGGTGGCCAATTGTTTCTCCATCCTCATTGTAGCTGCAAGAAGATACGTTAACTGGTCACTCTTTGACTTTAGGCTCGAAATGTTGACTGTCTAGGTTGATGCTTGAGCTTACTGAGCACCTCGTTCCTACATGTGTGCCTCTGATGCTTTTACAGATGAGGGGTGTGTAGGGTCCATGACTACCTCATTATCCTCAAATTCAGGCCTTAGGGGAAAGTGCCTTCTATCAAGCAGTTATGTGTCTGTGCCCACTCTGGAGTTGATGAGTGCCTGAATGTGTGGGGAATATCCACAAGATCTCTTCTAGTCAGCAGTTGTCTTCTTGATTGTACCTACAACCAGACTCATGACCTTGTATTTCTTTGGCACATCATAGTGGTGAAGCAAGTTGATGGAGTGTCCTCCGATCATCCCGTCATCTCCAGACTTTGGCAGCAAAGTGTGTCTCAGAATGGTGTTGATAGTGCCAAGTCTAGCCAATATATAGTACACTGACCCAAACTTGAATTGACACTTGTATTCATTTGGGATAGGCTTGTACATGTTTTGCATGGAGTCATGGCTCATTCTAGCCTTAGCATAGATATCTGGATCATCTTCTGACTTAGCTGGAGCGCCTATCATTGCAGTCCATTTAGAGATTGTGGACTGATACTTAGTGCCTTCAGTCATCCATGCAATTCTCCCATCTGGATAGAAATGGGTAGTGGAGTAGAATTGCATCACCATTTCATCATTTCATCTTGTCAGCTTCTTCCCAACAAATTTTGAACTGTCTGTCATCCTGAAGCTCTCATGGACATGTGGAAAGTAGTCAGCATGCTTATCGATAAACTTTCAGTCCACCGAGTTCATGTCATAGACAATGGGCTTCTTGTCAAGTAGAACTGTCTCATAGAAATCTTGTTGCTTCCTTGTGTGAAACCTGTAGTCAACTGTTGTTCTCCTCTTCATAGCATAGGGGTCTGACTTCCTCCATGCTCGCAAGCCTGCATCTCTTCTCATCTTCATATATTCAGCTTTAGGATGAGCATCATTATGCTCTGGAATCTTAGGCTTGAGTTTTCTCAATATTTGTGACTCATCATAGTGACTATCTTCTGCCTGCTCTTCCTCTTCTTCTTCTAGAGCTTGAGGCATTGGAACCTTGTTCTTTTCTGCAGCTAGAATGTTCCTACTGTTTCTCTTGGGTGCTGACTTGGTGGCTTGGGCAGCAGCTTTGGGGGTAGTTTTGGGCTTTGAAGGAGCAGCCCCTGAATTGATGGCATCCACCATCAGCTTCTGAGACTTAGATGCTGGTGCAGCGTCCTCTTCTTCTTCTTCTTCCTCAACATCACCATCATTCCTCATAGTTGGCTTGCCAATCACTCTGGCTATGGTTTTCCTAGCCCTTTTCTTAGCTCATGCAGGCTCATCATCTATGGTTTCAAGAGTGAACTACATGGTTTCTTGTGTTGAGGCTCTCGCTTTTGACATGGGCACCCTCTTGGCTGGAGATTTCTTGTTCAAACCAAGCTTGGTTGAAGCAACTATGCCATATTCCTTCCTAGCAACTTTCTTCTTTGAGGTGACCTCATCAGCTACAAAGTCTTCATCCTCTGAATCTGAAGTTTTCTTCTTCCTTGACTTGGTAGCAGCCTTTGGAAGGTTACTGGGAGTGCTTTTGGTGCTCTCATAGTAGCTAGAGTTATTGGGACTAGAGCCCTCACTCAAATTAACCTGCTCCTCAGACCTGTTCTGACTGTCACTGCCTTCTGACATCTCTGAAACTGCAAGCTGACCCTGTGAATAGGTATAGATGAGATAGAGTGGATGAGCATCACAAAGCATAGCTTGTTTTTGAAAATTTTCATTTGAAAAACATAACTTTATTTTTCTACAGAATTCATTTCGGTGCTTACGAGTTTACCAGTTCGGTGATACCGAAGCAAAAATAGAGCCAAAACATACTAGTTTCGGTAGGACCGAGGTAGTTTTCGGTGGCTCCGTGTTGCTAGGGTTTCACTGAGCTACTAGTTTTGGTCTCACCGAGTGATACAATTCGGTTGGACCGAGGTGTATCAGTGCAATGGCTTATGCCAACTCGGTGACACGGAGACTTGCAAATTGGTCGGACCGAGATGAGTTCGGCGGAGAACTAACCCTAAGTTTTTCGAAATCCATCTAACCTAAAGACTAGTTTTGCTGGATAGGAGGTTTGCAAACATGGCAAGATCATGGCAACTCGTTTTGTGCATGAATTAGATTTGGAGATCACAAAACAAATGAGTCATACCCTAACTTGGTGACGATCTCCTACGACGACGAGGGGCGGAGACGAATGTCGTCGACGGCGACGGATTCTAACAACAAGAGGCGGCTGGAGGTGAGGGTGATGATACTTAGACCACAGAGGTGGAAGAGTTGGGGTGCGAGATTAGAACTATTGGAGGAATTTCCAAAAAGTTTTGTCTCCGAGTTATATACCCAGATCTGTCGGTGGGACCGAGAAAACTGTTTTGGTGGCACCGAGAAAACTGTTTCTGTGGCACCGAGAAGCATTTTGGACTAGGCTGTTGCAACTCGATTGGACTGAGATGGTTTATTCGGTTTCACTGAGATACAAAAACTGATCAACCTGAATGATTTCGGTGGGACCGAATGGGATTTGTTGGTCTAACGAAATGCATTTTGGAGGTTTTGGAAGTTAAGCCCCGATCAGATAGGTAACACCGAGTGCTCCTCACTCGGTGGGTCCGATAGAGACATGTTCAAACTTTGTGATGTATAGCATGAATAGAGTTTGAGATGAGAAAATCGTACATAGCTAGAGGGAGTGCTTAGGCATTCTTGTCCATTAATTTGGCAAAAGAAAAAGAGCCAAACAATCAAAGCTACAAATGGATGTCCTTGAATGATTAAAATATGCAACCAACATGCTCACATAATAAAATGGCGAATGAAATATGTGGCAAAGCATGCAAAACCATTCTAGCATCTATCAAGTAATTGGCGATGACTAGGTCATCTATATATGAGTATATTGACTTAGGAGTCAAATGAGAACATTTGATTATAGGTCATACTCATCGTTTAAGCACAAGTGGGGTTACCACTTTTACATAAAGCATTGTTGTGTTCACACCATCAGAGTTGCTTTAGCTCAATATTTAGAGTAAAGCTCCCCCTATATGTGATATCCCCCCTAAGAGGGATGAACTAACCTTGGGTTTTGTCGATGATGACTTCATGTAGATATCGAAGATGTGGATGCTCAATGTTGATGTAGATCATTTGGAGCAATCCATTGGATTGAGTTGCACTTTCAATACCTACACGGGTTAGTCCCACGAGGAACATTCAAAGATATCCATGGACATAGAGTGAATTGCACACAATATGATGTCCATGAAAGCATTAGGTTACCCTGTCCCTTGTCTTACCAACAAGAGGGTTTGTGATTCCTTGAACTAGTGCAAGATGTGGAAGTAGTTTGCACTTTTCCTCGCCAAGATGATATGAGTGAAGTATGTTGGCGGAGTCACCCTCAAGAACTCTCTAGTTATTCTTCTTCGGGATCCACATCAACTTGATGGGAATCATTGGAGTTGTAATAGCACTTGATGAAGTAGAGGTTGATGTAGTCTTGGGAACCCAATTTACCAAGGCCTTAGGAGCTTCTTCAAATGCATCAATCTCTTCTTGAAGCTTGTCCTCGCCCTTTAGCTTGTGGTCTTGTGGTGGAAGATCATCTTGTGCTTGTGTCCCCTTGAAGGAAGTAGGATCATACTTCTCTTGTTGAAGAACAAACTTGGTCTTGGGGTATTGATCTTCTTCCCACTCAACTCCATTGGCATTGAACTTTCGTTCAAAACCAACACCTTGATTCTTGCGGTGCCTTCCTTGCTTGTGTACAATTTCCTCGAATTGCTTACTCCCGGCAAGGCTCTTGTAGACACCTTTCTCTATAATTCCCTCCAAGAAGCTATTTTCTTGCTCAAGGGTAACTTGGCTAAGAGAATCATTAGTGGAATCAAGAGAACTACTAGAAGCAACATCATTGGATTTAACATGATTAATGTTACTACTAGAGGAAGAATCTTTCTTGTTCTTGTTGCTAGATTTTACTTGTGGCATGTAAGTAGACAAGAGTAAACACTTGGCAATGTAAGAAGAACTTTTCTTATGAAGATCATCATTGATTCCTTTTAAGAACTCATGCTCTTGCTCTAGATCGAGCTTTTCAAAGCGTAGCTTCGCATGGGTCCTCAAAAGTTCTTGATGATCCTCTAAGGTAGTTTCATGAGCTAACTTGAGAGTGTTTAATTCTTTAGTTAGGCGCTCAATCTTCTCCTTATCATTGTCATTCGTTTTATCTTGATTAGCATGATTAATAGCAATTTCATCATAGTTTTCATCATGGGTTTCATCACTATTGCTACCAACAAGTAAATCAACATCTCCTAGAAAGTCATCTTCATCACTATTAAAATCAAGATATCCAGGGTGTGATACCTTAGGGCCTTTAGCCATGAAGCATCTTCCAATTCCTTCTTTTGGTGAGTCAAATATGTCGTAGGAGTTGGATGACACAAGAGCAATTCCAGCAACACCTTCATCTTGAGTACGTTCCGAGTTGGAGTGATAGCTTCTCTCAGAGTAGTTATCGGAGTCGGAACCGAATACCCATTCACCAACATGAGCTTGATGTCGTCGTCTTGTATAGCTCCTTGATGATTTGTCCTTCCTTTCCGAATCCTTGCTTCTCCGAGAAGGTCTTCGTTCATAACGATCATCTCTACTCCTCTCTCTCCCTTGGTGGTGATTCTTCTCTTCTACTTCTCCAATTAGGTGAGTCTTCTCTTCTTTTGTAGGGAGTCGTACACTCATTGGAGTAGTCTTCGGGTCTTCCACAATTGTAGCAATTACGCTCATGACTAGAAGATCTTTTGTCATTGTAGGACCTTGACTTGGAACTTATCTCTTTGCTTCTATTCTTGTAGAATTTGTTGAAGTTCTTCACCATTAGGCTCAATTCTTCATTGAAGACTTGTTTCTCACTTGATGATGTAGGAGCGTCACATGAGGCTTTGTAAGCACCACTAGACTTATTGTGAAGCTCTTCTTTATCTTTGAGTGACATCTCATGAGCAACAATTCTTCCAATGACATCCGTTGGCCTGAGATCTTTGTAATTGGGCATCATTTGGATCAATGTGCACACGGTGTCATATTCTCCATCCAAGGCTCTTAGGATCTTCTTGATGATGAATTTTTCGGTCATCTCTTCACTTCCTAAGCCGGCAATCTCATTTGTGATGAGAGCAAGCCTAGAGTACATTTCAGTGACACCTTCACCATCCTTCATCTTGAACTTGTCAAGTTGACTTTGAAGCACATCCAACTTGGATTCCTTGACGGAGTCGGTACCTTCGTGCATATCAATCAAAGTATCCCAAATTTCCTTTGCATTCTCAAGAGGGCTGATTTTTTTGAATTCATCAGGGCACAATCCGTTGAATAGCATATCGCAAGCTTGAGCAATTGTATTGCTACATCTTCAATTCTTCTGCGGATGCTTCGCGATTTGGTTCCTTCCCATCAAAGAATTGACCTTTCAAACCAATACACACAATAGCCCAAACGGCGGGGTTATGTCCCAGAATATACATTTTCATCTTATGCTTCCAACTAGCAAAATTTGTACCATCAAAGTAAGGACCTCTACGGTGGTAACTTCCCTCACTAGACGCCATACTCTCCTAGCTTATGAAACCAATGCTATGATCACCAAAGCTATGGAAATCAAGGAAAATGGAGACCAAAGCTCTGATACCACTTGTAGGATCGAAATTATGTCTAGATGGGGGGTGATTAGACTACTTGACCAAATAAAAATCTAGCCTTTTCCCAATTTCAATTCTTGGCAGATTTTAGCAACTTAGCACAAGTCAAGCAACCAACCTACACATACAATTCTAAGACTATAGCAGCGGAATGTAAATCATTGCATATGAAGGTAAAGGGAGGGGTTTGGAGATTGCAAACGCAAGTGTAGACACAAATCTTTTTGTCGTGGTTCCGATAGGTGGTGCTATCATACATCCACTTTGATGGAGACTTCAACCCACAAAGGGTAACGGCTGCGCTAGTCCACGGAGGGCTCCACCCAAAGAAGCAACCTTGTCTATCCCACCATGGCCATTGCCCACGAAGGACTTGCCTCACTAGGGTAGATTTTCATGAAGTAGGCGATCTCCTCGCCATTGCAAACTCCTTGATTCAACTCCACAATCTTTGGGAGGCTCCCAAGTGACACCTAATCAATCTAGGAGACACCACTCTCCACAATGTAATAGACGGTGTGTTGATAACAAACTCCTTGCTCAAATGCTTCAGATGATAGTCTCCCCAACACTCAAACTGTTCCTCACAGATTTTGATATAGTGGAAGAAGAGATTGAGTGGAAAGAAAATTGGGGAAGCCTAGAGAACAAGATTTATGTGGTAGGAATGGAATATCTTGATCTCAACACTTGAGTAGGTGATTCTCTCTCAGATCTGGATGGGTGAAAGTGTAGGTGTGATCTGATGGCTCTCTCCGCGAATGAAGAGGAGGTGGAGGGGTATATATATCCTCTACACAAAATCCAACCGTTACACACATTTTGGCCAACTCGGTGGGACCGATTCAGTGAACTCGGTCTGACCAAAAGGTACAAATATGTGAACGTTAGGTAACACGATGGGACCGACTGGGACATCTCGGTGGGACCGACTGGGACATCTCGGGGGGGGGACCGAAAGACTAGGGTTAAGTCATCAGAGAGTTGGCAAGGTGAACTCGGCATGACCGATTAATGAACTCGGTAGTACCAAAAGTAATTAACCTACAACATAGAGTTTACAGAACCATCTCGATGAGACCAAATGCCTATATCAGTGAGACCGAAATGTTAGGGTTTGTGGCTCTGTATAAGTCAACGGAAACTCGGTGGGACTGGATAGGAAAAATCGGTGAGTCCGAGTTTGGCATTTTGGTTTTGCCTTTTTTGGAGTGGAGAGGTTGTGTGAGGGTTTTGGAGCATATCATCAAGCATTGTGAACAACCAACTCGTTAAGAAACACCTCATCCCCTTTTAATAGTATTAGCTTTCGTAAGGTCTCAATGTGATCTTTGATCACTAAAAGTGAAAAGCGAGAGTCTTGAGCTTTTGCCAAACTTTGCTTCCTTAGCTTTTGAGGGGTCCACATCTCCACAATAGCCATGCCATTCGTTGGACTTTCCTGAAATATTTAGCTTGAGGAATCATTAGTTCAATGACCTATATGTTGTTATAAATTACCAAAATCACATGGGAATTAGTTGCACTTTCAGTAACAATAACCAAATGAAACAAGTAGCAAGAGAAGCAAAAAAACCAACAAAAGAAGCAAAACACACACTCTCTCTCTCTCTCGAAGCTGATGATCTATACACTTTCTCCCCCTTTGGCAACAAGTTCCCAAAAACTTCAAAAATGTATAGTGCTATACAACACTCTAGGAACGATCTCTGGGAGCTCCTGAAATGGTCTTCTGGCTTGTCTCTCTGGTGTGTGTAGACGGCGTGAAGATGAATCATCTACAATTTCTTCAGAAGAAGTCTATGGAGTTGGAGGAGTTGACACTGGAAGAACAACTGTGGCAGTAGCTGCAGGTGCTGAGATGGTGGTCCTCGACTCGACAACTGGCACAACTGATGATCTTGGTCCCCTTGGGACTCTCTGGAATGTATCTGTTGTGTGCCTGTCATCCTTGTCCTCTGCATCCTCTTGAACCTTCTCCTCAACTGTCTGAATCTCAGTGACCTTCACATCAAGGTCGTGCAATTTTGTCTCAAAGATCCTCTCAAGACTTTCTTGATTCTGAGTCAAGGTGGCCAAGCTCTTCTCAATCCTCATAGTGGCCTCAAGCAGATAACTGAGCTGATCTTGCTTGGTCTTGAGATTTGTAGGTGTTGTTCCAGAAGCACTTGCTACTTTGGCTTCCTTTGCCTTCTCAATTTTCTCTTGGCCCTCAACAGAAGTAGGATGTGATGCATCCATGACAATATCGTTGTCCTCAAAGTCTGGCCTAAGAGCTAAATGCTTATTGTCAAGAAGATATGTCCCGGTTCCTACCTTGGAAATGATCAACATGTGAATGTGTGGGGCATATCCATAAGATATCTTTTGGTCGGTTGCTATCCTCTTGACTATTTCAACTATCAAGCTCATGAATTTGAATTTCTGAGGTACATCAAACAAATGAAGCAGATTGATTTAATGACCATGAATCATCCTATGATCTCCAAACTTGGGCAACAGAGTGTGCCTCAAGATAGTGTTGATGGTGTTCAATCCTGCAAGCAAATAGTATATTGAGCCAAAATTGTGTGACTTTATGGCTGCATCTGGAATAGTGTTGCACATGTTAGCCATGGAGTTATGATCCTGCCTACGCTTACTGTACACATCCAGATCATCATCACTTTCCTTGGGGCATTGATCAAATTGGCCCATTCTGAGATAGTAGATTGATACCTTGTACCTTCAGTCATCCAAACAATCTTTCCATCAGGATAGAAGTGAGCAGTGGAGTAGAATTACATGATCATGTCATCATTCCACTTAGTCAACTTCTGTCCCACAAACTTGTCAACTTCATTCATCCTGAAGCTCTCATGCACATGGGGAAAATGATCTGCATTGTTGTCAATGTACTTCCAGTCAACCCATTTCATGTCACAAACAATGGGCTTTTGTTAAAAGGATAGTCTCATAGAAATCTTGTTTCTCTTTGGTATGGAACCTATAGTCAACAACAGTCCTCCTTGTGGTGGCATAAGGATCAGTCTTTCTCCATATTCTTAGACCAGCATCCTTTCTCAACTTCATATTTTCTGCCAAAGGATGATCATCACTATGATCTAGGATATTGGGCTTGAATTTACTGAGCACTAGAGACTAATCATCATCTTCCTCATCTTCTTCATGAACTTCTCACACTCGGACCTTGGTCTTCTCAGCAGCAGGTATGTTTCTTGTTGATCTCTTGGGTGCGGATGTTTTGGGAGCTTGAACTAAAGACTTGGGGGAAGACTTGGGCTTTGATGGAGCAGCCCTAGTTCTGATGGTACCGCCATCATCTTTTGGGTCTTGGTAGGAGGTGCAGCATCCTCTTGCTCCTCTTCATCATCATCCCTCATGGATGGTCTTCCAATGACTCTGGTTGTGGTCTTTCTCACTCTTTCCTTCCTCTTCTTGCCAGTAGCATCATCATCATCTCTGGATTCAAGAGTAAATTGCATTGTTTCTTGAGTTGATGCTCTGACTTTTAACATTGGGGATCTCTTAGCATGAGATTTTTTTGTAGGCCAGGCTTGTTAGAAGTTGAGGTACCATATTCCTTTCTGACAACCTTCTTCTTGGATGGGACTTATCCAGCAAAAAAGTCCTCATCTTCACTATATGAGGTTTTCTTCTTCCTTAGCTTTCTAGCAGCCTTTGGCAAATTGTTGGGTGTGCTTCTCCTACCTTCATCAAAGCTAGAAGAGGGACTAGTGCTCTCACTGAGGTTCATCTGCTCTTCAGACATGTTCTGTCTGTCGCTGCCTTCTGACATAGCTGAAACTAACCCTGTGAATACTTGGGTATAGATAGAGTGGATGAGCATCACAAACTACATCATTTTGCAAAAGTATTGAGACCAAAACTTAACTTTAGTTTTCTGCAGAAAGCATTCGGAGCTACTAATTTGACAAACTCGGTGACACCGAAGCATAAACAGAGTCTAAACACACATTTTTTATTAGACCAAAATGTAGTTCGGTGACTCCGAGATGCTAGGGTTTCACAGAGAAAGTAATTTCGGTCGCACCGATTTGTACACTCCGGTCAGACCGAGTTGTGCATGCGCAGTGGCCAGGGCCAAATTGGTGTGATCGAGATCCTCAAATCGGTTGTCCGAGATGAGTTTGGCGGAAACCTATCCCAAATTTTTGCATCAAATATATTCTAAGGAATTCTTTGGGTGAATAGATTAATCCCATACATGGGAGGAACAATGGCGAAAATTTTTATGCAAGAACAAGAATAATAGAATGCACAAAGAGGTCAAGTCCGTACCCTAACTTGGCGACGAACTTGCTACGGCAGCAACGGCGGTGAGAATCCATTAACGGCGGAGGAGATCAACGGCAGGAGGCACTGGCGACGACGACGACGATGCTGAGATCAAGGGGGCGGCAGTGCTGGGGTGCGGACTCGTGCACTTTGAGGAAAGTTTCAACCGTATGGGTACGTAGAGTATATATACCCAGGCGCTATTGGTGTGACCGAGTGGAACGACTCGGTGGCACCGAGATGCAAAACTGTTGGCAGTTACTGCAACTCGATGTTACCGAATTGTTCAACTCGGTTGCATCGACATGAAAACCTAGATCAACTTAATGAATTCAGTGAGAGTGAATAGAAGAGACTTGGTCTGACCGAGATGCATTAAGAGGTTTTGAAAGTTCCGCCCTTAACAGATCGGTGGCTCTGAGTGGTCCTCAACCGGATGGTCCGAATTCGACTTGTTCAAACTTTGTGATGTAGCATGAATAGAGTTTGAGACGAGAAAAGCATAGATAGCTAGAGGGAGTACTTAGGATTTCTTGTCCATCCATTTGGAAAAAAGAGAAAAACCAAACAATCTAAGCAACAAATGGATGTCCTCGAATGGACAAAATTATGCAACCAACACACTCACACAATAAGATGGCAAGTAAAACATATGGCAAAGCATGCACAAACATTCTAGCATCTATCAAGCAATTGAACATGACTAGGTCATCAATATATGAGTATATTGACTTAAAAGTCAAATGAGAACATCTGATCATAGGTCATACTCATTGTTTAAGCACAAGTAGGGTTACCACTTTTACATAAAGCATTGTTGTGTTCACACGATTACGGTTTCTTTAGCTCAATTTTTTTTCCAAAGCTCCCCCTAGATGTGATATCCCCCCTTAGAAGGATGAACTAACCTTGGGTTTTGTCAAATACGACTTGATGTAGATGTTGAAGATGTGGATGATCAATGTTGATGTAGATCATTTGGAGCAATCCATTGGAGCGAGTGGCACTTTCAATTCCCACAAGGAACAAACAAGGATATCCATAGACATAGAGTGAAACACACATATGATCCGACTATATTAACAAAGCCTGCGATACATCACGATTGTGCATCTCAACAACACGAGAGAGAGAGAGAGAGAGAGAGAGAGAGAGAGAGAGAGAGATTAAACACATAACTGTTGGTACAAACCCTCAGCCCCAAGGGTGGACTACTCCCTCCTCATCATGGTGGCTGCCGGGATGATGAAGATGGCCACCGGTGATGATTTCCCCCTCCGGCGGAGTGTCGGAAAAGGGCTCTAGTTTGGATCTCGTGGATACAGAAGCCTACGGCGGCTGGAACAAAATTTCGTTGACTCCCCTAGGGATTTTGAAACATTCGGCCATTTATAGAGCGAAGAGGCGGTGTTGGAGGCCACCGAGGTGGGCACAACCCGCCGGGGTGCGCCTGGGGGCCCAGGCGTGTCCTGGTTGGTTGTGCCCCCCTCGGGGCACCCCCAGGTGCTTCTCCGGCCCATCTGGTGTATTTTGGTCCAAAAGCAATCCACAAAAAGTTTCACTTCATTTGGACTCCGTTTGATATTGATTTTTCTATGATGTAAAAACAAGCAGAAAACAGCAACTGGCACTTGCCACTATATCAATAGGTTAGTCCCAAAAAATGACATAAAATGATTGTGAAATGATTGTAAAACATCCAAGAATTATAATATAACAACATGGAACAATAAAAAATTATAGATACGTTGGAGACGTATCAGCATCCCCAAGCTTAATTCATACTCGTACTCGAGTAGGCAAATGATAAAAAACATAAATTTTTATGTGGAATGCTGCCTATCATGTTCATCACATATTCTTTCCATTATAGCATGGACAATTAGACTTTTATATGGTTCAAAGAAATAGTCTAGTTTTGACATGAGGACTTTAATACTCAAGCATATCAACAAACAACAATGTCTTTTCAAAATATCAATACTAAAGCAAGTTATCCCTAGCCCATCATGCTCAATCATTGATCCATTCATGCAACACATCCGAATATTAGCTACATCCAATGCTCAATTGTGATAATATTGTTCTGTAGTTGGTGCTTTATAAGAGAACATGGAGACTCAAATAAAAGTAAATATTGCATAAAGTAAAAGATAGGCCCTTCGCAGAGGGAAGTAGGGATTTGTAGAGGTGCCAGAGCTCAAAGTTTAAATTTAGAGATAAAAATTATTTTGGGTGGCATGCTTTTCTCGTCAACGAGAATGACTTAGAGTTCCTAACACTTTCCATGTTAGATATATCATAGGCGCTTCCCAAACATAAAATAAAGTTTATTCCTTTTTTCCACTAAACTTTCACAAGCCATGGTTGAGGGTATGTACCACGGGTGCCCTCCATACCAACTCTTTCCAAGGAATTTATTATTTGACAACATAAAGTAAATTTTCTTTTTCATTTCGGTACTGCGAATCCCTATTACGGCCATACTCTCGTGTAATGACAAGTGAATAAACACCCATCTTAAGAATAACACATCTAGCATGAAAAATATTAGCCACCCCTCACCGCTTCATTAGCGGTACGGGCACACAAATGATAAATTTATTTTGAAATTAGAGTTGGCACATACAAATTTGCTTAGAACGGCGTGGAAATACCACATATCACTACAAAAAAGACACATCCGTGACATTTTGGGCCGAACGAAATTTTTTCTTTCATGCTTATGACACTTCTATGACGATAATTGTGAGACAAACCCGTATCATCATAGATGTGGTGGGCTACTACTTCTATGACAAAAAATCATGACAGAAAATGGGCTTTTCGTCCTGGGCAGACCAGAGACACAGCTGCATGACATTCTTTGGGCCGTCCATAATGGAAAAATTCGTGGGAGAAGCGAGGGCGAGGAAAATTGCGGGGAGTTCCTGGTTACGGTGGGTGGTCGGGGCGAAGCGATGCACGGAGGTTTACGCGTTTCTCTCGTACACGTCGCGTGTATGTGCGAGGCGTTGGGCTCTAACTGAACACGAGCGATTGCACTCTCTATGTTACTGAACCCGAGCGATCGATCCCTCGGCTGCTAACTGAACCCGAGCGATCCCTTCGCTACTACTGCAAAGTGAACCTGATAAATTGCTCCTGCTGCTTACTGAAGCCGATCGAACCTCCTGCCTCTTGATGAATAGTGAACATGGGGTTGCTTGAACGAGTCGAGACGTACGTGGTTGGGGTTGGATGAATAGTTCCTGGTGGGGGTTGGATGAACAGGACCCCGTGGGGGTTGGACGTTGCGGTTGCCGCTGGATGAACAGGACCCCGAGACGAGGCCGCCACAGCCGAGGTGTTGGGGTGGATGACTAGGACCCCGTGGAGGGTTGGTTGAATAGTAGATGCTGGAGGGATGGTTGGATGAACAGGGCCCTGTGGAGGGCTGGATGAACAGGACCCCAAGGAGGGCTGGATGAACAGTAGCCGGTGGAGGCAGAGGAAGACGAGGTGGATGAGCAGTGCAGGTGGAGGCTGCAGGAAGTCGACGGTGGGTGAACAGTAGCCCGTGGAGTCCCGTTTTGCGGTACGCCACACCCCTCTTGATGAACAAGACCCCCATTTCGACCATAGCCATCCAACATAAGTCTATTTCCTCTGTTTTGCGGTACACCACACCCCTCCTGATGAACAAGATCCCGTTTCGACCATAGCCGGTCGAGCAGAAGGTCGTTTCCTCCGTTTTGCGGTACGCCAAACCCTTCCCGATGAACAGGACCCGTTTTGACCGTACGCGCTCGAGTAGAAGGCCGTTTCCCTCCGTTTTGCGATACGCCGCACCAGGTTTCGTCTGTTCCGTCCAAGCCGGTTGCCTCCCGATGAACATGATGTTGTTTCTCCATTCTGACCCTGTCGGTTGGCTACCGATGAACATGACGATGTTGCTGCCATCCGCTGCCTCTACATGTACACCAGTCCTGGCCGTATGTATGCGTGAGTAAGCATTCGAGACTCCGCCTGTATGTACGTACGTAGCCATGTTTTTTACCCTGTGGCTGTATGTACATGTACACGGTTTTGAAGGGACTGCCTGAACTGTTACGTCGGGGGCTCTACTACTACGTGTCGCTGCCTGCTTGGCCACGGTTCATCGTTGCAGAGAGACCGATCAACAAGTATGTACATACACGTTCGCGACCAGAATGACAACGCTACATACGCTTCGACCAGGTGGGTCCTGGCTGTCATGAAGGATAAGGAGGCAATTCCTTGCATGCGAAGTTATTGATGGTGAGTCCGAGCTGTCAGGGAGGTGTTCATTTTTTCCGCGCCTAATATGGAGACACTTTCCTTGCGTCCGAAGATAAAGCTGGTGGGTCCCAGCTATCAGGGGGAAAACATTTTTGTCGCAAAATACAGCTAAGCCAAAATACAAAGCCCTTCTGGTAGGTCCCTACTGTCAGGTGGAGGAATCATTATTTTGCGTGTAATAATGAGGCACTTCCTTGCTGCGGCCGTGGACCCAACTGTTAGCGTCTCCACGTATTGTCCTCTTTCGATGTATGTTGTTCCTTAACCACATTGACCACGCCGCGCCGAGAGCACCGAGGCGGTGGACGACGGCGAGGCCTAGGAAGGGAATGACCTGGAGCCGGGGAAGACTCGGAAGTTGCTTCATACGTGGAGGGGCGTACGAGGATTTACTGGTTGAGCTGCAATGTGAGGATGCCGTCGCCGCACAATAAAAGCAGGTTTGGGTGAGTGCAGGGATTGCCAGGCCAGGGATGGGAGTAGGGTGGGGCGGTGAGGCATGCGGGGCAGCAGACCCGGCCCCGGGAGGCAGGAGCAGGCGGCACGACCGGCGCTGGTTTGGGAGGCTGGAGCAAGAAGACCAGGGTTTGAGGAAGGACATCGTACGCTCACTGGAGCTAGAATCGTTCATTATTGACTAAGTTAACAAAGCCCTCTATCCGCTTCAACATAGTAGGCCCACAAGTCAGCCTCCAACTATGGTGAGTCCAAGATAGCAGGGGCAATATTCATTTTTTAGTGCGTAATAAGGAGGTAGTTCCTTGCGTGCAAAGATATAGCTGGTGGGTCCGAGCTGTTAGCGGGAGAAACGTTATTTTCGCGAAATACCGAGGGCCTTCTGGTGGGTCCCTGCTGTCAGGTGGAGAAATCATTATTTTGCACGTAATAAGGAGGCACTTCCTTGCGTGCGGCCGTGGACCTAGCTGTCAACCTCTCCACGTACAGTCCTCTTTCGATGGATGTCGTTTGTTGACCACGCTGAGCCGAGAGCACCATGGCGAGGTACGATGGCGAGGCCTAGAAAGGGAACGACCCCGAGCCAGGGAAGCCTCGGCAGTTGTTGCACATGCGGTTGGGAGTACAAGGGTTTACTGGTTTGGCTACCGTTGCCAGAAAATAATAGGAGGTGTCGGTGAGTAGAGGAATGGCCTGCTGGCTAGCGATGGAGTAGGGTGGGGCGGTGCGGCCTGTGCGCTAGCATAGTCGCCCACGGGAGGAGGGAGCAGGTAGTCCCGACGTTGCTAGTTTCAGAGGCTGGAGCAGGAAGAGCAGAGATTGAAAAAGCACAGCGGCCGTTGGATGGACATCTAACAGTCACTGCTCTCGTGTCTTGACTAAGTTGACACGGCCTTGCATGCGTGTTAACCTTTTTTTTACGAAAGCGTATGCGTCAACCTATAGTAGGTTCACAAGTGTGCCTCAAATATGTGGAAAACAACATTGTCGATGTACAAAACTAGGGGTCCTTTAGCACCCCCTTTACTTGTGCATGGGCAGTTGCAGCTGCGCCTACGGCCACGCTTGGCGGAGCAGGTGAAGGAAAGCACAAGGCTGCCAAGGCAACTCTCAAGCCAGAGACATGAAGCACAAAGGGGCTAGGTGGACTCCTCCCCCGGCAACGCCCTTGCTGGGGTGGCCTATGTGACCCCTGCAAGAGCCTTGCCGGGGAAGCTCGCCCGAACACCAGCAAGGCCACCACCCTTGGGTCTGCGAGCTTCGACACCATCGAGAACGTCAACGCCAATATTCAAGGGACGCTTGCGGAGTGGCATGCAGATTCTTGTAGGGCCGAGGGGCCTGAAAACCTATACAGGAGACCAGAAGATGAAGACCCCCGGCAAGAGCCTTTCCATGGACGACCGAAGCCCCCCGGCAAGATCATTGCCAAGGGCAACCACAAGATCCCTTGTCGGGGGCGTCTCCGAGGCCACAGCCAGGCTTGCGCCCGCCAAGGTTTCGCCGCCCCGCGGCCATTCTTACGCGACGACCGACTCGCCAACTAGAGAAGCACATGTTGTCTGTGTCAAAACCGGCGGATCTTGGGTACGTGGTCTGAACTATGCGTCTAAGCATCGATGGTAACATGAGACTGGGGACACGATGTTTACCTAGGTTCAGGCCCTCTCGATCGAGGTAATACCCTACTTCCTGCTAGATTGATCTTGATAAATATGATTACAAGAGTTGATCTACCTCGAGATCGTAACGGCTAAACCCTAGAAGTCTACCCTATGATTCTGTTGTTCTCTACTACTAGCCTCTACGGACTAAACCCTCCAGTTTATATATGCACTAGAGGGCCCTAGGATTTGTACATAACCAACTTGCAGAGGAAGGAAAGATTACACCCGAACCTAAAACCTGCCATTATATGCATACAGGAGTCCTATCCGGATATGAGAGATGATCTTCAGCAATGATCTTCACGGCCCACCAGTCCGGCCCATCTCGAGTTATCCGGCCACATGAGGATCCCTCGATCCAGGACTCCCTCAGTAGCCCTTGAACCTGTCGTCAATGACGATGTGTTTGGCTTCCGTATTGTCTTCGGCATTGCAAGGCGGGTTCCTTCTTCCGAATATATCTTTTGCAAAAAGAGTATTGTGTTCGGCTCTGCATGGTTAGTACAACCCTTAGCCTTGAAGGCAAGGCATTTCAAAGAAAATTGATAACGTGTCTTTACTGACATCTTTTTGGTGAAGCATCGTGTCCATCTCACTAACATACCAGTTCATTTTATTTGGTCCTAGTTTCGCGTTTCGAGGTATAACCCCACTCAGCACGTCTAATCAATACAGAGATCGTGCTCGCTTATTAGGCGATTCTTATCAATGTGACGTGAGCATCCAAACAGCGCATTACACACGACTGCTTTGGGAACCGGCAAGGTTTGCGGCTAAAGTGGGGGACGTTCTGTATTCATAGTGTTATAAAAGGACATCAATCCCTTCCATCAACCCCATGCTTTCCTCAAGCCCGAGATCTCCAATCTCCCTAGCCCCAACATCCTCATCTCTTGAGCCCGCAGTTCTCTATTCCTCAACCACCACTTCCTTCCTCGGCAATGGCTAGATCCGGCGCCAAGGGCAAGTGGGAGGCCTCCACGATTACTAAGAAAGCCGTGCAGGATCTCCAGAGTGCGAGCTATCTTGCTGCCAATATCGCGCACCGACTCCCCACCCAGGACCAGGTGGTTCCCGTCCCGGAGGCAAGTGAGAGAGTCATGTTCCTCTCGCACTTTGTTAGGGGGCTAGGATTCCTTCTTCACCCCTTTGTACGGGGTTTGCTTTTTTTTTCTACGGGCTAGATTTCCTTGATCTAGCCCGAATTCAATCCTTCACATCTCCGCTTTCATAGTGGTGTGTGAAGCATTCCTCCGCGTTCCCCCACACTTCGGCCTATGGCTGAAGACCTTCAACGTGATGCCGAAGGTGGTGGACGGGTAACACGCGGAGTGCGGGGGCGCTATGATAAGCATGATCCCGAATGCAACCTGGCCAAAGGGGTCATTTGTGGAGACGAACAAGGTTTGGCAGCAGGAGTGGTTCTATATCACTCAGACCCGCAACGCCAAATGGGCGGCGGCGGCAGCTTTCAGATCTGGACCCCCGGTGAGGCTAACCTCCTGGACCAAAAAGAGTCCGAACTGGGGTCTCAGGCTGAGGTGACGACACCCCAAGGCCGTGTGTCCAGCATGATCACCAAGGGCTACCAACTCACAACCGTGGTTCAGGTAATGCTGACCCGACTTGTCCTTCCTTGCCATCACCGGGGCTCCTCCCTATGGGAGTTCGATCTGGCAGGAGACCGACCCTGAAGCAACTCTTCGGCTCCACGCACAAAGAGATCTGGAAGCATCTCCTCAAGAGCCCGAAGGAGTGGCCGAAGGTAACTCAGGATGCAGGCTACAACACTGTGTTCACCGCACAAGAGGTAATCAATAAATTTGTCGAACATATATCCCCTTCTTATTTTAACGATAATAGGAATTGGAGTTTTTGCGTGATATACAGGGCTGGATGAAGAAGGCAATCGAGATTAAGTGTCCGACGCCTTTGCCAGAAGACCCAGACATGCCTCAACTGACGGCGATGCTGGTTCCAGCGCCGTACAAGGCACCGGACAAGCAGTCCTAGGAGAAGAGCAAGGAGGCCGAGAGCAGCCCCCACCATGCGGATGGGAAGTCCGAGGAGATCAACATCCTCTCCTTCGAAGAGGATAAGGATAATGAAGAAGAAGAGTCCCCTGCTTAGGGAAGGGGGAGAAGAGGGCGGCCCCTGCTGACGCAGGCAAGGCCGCACTCCAGAGGAAGCTAAACCTCCCCGCTAGTTCGGACTCATCGTCCAAACATAGTTTTGTGGTGAAGCCTAGGGAGAAGCCCCCAACCAAAATGTAAGTTTTTCGGATATATTAATTGTTGCACCTTGTTTATTTAGCATTTTAATGCTTTTTATGTATTTCTCACCTGTTGACCTACAACCCTCCCTGAGCACACCCTGACGCCTCCTTACCGGAGGGGAACTCTCTGGCGCCTGGAGAGACGGAGAGTGACCCACTGGTCTGAGCTCCATCTCCCGTGGCCTGCGGGGACACTGAAGTGTCCTCCTAGTGTGCGTCTCCTGCTCAAGGAGATGGGGGCAGGGCAAGTGATAGCGCGACCGAGGGTAACACCTCGGCTAGTATCGGTGTCAAAACCGGCGGTTCTCGGGTAGGGGGTCCCGAACTATGCGTCTGAGGATCGATGGTAACAGGAGGCAGGGGACACAATGTTTACCCAGGTTCATGCCCTCTCGATCGAGGTAAAACCATACTTCCTGCTATATTAGTATGCTTGGATATGTGTACAAGAGTTGATCTACCTCGAGATCGTAATGACTAAACCCTAGGTCTAGCCTGTGGGGATAGTATGATTCTTCTCTAGACTCTATGGACTAAACCCTCCGGTTTATATACACACCGGAGGGGCCTAGGGTTTGTATATATCATCTTGCTAAGGAAGGAATATCTACACCCGAGCCTAAAACTTGCCATTACAAGAATCCAGGAGTCCTATCCGGATACGAGAGATGATCTTCTGTAATAATCTTCACGGCCCACCAGTCCTGCCCACCAGGAGTTTGTCCGGCCACCTGAGGACCCCCCGATCCAGGACTCCCTCAGTAGCCCCTGAACCTGTCTTCGATGACGATGAGTTCGGCTTCCGTATTGTCTTCGGCATTGCAAGGCGGGTTCCTCCTCCCGAATATATCTTCTGCAAATAGATGGATTGTGTTCGTCTCTGCAAGATTAGTACAACCCTTAGCCTCGAAGGCAAGGCCTTTTAAAGAAAATGAATAATGTGTCTTTACTGACAACTTTTGGGTGAAGCATCGTGTCCAACCCACTAACATATTGAACCATTTTATTTGGTCCTAGTTTTGCGTTTCGAGGTATATCCTCATTGACACGTCCCGTCAGAATAGAGATCGTGCCCGCTTATTGTGTGATTCTTATCATTGTGACGTGAGCACCCACGCCGTGCATTACGCACGACCGCTTTGGGAACCGGCGAGTTTTATGGCTAAGGTGGGGGGGACCCTCTGTATTCGCAGTGTTGTAAAAGGACTCCAATCCCTTTCATCAGCCCCACGCCTTCCTCAACCTCGAGCTCTCCAATCTCCCTCGCCCCCGTACTCTCATCTCCTGCGCCCACAAATCCTCGTTCCTCAACCACCACTCCCCTTCCCAGCAATGGTTGGATCCGATGCCAGAGGCAAGTGGGAGGCTTCAATGGTCACCGAAAAGACCGTGGAGGATCTACGGAGCGCGGAGTATCTCGCAGACGACATCGCACTCCGAGTCCCCCTAAGGGCCAGGTGATTCCCGTTCCTAAGGCGGGCGAGAGGGTAGTTTTCACCTCTCATTTTGTTAGGGGGCTAGGGTTTCCACTCCACCCGTTTGTTCGGGGTCTTTTGTTCTTCTACGGACTAGATTTCCATGATCTAGCCCCGAACTCAATCCTTAACATATCCACTTTCATAGTGATGTGTGAAGCCTTTCTCCGCATCCCCCACACTTCGGCCTGTGGCTTAAGACCTTCAACGTGAAGCCAAAGGTGGTGGATGGGGAACACGCAGAGTGCGGGGGCGCTATGATTAGTAAGCTACCGAACACAACTTGGCCCAAGGGCTCATTCGTGGAGACAAACAAGGTCTCGCAGCAGGAGTGGTTTTACATCACCGAACCCCGCGACACCAACTAGGCGGCGGAGCCTGCTTTCAGATCCGGACCCCCAGAGAGGCTAACCTCCTGGACCAAAAAGGGTTTGGACTGGGGGTCGCACACTGAGGTGACGACTCTTGTGAGCCGTGTGTCCGGCGTGATCTCCAAGGGGCACCTGCTCTCCTCCGTGGTCCAGGTGATGCTGACCCGGCTTGTTCTCCTGTGCCAAAGCCGCGATTCCCCCCTATGGGAGTTTGATCCGGCAGGAGTCAAGCCGCTGAAGCATCTCTTCGGCTCTACGCACAAAGAGATCTGGAAGCACCTCTTCAAGAGCCAGAAGGAATGGCCCAAAGAGGACGAGGATGCGTGCTTCAGCACTGAAGTTTCCGCCATAGAGGTAATAATGATCCTTGCCGAATACATATCCTTTCCTTTATTTAATGATAATAGGAGTTGGAATTTTTATGTGATATACAGGGCTGGACAAAGAAGGCCTCCTAGATTAAGTGTTTGGCACCTTTGCTCGAAGAGCCAGCACTGCCTGTACTGACGGCGATGCTGGTTCCGGCGCCGTACAAGGCGCCGACCAAGAAGCCCAAGAAGACAAAGGGCAAGGGTTCCGGAGACAGCCCCCGTCATGCGGGCAAGAAGCCCGAGGACATCCACGTTCTCTCCATCGATGAGGCGGAGAATATGATGAGGAGGAAGAGGAGGAAGAAGAAATGCCTCCTCCGCAAGGCATGGGGAGGAAGAGGGGGTCCGTCGCTGACGCGGGCACGGCCGTGCCCCGGAGGAAGCTGAAGCTCGAAGATAGTTCGGATTCGTCTGAACATAGCTTCGTGGTGAAGCCCAGGGTGAAACCACAGCCCGAATCATAAGCTTGTCCGGATTGACTATTTCACCTTTGTTTATTTAGTATTGATGATACCTACTTATTATTATTCTCCTGCTGCCCTACAGCCCTCCCGGTGTAAACCCCGACGTTACATCATCGGAGGGGAACTCTCAGGCGCTTGGGGAGACAGAGAGTGACCCGCCAGTCCGGGCTCCCTCACCCGTAACCGGCGAGGACAACGAAGTGTCGTCCTAGCGGGTTTTCTTTGCCCAAGGAGATGAGGGTGGGGCAGGAGATAGGGCGGCCGTGGGTAATACCTCGACGGCCACTGACAATGGGGAGACGACCCCCATGGAGACTGAAGATGTGGGGCCCGAACAGTCCGGGGTCCCACCGAACACCGTCCCGGAGCCTAGCATGGCTCCGGGGTTCGAAGATCCAGCTCCACAAGTGGAGGAGGATACGGCTATGCCCGGAGTTAATCCGGAGGCGCCGGATTCTATGGAGGGAGCACTGCAAAGTGCTCTCGTCATTGAAGAACACTGCACCGTGATGGGTGCGGTGATGAAGAAGATTCAGTCCGTCAAGGGCTGACTGAATGAAGCCTTTAACAACCTTTTAATAGGCTTTGAGGTAAGCAATGTAATGCTTTTAAAATTTTATTTGTTTTAAATACTCATATATAACCAGTAGCCCCTGATGCTTTTTGTGATTCTGAAAAGAATCGGACGAAGTATCCATAGAGTAGCATATTTACAGAGCTGAACTATTGTGCAGGCTTCCTTAGTTATGGGGACTACATGAGATGCAGAGGTTGCCAAACTAAACCGGAAGCTCGAGATGGCCAATGCGGACCTCGACCGCATCAACCAGCGATTTGATGAAACACAAGGTATGCGGATTTTTATTTATTTAAATGTCAATAAAACTTAATTGATTGAGTATGAGTACAAACTCTAATATTGTATTCTGTATTACACAGTTGGCGCCGCTGAGCTCGAGGCCCTCAAGGGCGAGGTTGCCAAGGCCAAGGCAAACAAGGCCCGCTGATAAAGCGGCTGCTGATTTGGAGGCCGGAAAGGCGGAGTGCGAGAAGCACAAATCTCGGGTGTCCTAAGTCGACGTCGAGCTCCAAGATGTCATCCGTAAGTATGAGTCATTGGAGAAGAAGGCTTCAGAACAGGTGACCGAGCTGTCTGCGACAGTAAAGTCTGCCCAGGACGCGCGAGGCGAGGCGCGCATCGCTCGTCAAGAGATCGAGCAGGCACGACAGTTAGCATCTGGCAAGATATTTCTCTTACAGAGCATCTTCGGAGGGCGGAAGTATATTGGGCTGACACGATTGTGTAGTTCTCCAGGCTTGTTTGCTGATCTTCCAAGGAGCAGCGCAGACGCCGCCCAATATTTCCGTGCCGTGGAGGGGAACAACATAGAGAAGCTATTTTGGTGATAGTTCGAGGCGCCAAAACATTCGATGCCCCTCAGCGACCAGATGAAGCAGCTGGTCGAGCTGCACAACATAGCGAGTTCGGCCATGAAGGACTTAATAGTCCGGCTATGGCCCGCTGAGCCAATCCCAAGTAGTTACTTCGGATTGGTGAAGCGTCTCATAGAAGCGAGTCCGTGGGTCAACGCATTAATGTGGTCGGCTTGCATAGAAGGTGCTCGGATGGCCTTCGCTCGCGTCAAACTGCACTGGGCGAAGATGAACGCAGTGCATATAGCTACTGCTGGCCTGCCCGCAGGCATGGAGCACCGCAAGCCGGAGAAATACTTTGAGGACGTCATCGACGGCGCCCGCCTTGTAGAAGGCCAGTGTTCGAAGGATGTTGCCTTCAAATGATTGTATCCGGATGTAAAGACTAGGCTTATGAATCTGATGTATATGTAACGTTTGCACTATTTATAATATGAGCGTCTTTTTACCTCCTGTGTGACTGTTTATCTAAATCTGAAAGTTTGCAGTCGTCGACTTCAGCCCCCAGGTACATAGTACTAGGGTGTTCGGTCATATGCAAATACACTCTTTATCCAACGTCTTGGTCCGTACAGGAGGTGTATGTGAAGCGAACCAGGCGATCAGACTATGCGGCGTTATTGCTCTAACTTAGTCATAGGAGTTTGACAAATGGGGCTAAGTACTAGCCCCTGGTGTGGATAAAGTATCCAATTGCACCTGGCTAGGGGAAGAACCAACCCTTCGTATAACACGGGGTAGATCTCTATCGATCGTAGTATAAAACTAAGTCATCGGATTGCAGACCAGGTTCTTGCTTATCATGACAGCCAGTTTTTGGCTTTCTGCAGAGGTACTTGACTGGACTAGCCAGAAGTACTATCACAGTAGTTCTTCCTTTACACCCTAGCCGAACAATCGGGAACATAGGGGTAAGCACAGGAGCCGGGCAACCCAACTATTGACCCAAGACATGATTCGGAACTGATGCATATAATGCAAATATCCAGGACGCCGAACACTCCCTATAGGTGTTCGGTCTTTTCATCATATACGAGGGCTGACTATAGCCCCTCGTAGTAAACCCTTATTGACAAGGCACATATGGCAATCTGATGCGGGAAAATAACATTCCATGGTGAGTGAAAAACTCTGGACATAATATGAATAAAATTGTTCTATTAATATCCCTCTATAGTATGACGAGCCACAAACTTTATAGATAATGTCGATGACCTTTTTTGGACATTTTATATGCCAAAAAGGTATATAACAAGAAAGAGAAAAATAGTTTACACAGGGTCTTAATCTAAAAAGAAACCTTAGTGCGGGTCCCTGCTGCACGTCTGCGCCGTTTTCTCCTATGTAATGTGTCCTTGAAGGTGCGAGTATGATGGCCATCTGTAGAAAAAGGAAATAAACCTGGAAACGAAGAAATCAATCTGGTGTGGCCAAAGTAAGTCCGGTTCGTTTTAATTAACTAACAGAATATAAGTTTAAAGTCCGAATAGGGTCTAGCCGAACTACGGACTGTATGCAGGTGCCCCCGGTCACCGCCCAAGGAATTTTTAGGGCATATTTATGTACTCGAAGCACATATGATATCACCTTATGGGGCGGTCGATGGGGGCATAGCTATCAATCTTGCTCAGGTTCATCTGAGCTGAAGCACTGAGGCGTGTACCGGACACGTTTAGATGTGTCTGCTATTGATACATTATCTGGCTTGAATAGGCCGCATTGTACTTCGGCTGCTAAGGCCGCAGTATCTTCCTCCGTACGGAGAGAGCGCTCCATACTTCCATTAACCAAGATAACGCCACGTGGTCCACGCATCTTGTGCTTTAAATAGCATAATGCAGGACTGCATTAAAGCGGGCAAAGACCGTACTTCCGAGTAGAGCGAGATAGCCACTTCGGAACGGAGCTATGTCGAAGAGTAATTCTTCGCTTCGAAAGTTGTCGGGAGAACCGAAGACAACCTCCAATGTTAAAGAGCCTTTGCAGCGAGCTTCAACGCCCGGTATCACTCCTTTAAAGGTCGTGATGCTTGGCTTGATTCTTGATGGGTCGATCCCCATTTTGCGGATAGTGTCCTGATACATCAGATTAAGACTAATGTCGCCGTCCATAAGGACTCTGGTTAGATGGTAGCCATCTATTATTGGGTCGAGCACTAAGGCAGCCGAACCCCCATGCCGAATACTAGTCAGATGATCCCTGCGATTGCAAGCGATCGGACAGGCTGACCATGGGTTGAATTTCAGGGTGAGAGGCTCAACGACATAGACGTCTCGGAGTGCGCGCTTGCGCTCCATCTTTGGGATATGAGTGGCATATATGATGTTCACTGTTTTGACCTCTGCTGGAAATTTCTTCTGTCCCCCTATATGCGTCTAGTGAGGTTCATCCTCGTCTTTGCTCTGAGGCTCCTCCCCCTTTTGTTCGGCTTTTAGCTTGTCGGCCTGCTTAAAAACCCAACAGTTACGGTTGGTGTGATTGGCAAGTTTTTCTGGGGTGCCATGGATTTGGCAGGGCCTGTCTAATATCCTGTCCAAACTTGATGGACCGTCTTTGTTGCCTTTAAATGGCTTCTTCCGTTGACCGGGTCTGGAGCCGCTGAATCCGGCGTTTACCGCTGTATCATCTGGGCTTCCAGGATTGTTTCGATGCTTGTTTTTATTGCGCCGTGGCTTTCCATTATCGTCCCTGACTTCAGATGTTCCAGGGTCACTGGTGCTGCTATGAGCTAACCAGCTATCCTCACCCACGCAAAAGCGAGTCATGAGTGTGTTAGGGCTGCCATTGTCCTCGGCTTTTCCTGTCCAAGGTGTCTGGCTAGCCATTCATCCCGGATACTGTGCTTGAATGCCGCTAAGGCTTCGGCGTCTGGATAGTCGACGATCTGGTTCTTCTTAGTGAGAAACCTGTTGCAAAGCTTGTGGGCTGACTCCCTGGGTTGTTGGATGATGTGACTTAAATCGTCAGCGTCTGGGGGCCGGACATGAGTCCCTTGAAAATTGGCCCGAAAAGCGTCCTCAAGTTCTTCCCAACTCCCAATGGAGTTTTCTGGGAGACTGTTTAGCCAGTGTCGAGCTGGTCCTTTTAGCTTGAGGGGTAAATATTTAATGGCGTGGAGATCATCTCCTCGATCCATGTCGATGTGAAGAATAAAATCTTCTATCCAGATGGCAGGATCCATCGTTCCATCATACGCTTCGATGTTCACGGGTTTAAACCCTTCTGGGAAATCATAACCCAGCACCTCACTTGTAAAGCATAGGGTGTGTGAAGCTCCTCTGTATCTTGCTATATCATGGCGTATGTCCGATGGTTGTCGTGTTCTGTATTGACCCCGAACTAGTATGTCACCCGCGCGATTGGCTTGATAGCCGTCGTCCCATGCGGGAGCTCGGTCTCTGGGTCCGAATATACACCTGGTCTTGCTAGCTTTTTTGTTTAGGTCCTCACGCAGATCATGCTTTCGGACTTGGGCTGCACCCTCCTTTCCTTTATGGGGTGGGGGCTTGTTTGCGCCATTGCTAGCGACTTTATCCCGTCCGCGAGGTGGTCGGTCCGGCTTGTTGACGGTGTTATTTTTCGGTGGAACGGGCGCAACGGTCTCGTCGTCGAATTCGGGCAGCAGCTTGCGCCTGGGGTAGCCTTTGGTTTGGCCGTTAAAGCCATGTTTCTGTTCGGCGTCTACCACCTCATTCCATCTATCATTGAGCGTGTCTTGTGCAGCTCGAAGCTGTTTCTGCTGCTTTTTTAAGCTCCGTGCGGTGGCTATAAGCCGCCAATGGAAGCGTTTTTATTCAGAGAGTTCCTCTGGGATGGATATTCATCGTCATCCAGACTAGCCTCTTCTTCGGAGATCCACTACTAGGAAAAGGCATGTTAGTGGCGCACTTGTTTTGGCCATTAATGGCGCACTACAAGTGTGCCACTATCATCACGCCACTAGTAACAAGTACTAATGGTGCACCCCTGGTGCGCCATTAGTATACCAGACAATACTGGCGCACCTGGTAGTGCGCCATTACTATGTCCCGTGGTTCGCCATTACTATCTGACTTAGTAATAGCACACCACATAGAAGTGCGCCATTACTATTTTTTTCAAAAAAAACTAAGAAATTTTTTGTAAAAAAAAAATTGAATTTCTTTTTTCATTTTTTTCTTAATCTATGGCTTAATCTCGGGTCAATATGCTTAATCTCAAGTCAAATCGCACTCCGTGGTCAAACTTCCCGGAAGATCACCCATCCTCACACTACTCCAGCTCGAGCACGGCGATCACGTTTCGAAAGTGGTCGAAACCGTAGTAAAGACGCGTTGCTGCGGCGAAGAGGGAGGTGTGATAAACGTGGTAAAGTCGTGTCCGTAGTAGAGGGAGAGAATGGCCGAAATAATGTAGAATCGTCCTCGTAGCGGGCCTGGGAGGGGCAAGCATAAGGAAGGAAGACGGGGATAACATGTCGGATGCGATCATACCAGCACTAAAGCACCGGATCCCATCAGAACTCCGAAGTTAAGCGTGCTTGGGCGCACTTGTTTTGGCCATTAATGGCGCACTACAAGTGTGCCACTATCATCACGCCACTAGTAACAAGTACTAATGGTGCACCCCTGGTGCGCCATTAGTATACCAGACAATACTGGCGCACCTGGTAGTGCGCCATTACTATGTCCCGTGGTTCGCCATTACTATCTGACTTAGTAATAGCACACCACATAGAAGTGCGCCATTACTATTTTTTTCAAAAAAAACTAAGAAATTTTTTGTAAAAAAAAAAATTGAATTTCTTTTTTCATTTTTTTCTTAATCTATGGCTTAATCTCGGGTCAATATGCTTAATCTCAAGTCAAATCGCACTCCGTGGTCAAACTTCCCGGAAGATCACCCATCCTCACACTACTCCAGCTCGAGCCCGCTTAACTTCTGAGTTCTATCCAACCCCAGCACCAACTCGCTTAACACGCACTTCTTGTTATATCTATCATATCAATCTATTAAACCTTGTTGATGTCTAGGACTTTGTTCATGTTCATTAGTGTGATGAAATTTTGAAAAAATATTTCAAATTTTTCGGTCATATTACGTATCATATTTTGAACATTTTTTTCAAAAAAAATATTCAAAACCAATTTTTTTCTGTTACTAGTGGCGCACCTAGAAAATGGTGCGCCATTACTAAGTTTGATTTTTTTTTCAATTTTCCCCCTCTAGATCTTAAAAGCCCCGTATCTTTTATTCTGTTAGGTTTTTGGGGATTCTAAATATGTTCAACGGGGTTACCCCAAATTGAATTTGGATGTAACTTTTTGAGTAGATGATTTTTCATATAAAAAACTTTTTAATCCGAGTTCGTATGCAAAAGTTATGCCCGTTTTACTAAATTCCTGAGAGATTTTGCAAATAAAGTCAAAGTTCATATTTGTAAATTTTCCCAATAACTAGACCACATATCACATGGGAAACTTGTTTTCTTTTATTTTTTTGACATTTCCATCATTTTCGTTTATTTTTTTAAACTGAAAAGGCGGTCCACGGGGGTGGGGGGAGGGGGTGCATTTGGTGAAATTTGGAGATAGTAATGGCGCACCTTTGCAAAGTGCGCCATTACTATGTGCATGACTTGGTGAAACCTCAGTCAAAGTTAGTAATGGCGCACTTTGTATAGGTGCGCCATTACTAAGTTTGACATAGTAATGGCGCACCTGGTGTGCGGTGCGTCATTACTAGTTATGAAAAAAAAATCGAAAAAAATGTTAGTAGTGGCGCACCAGGGTGCGGTGTGCCATTACTAGTTTAACTAGTAATGGCGCACTACACCCTGGTGCGCCACTACTAACATCTCTTTTTTCGTTTTCTTTTCAAAACTAGTAATGGCGCACCGCACACCAGGTGCGCCATTAGTAATATGACATTAATGGAGCACCTATATCTGGTGCGCCACTGCTATATAGCAGTGGCGCACCACATACATGGTGCACCATTAATGTCCATATTAGCTATAGCCCTTTTCCTAGTAGTGATCGGTTCATAGTCACCGTCATCGGCATCGCTGTCATCGGACTACGGCTTCGGACTCTGTTCGCCGTCCTCTCGCTCCTCCTGCTCTATCCCTGGATCTGCAGGGTCTTCGGCTTGTTCTAGAATATCACCGTCATTGGTCACGGTGTTGCTGTCCTTTCCTTCACGGGATTTTGTTTGGCGTTTTGGACGCCGACGCTTGGGAGGTTCTTCGACGGGTTTATCCTCTACGGGATTGTTTTCGCCGTTGCCTTCCGCCTCCTTGGGTGTATCCACCATATACACGTCGTATGGAGACGTAGGTTTCCACCGCCCTGTTATGGGCCGGTTTTGATCTATATCTACTTCAGCTTCGAGCTCCATCCCATCGAAGTCTTCCGAAGCGTAGTCGAGTAGATCAGTTAGATCTTCAATCGTGGCTACCAAGTGGGTGGTGGGTGGGGAACGAAATTCTTTGTCCCCTGGGTATAGCGCGGCTGTTCATCAGCCTCCAGTTCGAATAGGATATAGTGCGATTGTGTGCTCTCATCCAAGGAGAGAGATCTTAACGACCTTAACATGTCGCCAAGTGGTGAGTGCTGGAAAATATGCGTAGCACAGAATTCGGTGATAGGCGCCTGATTGGATTTGAGGGGCGCAGTTACGCGTGGTTCAGAATCAGAGACCGGAGCTATGTCCGGGGTTCCGGTAACACAGACCCCATCAGGTGGGTCTGTGTGCGGCTCCCACGCCGTAGAGTCTGCGGCTCCTGTGGTGGGGTTGAGCTTCCCATCTTCGGGTGACGCAATACATTCTGGATCTAGAGCCAGAACTGTTGCAGGTGCTATTTCCTGATCTGATGACAGGGTTAAGTCATGATCATCGTGGGGGCAGAGAGGGGTTGCCGCTGGCTCGAATCCAGTGAAGATCAAGTCTCCGCGGATGTCAGCAACGTAGTTCAAGCTATCGAATCTGACATGATGGCCAGGGGCGTAGCTCTTGATCTGCTCAAGGTGGCCTTCAGTGTTGGCCCGAAGCGCGAAGCCGCCGAACACAAAGAGTTGGCTAGGAGGGAAAATCCCCTAGACGTCGCCGTTGTAGTTGATGACGTGATCCATCAGTCCTTCCGTTGACGGCATAGTGGAACTGCCAATGAAAGCACCAATGTTGGTGTCAAAACCGGCAGATCTCAGGTAGGGGGTCCCAAATTATGCGTATGAGGATCGATGGTAATAGGAGGCAAGGGACACGATGTTTACCTAGGTTCAGGCCCTCTCAATTGAGGTAAAACCCTACTTCCTTCTATATTAGTATGATTGGATTAGTGTACAAGAGTCGATCTACCTCGAGATCGTAATGACTAAACCCTAGGTCTAGCGTGTGGGGATATTATGATTCTTCTCTAGCCTCTATGGACTAAACCCTACGGCTTATATACACACCGGAGGGGCCTAGGGTTTGTACATATCATCTTGCAGAGGAAAGAAAATCTACACCCGAGCCTAAAACTTGCTATTACAAGAATCCAGGAGTCCTATCCGGATACGACATATGATCTTATGTAATAATCTTCATGACCCACCAGTCCGACCCGCCAGGAGTTTGTCCGGCCACCTGAGGACCCCCCGATCCAAGACTCCCTCAGCTGCCGTTGAGCATGGGGAAACAATCCCCTAGGAGACCAAAGACGGGGGGCCCAAACAATTCGGGGCCCTGCCAAATTCTAATTCGGATCCTAGCGCGACTCTGGGGTCCGAAGACCAGACCCCCAAGGCGGGGGAGGATACGACGGCAGCCGGGGTGAATCCAGAGGCGCTGGACCCTCTGAGCACTACGAAGTGCTTCCGTCGTGGAGGAGCATCCCACTGTAATGGGTGTGGTGATGAAGAAGATTCAGTCCGTCAAAGGCAGACTGAATGAAGCCATCAACAGCCTGCTAATAGGCTTTGAGTTAAGCAATGTAATGTTCTTTATGGAACTTTATTTGTTTTTATATTCATATATATAGCCAGTAGCCCCTGATGGTTTGTGTGATTCTGAACTTAATCAGATGAAGTATCCACAATATAGTATATTATAGAGCTGAACTGTATGCTGTCGTATTTGAACAGGCTCCACTAGTTGCGGCAACTACACGAGATGCAGAAGTTGCCGAACTAAATCGGAAGCTTTTGTTGGCCAACGTGGACCTCGACCGCGTCAACCAGCGTTTAGATGAAATGCAACGTATGCGGATTTGAAAAATTGAGATGTCAAGAAGACTAATTAATTGAGCATGAGTATAAACTCTGTATTGAACATTTGGCGCCACTGAGATCGATGCCCTCAAGGGAGAACTCGTGAAGGCCAAGAAGGAGGCCGAAGCGAGCAAGGCAATCGCTGACAAAGCGGTTGCCGATCTAGTGGTCAAAAAGGTCTCATGCCAACAACACGAGGCTCCGGTGTCCAAAGTCGAAGATGAACTCATAGATGCTATTCGCAAATGCGAGGCATTGGAGGAGAAGACTTTGGAACAAGCATCCGAGCTCACTGCGACAGTTAAGGCTGCCCAGGATGCGCGAAGCGAGTCGTGCAGCGTCTGCGAAGAAATCAGGTAGGCGCGGGAGATAGCATCTGGTAAGACTTTTCTCTTTCAGAGCATCTTCAGGGGGCAGAAGTACCTTGGGCTGACACGGTTAGGGAGTTCTCCAAGCGTGTTTGCAGATCTCCAGAGGAGTAGTGCTCACGCCGACCAATACTTCCGAGCCCAGGAGGGGAACGACACGAAGAAGTTGTTCTGGTCGTAGTTCTATGCACCAAAACATCTGGTGCCCATCAACGACCAGATGAAGTAGTTGGTCGAGCTGCACGATATGGCGGGTTCGGCCATGAAGGACTTGATAGTCCGGCTGTGGCCCGCTGAGCTAGTCCCAAGTAGTTACTGCGGATTGCTGAAGTGGCTCGTCGAAGCGAGTCCGCGGGTTGATGCATTGAAGAGTTCGGCCTGCATAGAGGGTGCTCCGATGGCCTTCGCCCGTGTAAAAGCGCACTGGATGAAGATGAAGGCGCGGGACATAGCTACTGATGGCCCTCCCAAAGTCAAGGAGCACCGCAAACCAGAGAGATACTTCGAGGACATCATAGAAGGCGCCCGCCTTGTAGAAGGCCAGTGCTCAAAAGATCTTATCTTTGAGTAATTGTATCCGGTTGTAAAGACTTACGCTTATGAACCGATGTATATAACTTTTGCGCTATGATGATGTAAGCCACTTTCACCTCCTGTGCGGACGTTTATTTAACTTTGAAAGTTTCCAGCCGTCGGCTTCAGCCCCCATGTAAATATTACTAGGGTGTTCGGTCATATGCATAGACACTCTTTATCCAATGTCTTGGTCCATGTAGGAGGTGTATGTGGAGCGAACAAGGCAATAAGACTATGCGGCGTTATTACTTTCACATAGCCATAGGAGATTGACAAGTGGGGCTAGGTACTAGCCCTTGGTGCATATATGGTATTTTTAGAATTAAGGTATCCATTTGTACGCGGCTGGGCAAAAAACCAACCCTTTGTATAACACGGCGTAGATCTCCATCGATCGTAGTACAACACTAAGTCACCGGATCGAAGACCAGATTCTCGCATATCATGACAATCAGTTTTCGGCTTTATCTAGTAAGGTAATTGACCAGATGAGCCAGAAGTACAATCGCAGTAGTTCTCCCTTTACCCCCTAGCCGAACAATCAGGAACTTAGGGGTAAACACAGGAGCCGGGCAACCCAACTATTGACCCAAGACATGATTCAGAATTGTTGCATATAAAGCAAATATCCAGGACGCCAAACACTCCCTATAGGTGTTCGGATTTTTCAACATATACCGGGCTAAATACAGCCCCTTGTAATGGACCCTGTTGTCAAGGCACATGTGGCAATCTGACGTGGGGAGAGAACACTGGTGGTGAGAGAATAAAACTCTACACACGATATAAACCAAGCTGTTTCTATAATATCCCGTTATAGTACGGCGAGCCATACATTTATAGATAATGATGATAACTTCCTTGGACATTTTACATGCCAGAGAAGTATAAAACAAAAAAGAGAAAAAAGGTTTACACATGATCTTAATCTAAAAAGAAACCTTAGTGCGGATCCCTGCTGCATGTCTGTGCCGTTTTCTCCTTTGTAATGTGTCCTTGAAGGGAGTGTGTGATGGCCATGTGTAAAATAAGAAGGAAAACAAAAAACCTGGAAAAGAAATGAAATCCAGTGTGGACGTATACAAAACTGGTTTGAACTTTGAACGATAATATTAAAGTCTGAATAGGGTCAAGCCGAACTATGGACTGTTTGTCTGCAGTGTGCCCCCAACGCTACCCAAGGAATTTTGAGGGCATAATTATGTACACGAGGCATGTATGCTAACACCTTATGGTTCAGTCGATGGGGGCGTAACTGCTAATCAAGCTCAGGTTCATATGAGCGGCCGCACTCAGGCGTATGCCGGACATGTTTTGATGTGTCCGCGGTCTTGACGACCGATGAGCTGTTCGGCTTGAATAGGCCGTTTTGGACTTCGGCTGCTAGGGCCGCAGTGTCCTCCTACATACGGAGAGAGCGCTCCATATTTCCATTGACCATGATGATGCCACGTGGTCCAGGCTTTTTGAGTTTTAAATAAGCATAATGCGGGACTCCATTAAAGCGGGCGAAGGCCGTTCTTCCGAGTAGTGCATGATAGCCGCTTCGGAACGGAGCTATGTCGAAGATTAGCTCTTCGCTTAGGAAGTTATCAGGAGAGCCGAATACCACCTCCATGTTAAAGAGCCCGTGCAGCGGGTTTCTATGACCGGTATCACTCCTTTAAAGGTCGTGCTGCTTGGCTTGATTCTTGATGGCTCTATCCCCTGCTTGCGGACAGTGTCCTGATATATCAGTTTAAGACTGATGCCACCGTCCATAAGGACTCGAGTGAGATGGTATCCATCGATTATTGGGTCGAGCACTAGGGCAGCCGAACCCCCATGATGGATACTAGTCAGATGATCCCTGCGATCAAAAGTGATCAGGTAGGCCGACAATGCGTTGACTTTGGGGGCAACATGCTCAACGACAGAGACATCTCGGAGTGCACGCTTGCGCTTCCTCTTCGGGATATGAGTGGCATAGATCATGTTCATTGTTTTGATCCCCGGTGGAAATTTCTTCTGTCCCCCTGTGTTCGGCTGGCGAGGTTTGTCATTGTGTTCACTCTGAGGCCCCTTTCCCTTGTGTTCGGCGTTGAGATTGTCGGCCTGCTTGAAGACCCAACAATTACGGTTGGTATGGTTTGCAGGTTTATCTGGGGTGCCGTGGATCTGGCTGGGCCTATCTAATATTTTGTTCAGGCTAGATGGACCGTCTTTGTTGCCTTTGAATGGCTTCTTCCGTTGACCGGTTCTGGAGCCACTGAATCCGGCGTTTACCGCTGTGTCATCTGGACTTCCAGCATTATTTCGACATTTGTTTTTATTATGTCGTCGCTTTTCGTTGTCGTCCCTGACTTCAGATGTGCCAGGGTCGCTGGTGCTGCTACGAGCTAACCAGCTATCCTCGCCCGCGCAAAAATGGTTCATGAGTGTAGTTAGGGCTGCCATTGTCCTCGGCTTTTCCAAGCTGAGGTGTCTAGCTAGCCATTGGTCCCGGACACTGTGCTTGAAGGCCGCTAGGGCTTCAACGTCTGGACAGTCGATGATTTGGTTCTTCTTAGTGAGAAACCGATTCCAAAGCTTGCGGGCTGACTCCCCATATTGTTGGATCATGTGACTTAGATTATCAGCATCCGAGGGACGGACATAGGTCCCTTGAAAATTGGCCTGAAAAGCATCCTCAAGTTCTTCCCAACTTCCAATGAAGTTCTCTGGGAGGCTGTTTAGCTAGTGTTGAGATTGTCCTTTCAGCTTGAGGGGTAAGTATTTGATGGCGTGGAGATCATCTCCACGAGCCATGTGGATGTGAAGAATAAAGTCTTCTATCCAGACAACAGGATCCGTCGTTCCATCAGATGCCTCGATATTAACGGGTTTAAACCCTTCTGGAAATTCATGATCTAGCACCTCATCGGTGAAGCACAGAGGGTGTGCGGCACCCCTGTATTTTGCTATGTCATGGCGTATGTCCGACGGTTGTGATGTTCGGTATTGACCCCGAACTGGTATATGACCGGCCTATTTGGCTTGATAGCCGCCGTCCCGTGCGGGAGCACGTTCCCTGGATCCGTAGATGGATCTGGTCTTGCCAACCTTTTTGTTCAGGTCCTCACGCAGATCGTGTTTTGGGCCATGAGCCGCATCCTCCTTTCCTTTATAGGGCGTGTGTGTGGGCTTGTGTACAATGTTGCTAGCCACTCTGTCCCGTCCATGAGGTGGTCGGTCTGGCTTATCGGCGGTGTTATTCTTTGGCGGTATAGGCGCAGTAGCCTCGTCGTCGAATTCAGGCAGCAATTTACGCTTAGGATAGCCTTTTGTTTGGCGATTGCAGCCATATTTTTGCTCAGCGTCTAGCACTTCGTTCCATCTATCATTGAGCGTATCCTGTGCGGCTCGAAGCCGCCGATGCTGCTTTTTCAAGATCCTTACGGTGGCAATAAGCCTTCGGTGGAAGCGCTTTTGTTCTAAGGGTTCTTTTGGGATGATGTATCCGTTGTCGCCTAGGCAAACATCCTCGTCGGAGACATGTTCCTAATTGTTGTCTTCGCCATTAGACAGCGGTCTTGGACTATGCTCGCCGTCCTCTCGATCGACCTGCTCCATCGCTGTATCTGCGGGGTCTTCCGTTTGCTCCGGACTGTCACCGTCGTTAGTGACAGTGTTGCTATATATCCCTTTACGGGATTTAGTTCGGCGCTTCGGACATCGACGCTTGGGATGTTCATCGACAGGCTTGTCCTTTGTGGGATCGTTTTCGCCGTCGCCCTCCTTCTCCTTAGGTGTATCCACCATATACACGTCGTATGAAGACGTAGCCGTCCATCGCTCGGTTATGGGCGGGTTTTGGTCTAGATCTCTTTTGGCTTCGAGGTCCATCCCTTCGAAGTCTTCGGAAGTGTAGTCAAGTAGATCAGCTAGATCTTCGACCATGGCTACCAAGTGGGTGTTGGATGGGCAGCGAAATTCTCCATCATCAGCCTCCAGTTCGAACTGGATATAATTCGGCTGTGTGTCCCCAGCTAAGGAGAAAGATTTTAATGAGTTTAGCACATCATCTATCTACGGCGCTGAATTCGACGATAGACGCCTGATCAAGATCGAAGTGCGCAGATGCACATGGTTCGGAACCTGCAGCCGGAGACAAGTCTGAAGTTCTAGTAACACAGATCCCACTCAGAGTTGGGTTTGTGTGTGGCTCCAGCGCCTCTGAGTCTGCGGCTTCCGCAGCGGGGTTGAGCTTCCCATCCTCGGGTGACGTGATCTGTTCCAGATCTAGGGCTAGAACGGTTACAGGTGCTATTCCCTAGAGGTGGTCCGATGAGAGAGTTAGGTCATGTTCATCGTGGTGGTAGGGAGGGATCACCGTGGACTCGAAGCCGTCGAAGATCAAGTCTTCGCGGATATCAACAATGTAGTTCAAGCTTACAAACCTGACTTGATGGCCAGGGGCATAGCTCTTAACCTGCTTGAGGTGGCCTTCTGTGTTGGCGCGGAGCGTGAAGCCGCCAAACACAAAAAGCTGTCCGGGAGGAAAAGTCCCCTCGGTTGTGCCGTCGTCGTTGATGAAGCGATCCATCAGTCCTTCGGTCGACGACATAGTGGAACTCTAAATAAAGCACCAATGTCGGTATCAAAACCGGTGGATCTCGGGAAGGGGGTCCGAACTATGTGTCTGAGGATCGATGGTAATAGGAGACCGGGGACACGATGTTTACCCAGGTTCAGGCCCTCTCGATCGAGGAAATACCCTACTTCCTTCTAGATTGATCTTGATGAATATGATTACAAGAGTTGATCTACCTCGAGATCATAATGGCTAAACCCTAGAAGTCTATCCTATGATTCTGTTGTTCTCTACTACTAGCCTCTACGGACTAAACCCTCCAGTTTATATATGCACCAGAGGACCCTAGGGTTTGTACAGAACCAACTTGTAGAGGAAGGAAAGATTACACCCGAACCTAAAACCTGCCATTATACGCATACATGAGTCCTATCTTGATACGAGAGACGATCTTCAGCAATGATCTTCACGGCCCACCTGTCCGGCCCATCACTAGTTATCCGGCCACATGAGGACCCCTCGATCGAGGACTCCCTCACCTGTGTGGCAGCATGCAGCTCCTAAGCCAACTACAAGCACCTGCGTGGTGGCATGCAGATCTTCATGAAGACCCTGCCACCATAGTAGCTAGCAGCCAGCGTGGCGCCGCATGCCTCGTTGGCCTGGACGCTTGTCGGAGCAAGGTGAGGCGGCAATGGGCGGGACAAGTTTCCTTGCCGTCCCCGATAAAGCTAGGGGACACATAGGCGGCGCATTAAATGCGTTTGTCCTAAGATGTCAGGGGATAACCTTGTACACTTTAGTAACTTTACACCTCATGTGTGTCGCTGTGGCAACCCCTTTGACATATAAAAGGAGGCCTGAGGCTTATTGACAGAGGATTCAGAATTTTTGGACAGCCACGCATAGAGGCCGGTTTAGGAGCTCAAGAACACCAAATATACACAAACAAGCAGGACTAGGGTTTTACGCATCATCTTGCGGCCTGACAATGGGTAAAAATTCCCACGCATTGATCGTCTAGACCTGCTCTTTGCACAACTCTACGCCCTGCAACCGTAGCGAAAGGGATCCCCAGGATCCCATAGGTGTCGTTTCCCCGACATCTTTGGCGCTCCAGGTAGGGGGCGCTAGACTGTGAAAATCTAGTCTGGGAGCGAACGCGCCACCTCCTCCATCGCGGCAGCCGCAAAGAAGAAGAAGGCGGGGGAGGTCAACATCATCCCCATTATTTTGGTGCCATCGGCCAGGCGGGCAGTGTTATCTGCGACCGCAACCACCATCTACATGGCGACAAAAAAGCTAAGTCACGCAGAAACTTGAGCATTTTTCCTTTTTTATATAGGGTTATTTTCCTCGAAAGATCCTGCTCCTTATTTGAAGAACCTGCATGCAAAGGAGCCTTGTCGCTATTGGCAACGCCCTTGTTCTGTTTTGAGTCCGCTCAACAGCTCAAGCGGCTGCACCGAGAACGGCAAGGTGGCTTGCCCGGCAGCAAGCGCCCCTAGCAGGCTGCTAAGGATCTGTCCTCAAAGCACCATGGCATGGGTTTACACGCCGGCAAGCCTATCCGACTAAGCATAGGGTGCGTACATACAAGGGAAGATCAAACAGGGGGATAACATGCATTGTTTCAAAATACAGCAGGGTTATATTACATCATTGGTTGCCACAGTTCTAACTTAAGATAAATTTGTCTTGGGCATGAACTCGCAGCGGCAATAAGAAGCAGGGTGGCTAGCCCCGGTGCTGGCCTTCCAACCTCTTGACTCCGTCGGCGCAGCTGATGATGGGCTTGATACGCTCCTCGAGCGCCGCAAGGTCCGCATCCTCCAGCAAGCTCTCAAGCGCTTGGGTGAAGTTGATGTCGGGGTTCCAGAATGCCACCTTGGTAAGCACCTTGGTCAGGGCACCCCGACAGAGCCTCTGAGCCTCGCTGGCCAGATAAGTTGCTCGATTGGAGCGGAGCTGCTCCATGGCCTCAAGGACGCGCCCGAAGAACAAGGTCAGCCTGGCGCTAGGGATCATGCTCGCCTCCTGAGAGTACTTGAAGTCCGGCATACCCATGACTGATAGCTGCCTGCTGAGCCTCTCCGCGATGTCGACGAGGCCATCGGTCCAGAGTTGAACCCTGACCACATAGTCATTGTGGGTGGTGGCGTCATCCTGCCGTTGCTGATGCTCGTTCTCAAGGACCTTGGTCAGGGTCTCCTCGCGGGCCCAGACCTCTGAGAGCGTCTCTTCCGAGGCATCCAACTTTAGCTCCAAGTCGTTGATGGAGAGGTTAGCGTCGGAGAGCAGTTTGGTCTTGTCGGAGATGGTGACCTGCAAATCCGCCAACGCGCGATTGCTCATGCCCCTCTCCTCCGGATGCTTCAAGACCTCCTCCTTCAATCCCTCCCGCGCCCGCTCCAGCCACTCCACCTTGCCAGCCTGGACCAGGGCCAGAGCGTCAAGAGCATCCTTGTGCTTCTGCTCCATCGCCAGGGTCCGCTGCGCGACAAGCTACTCGATCTCCTCATCCTTGTCGCGGAGCGTGGCGGCAAGCGCCCGCTCACGGGCCTCAAGGTCCTCCTCTTGGGCGTCCAGAAGAACTTTCTACTTCATCTGGGCAGCCTCGTCCTTGGCAGCCTGCTCCTGGGCCTTCTCGATGTCGGCCAGCTGCAGGGCGAGCTCTCGCTTGCACTGGTCCAGCTGGACCTGGATGGCACCCAGCTCGTCCCAGGACTCGTGGAACTAGACTTGCGTCTGGGAGACACGGTCCTCAAAATCCGATTCCGCTTTGTCCGTGGCCGCCATCCTGGAGTTCACCTTGTCATGGCGGGTGCGGTAGATCGCCTGAAGCTTTTGAAAATTGGCCCTCATGGCCCGGAGGAGATGCTGCTCTTGAGAACCGCCGCCCTGGCGCTCGGTTCGTCAACCACCTGAAGCCCAGCGGTGGTGAGGACCTTGTCGTAAAAAATCTTCCCATCAGCTGGCGCTCTGGTGCTTACCATCCTTGGAGGAGGACAAACAGATCATCGCCCACCTTCAGATATTTGCCCGGGGCAGGAGCTGTGGAGGAGGAGGGTTGGTCGTTGGCCACCTCCTCCCCTGCGTGCCCCTTGGCGGCCTCCTCGGCAGTAGTCTTGATGGGGTCCTCGGTAGGACCCTTGGCGGCCTCCTCGGCAGCAGCCTTGCCGGCCTCCCCGGCAAGCACCTCGTCGGTCTCCCCTGCTGGCCCCACAGCGGCCTCCTCGGTGGCGGACGCGGCGGCCTTCCCAGCCGCGATCTTGGCGGCCTCGACTTCAGCATCCTTGGCCAACTCCTCGATGACCGCGTCGACGTCCATTCGGTCCGCCAAGGGGGAGCCTGGAAACCATAAGAGAAGATGAGGCGAGGCCGCGACCAAGGGTTCAGAACGGAGAAAAGAAAGTGTGTCACATGGTGGAGATGATAGGGGATGGGGAGCCGGCGACTTACCCATGCCAGGCCGAGGAGAGGTGGTTCCTTCCCCGCCAACATCCGTTTCCGGGGCCGAGCCACTAGCACTCGTGCTCGTCCCCTCTTCCTCCGTGTGCGTGGGCTCGGCGGTCGATGCCCTTGCCGGCGACGCCCCTCTGGGTGGCATAGTTGCCGGGGACGGCGTGTCAGGGGAAGACCTCAGCCACTCTTCTGGTTGCCACTCTCCTCCTCCAAGCCTGACAAGGTCAACATCAAGAGAGCACACACCAGTGCCCACCAGCAGGGAGTGGAGAATGGACTCATGCTGGGGGCTGGAGTGGGGGTTATGTCGAGGGCTGTTCTTCGGGCAGATCACCACTAACGTTGGCGTGCGCGGAGCACTCGCCGGGGGCTCGTCGTCCGCTGAGGTTTTGGCCCTCTTCACCGCCCTCTGGGTCAGCGTCTCCATGTCGCTGCAAAAATTAAACCGAGTTAAGGAAGAACAACGTGGGCAGAAGGTTAAGAGATGGTCGAGGACAAAATGCTTACTCGTCCTCTTCCTCCTCCTCCTCTGGCCTCCTCTTCCTCCTCGGGCAAAAGGACCCCAGATCAAAATCGGCCTCCGGGGTGACATCGACAGGTGGAGGAGAAGTGGATGGCGTCCAGGGACGCCTGGACGAAGAAGAAGCGACAACCGCGGCCTTCTTCGCAGCCCTTGTCTGGCATACGGGCGGCGCTTGGGCCTGCTGCCGCTGCGTGGACTTGCCTGGCCGGACTGGCTCGCCGGAGCCCGCCTGCTGCAAGACGCACTTCGTCCCCGGGACCGTGGGGTCATCCGCATTGGTCTCGTCCTCAGCCGACTCCTCAACCACTTCCTCAATAGAGGGAGCTCTAGCACCGGCTCTACTGGCCCGTGGCGGGCTCCGCCCACTTGGCGAACTCTCTCTCCTCCGCAGCCGCATCATCCTCGTCCTCCATGGTGCCGAAGCTGCTGGCCTCCTCGGCGAGAGACCGCCCTGGCAGCGATGTAAGCAAGTTCCTCCGCGGTGGTTTCATGGGTAAGCCGCGGCTCCTCACAGACGTACTTCTTTGACAAGTTCTCAAAGAATGTCCGTGCCACTTCCACCTTTGGCTCGACCCAGGTCAGATCGAGGCCGTGCATGTCGAAGACCTTCATCATGGCAATGATGGCGCTCTAGTGAGAGTTGTTGCTCATCGGGACCACCCTCGCTGGCAACCCGAACAGCCTTGTCGGCCTTGCCAGCCTTCTCGGCCTTACCTGTCCTCTCGACCCAGCCAGCCTCGTCAACCCTGAGATGGAAGAGACTCTGGCAAAGATGGGCGTGCTGCAACACCGTGAAGTTGTGGTTCAAACCAGGGCGGAGCCTCATGATATCAGCCGCGTTCCTGAAATCCTAGGCCGGCCACCCCTTGCTGTGAAGTGGGTCGATCCGGCGGCAGATATAATCGGCCCCGATCATCTCAAGGGTGGGCCCGGCCGCGGTAAGGCGATGGATCATGCTGGTGGCGATCGTAAGCTTCTGGTCCTCCGCGTGAAGATCGCACTAGTCCTTGCGACGGACTGGCGGCCTTGAACGGACCAAGCAGAACTCCGAAGGGTCCGTATGCTTGATCCAGTACCACCGGCTTCCCCACTACTCCCACCTCTCCTTTGTTGCGCTCTCTGGGTATGCGCCCTTGGTCTGCTGCCTCAGGATCCAAGCAATGCAGCCCGAGATAGCACCCCCCGGCTGGATGTGAGGAGCGAAGTAGGGGCGGAAGAGCGCCATGCTGGGGTGCACTCCGGCAAATCCCTTGCAGAGATGGGCGAAGTAGGCCTGGCATGCCACGACATTCGGTGTGAGGTCCAGAAGGCGAAATTTGTAGGTGTACATGACGTCGCTGAAGAAATCCGAGAAAGGAGGGCAGAGCCCGCAGGAGAAGTAGTCGACGAAGAAATTGTACCAATTTGGACCGCCCTTGGCGAAGCACGAGGCGAGGTCGATGTGCATGGCGGGATGCCCCATCGTCTTCCTCCCAATAGGCACTTGAACTTTTCCTTCAGGGTGAGCGCGTCGACCGTCGGCTCGAAGAGTGGGAACCACGTCCGCAGCTCCACCAACGCGCTCTCCGGTGACTCTTTCCCCCCGGCGTCCGTCACCGTCCCCTCGTTCGCCGTCCCTTTAGCCTTGCCTGTCTTGGATGCCATGATGGCTGAGAGAGGGCAAACGATCAAGGGCAGTGAAAGCGCAGTAGCGGCATGCAGGGCAAGAACTCCGGTTTGCGCTTGGAGAAGGAAAGGGGAACGGCGGTTCCGAGATTGGAAAAGATGTGGAGGGTAAATGAGCAGCGCCCCTGCGGTTTCCTATTTTATAGGGAAGGCGTCGGCCACCTCTTTACTATTCACCACAACATGACGCATGCACACTGCAACCGCCCTGCTCATGACCCCCACATCACGCACTAACATGAGTCGTGGGGAAGTGCTACCGGTAAAGGAATCACCACAGTCAAAAACTCTAGCATGCATGCCCGTGCACCGTTCTGGGCCTGGCCTAACAACGCTCCGCACTTATGTGTGGGCCAGGACCGGGGGCTCCTGTCGGTGTACAAAATTACGGGTACTTTAGCACCACTTTACTTGTGCAAGGGCAGTGGGAACCGTACCTACGGCCACGCTTGGCGGAGCAGGAGAAGGAAAGAACGAGGCTGCCAAGGCAACTCTCAACCCAGAGACATGAAGGACAGAGTGGAAAGGTGGACTCCTCCCCCGGCAATGCCCTTGTCGGGGCGGCCTATGTGACCCCGGCAAGAGCCTTGCTGGGGCAGCTGGCCCAAACACCAGCAAGGCCACCACCCTTGGGTCTGAGAGCTCCGACACCATCGACAATGTAAAGGCCAAGATTCAAGGGACGCCTGCGTAGTGGCATGCAGATTTTTCGTAGGGCCGAGGGGCCTGAAAACCTAGACAGGAGACCAAAAGATGAAGACCCCCGGCAAGAGCTTTGCCGGGAACGACCGAAGACCCCCGGCAAGATCCTTGCCGAGGGCGGCCACAAGACCCCGGCAAGACCCCTTGCCGGGGGCGTCTGCTGGGCCATAGCCAGGCCCGCTCCCACCAAGGTTTTGTCGCCCCGCGGCTGCTTGATGGCTTCTCGCCCCTCGTTGGTTACCCCAAGTGGAAGGTTTGAGATGCAGTGTAGCGGTAGTTTTCCCTTGACAAAGATACCAAGGATCGAATTCCCCTGAGACTCCAAGGTTCAACGAGAAGGTGTCAACCGCTAGCGGCGCAACTAGCGATCAACCAGACCTGCACACAGATACAAATAACTTTGCTCCCAACGAGTACAGAGAGGTTGTCAATCCCTCCGGCCTTGTCGTTTACAAAGGATCAAACGCAAGAGATAATAGTGATAGGTATTACTGCAACTAGTAAGAAAAACAGAAAGTAAATAGCGGATGTGATCAGTGATGGTAATATGGACCGGGGTCCCATGATGTTCACTAGTGATGTCTCTCTCCCAAAAGACGATAAAACAGCTATGTGAGGTAAACGAATTACAGCTGGGCAATTGACAGGATTATGTGCACAAACCAATGCTAACTATGCTGCAAGAAAGGTTGAGGCTCAAAAGCATGGGAGGTACGCCAAGGTAAGTAGACCGAAATCCAGCTGCATCTACTACTAATCATCCACCTTGAGATATCTATCCAGAACATCTCGCTGGTATTAAGTTGCGAGTCCCACCCATAGTGTAAACTCAAAGCAACAGACAACTGCATTAAAAGAACTTTGCATAAAGTAAACAATCCTTGCACCCGCGAGTACAAGCACCGTTGTTTTCCCCCTTGTGGCAACAGCACATCCCCTAGACTCATGTTTCTGTCACTCAAGCTAGTCATCGAGGGGCATGAACCCACAATCAAGCATAACGTTCCCTCTTGGAGTTACTACCTACTACTCGGCCAAAGCAATAAATAGCAACGAAGAACATGCAAGAATTACTCAAGAACATAAATATAAAAGAGGTAAATCAAATATATTACTCACACACAATCTGAACATAATCTCATAATCCATCGGATCCCAGCAAACTCATCATAGCAACAGCATAAGGATTACATATGTGCCTCGATCATGTAGGGCAGCTCACGAGGTCTAATTAGTGAAGAACAAAGAGGGGAGGAGAACATCACATAGCTACTGGTCATGGACCCATGGTCCAAGGGAGACTACTCACAACTCATCTGGGAGGCGTCCATGGTGGTGGAGAGGCTCCCGGTGGTGATCCTCCCCTCCGACAGAGTGCCGGGAAGAGTTCTCCTGGTGCTCCCGATCTTGGAAGCGCGGCGGCGGCGGAACAGAGATGAGATCGCGAAAAAGGGTTCCGTCCTCAAGGGTTTCGAGACGCGGTGTAAATATATGCCAAAGGGGGGCATCAGCGGAGACCTGGGGGGCCCAGGCCCCCCCCCCCCGGCGCGGCCAGGAGGGGGGCCGCGCCCCCAGGGCGCCTGGAGCCCTGGTGGCCCCCTCCGGCCCTACTTTGGCCGCAAGGAAGCTTTCGGAACGCTGATTTTTTATATATTTTTCCCGGAATTTTTCTGGCAGTTTACGTAATGGGAAAACCTGATATACAAAAACAGCAGAAAACAGAAACTGGCACTGGGGTGCACTGAGTTAATAGGTTAGTCCAAATATGATCAAAAGTGTATGGAAGTGTATAAATATCGTAGCAATATCACACAAAAGAGGCATGGAGCAAGCAGAAATTATAGATACGTTTTGGACGTATCAACATCCCCAAGCTTAATTCCTGCTCGCCCTCGAGTAGGTAAATGATAGCAAGCATAATTTCTGTGGTGACATGCTATTAACCATATAAGAACTTTTCACAGTCACATGACAAGTGCTTACTGAGACAATGAATCTGTAGTAATTAAGTTGCCTCATGAGAAAATCACAAAGAACTGAAAGTTTTACAATATGATACTGAAGCACTCAATAGATTTGCAATGAGCATGGTGTGCAAATATGATAAAGTGGTATCTCGCTTGCCCCCTTTAGTGAAGCAAAACATAAATGCAGGGGCACCTCCAAGGTTTAAGTGATGACTAGATACAATGATTTCAGAATAAACGATATCATAATCATGCAAAAGACAATGCTACTTTGGGACAATGCACATTACACTCGGAATGACAATCATGCTCTCAATAGTTGGTGCTTTAAAGAAGGTGGAGACTCTCGAACCGTGGCTTTTGTTGGCAAGGTTGAAAACCCGTGGTCGAAACAAAAACTAAACATGTACCAGAGCTCTTGGTTTTAAAAACAGAGGTAATAATTATTTTTTTGAATATGCATGTTTCGTCAACGAATGCTAGCAGATAACTCAGTTACTTCTTGAGCTGGACAAGTTTCGAGGAATGGCTCCCGAATGAGGACGACCACATCCTCTTAGTCTCCTCTGTTTATCACTGCCAAAGTTTTCTGATTTCTCATGAACAAAGCATGAAGGAGGGTTTGTTTGTTGTATAATTTTTTAATGAGCCGGGTGCACTCTATGCCAGTTCCTTCTCGTATTATGGGTTTGCACATTAGACATGCAATCCCGGGGTGAAGTTTTTCCAACTTAAAAAGATCATGAATTAACTACTACTTCCTCATGAACTAAAACAGAGGCACAAAAGAGAAACGCTTTTTTTGATTAATTTCGAGATGGTACATGAAAGTCTTCGTTAGGAATGGCAGGTAAATACCATGTATAGAAAGGTATGGTGGACTCATATGGCATAACTGATTTAAAGGATTTTGGATGCATAAGCAGTCAGTCCGCTTAGTACAGGCGAAGGTTAGCAAAAGACTGGGAGCGACCAACTAAAAGAGCAATGACGGTCATAATCATGCAGAGCGACAAAGCAACATTGAATCGGGCATGGAAGTTATATCGCTACTCAGAAATTAAAGATCATCAAGGCTTGATAAACTTTCTTTACAGTCTTAAATATGCGTGAGCATATGCCAAGTCAATCAAAATAAATTCTTGAAGGAAGATATCACTAGACCATACCACATCATAGGCAAACAAATCATGTCGGTACTCCAATAACACATTGAGAACCCCCCAGCTATTTGAGACTAACCATAAGAAAACATGAACTACTAAGCACCATTATGCACATAGCATTTTTATCATAGACATATAAACCAATGCAACAGAAGCCAACTCTCTTAATAAGATAAGCATGATAACTAAAGAGAGTTCCAGCGACCAACTAAACCAGAGCTCTTCAAAAAGTAAAGCATGAAAACTAAGAGCTAAGCATGACAGTAGCTATTGAAAGACAAAGAACACACACAGCAAAGATAGACATGAAAAATTCTATGTTATGTTCTAGGTTGAAGTGGAGCGTGTTTCTCTCCCACACAAAGAAAGTTGAGTTCCAACTCGTTATGAAAAGCAAGCAAAGCTAAAGAAAACTAAAAAGGAAACTAAAAGCAAGACGCTCCAAGCATAGCACATAACACATGAAGTGATAAAAATATAGTGGAACGAAAGACGAACTGATAATTGTTGATGGAGAAGGGGATGCACGGGGGCATCCCCAAGCTTAGACGCTTGAGTCTTCTTGAATATTTCTTGGGGGTGCATGGGGGCATCCCCAAGCTTGAGCATTTGACACTCCTGAATCTTTTTATCATCTTCCCTCGCACACTTGAAAACTCCCTTCATACATAACTCATCATAATCTGATTAGCGAGGTTAGTACCCTTAATAAAATAATTGTTCCTTGCTGGAAATAAGGATATTCTTGAAGGTCTACTGTTTCTCAAGATTGCCAAAAGGTTTTTGCAAAGAAAAAGCAAGCTCAAGGTTTGCAAAATGAAGGAAAGGCAAAACAGGGCAGAATCTGTGAAAAACAGACCAGCAGGTAGTAAATGATTTTTTCGGGGCACTTCTGCAATCAAATCAAAAAACTCAGAACAGACGCCCGAAAGACAATTGTATAGAGCACGCTGTCGAAAAAATTCAGACCAAAAAGATGATCTGGTGATTTTATACGAATTTTTCTGTCCAAGGACAGAATCTGTTTCCTGGACAGCACGTCACAACTTTTGAACTTTCTTGCGATCAGAGGCTACACTTGGCACAAAGCTGAAAAGTAAAGATACAATGATATTGCTACTGTAGTAACAACATCAAGACACAACAAAAGCAAAATAAAATTTTATTCATTGTGGGTTGCCTCCCAAAAGCACTTTCTTTTATGCCTTTAAGCTAGGCATAATGCAAAGAGATCAAGTCTTATCAAGAGTAAAAGAATAGCTAGCCCGTATAACGGACTCAAAAGGTAACTTAATCTTCTTTCTAGGGAAGTGTTCCATCCCTTTCTTGAGAGGAAATTGGAATCTTATATTCCCCTCTTTCATGTCAATGATGGCACCAACGGTGCGAAGAAAAGGACGTCCCAAAATAATTGGACAAGAAGGTTCACATTCAATATCCATAATAGTAAAATCAACGGGAACGTAGTTGTCATTGACAATGATAAGAACATCGTCGATCCTCCCCAAAGGTTTCTTTATGGAAGAATTAACAAGACGAACACCAAAAGAACAAGAATCAAAAGGTTTCAATTTAAGCATATCATATATTCTTTTGGGCATAACGGAGGTACCAGATCCAACATCACATAAAGCATAGCAAGAGAAGTTATTCAACTTAATTCTAATCATAGGATCCCAACCATCTTCTAGCTTTCTAGGTATGGAGGCTTCTACCCTAAGTTTCTCCTCCCTAGCTTTGATGAGAGCATTAGTGATATGCTCTGTGAAGGCAAGATTAAGCGTGCTAGTGCGGGGATATCTAGACATCTTGTGAAGGAAATCAATAACTTCGGTAAGGGTGCAATTATCAAAATCAAGGTCACTACTATCAAGTAAAGTGGTAGTGGTGTCCTTTAGGCTCACTTGTTTGGTAGTTTCTATGGTCATAACATCACCATTAATAGGTCCAATGGGACCAGGAGTGCATTGGGTGCTAAGAGTTTGGATATCCTCAACAACTTGGATAGTAGCAACACTGTGGTGGGTAGGAAGGTTCTTAATTCTATCTTCTCCCTCCTTTTCTCTAGCCCATCTCTCTTTAAGTTTAGCCAACATCCTAATGTTTTCATTAATTTGCACTTGAATAGCATTCATAGGAGTGACTTTCCTCTCCTCAAGAGGAGAAGTTCTAATTTTAAGCAATTCTACCTCATGGGCTAAATTGTCTACCTTCGAAAAGAGATTATCTAGTTTGTTTAGTTTTTCTTCTACACTCTTATTAAAGGCTTTTTGGGTAGTGATGAAATCTTTAAGCATACTCTCTAGTTCAGAAGTGGAGTTCTTAGTGCTAGGATAAGCATTGTTGTTCCCATAAGAATTAGAGGGGAACGGTCTAGGATTGCTACCAAAATTACTCCTATAAGCATTGTTATTGAAATTGTTTCTAGAGATAAAGTTCACATCTACTTGATCTTGAGCAATCAAAGAAAGGGACATCACGAGGATCAACAGAAGATTGCTTGGAAAGTAGAGACATGATCAAGTCAACCTTTTCATTTAGGGAGGAGATCTCCTCGACAGAGTTTACCTTCCTGCCTGTTGGAGCGCGTTTGGTGTGCCATTGGGAATAGTTGGTCATCATCTCATCGAGAAGCTTCGTGGAAGCACCAAGTGTAGTTGACATAAATGTTCCTCCCGCGGCCGAATCTAACAAGTTCCGCGAGGTAAAGTTCAAGCCTGCATAAAAAGTTTGGATAACCATCCAAGTAGTCAAACCATGAGTAGGGCAGTTCTTGACAAGAGACTTCATGCGTTCCCAAGCTTGGGCAACGTGTTCATTATCCAATTGTTTAAAATTCATTATGTTACTTCTTAGTTGGATAATTTTAGCAGGTGGATAGTACTTTCCAATAAAAGCATCCTTGCACTTGTCCCAAGAATCTATGCTATTTCTAGGCAAGGATTGAAACCAAATTTTAGCTCCTCCTCTCAAGGAGAAAGGAAAAAGCTTAAGCTTAACAATATTACCATCTATTTCTTGGTACTTTTGCATATCACAGAGTTCAACAAAGTTGTTTAAGTGTAAAGCAGCATCATCTCCAGCACCGGAGAATTGATCTTTCATAACTAGGTTCAGTAAAGCAGGTTTAATTTCATAAGAAGGTGCTGAAGTGGCGGGTGTAGTGATAGGCGTGCAGATAAAGTCATCGTTGTTATGACTAGTGAAGTCACACAACTTGGTGTTCTTGGTGGAACCCATAGCAGCAAGCAAGCAAGATAACTATTTTTGTAATTTTTTTGATAAAAGACACTTAAAGCAAAAACTGAAAGGTAAACTAACAAGACTAAAAAGCAAAGGTAAAAGATAGCGTGCAACTCCCCTATCTTGAAGAGTGGAGTCCCCGGCAACGGCGCCAGAAAACTTTGCTTGATGGCTTCTCGCCCCTCGTTGGTTACCCCAAGTGGAAGGTTTGAGATGTAGTGTAGCGGTTGTTTTCCCTTGGCAAAGATACCAAGGATCGAATTCCCCTGAGGCTCCAAGGTTCAACAAGAAGGTGTCAACCGCTAGCGGCGCAACCAGCGATCAACCGGACCTGCACACAGATACAAATAACTTTGCTCCCAACGAGTACAGAGAGGTTGTCAATCCCTCCGGCCTTGTCGTTTACAAAAGATCAAACGCAAGAGATAATAGTGATAGGTATTACTGCAACTAGTAAGCAAAACAGAAAGTAAATAGCGGATGTGATCAGTGATGGTAATATGGACCGGGGTCCCATGATGTTCAGTAGTGATGTCTCTCTCCCAAAAGACGATCAAACAGCTATGTGAGGTAAACGAATTATAGCTGGGCAATTGGCAGGATTATGTGCGCAAACCAATGCTAACTATGCTGCAAGAAAGGTTGAGGCTCAAAAGCATGGGCGGTACTCCAAGGTAAGTAGACTGAAATCCATCTGCATCTACTACTAATCATCCACCTTGAGATATCTATCCAGAACATCTCGCTGGTATTAAGTTGCGAGTCCCACCCATAGTGTAAACTCAAAGCAACAGACAACTGCATTAAAATAACTTTGCGTAAAGTAAACAATCCTTGCACCCGCGAGTACAAGCACCGTTGTTTTCCCCCTTGTGGCAACAACACATCCCCTAGACTCATGTTTCTGTCACTCAAGCTAGTCATCGAGGGGCATGAACCCACAATCAAGCATAACGTTCCCTCTTGGAGTTACTACCTACTACTCGGCCAAAGCAATAAATAGCAACGGACAACATGCAAGAATTACTCAAGAACATAAATATAAAAGAGGTAAATCAAATATATTACTCACACACAATCTGAACATAATCTCATAATCCATCGGATCCCAGCAAACTCATCATAGCAATAGCATAAGGATTACATATGTGCCTCGATCATGTAGGGCAGCTGACGAGGTCTAATTAGTGAAGAACAAAGAGGGGAGGAGAACATCACATAGCTACTGGTCATGGACCCATGGTCCAAGGGAGACTACTCACAACTCATCCGGGAGGCGTCCATGGTGGTGGAGAGGCTCCCGGTGGTGATCCTCCCCTCCGACAGAGTGCCGGGAAGAGTTCTCCTGGTGCTCCCGATCTTGGAAGCGCGGTGGCGGCGGAACAGAGATGAGATCGCGAAAAAGGGTTCCGTCCTCGAGGGTTTCGGGACGCGGTGTAAATATATGCCAAAGGGGGGCATCAGCGGAGACCTGGGGGGCCCAGACGCCCCCCGGCGCGGCCAGGAGGGGGGCCGCGCCCCCAGGGCGCCTGGAGCCCTGGTGGCCCCCCTCCGGCCCTACTTTGGCCGCAAGGAAGCTTCCGGAACGCTGATTTTTTATATATTTTTCCCGGAATTTTTTTGGCAGTTTACGTAATGGGAAAACCTAAAATACAAAAACAACAGAAAACAGAAACTGGCACTGGGGTGCACTGAGTTAATAGGTTAGTCCAAATATGATCAAAAGTGTATGGAAGTGTATAAATATCATAGCAATATCACACAAAAGAGGCATGGAGAAAGCAGAAATTATAGATACGTTTTGGACGTATCAGCGGCCACTCCCGCACGACGACCGACTCGCCAACTGGACAAGCACCTGCGTGGCAGCATGCGACTCCTGATCCAACTACAAGCACCTGTGTGGCAGCATGCAAATCTTCGTGAAGACCCTGCCACCACAGCAGCTAGCAGCCAGCATGGCACCGCATGCCCCGTCAGCCTGGACGCGTGTAGGAGCGAGGTGAGGCGGCAACGGGCGGGACAAGTTCCCGTGCCATCCCCGATAAAGCTAGGGGACACACAGGCGGCGCATTAAATGTGTTTGTCCTAAGATGTCAGGGGATAACCTTGTACACTGTAGTAACTTTACACCTCCTGTGTGTTGCTGTGGCAACCCCTTTGACATATAAAAGGAGGCCCGAGGCATGCAGAGAGAGGATTCGTACTTTTTGGACAGCCACGCATAGAGGCCAGTTCAGGAGCTCAAGAACACCAAATATACACAGACAAGCAGGACTAGGGTTTTACGCATCATCTTGCAACCCGAACCTGGGTAAAAATTCCGACGCGTTGATCGTCTAGACCTGCTCTTTGCACAACTCTACGCCTCGCAACCGTAGCAAAAGGACCCCGAGGATCCCATAGGCGTCGTTTCCCCGACAAACATACAACCCATCGGCTATTATTTCTAATAATTTACAACCCATTTGCTAATTCTTACGGATTTTTTTTGGAGCCCATATTCTTTTTGTTAGCATTACAGCCCATATTGTGGCTACGTTTCAAAAATTGCATTAAATATTGCATATTTCGGTGCGGTCCAAACTGTTTTTAATCACGAAATTTCGAGTCACGTTCAAACTAATTTCAAAATAATAAATTTATATCAATTTAAAATCCAACATGATTTTACCCACAAAAAAACAATTAAATTCGAAATATCGAAATTTAAAAAATGATATTTGAAACTAATTGCCGGTTTGGTGTGTTTATAAATTTACATCCCATTTCTTACTACTTTTTCTGGGCAAGCTAATACATTGCTCTCGTCTTGAAAGATTCGCAGCCCAGCAGGGCTGAGAAAGTAAGTAGGCCTCCATTGGCTCTTTCTTTTTTAAAAAGTAGAACTGGGCTAGCCATTTTCAGGAAGAAAAAAACACAATTGGGCTCATCATGTGGAAAACATAAAATAAAACCCTGGTTAGACGGGCCATAGCCCGCGCACAACCCCTTACCCCGATCCATCTCTAAAACTAGTGTAAACTAGCAAGATACATGTGCGTTGCACGGAACACAAAGATGCATTTATATGAGTAGTTTATATACCCGGACGGCCTATATTGCAGCATGGCAGGCACACCATCATCACCAACTCTCTTTTTATAAGAGTAGAGATAACAACTGCTTGTTCCTAAAAAATTAAATAACAACTGCACGACCAGCTAGGTCCCTGGTGTTAGCCGTTTGTTGCGTAATTCTCTCGTTAATGACTACGTTGACAACGGCGTGGGCCCCGGATGTCCAACCATTCAGAGGAACCATTTTTTGGGCTTGTAGAAACGAGACACTTGCTTGTGTACTACCATGACTGTGGTGGGTCCCTACTACCATTCTCTCCTCGTATAGTCATCTCCTTGTTCCTCTCGGTTGTTGATGACGTTGACAACACCAGACAGCGCGGCACCACGCACGTCGAGCGAACCAAGGCAGAGGACGACGGCAAGGCCTCGGACGGAACGAACAGAAGCCGTGGAAGATGTGCCAGTCTAGTCGTAGGCGGAGGGGAGTACGAGGCTTGACTAGTAATAAAGTCGACACCACCTTGGATAGGATTTTTCATCGTGGGTCCCAAATGTTAGAATCCAAATCGGTCACAGTCATGCAGCCTTTCTTATGAAAATTTACAACCCATTTGGTGGCTAGTTCAAAATAAGTTTTGGGTACTGGTGGGGGCTAATCACTAGGGTTCTGTAATGCATAGTGAGCTCAAGAAGCCGGCAAGAGTGATGTTATTTCCCTTTGTTGGGATTTGTTACAATATTTCACTCTTAATTAACCAAATGGAAAGCCACTTGCCTTGTTTCAAACAAAATATGACAGTCATAGCGGAGTTGAAAAGGGCAACAACATCTAACTCCAGCTTACAAACTGTACAAAAACACAAGGGTCAATTGTTCATCAAGTTTAGAATAAACCCTGATTGAAAAGGGCAGCAACATCTAACTCTTGCACTCTTTTCAGCAGTCACAGTTAAATGGATCGGTTAGGTCCATAGAATGAACATCCTGGGTCATAAAATTTATTGGATTGTGACCACAAGATGTTGTAAATAGAGGCCGGGCACGTCTACAAGCTCTTTTGTCCACCTGAAACTCCTTTTTCTGCTCATCTACATACACATCCGTCCAAACCATGCTGCTGATAAACTTAAGCGTGATGGACAATAGTGACCTCACATTCAGCTGGAAGAATGTGACAAATCTAGTGTTTGCATGGTTAGCTGCATATCGTTCCAGCGTTATTGTCTTCAATCGAATGTCATGAGAAGTGAGAAAATCCTGGTGCTTACGAATCCACCGATTGGTTATAACTTTCTTACCCCATCCTGTTGCCTAAATAGGCATGAAGATTGAAAACAGTTAAGGTCTAAAAAAGAGTGTCGAAAGAGCAAAAACTGACCGGTTAATTCTAGTACGCTATACGCGGGCTTCCAATGTGCGTGAAATTATCACCTTTACATACAACTTCTCCAGACTTGGAAATCATTGTAGCAAGCCAATAATCTTGTTCAGATTGAAACTATTCATTTGGATATATAAGATCTTGACGAAATCTAGCACCATTGATAGGATATCCATGGAGAAACTCTTCATTGAGCATAGAACATAATATTAGTACAAAATGAGTACTCCAAGATGATATAGAACTTATGCGCAGAAATTTGAAATGCAGCTTATGCTTACAAGTGTAGATGACAATATACAGTACCTGAAGAACTATGGAGCCAAACACCATCTTGAAATGAGCACAGAGATCATGTATTACACCCAAGGTCTCAAGTTTAGGCACAGAGACGACAGTTATTTTGGATGGTGAATAACTAGAATCAAGGATCGGCCTTTGAAGTGAAGGGGCATCTTCGATGATGAGCTGCCTTTCGTCAAAAGAAATTCCAATTCTTACAAGGTTAGGCGACTTTATTTGGAGACAACCGTTTCTTACTGTGAAAACAAGCACCAAGCACTCCAGAGCAGGGCAACTGGAGTGTTTAATGCTGTGCAATGAGGCCTCCGATATACGAACCCGCACAAGTGAAAGTTTTTGGAGAAATTGGAGTCGAAGGTTTAGTACCAGATTATCTGGTAGGTAGCACAGCGCAAAGGTGGCGGTGTGGAGAGAGGAGGAAAACTGCGAGGTGGACATCGGTGCTGAGGGCACAAGTACATGGCATTCGATATCTGGTAGGTGATTTCCTGGGGAATAGTAGAACTCAAGCAGCTATAGTTTTGTGCATTCAGGGGCGTTCCGCCAGGCGTCCACCATGCAGGGCATGCCATGCTTGCTCAGGTAGCATGACAGGATGTAGAGGCTTTGAACAGAGCCCTGGTGGGAGGAGATGATGGCTCTAGGGAGTTCAAAATCATTAAAGAGAGATAGCTGATGACAGTCGAGATTAAGGGGCGCGTCGTGCCATAAAGGGCGCCACCAAGTTGAGAGGACTTGGGTGCGGCAGCAAACCTTGGTGGGGAGAAGCGAGATAATCTCCCCAAGGAAGGCGTCTGGGAGATCGCTGATGCGGTCCGCCCAAGATCCTACGGGTTCATGGGATCTGGTGGGGGCGGGCTCGCCGCTTCTCCCCGCACAGCCGGGTGTAGCATCTATAACACGCGTCGCTACTGGCGGGAGCCTCATCTTCTTGGCGTTGTGGTTACCCAACTCCATTTTCCTCGAGGGCGTCGCGTCGAGCTCACGGATTTGAGAAGACTAACAAACGACGAGCCTAGTTGTAGTGGGAGTGAAGAAGAAGGGGAGCTAGGGTTTTCTGTAGTAGTGAGGAGGAAGGGGAACTGGGTTTTCTGTGGAGTGAGGTGTGGAATTTCGGGATACGAGTGAAGCAAGTTGACGTGAGGTGGGTGGGAGTGAGGAGGAAGAAAAGCACCCAGTTTTTTGGGGGAGGTGTGCTGGGTACCACGTCTCATTAATTCAATATATGGGCTTTTGAATAGATTTTATTATTTACTAGGGTGGATGGGCTGCTTTGTCTTGGGACGAGAGAAACAATTACTACTAGTACAGCGGAGACACTCTACACCTTCCCAAAAAAAACAATTACTACTAGTACAATGGATACACTACCGCTTCTGGCTCCTCTGGGGTCATCGAAACGTTTCCCTCTACTGAATGTCGTTTTACTTTGGTTCACCAACATGCGGGCCATGCAGTGCACGTGCCCAAATGCCATCCACCAAATTAGAAGGCGGTATACAAGAGGAGAGTCATCTGAGTCATCCCGGTCGTAGCGCGACAGTAACGAGCCTTAATATCATAAAACCCCACCTCCTTGCAGTCTAAGTTTGACGGCATACGTGTTAGTGTTGCACGCCTGCATGCGTGCGTGTGTCGTGCGAGTGTTGTGTGCGTGCATGTGTACGTGTGAGTATTGCATTCATGCATCCGGGCATAGCGGACATGTTTGTGCGCATGTGTGATATGTTTGTATTCACCACAATGGCTCGTGCGTGCGTGCAATTAAAACGACCGACTCAACATATCATCACAAGGTGACCTTGTCCGCTGTGGTTAGGGCTGCCAACCAGAGGTCTTAGGACTTCGAATCCCCACCGACCACTAATTTAGTACCATTTCTGTCTTTCATATACGAGCTGACAGGTGGGCCCCACGATAATGTGCGTTAATGAACGTGGACCATTTCACTAGTCAATTGATTGTATCATCAACAAACTACGGAGCTGTATGGTGAGCTAGTGACCCTCTGATAGCCACAAAATGTATTTTATTAACACAACACAGATGCAAGCTACCATTTCTTTCTTTCATATATGCGTTGACAGGTGGGCCGCACGATTACGTGCGCTGATGGTGCAACACTAGTTGCGCCATGTGGAACGTTTGACTAGTCAATGATCGTGGCATCAACAAATTACGAAGTTGTACGGTGAGCCAATGACCGTATAATCATGACTTGTATTCTTTTAACACATTACATATGCAAGCGCTCATATATATACACGCAAACACTCAATGCTATAAGCGCACATACACACACCCTACCCCTAGGAGCACCTTCGAGAGAGTGAACCAACATATCATCTCGAGATTTTACGAAGTGACCATATATAGGCACCTCATAGTCGAGGGGAACGTCTCCTCCCACTGAACGCACATCGCCGGAAATATTGAAATTAATCCAGGATATATGCGAGCACTAAGATTTTCATCCTCGTGGGCTGGGGATACCACTGTCCTCCTAACCATCCAACCACATGTTAGTTAGCACCATAAAATGTATATGGTGACCGTAATGAGCTTATTATGAAGTCTAGTGACCATATCGTGCTTTCGCTTCAAATAGAATGACCATAAGTGTCGTCACAAAATACGGAGCACACATCAAATACAATGACCGTCGGTGTCATCAACAAAATACAGAGACGTATGGTGAGCTAGGTATTGTATGATCACCACAAGAATATATACGGTGACTCTAATGACCATATTCTGAAGTCCATTAACCGTATAGTGCTTTCGCATGAAATACAGTGACCGCCACGCGTGAATGTGTCACGGGCATACTTTTAGAGGGCTGAGAGATAGTTTGTGTGCGTACGTGAAAGTGGTGTAGAGAGAGGGGGTGCGGCAGTGACAAATAGAGACATGCCCTTCGTTTCTCTTTCTCGAGACTAATTTTTTAGGAGAAGATATAAACATTTACAATGCGGAACAAATATTATTGGATGCAGCATGCAATTAACTTTCATGTATAACTTTGTTCTATTTTATACGCTTATTTTCTTAGTGGCCGATTGTGTGTGTGGTGTGGTGGGCACATCATTTCTAGTTGTGGTGGGTCGACATGAGGACTCATCAGTCGGTTTCCATCCTGCGCCACATAGGTTTGACCGAGATGCGTTATACAAAGCCCACGGAGGACTCGACGTACAAGACGACGCTACCAGAGTCATGGAGGACTCTATCCCAACTGACAATAAGCCGACTATATATGATTTGTAACCCTAGCTAGGCCTCGAGTATGTTATATAATCCTCGGTGCTAGTTCGTCGATAGTATACACACAATGTGTCGTATTCACGTGTACTTTCTACACACCCCAATCACAAATATACTGTACCAGGAGTAGGCTTTTTCCTTAACTGTAAGGGCACATACTTGGGTAAAACATTGCCTCTTATTACCATCCAGCCTGACAGTTAGGGGTATCTTACCGAATGATCTGATGGAATCATATCCGCTAACTAGTAAGAGAGGGGGGGTGCAATGTGTGCGTGACAGGCTAAAAGATAATTGTGTGTGTGGGAGACACGTAGGCACATGTACGTGCATATGGAGGACCAGCAGAGACCGTACATGTGTATATATGCATGTGAGAGAAATAGTGTTTTCCAACTGAGATTATTGAAAGGAGTGCTACATAGTAGTAAGAGAGAGATAGAGGGAGATATATAGAGAGTGCGTGCGTAAGACACCGCGGGAGAGAGTGTGAGCATGTGTGAGATAGAAATGCCGATGTATATAAAGTGTGTGCCCTTATGCGTCAGATAGAGAGATATATAGCGCATGTCTGAGGACGGGCAGAGGCATGGTTCATTTACATGTAAAAGAATACGCATTTTTGGATGAGATCATGAATTCTAGATAATGGCATTTGTAAGTCAGATCTAAAAGCGGGCATCAATCTTTGTCGTGCGTTTGAACATGTTATAAATTCATACGCATGTCTATGTATTTTTTTGCAACCAAGGAGATTATATCTCGAACCATGCATGAATTGAGCTAAGATGCATATCTTTTAATATATACTCAATGTACAATGTATATTCAAATGTACCAGCTCCATTCCAAAATAATCATAGTTTTAGAATTTTCAAGAGTCAAGATTTTTGAAATTTGACAAATCCTGAAAGTTCAATTCAAGAGAACTATAAAACTATAAACGGTAATACTTCTACTCCCAAATATTGAATGAAGTGCCAAATAAGCCTCTGGTCACCAGAAACCGCACGAGTCTAATGTTTGGTGGTGGGAAATTACTGTCTTGACTCTGACCCGTGTAGCCTATCGGCCCGATATCCAAAGGTCTAAAGCGGGGTAGGTTCGTAACTTCACCAAGATGCCAGTCTCAACCGCCTCGGAGAAGCATTCATACACCATGGGCGTGTAAGCACCTCTGTTCACTCGGCCGAAATCTATCCCGCCAACTATTTGGGACACCTGAGATTACTGTCCTACACCGACCCGCAATAGGTCCGAAATTTTAGGTGGGGGCAAAGTTTGTATCTTTCCCCAAATTTCAAGCAATTGCGTCCCAAACTGAAACATTGTGCCCATTAGTTCCCCCTCCCTTCGTTTCCCCGTTCAAACTCCGTAGCCGCCAAAACGCCCTCTACACCAGTCGCGAAACCCAAACCTCCTCCTTCCTCCACCCCATCGCACCCAATCCACCACCGCCCTCTTCCATCACACCGGAGCTGGTACCCCGACGTCGCCGTCCAACACAACCGCAACCGCAACACCCTCAAGGACTTAGCAGCTGAAGCAACGGTAAAGCTGCCTCCACGACACCGACACCGACGTGCGCCGTACTAGAACCACTTCGACCATGCTGACCGGCGCCTCGCCGCTGCCGCTCCACTGTCGCAACCATCTACCGCACCAGAGTTGTTCCTGCTACGCCGTCGTTCACCGCCTTGGATCTGGTTCCCCACCGCCGACAGACGGCCACCGCACCACACTCAACAGCTTGGCCATGGGTTCGTCCAAGGCTCCACCGTCCTCCACAACTTCTTGTTTCCAGCGAACCACAAGAAGATCGTTGGAAAAACAGAAGGAGGACACAACACTGCAAGCAGAAAGAGGTACTCCTCTTCCCTTATTCGTGCAAATCTTACGTCTCTGCTCACACATCGTATTCATCCAACGAAAGAAACTAGCTGAGCGCTTCTTAGTGCACCTTCTTCATGATACTAAATGCACAAGGTTTCCTCCCATTTACTATTTCACCTTAGCCAGAGGTCAATCGCCCGCCTGGATTTCAAATCAGGGTCAGTTGATTTGCAATTAAAATTAGCAGCACCTGCTTAGGCGCGCGGAGCACATAGTCTGCCTGTGCACCAAGGAACCAACGCATCGGTGTCTATCATAGGGGTGTGGGGCGCAGGAGCTGCTTGCGTTGGATCTGGAGGTCAGTAGGGCTTGAATGGATGGTCGGGGGCGGTGCCAAGCACGGCGATGCGGTGAGGTCGAGGGGAGGGTGGAGGCAGGGGATAGGGCCGGTGGTCGCTGGCGGTCTGAGGAAGATCGTAAACACCGACTGGCTATTATTTGTACATCGGACGGTGCAGAAAAAATGGACTGACCTATTTGTTTTCAGTTGACTATAATTTACATAGTGTTGACATCTGATTTTGGCAAGACACAAAATGCAATGAAGATGGTCTCGAGCGAAAAGGTTTTTCAGCATGAGAAGATTGACCTTGCCGAGTGGAACATGAACTTTTTTTTGTTTTTATAATTTGAATTTTTTTTATTTTATTTTTTAAATCAAATTGCTCCCAAATAATAACCGAACTTCTTTGTGGATTGAGAGAATTATTTTAAAACGCGAAAAATATTGTTTTGTGTTTTTCAACATGGAAATACAAGGTGAACCTCTCTCGCAAGAATTTTTGAACTTCCTGGACACAGCACTTGAAATTCTTTCAACAAACCTTTTAAGCTTTTATTTTTCTATACCTTTATTCTCACCTCAAATGCATTCATTGCAGTACTTGAACTTCTCTTTGTTTTCACTATAAACTTCCGTCGCATTTTTGTGTATACGTCGAATTACACACAATTGAAGGTCGGACATCATTTTTTGCCATTTCAAAACATGTAATTGGAGATCGGACGTCCCGCAAAATAAATTTTGAACTGTGCACGTGAACTTCTCGCAACAAATCTGAGTTTTTTATATACTTCGAACTTCCCTGTTATTTTAATTTCAACTTCTTAGTCATATTCCTAGAAAGGAATTCTGTTTTTGAATAAGCATCAAACTTTTTTATTTGTAAATTGTACTTCATAGTTTTATTTTTCTTAGAAACGGTAATAATTTGAGTTTTTCGTATACATTGAACTACTCCTTCATTTTAATGTGAATTTCTTAAAAAAATTAGTAACAAGGGAAAATCTGAGTTTTTTTTATAAATATCAAACTTCTCTATTTTTGTAATTTGGACTTCTTGGTTTATTTCTTTTAGTAACGGAAAACTCCTAGGTTTTGTAAAAAAAATCAACCAGTTCATTAATTAAATTTTAATTTCTAGAGTTTTTTCTTTAGAAATGGTGAATTTTTTTATGAATTTTGAACTGCTCTATTTTTAAAATTTGAACTTCTAGTTTTTTAATTTTCGAACTTCTTATTTTTCATTCTTTAATAATAAGGAAAATATGAATTTTTTATAAACATCGAGCTGTTCCTTTTTTTAATTTGGACTTTTTGGGCTTTTTCAATTATTTATTTTAACAAAGAACAACTCATATTTATTTATTTGAGCTTCAATGAAAACTCAATTCTTGTTTAGACATCACAACAAACAGTAGCAATTGCAAAAGTTTTTCAATTTGGTTACATGTGAATTTTTGTTTTGTTTTGTATCATTGTAGTTTGGAAAAACATAGACACATATAGGCAAGAGAATTATGTGTGCACAAACTAGATATCAATACACAAACTCTCACGGAAGTGAGACATGAACTACTTTTGTACATTGTCTTTTTTTCTTGTATTACTCCCTAGAGAATACGACGTCTGTCCTTCAGTTAATATACTTGACCTTCCCGAACACAACATTTGGACCTTTGCATAAACAAAAAAATTAAAAGTCATTTTTTTTGCACGGTAATACAATATTTTTTTCTATATCCATTTTTCGAGATGAACACCAGAAGAGCAAGATTACAAAAAAACAGAATATAAATTCCATGCATTTCTTCTCTTTTCTATTCGGGATTGCACCAAGCAAAGTACATGTGTCTGCTATGAACAAACCACCTCATCAAATCAACAAGGTTCATATGAATTTCAGACAGAGAGAGAGGGAGAGATGGAATGGATGGTTGTTGAATTTATATGTGCAGCCGTGAGGAAGTGCAGAGGAGCAGTCCGCGGCGACGGCTTGGCGCAGTCCACGGCTGTGGCGCCCCCGATTTGACCGTACACTAATCATGCATGCAAATGTGTACGACCAAGATCATGTACTCATTGGAAGATATCACAACACAACTCTAGACACAAATTAAAATAATATAAGCTTTATATTACAAGCCAGGGGCCTCGAGGGCTCGAATACATAAGCTCGAATACACAAGAGTCAGCGGAAGCAATAATATCTGAGTACAGACATAAGTTAAACAAGTTTGCCTTAAGAAGGCTAGCACAAAAGTAGCAACGACCGAAAAGGCAAGACCCCCTGCCTGGGACCTCCTAACTACTCCTCGAAGCCGAACTCCATGTTGAAACATCATCGGGATCCTCTGGCTTCTGGGCTCCACCATCTGGTTGCGTCATCCGAGAAGAAGGGACAAAAGGGGAAAAAGGGGAAGAGAGCAACCGTGAGTACTCATCCAAAGTACTCGCAAGCAAGGATCTACACTACATATGCAATGATATCTGTGTAAGGGGGTAATATCTGTGGACTGAACTGCAGAAAGCAGAATAAGAGGGGGATAGCTAATCCAATCGAAGACTACGCTTCTCGTAACCTCCATCTTGCAGCAGAAGATGAGGGTAGCTAGAAAGTAACAAGCATCCTCGCTTCTCGCAGCCTCCGTCTTGGAGCAGTAGAAGGGAGTAGATGGTAAGTTCACCAAGTAACATCGTATAGCATAATCCTACTCGGCGATCCTCCCGCACATCACCCTGTGAGAGAGCAACCACCGAGTTGTATCTGGCACTGGTAAGGGTGTGTTTTATTAAGTATTCGGTTCTAGTTGTCATGAGGTCGGAGTACAACTCCGGGTCGTCCTTCTACCGAGGGACACGGCTATTCGAATAGATTAACTTCCCTGCAGGGGTGCACCACATAACCCAGCACGCTTGATCCCATTTGGCCGGACACACTTTCCAAGGTCATGCCCGGCCTCGGAAGATCAACACGTCGCAGCCCTACCTAAGCACAGCAGAGAGGTCAGCACGCCGGTCTAAGTCCTAAGCACACAGGGGTCTGGGCCCATCGCCAAATGCACACCTGCACGTTGCGAGGGCGGCCGGTGAGCAGACCTAGCAACCTCCATTACTAAGGAAGTTACGTTACGCGGTCCAACCCGGCACGCGCCGCTAAACCGCTGACGTCAAGAAGGCTTCGGCTGATACCACGACGTCGAGTACCCATAACTATTCCCACGTAGCTGGTTAGTGCTTATAGACCAAATGGCCAGACTCAGATCAAATATCCAAACTTGTTAAGCGTGTTATTATGAAATAACCGCGGACAACGACCAGGGCCATGCCACCTCTCCACTGGGTGTCTCAACCTGCCCTGTCGCTCCGCCACAAAGATCCACTCGGGGGCCATCGGGAACTCAGGCCCACCACTACCTGGATGGAGCCACCTGTCCTTTCAGCCCCCATATCGGAATCACTTACGGGTACTCAAAGAGCCGACCCGACTTTAGTCACATCATGTATCATGTAAAGTGTATGTAGTATATAACCGTGATCACACCCAAGTGATCACGGCCCGAAAGAATAGCAGGGCAGACGGACAAGGGTGTAGGGCCACTGATGGAATACTAGCATCCTATACTAAGCATTAGGATAACAGGTAAAGGTATCAACAGTGGTAGCAACAATGACAGGCTATGCATCATAATAGGAGTTATCGAATCAACAACAGTAGTAAACTAATGCAAGAGTAAGAGGGAGGAGAATAGGCGATATCTGGTGGTCAAGGGGGGGGGGGGCTTGCCTGGAAGCTCTGCAGAAGAAAGGAATCTTCGGAAGCGTAGCCGTAGTCGAACACCGAAGCATCAATGGTCTCGGGGTCTATCACAGTATCGGAGTCTACCGAAAATAAGCAACGAAGGGGAAACAAATAAATAACAGAGCAAACAATAGCATCACAAAGCATAACATGGCAAAAGGCGGTGCTACGTGTGACCTAACGCGGTGCTCGGTGATAAAGGCGAAGAGGAATAACATCCGGGAAGTATTCCCGGTGTTAGGCATTTTCGGGCAAAGGAAACAGAGGGGGAATGTTGCATGTTCGGTATGATAGAGATGTGTGGCGGACGAACGGACCACGTATTCGGATTCGTCTCATCGTTTTGAGCAACTTTCATATATAAATTATTTTCATCCGAGTTACGGATTATTTTATATGATTTTCTAAAGTTTATAACATTTTCTAGAATTAATTATTTATTTAAATCTAACATTATCCAGAATAGTGCCTGCTGACGTCATCATGACGTCATCATGATGTCAGCGGTCAACTGTCTGTTGACTGAGTCAAACTGACACGTGGGGCCTACTGTCATACACTAAGACTAATTTAAACAGATTAATTAATCTAACAGTAATTAGGTTAATTAAGATAAATTAATTAAGTTAATTAATTTATTAATTAATATTATTTTTTTAACATATATTTTTTTAAACTCCTTTTTTTTAATTAAGGGGCTGGGCCCCACTTGTAATTGGCCTAGGGGGCCTAAACGGGCGCGGGTTGCGGTTGCGGGTGTGGGTGCGCGCCCACACCCGAGGCCATGGTGGGGCGCCGGTGGGCGGCAGCCGCGGCGAGCCGGCCGCAGCTGCCGGCGGCGGCGGGCAAAGGGGGGGTCGTGGGGCGGCAGAGCAGGGAGGGCGGACGAGGCGCCGACGAGCGGGCGAAGGGCCCCGGCGGCCCGAGCCAGCCGCAGTGGCGGGCAGGCGCGGTCGGAGGGAAGGTGGACGACGCGCCGGCGGCAGGGGGCGGACGCGGTCGGCGCGGCCAGCGGGGTGAGCGCCGCGGCCGGGGCGTGTGCAGAGTGGGGCGGCGGGGCGTGTGCAGAGTGGGGCGGCGAGCGCGAGGGGACCAAGGCCGGCAGCAGTGCGTAGGCGGGTGCGCCGGCGTGGCCGTGGGGCGGGGAGTCGGCGCGCACGGGCGTGCTCGACCACGCGCGGTCCACCGCGGTTGGGGCGCGGTGAGCGCGCCGAGCGTGGCGAGGCCGTGGCGGGAGGCGGCGGTCAGAGCTCGCGGTAACTGTGTTAGAGGACGGAAGCAATTCTCGGAGCAAAGGGGAAATAGAGAGGAGCTCACAGCGAAGCGGAAGAGAAGCTCGGGGAGGCCGGGAGGAGCTGACGGTGGCGAATCGGGCGATGGTGTCGCGGTGGTCGTGGAGGTGGGAGGCGATGGGACGTCGCCGAGGCCGCCTCCCGGCTCCGATCCAGTGGTGTAGACGACGAAGGCCCGCCTCCTGGACAACTCCCCGTGGCTCGGGGACGACTCTGACCGCGAGAACGACGACGGTGGTCGTGGACAACGGCTCAGGAAGCTTCGAACGGACGAACGCCAGCGATAGGAGGAAGGATAAGGGGCTAGGGTTCGTCCGCTGGGTCGGGCTCCAGCTTAACTAGGTTGGGGGCGTCGGCGGATGGCTGACACGCGCCCATCGGCGACGTGGACGGGTGCGCCAGCTCCAGGCCATGGCTTTGTCTCCCTCTGTACAGAGGTTGAGGAAAAGGCCCTGGTGGTGGGCTGGGCCTGGTACAGTAGAAGGGTTGGGCTAAGTGCACCGGGGGGTTTTCCTTTTATTCCTTTCCACTTTTCTTTTCTGCTTTTCCTTTAGTCTTCTATTTTATTAAGTTTTTTAAAATACCAAAGTTGTACCTAATTTAGTTTTGATAAACATGCCACTGCCCCAATAGTTTTGGGCAATTGAATAACTTAGTTAATATTCTATTAATGAAAAAGGCAGTTATATTTTGTCTAAGCTGCAGTTTATTTTAGTAAGGGCATTTGAATATTTTATAAAAAGTTGATTCCTTTACCAATAAACATTTGCATTTATTTTCACATTTAGAACATTTTAGTTTTAATGTTTGAGATCTCTTACTGTTCGGCTTCAGTTTAAATTTTAATTTTAATTCCGTTTGAATCAACGCGTGTTTAATTAACGGTAACCGTGGTGACGTGGCATCATTAACAGAGAATTACTGTAGCGTGATTACCCGGGCGTTACAAATCTCCTCCACTACAAGAAATCTCGTCCCGAGATTTAGGAGCGGAAGAAAGGGGGGAAGGGATTTGGTTACGAAATTCTAACGAGTCTTCTCGTTCTTGGCTGCTCTTTCGAAGAGGTTGACCCCTTTCGTTGATGTCTTCATTTCTCTACTTCAAGTCACCATGATGAAGTTGTCATGCTTCCTCCGGGGTCTTCATTGTCCTACGTACGTGATAAGGGGAATTTTGGAAGAACGCATCTTCACAAGGCTGGGCATCTGACGGTGAACCAAATGGGGAAATACACCAAGTACCCTACGAGTAGTATTGCAGTAAATTCGTTGAGTGCAATATACGATGGTACCAAAGTTTCTAATGGGTAGACAATCATTCGATGCCTAGGCAGAAGATGGAATGGGGCCTTGAACAACGAGAATAACACGGTGTTTGATTCCAGGATGAATAATGGTATAGAATTTAGCTCGTGAATCACATACGAAGCCAGGTGCAAAGGATACATTAGAATCCGGGTTGTAAAGAAGAGTCAGGTTTCGATCCAGTGGGCCTGTGGGTTATGGGCCCACCATGTGGATTGAAAGTATGAAGGGTGGTGATGTATTGCACAGCCTCGACAGGGAGGTATGTGAGTGGATAGCTTGTCAGCTATGTCGGCAACAATGTCGGAACCAAGGACGGGGAACGAAGAGAACCATTTTCCCGCTCGTTGAAACAAGGCGGACCAATAGGCAAAGTTCTCGTCCAGCGGCAGTACCGGGATATTATCATCAATAGAATCAATGTCTTAGTAAGAGTTGTACACCAAGGTGTTTACATAAGCAGAAAATTATTACTGCTCAGATTATATGTAGATCAAAGAAAGGTTAAACAAACAAATGGAAAGGAAAATTGTGATTACACACAATTAATAGGAGTATATGCTTCCCATGGACAAGAAGAACATGGCATACAGGGTAGGAGAGCAAGTACCCAACCATTCAGATAAAGAGGCAAGGATTAATCCAGATGTTACCCATACAACGGTGTTTGGATAACTAACCAAGAATCACTTAGCATCACGCCTCCAATGTTCTTGTTGATGAGCGGGGTATCATAGTCATGCTTCGAGGTAGCAATGATATGGTGTTTCAATCAAGGGCCGGACTTTGGATACACAAATGATCCATCAGGAGCAACTTATAAAATAAGTCTTACAATTTCCTCCTAGAAGAATGGTTATCCTTGCAAAAGAAATCATAATGATGGGTCCTCCAGCCAGGGGTGCTAGACATGACGTCATATTACTGAGTCATCAAAGGATCAATATCATAACTCCTGGAAAGTTGTCCCAGCCATCTTTTCTGACCGAGATTCAGATCCGATTGGTGTCATGATACCTCAGACTCGGGATGTTCGAGAAGAAACGGTGCAACACTAATCAATGAAATGACATTGCAAGATTCTCGGGAAATGAACTATGGGAGCGGGTTCCAAAACAATAGTTCATCATTAAACCAAGGAGAGGATGAGGCGGTGGCTGATGGGCTCAGCGACAATTCATCGAGAGTCCCAAACGGAGGGATTCCCACAATAATGTGAACAAGAGGATGACACTTGTCAATTCAAATGATATAATGTTGTATGCTCGAGGAAAACATACACCATTAATCATTAGTTGAAAGGTGTGCCCGAAATATGACCTTAGGCAGCAAGATCAATGTTAGAGTGATGATTCATTAACCAACAGTCTAAGAACAAACTGTCGATCTTTAACTTCAAAGCAATAGGGTTGCTAGAAGTGCATAACTCAAGCAGCATCTTTAGCATATTGGTATCCCGGTTGAAAACAACATGGGGTACAAGGAAGAATGGTGATGATGAGAATTATCATCATGCCGAGAATTTCTAAGAGGTGGAGCAATCCCCACAACATTCTCGACATAATAGACAATAATACTTCAAGGCAGAACACAGCACTAGCTGGAGAGCAAGTTATATTCATAATGCGGACAAGTTCGTGATGAAAGGAAGTCGAGGGTGTTGCCGATGGTAATAAAAATCATCGAGAGCAAGGAGGGCATTTCTCATCATGAATACAATTGACATCTCGGAAGAAGTCAAAGTGTTGAAGGTGATCCGACACATTGGCCGGGAGGTGTCAAGAGGATGCAATCAAACAACAACGGCAACAAGCAAGGGAATGACGAAGTGGCAAGTTATAGGATCAATATATAAGATGCAAGCTCGGAACCAAGGTTGCCTTTCAAGACAAGTAACATGAGGTTGAAAGATCGACGTAAGTTGTGCTCAATCTCTGAAGAATTCGTGCACCAAAGAAGGACGAGGTAGCACAGTCAAAGATAGCTAGACAAGGGATGTACCCGATAGTCTAGGAATAAAACCAGATTGAGTTTAAAAATTTCCCAGTAACATCTACTAGAGGTGTTGAATTTTTAGAGCGGATTTGATTTACTAAACGGTGTCCTCGGTTGACGGCAACCTAGAACCCTTAGCGTGATTACGACGAGGAAGTTATTACTTCAACGTAAGATGAAGTGCAAAGGCATGATATCCTCGAGATACCGGAGGGTAAAACTCGAAGGCAGAACATGATAGTAGTAGAACTGGTTCGTTGACCGATGACAGAAAATATTTTTAACCTTGTCAAAAATTGACGAGGCACGGGAATGAATTTCCTCCAGATATATTGAATAAGGATAGCATGGTCGGAACCATAACTGCAAGGGATCAATTTAAAACTACCGAAAGGATTATTCAGACAATAATTCACTTTGCAAGAAGCTTCCGAGACAGTCTACATCATTTTCATGGGCATGAACACAAGTTCAAGGTCGACTTCCACTTCTTTAATGCAAATCATTCCATTCACCTCTCGCTTTGATAAAACTGTAGTGTTGGAATTTCATTTGGTGAGACACCGGAAGAGTATGCCTTGTGAAAACTTTCGGGTCCTCACGAATTAGCAAAAGGCATAGGTTCAACCCATCAGGCATCTTAGTAACATACACCACAAGTTTTAAAGTAAAAAACACGAGCTCAAAAGCAGAGCATGGTTGGTCAAGCAGAGGATATAATTTTACCAAAGGCATTATGTATCATGGGAAGAACTCACAAGGTGATTGAATATGAAGGACACTTTCGGATAACAATCCAATAATAGATCGGGCAATCCACAACGGAGCTGATGTGAGTATCGATACTCACTCAGAGGAAGAAAGAATGCAGAGGCATCAGATTCAAGAATCACCCGATTAGTCTGATGCTTAAATAGAAAGAAATTATGGTTTCCAAAAATGAAGGATCAGAAGCAGACGCTCTGATCAAGGATGGTTAAGTTGAAAACACTTAGATGGAAATCAATAAATGTTTGAATTGCCGAAAACCAACTCATGTCCGGAATGACGTCTGAGCCGGAAAGATAATTTTAAAAAGGATAACATGGTGACTGCGTGCATACGCACACATTGAATCAATAGGCTCAAAATGGATAAGACATGGGATGTTAAGGAAGTCATATGGAATTAACCATAATGCAAGAAGGCAAGAATTTCTAGAGTAACAGGCTGCAGAGGATTTTCGAGAGATCGAAAAGTATTCCAAAGAATTTTGCGAGACACATGAACAATTGAGAAGCACGGATCCTCGATAAATGTGAGGAAATAACCGTAAGGGTTTTCACGCGAAATAAAACTGCAGGGCAGTAAACTCAATGGATTCTCAGGACAACGGAGAATATTTCGAGGCATCTTGTAACAACAAGAGCGACGAGGGACGATCATGAGAATGACAAATGCACACAGATATCCATAGAGATATATCAGTGGCAGTGAATTGCAAAGGCGATGAACACAAGTTCTCGGGTTAACAGCGGAGAGTATCTTCAGGGTCTTCTGGTGCAGCGGACGATCATCGGTCATAAGGTGCTCTCCGGGTGAAAGTGATAACGAGATCCTAATGTTAGATTTAGCAAATTTCATTTATCCCGAATAGAAGAGAGATAAGAGTCCCAGAGTATAGACGAGGAGTAAAAGATCCTAATACCACCCAATGGTGTTGTGGGCCCGTAAGCCACACAACAAGTTAGTAAATTTGTTTTTCAAAGACTAGACTCAACTTCGGCCAAGGAGTTGGAAGGGGGATTCCTACAGGCAGTCGGCTCTGATACCAACTTGTGGCGCCCCCGATTTGACCGTACACTAATCATGCACGCAAATGTGTACGACCAAGATCAGGGACTCACTGGAAGATATCACAACACAACTCTAGACACAAATTAAAATAATACAAGCTTTATATTACAAGCCAGGGGCCTCGAGGGCTCGAATACATAAGCTCGAATACACAAGAGTCAGCGGAAGCAATAATATCTGAGTACAGATATAAGTTAAACAAGTTTGCCTTAAGAAGGCTAGCACAAAAGTAGCAACGACCGAAAAGGCAAGGCCTCCTTCCTGGGACCTCCTAACTACTCCTCGAAGCCGAACTCCATGTTGAAACATCATTGGGATCCTCTGGCTTCTGGGCTCCACCATCTGGTTGCGTCATCCGAGAAAAAGGGACAAAAGGGGAAAAAGGGGAAGAGAGCAACCGTGAGTACTCATCCAAAGTACTCGCAAGCAAGGATCTACACTACATATGCAATGATATCTGTGTAAGGGGGTAATATCTGTGGACTGAACTGCAGAAAGCAGAATAAGAGGGGGATAGCTAATCCAATCGAAGACTACGCTTCTCGTAACCTCCATCTTGCAGCAGAAGATGAGGGTAGCTAGAAAGTAACAAGCATCCTCGCTTCTCGCAGCCTCCGTCTTGCAGCAGTAGAAGGGAGTAGATGGTAAGTTCACCAAGTAACATCGTATAGCATAATCCTACTCGGCGATCCTCCCGCATAACACCCTGTGAGAGAGCAACCACCGAGTTGTATCTGGCACTGGTAAGGGTGTGTTTTATTAAGTATCCGGTTCTAGTTGTCATGAGGTCGGAGTACAACTCCGGGTCGTCCTTTTACCGAGGGACACGGCTATTCGAATAGATTAACTTACCTGCAGGGGTGCACCACATAACCCAGCACGCTTGATCCCATTTGGCCGGACACACTTTCCAGGGTCATGCCCGGCCTCGAAAGATCAACACGTCGCAGCCCTACCTAAGCACAACAGAGAGGTCAGCACGCCGGTCTAAGTCCTAAGCACACAGGGGTCTGGGCCCATCGCCCAATGCACACCTGCACGTTGCGAGGGCGGCCGGTGAGCAGACCTAGCAACCTCCATTACTAAGGAAGTTACGTTACGCGGTCCAACCCGGCGCGCGCCGCTAAACCGCTGATGTCAAGAAGGCTTCGGCTGATACCACGACGTCGAGTACCCATAACTATTCCCACGTAGCTGGTTAGTGCGTATAGACCAAATGGCCAGACTCGGATCAAATATCCAAACTCGTTAAGCGTGTTATTATGAAATAACCGCAGACAACGACCAGGGCCAGGCCACCTCTCCACTGGGTGTCTCAACCTGCCCTGTCGCTCCGCCACAAAGATCCACTCAGGGGCCGTCGGGAACTCAGGCCCACCACTACCTGGATGGAGCCACCTGTCCTTTCAGCCCCCATATCGGAATCACTTGCGGGTACTCAAAGAGCCGACCCGACTTTAGTCACATCATGTATCATATAAAGTGTATGTAGTATATACCCATGATCACACCCAAGTGATCACGGCCCGAAAGAATAGCAGGGTAGACGGACAAGGGTGTAGGGCCACTGATGGAATACTAGCATCCTATACTAAGCATTAGGAAAACAGGTAAAGGTATCAACAGTGGTAGCAACAATGACAGGCTATGCATCATAATAGGAGTTATCGAATCAACAACAGTAGTAAACTAATGCAAGAGTAAGACGGAGGAGAATAGGCGATATCTGGTGGTCAAGGGGGGGGGCTTGCCTGGAAGCTCTGCAGAAGAAAGGAATCTTCGGAAGCGTAGCCGTAGTCGAACACCGAAGCATCAATGGTCTCGGGGTCTATCACAATATCGGAGTCTACCAAAAATAAGCAACGAATGGGAAACAAATAAATAACAGAGCAAACAATAGCATCACAAAGCATAACATGGCAAAAAGCGGTGCTACGTGTGACCTAACGCGGTGCTCGGTGATACAGGCGAAGAGGAATAACATCCGGGAAGTATTCCCGGTGTTAGGCATTTTCGGGCAAAGGAAACGGAGGGGGAATGTTGCATGTTCGGTATGATAGAGATGTGCGGCGGACGAACGGACCGCGTATTCGGATTCGTCTCGTCGTTTTGAGCAACTTTCATATATAAATTATTTTCATCCGAGTTACGGATTATTTTATATGATTTTCTAAAGTTTATAACATTTTGTAGAATTAATTATTTATTTAAATCTAACATTATCCAGAATAGTGCCTACTGACGTCATCATGATGTCAGCGGTCAACTATCTGTTGACTGAGTCAAACTGACACGTGGGGCCTACTGTCATACACTAAGACTAATTTAAACAGATTAATTAATCTAACAGTAATTAGGTTAATTAAGATTAATTAATTAAGTTAATTAATTTATTAATTAATATTATTTTTCTAACATATTTTTTTAAAACTCCTTTTTTTAATTAAGGGGCTGGGCCCCACTTGTAATTGGCCCAGGGGGCCTAAACGGGCGCGGGTTGCGGTTGCGGGTGTGGGTGCGCGCCCACACCCGAGGCCATGGTGGGGCGCCGGTGGGCGGCAGCCGCGGCGAGCCGGCCGCAGCTGCCGGCGGCGGCGGGCAAAGGAGGGGTCGCGGGGCGGCAGAGCAGGGAGGGCGGACGAGGCGCCGGCGAGCGGGCGAAGGGCCCCGGCGGCCCGAGACAGCCGCAGTGGCGGGCAGGCGCGGTCGGAGGGGAGGGCGGACGACGCGCCGGCGGCAGGGGGCGGACGCGGTCGGCGCGGCCAGCGGGGTGAGCGCCGCGGCCGGGGCGTGTGCAGAGTGGGGCGGCGGGGCGTGTGCAGAGTGGGGCGGCGAGCGCGAGGGGACCAAGGCCGACGGCAGTGCGTAGGCGGGTGCGCCGGCGTGGCCGTGGGGCGGGGAGTCGGCGCGCACGGGCGTGCTCGACCACGCGTGGTCCACCGCGGGTGGGGCGCGGTGAGCGCGCCGAGCGTGGCGAGGCCGTGGCGGGAGGCGGCGGTCGGAGCTCGCGGTAACTGTGTTAGAGGACGGAAGCAATTCTCGGAGCAAAGGGGAAATAGAGAGGAGCTCACAGCGAAGCGGAAGAGAAGCTCGGGGAGGCCAGGGAGGAGCTGACGGTGGCGAATCGGGCGATGGTGTCGCGGTGGTCGTGGAGGTGGGAGGCGATGGGACGTCGCCGAGGCCGCCTCCCGGCTCCGATCCAGTGGCGTAGACGACGAAGGCGCGCCTCCTGGACAACTCCACGTGGCTCGGGGACGACTCTGACCGCGAGAACGACGACGGTGGTCGTGGACAACGGCTCGGGAAGCTTCGAACGGACGAACGCCAGCGATAGGAGGAAGGATAAGGGGCTAGGGTTCGTCCGCTGGGTCGGGCTCCAGCTTAACTAGGTTGGGGGCGTCGACGGATGGCTGACACGCGCCCATCGGCGACGTGGACGGGTGCGCCAGCTCCAGGCCATGGCTTTGTCTCCCTCTGTACAGAGGTTGAGGAAAAGGCCCTGGTGGTGGGCTGGGCCTGGTACAGTAGAAGGGTTGGGCTAAGTGCACCGGGGGGTTTTCCTTTTATTCCTTTCCACTTTTCTTTTCTTCTTTTCCTTTAGTCTTCTATTTTATTAAGTTTTGTAAAATACCGAAGTTGTACCTAATTTAGTTTTGATAAACATGCCACTGCCCCAATAGTTTTGGGCAATTGAATAACTTAGTTAATATTCTATTAATGAAAAAGGCAGTTATATTTTGTCTAAGCTGCAGTTTATTTTAGTAAGGGCATTTGAATATTTTTATAAAAAGTTGATTCCTTTACCAATAAACATTTGCATTTATTTTCATATTTAGAACATTTTAGTTTTAATGTTTGAGATCTCTTACTGTTCGGCTTCCGTTTAAATTTTAATTTTAATTCCGTTTGAATCAACGCGTGTTTAATTAACGGTAACCGTGGTGACGTGGCATCATTAACAGAGAATTACTGTATCGTGATTACCCGGGCGTTACAACGGCGTCCACAACGCCCGCGGGGCCATAATCACTGTTCTGATCTTGTCAGTAATCTTCGGCACAAAATGACCTCTCCTAAAAACTATTTTACGATCTGGCCCTTTTTAAAACGCCAAACCTCGTGGCGTTGCTGGACAAAGTTGAAACACCAGAATCTTTCGCGTTGCCAGCTGCCCTCGTGGCAGGTGCAAACGCGGAAGTGGGCCGCGTTGGTAGAAACGTCGTTGCTCCTGGCGTTGTTGCTGCCCTTCAAAACACTGGGGCATTGCCCTGCTCGCCCACCCACTAACCCATGCGATGCTTCTATCTCTACTTCTATAAATTTCTTCCTGTTGTTTGATTGGTGCACATTACTTGATGCTTACACCACGCACGGCAACTTGTTGTTTAACTACTCGCTCCCTCTTTTAAATCCTTGTCATATAAATTTGATAATCCCTTGTATCACGCCGGTAAAATATTGTACCGGTCATAGTATAAGTATGAGATTGTCCAGGTTCTTTGCAAAAAATGACCCTAGTTCTGAACCAAGTGTCGGTGATAGATCTGTGGGGGCGGTCGGCATCGGTAAGGCAGCCTAACCGTGTCTTTGAAGATCAAAGCGCTCAACTTTTCTATAGCCTATGTGGTTGTAGTCGAACTGTTGATGTCAAAGTACCCATCTCAAGAGTATCTATGGTTGGTCACCTCAAACTGTCCCAAAACCCCCGGGCAGACCGACCGATCAAAAAAAACAAAAATGACCCAGTTGGGCGCCTCATAACGTCCTCAAACGTCTGGGCTGCCCGGCGCCCCTCATATTCAGCCCAAATCTAGAGCGGATATGGGGCAGCCTGGGCGTGCTCGGGCGCCTTCGCCGTGTCATCCTGGCACAGGCCACCCGCCGTGACCGCAAGGGGAAGGGGACGGTGTCGGTGTCAAAACCGGTGGATCGCGGGTAGAGGGTCCTGAACTATGCGTCTGAGGATTGATGTTAACAGGAGGTAGGGGACACGATGTTTACCCAGGTTCAGGCCCTTTTGATCGAGGTAAAACCCTACTTCCTGCTGTATTAGTATGGATGAATATGTGTACAAGACTTGATCTACCCCGAAATCATAATGGCTAAACCCTAGGTCTAGCCTATGAGGATATTATGATTCTTCTCTAGCCTCTATGGACTAAACCCTTCGGTTTATATACACACCAGAGGGGCCTAGGGTTTGTACATATCATGTTGCAGAGGAAGGAAAATCTACACCCGAGCCTAAAACTTGCCATTACAAGAATCAGGAGTCCTATCCGGATACGAGAGATGATCTTCTATCATAATCTTCATGGTCCACCAGTCCGTCCCATCAGGAGTTTGTCCGGCCACCTGAGGACCCGCCGATCCTGGACTCCCTCAGTAGCCCCTGAACCTGTCTTCGATGGCGATGAGTTCGGCTTCCGTATTATCTTCGGCATTGCAAGGCGGGTTCCTCCTCCCGAATATATCTTCTGCAAATAGATGGATTGTGTTCGGCTCTGTACGATTAGTACAACCCTTAGCCTCGAAGGCAAGGCTCTTAAAGAAAATGAAAAATGTGTCTCTACTGATAACTTTTGGGTGAAGCGTCGCGTCCAACCCACTAACATATCGAACCATTTTATTTGGTCCTAGTTTCGCGTTTCGAGGTATATCCTCATTGACACGTCCAGTCAGAATAGAGATCGTGCCCGCTTATTATGGGATTCTTATCATTGTGACGTGAGCACCCACGCCGCGCATTACGCACGACCGCTTTGGGAACCGGCGAGTTTTATGGCTAAGGTGGGGGGACGCTCTGTATTCGCAGTGTTATAAAAGGACACCAATCCCTTTAATCAGCCCCACGCCTTCCTCAAGCTCGAGCTCTCCAATCTCCCTTGCCCCCGTACTCATCTCCTGCGCCCACAACTCCTCGTTCCTCAACCACTACTCCCCTTCCCAGCAATGGCCGGATCCGGTGCCAGAGGCAAGTGGGAGGCTTCCATGGTCACCGAAAAGACCGTGGAGGATCTACGGAGCGCGGGGTATCTCGTCGGCGGCATCGCACACCGAGTCCCCCCTAAGGGCCAGGTGATTCCCGTTCCTAAGGCGGGCGAGAGGGTAGTTTTCACCTCTCATTCTGTTAGGGGGCTTGGGTTTCCACTCCTCCCGTTTGTTCGGGGTCTTTTGTTCCTCTACGGTCTAGATTTCCACGATCTAGCCCCGAACTCAATTCTTCACATATCCGCTTTCATAGTGATGTGTGAAGCCTTTCTCCGCATCCCCCCACACTTCGGCCTGTGGCTTAAGACCTTCAACATGAAGCCAAAGGTGGTGGACAGGGAACACGCAGAGTGCTGGGGCGCTATGATTAGTAAGCTCCCGAATGCAACTTGGCCCAAGGGCTCGTTCGTGGAGACGAACAAGGTCTGGCAGCATGAGTGGTTCTACATCACCGAACCCCACGATACCAACTGCGCGGCGGAGCCTGCTTTCAGATCCGGACCCCTGGAGAGGCTAACCTCCTAGACCAAAAAGGGTCTGGACTGGGGGTCGTACACTGAGGTGACAACTCTCGTGAGTTGTGTGTCCGGCGTGATCTCCAAGGGCAACCTGCTCTCCTCCGTGGTCTAGGTGATGTTGACCCAGTTTGTTCTCCCTTGCCAAAGCCGGGATTCCTCCCTATGGGAGTTCGATCTGGCAGGCGACAAGCCGCTGAAGCATCTCTTCGACTCTACGCATAAAGAGATCTGAAAGCACCTCTTCAAGAGCCAGAAGGAATGGCCCAAAGAGGACGAGGATGCGGGCTTCAGCACTGAAGTTTCCGCCATAGAGGTAATAATGATCCTTGCCGAACACTTATCCCTTCCCATTACTTAACGATAATAGGAATTGGAATTTTTATGTGATATACAGTGCTGGACGAAGAAGGCGACTCGGATCAAGTGTCCGGCGCCTCTGCCCGAAGACCCAACACTGCCTCTATTGACGGTGATGCTGGTTCCGGCGCCGTACAAGGCACCGACCAACAAGCCCAAGAAGACAAAGGGCAAGGGGGCTGTAGACAGCCCCCGTCCTGCAGGCAAGAAGCCCGAGGACCTCCACATTCTCTCCTCCTATGAGGCGGAGGAAGATGATGAGGAGGAATAGGAGGAGGAAGAAATGTCTCCTGCATAAGGCAGGGGGAAGAAGAGGGGGGCCGTCGTTGACACGGGCACGACCGCGCCCCGGAGGAAGCTGAAGCTCGGAGATAGTTCGAATTCGTCCGAACATAGCTTCGTGGTGAAGCCCAGGGTGAAACCCCTACCCGAATCGTAAGTTTGTCCGAATTGACTATTTCACCTTTGTTTATTCAGTATTTATGATACCTACTTAGTATTCTTCTCCTGCTGACCTACAGCCCTCCCGGTGTAAACCCCGACGTTACATCATAGGAGGGGAAGTCTCTGGCGCCTGGAAGACAGAGAGTGACCCGCCAGTCCAGGCTCCATCGCCCATAACCGGCGGGGACACCGAAGTGTCGTCCCAGCGGGTTTTCTCCGCCCAAGGAGAGGAGGGCGGAGCAGGAGACATGGCGGCCGAGGGTAATACATCGGCGGGTGCTGACCATGGGGAGACGACCCCCATGGAGACCGAAGACGTGGGGCCCGAATAGTCCAGGGTCCCATCGAACACCGTCCTGGAGCCTAGCGCGGCTCCGGTGTTCGAAGATCCAGCTCCTCAAGCGGAGGAGGATACGGCGGCGCCCGGAGTTAATCCGGAAGCGCCAGATTCTATGGAGGGAGCACTGCAAAGTGCTCTCGTCATTAAAGAACACCGCACCGTGATGGGTGCGGTGATAAAGAAGATTCAGTACGTCAAGGGCGGACTGAATGAAGCCTTCAACAGCCTTTTAACAGGCTTTGAGGTAAAGCAATGTAATGCTTTTAAGAAATTATATTTGTTTTAAATGCACATATATAACGAGTAGCCCCTGATGCTTTGTGCGATTCTGAAAAGAATCGGACGAAGTATCCATAGAGTAGCATATTTATAGAGCTAAACTGTCGTGCAGGCTTCCTTAGTTACGACGACTGCGCGAGACACAGAGGTTGCCGAACTATATCGGAAGCTCGAGGTGGCCAATGCGGACCTCGACCGCATCAACCGGCGTTTTGATGAAACGCAAGGTATGCGGATTTTTGTTTTAAAATGTCAATAAGACTTAATTGATTGAGTATGAGTACAAACTCTAATATTGTATTCTGTATTACACAGTTGGCGCCGCTGAACTCGAGGCCCTCAAGGGCGAGGTTGCCAAGGCCAAGGAGGAGGCCAAGGCGAACAAGGCGGACGGGCGTAACGGCCTCGTCGTCGAATTCGGGCAGCAGCTTGCGCTTGGGATAGCCTTTTGTTTGGCCGTTAAAGCCATGTTTCTGTCCGGCGTCTAGCACCTCATTCCATCTATCATTAAGCGTGTCTTGTGCAGCTCGAAGCCGTCTCTGCTGCTTTTTTAAGCTCCGTGCGATGGCTATAAGCCGCCGATGGAAGCGTTTTTGTTCGGAGGGTTCTTCTGGGATGGTATATTCATCGTCATCCAGGCTAGCCTCTTCTTCGGAGATCGGTTCATAGCCACCGTCTTCAGCATCGCTGTCATCAGACTGCGGCTTCGGACTCTGTTCGCCGTCCTCTCGCTCCTCCTGCTCTATCACTAGATCTGCGGGGTCTTCGGCTTGTTCTGGAATATCACCGTCATTAGTCACGGTGTTGTTGTCCTTTCCTTTACGGGATTTTGTTCGGCGTTTTGGACGCCGGCGCTTGGGAGGTTCTTCGGCGGGTTTATTCTCTACGGGATTGTTTTCACTGTTGCCTTCTGCCTCTTTGGGTGTATCCACCATATACACGTCGTATGAAGACGTAGCTTTCCACCGCCGTGTTATGGACCAGCTTTGATCTGTATTTGCTTCAGCTTCGAGGTCCATCCCGTCGAAGTCTTTTGAAGCGTAGTCGAGTAGATCGGTTAGATCTTCAACCATGGCTACCAAGTGGGTGGTGGGTGGGGAACAAAATTCTTCATCCCCCTGGGTATAGCGCGGCTGTTCATCAGCCTCCAGTTCGAACCGGATATAGTGCGGCTGTGTGCTCTCATCCAAGGAGAGAGAGATCTTAACGACCTTAACATGTCGCCAAGTGATGAGTGCTGGAAAATATCCGCAGCACAGAATTCGGTGATAGGCGCCTGATTGGATTTGAGGGGCGCAGTTACGCGCAGTTCGGAATCAGAGACCGGAGCCGAGTTTGGGGTTCCGGTAACACAGACCTCATCAGTTGGGTCTATGTGTGGCTCCAACGCCGTAGAATTTGCGGCTCCCGTGGTGGGGTTGAGCTTCCCATCTTCGGTGACGTAATCTGTTCTGGATCTAGGGCCAAAACTGTTGCAGGTGCTATTTCCTGATCCGATGACAGAGTTAAGTCATGATCATCGTGGTGGCGGAGAGGGGTTGCCGCTGGCTCGAATCCGGTGAAGATCAAGTCTCCACGGATATCAGCAACGTAGTTCAAGCTACCGAATCTGACGTGATAGCCAGGGGCGTAGCTCTCGATCTGCTCAAGGTGACCTTCAGTGTTGGCCCGAAGCGCGAAGCCATCGAACACGAAGAGTTGGCCGGGAGGGAAAATCCCCTCGACGTCGCCGTTGACGACGTGATCCATCAGTCCTTCCGTCGACGGCATAGTGGAACTCTCATTTAAAGAACCAATGTCGATGTCAAAACCGGCGGATCTCGGGTAGGCGGTCCCGAACTATGAGTCTGAGGATTGATGTTAACAGGAGGCAGGGGACACGATGTTTACCCAGGTTCAAGCCCTCTCAATCAATGTAAAACCCTACTTCCTGCTATATTAGTATGGATGAATATGTGTACAAGAGTTGATCTACCCCGAGATCGTAATGGCTAAACCCTAGGTCTAGCCTATGAGGATATTATGATTCTTCTCTAGTCTCTATGGACTAAAACCTTCGGTTTATATACACACCAGAGGGGCCTGGGGTTTGTACATATCATCTTGAAGAGGAAGGAAAATCTACACCTGACCCTAAAACATGCCATTACAAGAATCCAGGAGTCCTATCCGGATACGAGAAATGATCTTCTATAATAATCTTCATGGCCCACCAGTCCGTTCCATCAGGAGTTTGTCCGGCCATCTGAGGTCCCCCCCGATCCAGGACTCCCTCAGCCGGCATGGAAATGGTGAATTCCTCCACCCTTTTGTGTTTTATCGAATTTTTATTTATGCTTTAAGTACTTTGTAGTATGAATTTGCACTGTCCGTCAATGAACTATGATAATTTGCATTGCTCGGATATGTTTGGACTGGTTTTCACGGTGAAAACCTACATACTAACCTTCAGTGGTTGGATCCGGTGGCGGCGGCAATTGAGTGTTGCTCCCTTTCTGAAGACGTCATTGTTTAAGAATCTTGTCGTTTGTGTGATGCCATGAGTTGGTTGGTGCGGATATGATCATTGATGTAGTTTGCCGATTGTGGATCTGATCGCTCAATTGTTTTCTCTCGCCTACATATTCTCATATGACTGCTATTTTGTGCCTACATATTCTCATATGACTGCTATTTTGTGATGTGTTCTTGTCTGTGTGTGCGTTAGTGTTGGCTGTGTGCACCCCCAGCTATGCAAAGGACGGGTGTGCTCATTGTGTTTGTATCCTCTCGATGCTTCATTTTGAGTCAATAAAATTCATCCTTTGTCGAAAAAAATATGAAGTCAGTCATTTTACTTTTCTCTTCTAACCAATTTATGTTTTCCACATCACGCCAACCTCTGTTTTGCGTGGTGTAAGCATCAAGTAATGTGCACGAATCAAGCAACAGGAAGAAATGTATAGAAGTAGAGATAGAAGCATCGCATGGGCAGATACGTAAGTGGGAGGGCGAGCAGGGGAATGCCTCACGGCGTTTCTACCAACACGGCCCACTTCGGCGTTTACACCTGCCACATGGGCGGTCAGCAACACGAAACATCTTGGCGTTTCTACTTTGTCTGGCAACACAGGTTCGGCGTTTTGGAAAGGGTCAGATCGTGAAATATTTTTCTGAGAGAGGTCGTGAAATACTTTTCTGGGAGAGGTCATTTTTCGCTAAAGAATTCTGACAAGGTCAGAAGAGTGAGTTTAGCCCGCCCGCGGAGGTCATCCCTAGCCCAGTCCGACCAGGATCTGTTGCTAATTGACAACCCCCACGGCCTGGAATGATGCGAGCGAGCTGAAATTTTTGAAAACATAATTCTCAAGTGCCCTTGAAAGTTACGAACTCATTTTTGTTCCCTTCATGTATTACTTCCAGTTCAGATCAAAGATATATAATATTACTCTCTACTACAAAAAATCTGAACCATTGCAAGACTGCTATAAGGATAACATTTTTCTACAAATTGATCATTCTATCCATCGTTATATATTTTAACATATGAGTAAGTACTAGAGTATATTTATGCGTACTTATTCTGGATTCATTTTTCAGTGCTATTTACTACAGTCATTTTATGTGTACTTAACAAAATGGTATAAGTGTTCAGGGTGAGAGGAGCCAAGCTGCCAAGGTCACAACATCTCTGAAGTTAGTATGTGTGTAGCCAAAATTTACAAGGAAGAAAGCAACTTCTCTGAATGTACTAAAAAATACTCTCTAAACTTTAATCCCCGGCCACTTTGAACTTCAGCCACATCCAGCACCCTAGAGAGACGCACGCCACACCCAGCCATCGTCGACCGTCGCATGCCCGTTGGGGTGACGCTGCTACATGGCGCACTCCATCTGTAGCTTCAACGACTGAAAATGAAGCTGCGGGGGAGGAAAAGAAGCACCATGAGCTAGCTAAAACAGAGGTGAAGAAGTAGCAACAAATGCAGCGGACGAGAGGCCCAAAGATCTTTGCTTGGAGGCGGTGTATGGACATGTAGGGGCGACTAGGGCGGGAATGGATGCCAGCCACGCCGGCGAGGAATGAACATGAAGATGGTTGGTGCTTCATACGAGGTGCAGACTATCAAGCTCGTCCCCATCTCTCATTTTCTCTCCACACTCTGAACATAAAAAGGTAGAAAAAGATGGTTGATGCTCCCTCCAGCTTGGGGAAATTACTACAGAGAAGAAAAACTGAAGATTTTGTTTCTCGTGCTTCATACGAATGAAACCACCTACTCCTTGAATTACTTCATCAACAGGGGAACACATCGGACATCAACTGCGTCCGTGCTCATCCTTTTTTCTATATTTGGTGAAGTTTGACTTTTGCCTGCAGATTTGTAGTAGCCTAGCAGGTCAAGCATTCAACAACCATCTTGCTGAAATAAAATGGGTGAAAAATGACAAAAAGTTGCAAAATCAAATGTACGTTGTGGAGGCGATGAACGCTGCAGTAATTTCCCCAAGCTGCGGCTGCGGTACCTCCAGGGGCTGCGTACCTGAACGGCCAGAGGTAGCGGCGATGAACGCCCTTGGCTGTGGCTGTGGAGCCCCACCGAGAGGAGGCTGCAAGGCGGCCATGGAGCCTGGGAAGGGCCAACCTACTCAGCGTCGGGGGTGGTTGGTGTGGGCGGACCGCGGCCGCGGCAGTGCGCAGGCGGCAGCGCAGGAAGGTGGTGGTGGGGATTGGGAGGTTAGGGACGGCGCTTTGGAGGTGGTGGTCTTCGGCGGCGCGCAGAGATCCACGGCGGGCAGCGGTGCGATGGGATCAAGGGCCGACAACGGTGGGCGGCGGCGTGCAGAGATCCACGGCGGGCGGCGGCGCGATGGTATCCAGGGCCGGCGACGGTGGGCGGTGGCGCGACGGGATCCAGGTCCGGTAACGGCGGGAAGCGGCGCCACGAGATCCAGGATGGCGCCGGCGCGTGGGGATCGAGCATGAATTGAGACCGGTGGTGCGGGAGTGGATCGTGGGCGTAGCGTCGGGGTGGTGCTGGGCTTTTTTTCCATCGGGGCGCACCAGTTCGGGAACATCCTGTCGGCACTCGCCGTGATCTGAATAACTGAGTGCGATGCGGAAATACTACACACACGGACTAAGGCCAACTCCGCCGCGCGAACCTATCTTGTCCGGATACGTTCGTTTGCGGTAAAACATTCGAATAGCGCGGACCAACGCGTGGTCTCAAACGGATAAATGTCCGGATTTCGTTCGTTTTCGACCCATCCCTAGCCCAAACTTGCGCTCGGTTTGGGGTGAACGGACGCGCGCGGACGGCCTCGACGCACGCCCTTGCCCCCCTGGCCCGCCTGTCGAGGACACCAGCAGTCCCTCCGCTCCCAATGCTTCACCCTCTCTCCCCGCCCTGCCCCGCCGCCGGTGCCGCCGCTATTCTCCGGCCGCCTTGAGCGGTGCCCCCGGCCGTCCATACGAAACCACGTCTCGACATGGCCGCCACCACGCCCGCGCTTTCGTCGTAGTTTTGGCTGTCGATCAGAGGAGGTTTGGCCATCGCCGTCTTTGCCGGTGGCAGAGGGGACACGACCGCCGGCGACGTACCACGGCGGACGCGGCAGCTTCCAACGAGAGCTCCAGAGCGGCCAGTAGCCGGACGGCAACCACCCCTGCTGCGTCGAGGTGATCACGACTGCAAGGTGTTCGACATTTTGCCAACAAAGGTATGGACAGTGGAGACGAGTTTTTCTTCCATCACTCCTTTGTTCATCAGACGATTCGTCGTCGGATGATGAAGATCTTGTGGTGGCTGCACTGGTCATTCACGACCACATTCAACGGCAGCTTCCTCGGTACAGGTGGTCAGTCCCTGGCCGTGCTCCCAACCTGAACCGCAACAGGGAGAGAGGCCAAGCCCTGCTCTATGCCGATTACTTTGCGAACACTCCGCTTTTCAAGCCGGATAAATTTCGTCGTCGTTTTCGTATGGCAAGGCATGTGTTCAATCGTATCCGAGAGGGAGTGGTTGCTCATGACCCATACTTCTAGTGCAAGATGGATGCCCTTGGCAAGCTTGGATTCTCCTCTTACCAGAAATGCACCGCGGCCATCCGCATGCTTGCATATGGAATTTCAGGCGATCTGGTGGATGAGTATGTGCGAATGAGTGAGACAACATGTCTGATGTCAATGTACAAGTTCTGCCAGGCTGTGATCGAGGTGTTTGGCCCTGAGTAATTGAGGCAGCTAACTGTCGCTGACACAGAGAGACTATTGGCGACCAACGCTGCTAGAGGCTTTTCAGGCATGCTTGGTAGTATAGATTGTATGCACTGGGAGTGGAAGAACTGTCCATTTGCTTGGCAGGGCCAGTACAAGGGGCATGTCAAAGCGTGCACTATCATATTTGAAGCGGTGGCTTTGCAGGATCTTTGGATATGGCATTCTTTCTTCGGCATGGCAGGTTCTCACAATGATATTAACGTGCTGCGGCATTCTCCAGTCTTCGCAAGGCTTGCAGAAGGTCACTCCCCACCTGTCAACTTTGAGATCAACGGCCATCAGTACAACAAGGGATACTATCTAGCTGATGGTATATACCCTCGGTGGTCAACTTTTGTGAAGACAATCTCGAAGCCCCAATGTCAGAAGAGAAAGAGATTTGCCCAAATGCAAGAGAGTGCTAGAAAGGATGTGGAACGTGCTTTTGGTGTGCTTCAATCCCGGTGGGGTATCGTTCGAAACCATGCACTGTCATGGGATGAAAGGAAGCTTTGGGAGGTGATGACTGCTTGTGTGATCATACACAACATGATCGTTGAGGACGAGCGTGATGAGAGTATCTTCGACCAAGGATTTGATTATCAAGGTGAAAATATTGAGCCCCTGCACCAAGACCCGGCCACATTTGGACAGTTTGTGCAATTCCACCATGAGATGGGTGATTGGCACACTTATTTGAATCTTCAAAATGACTTGGTTGAGCACGTGTGGGATCACATTGGCAACCAATAGATGTATTGGTTCATTTTATGTTCAGTCAAGACAATTTCAATTGGGTTGTAATAAAACTATTTTAATTTTCAGACAAATATTTGGACGTGCAAACTAGTTTTGATGAAAATATGGGCATTTTTGGCCCTGACGGACATGATGGGGCAAAGGGATGCGGCCGCGCGCTAGGCGCACGGCCTCCGCATCCCCAAACAAGCCCGGACACGACCCCATTGCCCTACCCAAACGTACAGAATCCGGACAAAACGGACGTCCGTTTGGGGTTGCGCGGTGGAGCTGGCCTGATTTCCAAACCATAACTCTCTGCCCCCTGATTTTCACGGGGGTGGGCCCCGTTCCACCCGCTTAATCCAATCTTGAACCTCCACGTTAGCTGGTCCGTTAAATCCGTAGAAGACACGCCCGTGATTCTAGCATTGCTCGAGGGTGATGTAGGATGGAGACCCTAAGGCTGATCTTTCACGAAATGGAGGGGATCCCACGAAGAACATGTAATGCCCCAGATGTAACACTTTCCCAATATGGTAATATATAAACTTTGGCTTCATCAATTCCTTTCCAGGCTCTTCTTTCTTTCGGGTTCTTCGTTTTGTCGTGTGCGTGTGTGCATTTCATCCATGTGATGTTGTCATGTGCATTGCATTGCGTTTGTGTTGTCACTTGCATCCGGTTCCACTCGGTCTCTTCCCGTTGTCTGTTTCGAGTTCCGACGTTCTCACACGTGTCCGTGGCATCCCCGAGTCCTTCTTTCGTGTGTGGCCGTGTAACGTTTCCGAAATGACGCGAGACTTGTCGTGCGATGTTGTTTTGATACGTGTAGGACGCCTGTCAAGTTTCGTCGCATTTGGAGTTTGTTTGGTACTCCAACGGTTAACCTAGTGGGCTAAAAGAACCGCTTCTTTGTGGCCCAATACCCCCTTCACAACAGCCCACAAACCCAGCACAACCACACTCATCATCTCGGTCGTCGAATTGTGATCGCGTGGTCGAAAACCGCTCCTCATTTGGAGTTTCCTAACTCCTAGAATCTATAAATTAGTCCCCATTCCCGAAATCCCGGTGCAACCCTATTTTTCCTCCCGCTCCGCGCGCCGGACACGTCCGCACAGCCGCCGGACACATCTGACCTGCGGCCACATCACTCCAACCAACCAGAGGCCGCCACGTCATCCCCGCCGCCACATGGCGACCTCTCCTTGGCCGCGCCACCTCACCCCATCTCCACCGCCGCCACCTCACCCGCCGGCCGCCGGAGCCTCGCCAGACCACCGCCGGACTTCCACCGGACCTCGCCGCCACCATCGCCGGACCTCGCCGCCGCCTCGCCGGAGCATCCCCGCTGCGCCGCCGCCTCCTTCGAAGCACGCCGCCGCCTCCTTCGAAGCGCGCCGCCGCCTCCTTCGAAGCTCCGCCGTGCCGCCTGTCTCCGGCCGCCTCCGAGCCACGCCACTGCCACCGGCCTCGCCTCCACAAGCTCCGCCGCCTTCTCCGGTCATCTTCCCCAACTCCGGTGTCTTCTTCCCCAACTCCGACGACTTCTCCGACGAACCTCCGGATCGGGACGAGATCCACCCGTCCCCGATCCAAACGCCCGGATCCCTCCGTCCCGGGTCCATCCCGTCCCGCGTTGACTTTTCGCGGAGGTGATTTTTCCACTAAGTCCCAGATCTGTAACGTTTTGTTGCCTCCTTTGCATGCCCGTAACTTTGTGCTCGTAGGTCCGTTTTGTGCATATGATATATCAAAATGATCGTGGTGATGTGCACTACAATTTGTTCCATTGTGCCATGCTTGTTTGAGATCGTCTAGATGTCTTAATCTTCGTGACAAGAGTGCTACTTGATATAAACTGCTGCTACTTGTTATTTTCATGCCATGTTTGAGATGTGATAACTTGGTGCATGTTTATCCAAATGAAGCAAATGAGATGTCAAAATGTTCATCATGAGATGCTCTACATGTTGGTTGTTGTAGCATGCATGTTAGGGTTCTTATTGCCATGTTATACTTGGTTGCAAAAGTGCATCTGGCTGTTAAGTTTTGTAACATGTTATGAGATGCTGATTTAAAGAGCTCGTTGCTATTGATGTGTTTGTCCTCATGTCACATGTTAATATGTTTTAGAATCTGCATCATGTGGTCTTTGCTGTGGTGCAAACCATTTTCCATGATATGCCTTGAGGTGACTTAAACATGCTTGCAAACATGCCATGCCAACTTAACTATTTTATACTTAGTGAAAATTCTACTAAGTCTGGAATCTGTCTTATCCTGATGCTATGTTTCCTTGATGCTCTAGACAAATCCATGTTTGTTTTGGGGTGGCCATTGATCATCTCTTGTTATACATGTTATTGTGTATCCATCCATGCCCTCACTTGCTCATATGGGTTGCTGTAGCTTATTTAATTCTTGCTCCCAAGTTGCTATAAAATATAACTGTCAGGTTTTTAACGTCATGATCAAAATGTTGTAGCTTGTTGCTATTGATCCATGCCTCCTATGGAGTTGCTTCAATGGAGTTGTTTGCTGTAGGATATGTGTACTTCATGTCCATGCTTCTTATCACCATGTTTGAGTGTTGTAGAGTATATATTTCTTGCTCCAAAGTTGCTATATGGCTGTTAATTGCAGCTTTGCATTGTTTCTTGTTTCGAGTGTATGTGTTGAACCGTTGCTCCGTTTTGAGCATGCCCTACATGAAACTTGTGTGATTTTGCATGTAGATTCATAATAACATCTTGTTAACATGTTTGGAGTATGTTTGCTTGATGTTTGGGTGCATCTTGCACCGTTGCCATGCTTATCTTGTTTTGCTCATATCTTCTAGACCGTAGCTCCGTTTTAAACAAACTTTATATGAAACTTGACTAGAATTTAGTGTAGATCATCATGATGCGTGTTAACTTGCTGTTTAACAACTTTAACTTAAGGTTTGTTCAGATCTGGACTAATATCAAACTATGCATATGAGGACTTACCGGATTTGTTATATGTAGTTTCCGGCCTCATTTAAACTTGTTGACTTGTGTTGTTTCTCTGTGCTTCCTACCTTGCCATGTTTTGCATCATATATAGAATTGTCTTGCATCATACTTGCTTGAGCATATTGTCATGTTCTTGTGTTGTTTCTCTGTGCTTCCTACCTTGCCATGTATTGCATCATATATAGACTTGTCATGCATCATACGTGCATCATGTTGATTGTGCATTGCACCTTGTTTGATTTCGTGCCTCGTGTGTTCTTGTGTTGAGTAGAGCCGGAAGCCGAGACCAAGAACGAGAACGAGGTTACTACCGAGGTTGAGAACGAGGAGCCGTCTTACGATCCCATCGACGACTCGACAGGCAAGATGACCTGACCCAGATATCATTACTATCTTTGCCTATTGCTAGATGTCTCGCTCTTTAGCTTATTGCCTCGATGCCCATGTTTGTTTGTCAGCCTCCCATTGTAACCATGAATCTGTCTAACCACCCAACCTAGCAAAACCTTTGTTTGGCTACGTAAGCTTCGCTCAGACCCTCTTATAGCATTGCTAGTTGCAGGTGAAGATTTGAAGATTATTGCTTCATGTTGAAGTTATTGTTGGGATATCACACTATATAAATTGTTAAACTAAATCATCTATATATTGGTAATGGGTGGAAGGCTAAGCTTCTTGCTTGGTGATTTGTTCCACTCATGCCGCCCTAGGAACCGTATAAACCGGTGTTATGTTCCTTGATTATGCGTTCCTAACACGGTTGGGGTTATGGGACCCCCTCGATAACCCGCTTAGCGCTAAACCTTTTCCAGCAAGGCCCAACATTGGTACTCCATTTGCCTAAACTAAAAACTTGCCGAGGGAGTAATTAACCCGAGGATTAATTAATCAACCCCCTGGGCCAGTGCTCAGTTTGAGTGTTGGTCCAAACTAGAGCCACTTGCGGTGCCACCCAGTTCGTTGGGGTCTTCGGTTGCTGTACGTACTGCTCATCCGGTCTTGGCCTGAGACTAGATACGCGCGGCTATTGTCAGGGTGTCGGCATGCCGGGAGGTCTTGCTGGATTAGTTTTACCTATGTCGGAGTATCTTGAGCACGGGATTCCGAGAATACTCGGGCCTTCCCACCTTGGAGTTGCGACTCCGCGGATCGTGAGCTTGTAATGGGCTAAGTTGGGACACCCCTACAAGGTTTTGAACTTTCGAAAGTTGTGCCCGCGGTTATGTGGCAGATGGGAATTTGTTAATATCCGGTTGTAGAAAACTTGACACCATGTTCAGAACACACTACCAGCGTGAGTAACCGTGACGGTCATTTTCCGAAAGGGGTTCGGGAAGTGAACACGGTGGGGTTATGATTCGTGTGCTTAGATAGGATCACTTCGTGATCACTTTGACGCTCGTGGCACTTCTCTTCTCGCTCTCAACACGTAAGCTAGTGCTAGTGCAGCTGCAACCTTTTATCTTTCTTCAGCCTTGTTCCACACCCAAAGCTTAGATAGTTTTTCTACCCGGGAACGGGATTGCTGAGTCCTCCGTGGCTCACAGATTCTACACAACACCAGATGCAGGTACTATGGTGAACTACTCAGGTGACGGCACGGAGCTGTATTGGGAGTTCGATGAAGAACGTAGTCGATACTATGTGCACTATCCCGATGATCAGTAGTGGTTTCTACTAGGGGCGATTCGGACGTGTGGCTTTATGTATTTGGTATCTTTCATTTGGATCTTTGCCCGTAGTCGGGTTGTGATGTTATTTGGATGATGCTTTGCTTATGTAATGTATTGTGTGACGTGGCGAGTGTAAGCCAATTATCCTTTTGCAATTTCACCCTTATTTTTACATGAGTCGTGCAAATATACCAAACTTGAGATCATTCTAGAATGGGCTTATACCTTTAAGTCGTGCCTCGACACGTAGGAGGTATAATCCCATCCTGGGCATTACAAGTTGGTAATCAGAGCCTTCTCCGACCTAGAAGCCCCCACTGATTGATCGAATCATTGACGGTTGAGTCTAGGCACACACTTAAAATGTTTTGAGTCCTATATATATATCGGAGAGTAGGATTTATTTTGCTCCTCGTCTCTTTTCACTCTGGTGAGGACTCCTGACGATTACTCTTGTCTCTTCTACTCTCAAAATTCACCAAAAAAAATTAGGATCACGCGGGTATTGTTTGGATTGTTTCGATGTCTTTGCGACGAGAACATTGTTCTCGATGCCTCATGTCATTTAGGGGTTGTGGCAGTGTTCCGGGGAGTTGAGCTCCGAGGTGTTGTCGTCACAAATATATCGCACAGTTCTGGAATACTTAAGACGGCCGACATCGAAAACTCTCCTATGCGGTTAGTGGCAAGATAACCCCGACATCACCCAGTACTAGGGAGGTAGTTCGGGAGTATTGCCATAGCTTGTATAGTAGATGCGTTTCAAAGGTCCGAGGTAAACGGTTTCCGGAAATAACTGGTTATGTGTTGAAGGATGGATACAGCTGGATGTAGGATTAGAGTTGAGTGCGCGATGCTTCCCCTATATCCCCAACACCTGATTGCATAACTGGAAACTTTCGGAAATTAATATGTGGGTTCATCTAGTAGTTCGTAGGCATTCTTCCAACTAATGCATGATATGGAGTTCGGGGTTCTACATTGAGTGAAGTAGTTTTATGGCCGTTGTTCCGATCGGGAGTTGCATCTTAAAGGGTCCTTGGCGATGCTGATCCGGGGATTGCAAAACCCTTTTGTAACACGTTCCATAAGCTTTCAGCACGAATATGTCGAACGAAGCTTCTATCTTGTATTTGTTCTATCTGCTCCTTGTTGTTTTTATTTGCCTTTTGTTCTCCCAAGTGTCTTCTCGTGAAGATTGTTGTTACTATTAAACTGTGGATTACATTCGTTCATCTTGTTCGAATGTGCTTGTGAAGACTATGTTGCAATTTCTAGCCATTGATTCAGCTTATATATTCTTTCAATCAATGGCTAATAGTTGTCATCTCATCCAGGATGGCTCCTAAAAGGGTTCCCAACGCTAATCCAGAGGGTGAAGAGGTTCCTGATCGTCGTCCTTTCCCTCCTCCTCCGTCTGAGGCCTGGAGAGCAATTATGCAAGCGACGAACCAAAACACCCAGATGCTTTTGCAAATGATGCAGAACATTCAAGCAAATCAAGGTGCTCATGGGAACCAAGGCCAAGGCAATTTGTTCAACCAACCTCACTTTGCTACACTCAACCAGTTCCTGGCAAACCAACCAAAGGCATTCAGTTACTGTGTGGACCCTCTAGATGCTGAAGACTGGATAACAAATATCAAGAAGCATTTTGAGTGCAGTAACGTCAGACCTGAGGACTATGTGAAGTTTGCCGCCTTCCAACTCAAGGACCAAGCCGCTGATTGGTGGCAGCAGTACAAAGACTCCAGAGAAGGGCGTGAAATCTCGTGGGCTGACTTCTGCAAGGACTTTCGCTCCCACCACATTCCAACAAGTGTCATCGAGGGTATGCGTGAGCAATTCCGCAACCTGAAGCAAGGCTCAATGACTGTCTACCAATATAATGTCAAGTTCCAGAACCTTGCCCGCTATGCCAAGAAAGACATACCAGATGCCAAGAGCAAGATCTATCAGTTCCGTGGTGGTCTAAAGGATGAACTCCAACTAGCTCTCACCCTGTTCGAGCCTGATGAATTTGATCAATTCTATAACATGACACTTAAGCAAGAGGCAGCCCAGCTCAAGATGGAAGCTTCCAAAAAGAGAATCAGAGATGTCGTTCACTCCTCCTCTTCTTCCCAAGTGGTTGCAAAGCAGCAGAAGTTTTGGCTTCCACCTCATCCAGTGATCCGACCTCCCAACAACAAGCATTCTGGTGGCCGTGGTTTCTCCCACCCACCCAACCCAAGCAATCAGTCCAAGAATCACTTTCAAGCTTCGAAGTCAAGTGCTCCTTATCACCGTCCTCTCTCAGAAGTGGTTTGCAACAAGTGCTCTCAGAAGGGTCATTATGCTAAAAAGTGCCCCAACCCAAGGCGCCTTCCGCCTCCTCCACCTGTCAGTACTGCTATTGTCAAGCAAAATCCCAAGCATGCAAGAGTGAATCTGATGAATGCAGCTCAAGCAGAGAATTCTTCAGATGTGATACTTGGTAATCTTCCAGTTAACTCTATTCCTGCAAAAGTATTGTTTGATTCGGGTGCATCGCTTTCTTTCATTTCAAGACCATTTGTTGCCAAGCATGAATTCGTCACTCAAGTGTTGCCAAAGCCTTTGAACATTATTTCTCCTGGATTGCAAATGTCCTCTCGGGTGCATGTTCTGGATGTGTCTATTCGCACGAGTGATTACCGCTTTCTGGCTTCTCCGGTTGTTCTCGGCAACTCCAACATTGATCTTATTCTTGGGATGGATTGGCTTTCCCAGCATGATGCTCACATTGATTGTGCAAATAAGAAAGTCAAACTTACTCATTCCGACAAAGACGTGATTATCTTCGCCTCTCGAGATAACACAATCAGGCTATTCTCTCTCAATGACAAGGGCGAGATTAATGTCATCTCTCAAATTCCGGTGGTCAATGAATACGAAGATGTTTTCCCTGAAGAGCTTCCAGGCATGCCTCCGCATCGTCAAGTTGAATTCGTCATTGAACTCGAGCCCGGTACTGAGCCAGCATGTCGCCGTCCGTACAAGCTCTCCCATGATGAGTTGAAGGAGCTGAAGAAACAACTTGATGAGCAAGAGCATATGGGTCTAATCAGGCCTAGTACTTCTCCTTGGGGCTATGGTGTCTTATTTGTCAAGAAGAAGGATGGCACGGAGCGCCTTTGCGTTGATTATCGGCCATTGAACAAGAAGACAATAAAGAACAAGTATCCGCTCCCCAACATCAATGAATTGTTTGAGCAGCTCAAATGAGCAAAAGTATTCTCAAAGCTTGATCTCCGGATGGGTTATCACCAGATCCGTATCCGTGAAGAAGATATTCACAATACTGCATTCAGAACAAGCTACGACTCCTATGAATACACAGTCATGTCTTTTGGCCTCGCAAATGCTCCACCCACCTTCTCGAGAATGATGCACTACATATTCAACCCCTACACCAACGAATTTGTGCTCGTCTATCTGGATGACATCTTGGTATTCTCCAAGAATGAAGAGGATCATGAAAAGCACCTCTGTCTGGTTCTCGACAGACTCCGTGAACATAAGTTCTATGCCAAGTTCTCCAAGTGTGAATTCTGGCTCGATAAGGTCTTATATATTGGCCATATCATTTCTGCTGAAGGTATTTCTGTCAACCCCTAGAAAGTTGAAGCGATTGTCAACTGGGAACCCCCTCAGAACGTCAAGCAACTCCGAAGCTTCCTTGGTCTTGCTAGCTATTGCAGAAGGTACGTTGAGCACTTCTCCAAGATTGCCTAGCCTCTCTCCAACTTGCTGTAGAAGAATGTCAAGTACAACTGGTCTCCAGAGTGTGATGTGGCATTCAAAACTCTCAAAAAAAGCTCATCTCTGCTCCAGTTCTTACTCCTCCTGTCAGAGATATTGACCATGGGTACCCTCGGCGACTACCCTTGGTATTTTAAGACAAATGACAGCCGCTTGGTCAGCTGCGGCCGTCTTCTCCTCGAGCCGCCTCCTAGGGAGGCCTGCCCTAGGAGCCGGCTGCCAGCAGGCGGCAGGGACCCAGCAGGCGGCAACACCAACACCACCAGCCAGCAGACGGCCCCGCACTCCTCCCTCAGGGAACACGCTGAGGGGGGTCCCAGCGTGGCGGGGGCGTGGCTATAGGAGAACATGTCCTTAGAAGATCTGTAAGGGTGTGGCTACGGTGGCCGTGTACCTTATAAATACCCCCTAGGCGGCGGGTCACTGTAGCCACGAAGCTCGTGACCAAGCAACGGTCAGAGGAGGCCATGATCCCACTACCCGCAAACGGCGGGGCCAACAGGCGGCTGGCCCCATCGGTCAGCGGGTAAGCTCACGAGCAAACAGCCCCTGGCAGGCGGCCAGGGGAGACGGCCGTCTGGTAGCAGACGGCGAACCCCACCCTACAAGCCCGAGCCTCATCAAGACGACGGGACGGGGCGAGGCGACAGCGTACGACGAGGGGCGATGGCAGTGTAGCCATCTCCTTTCTGACAAGGCTGTCGTCAGTAAAAGCATCCCCACCGTGAAAGACAATCACGAGGGGCCCGCAGGAGGCGGGCCCCAGCAGACGGGCGGCGAGGCCGGCGCCAGAAGACACTGACGGCTGGGGGCCACACTGTCGAATTCACCATTGTACCCCTAGGGGGTAGGCCTATATAAACCCCCCAGGGTCCTCCATGAGGGGGGTTGGTTATTAGAAGATCACAAGATAAAACCCTAGATAGAGGAAGGAGGTGAGCTAGCCTTGTTCATCCTCTTCCTTTGGACCTCACAGCTCAAGGAGCAATCTTGTAGCTACTCAAGTGCTATCAGTCATGACGCGGAGCCCCCGCAGAGCAGGATTAGGGGTGTTATCTCCTCGGAGAGCCCCGAACCTGGGTAAGATTCGTAGGCGTCCTAAGTATCGCTTTACACCGCTTCCCGAGCCCGGCGACGTTCTTTTGACCCCATGCATGATAAGCCATCTGTTGGCATATGTCGTCCCAAAACCCCGACATTTGGCGCCCACCGTGGGGCTAGGTGCACCTTCGTCCGGAGACATGTTCTGGACGGGAACCTTGTTCCTTCCTGGCGAGAGTAGCCAGCCCGGCATGCCCGCTGGCGTGGAGACCGAGATGCTTCGCAGACCTGAGGCTGCATGCGCCGTGGGCGGGCTCACCGATCTGCTCGGCGCCGCCCGCATCCACGACGAACCCTCTCCGGCGGCCGAGCCAGTGGCGCCGGAGAGCTTCCTCGTCGAGCTCCTCGACAAGCTTCACCTCGTCGACGAGCGTGCCTCTGACGTGAAGTCAGTGGGCTCTTCTGACCCATCAGTAGACATGATCGTAGACCCCGACGCAGGGTCGGACGACTCCTTCCCCGAGCACGTGGAGATCTTCAACGACCCTCTTCTCGTTCTTCTGATCTGCGGCACCATCGGCATCGTCACAGAGGTGCTTGTCACCGACCACGGCGAACCATCGTGCAGAACGGGTCCAGACCCGCTCGAGGCCGCTCTACAGCACCTCACCGCCCCTGTCGCGGCGGGGGCAGACGGCGCGGAGTTGGAGGCGCTCCGTGTTTCGCTCCTCGACAGCGCCAACAAATTGGCTGCCTCCCGACGCCTCACTGAAGCTTACCGCCGCGAAATGGACCGCGTCATCTGTGGCACGCCGGCTGCTGGCGAGCCTAGCCGAACCAGCGCTCTCCGCGATCGCGGCGGGCTGCTAGCAGACATGCTGGGGGGCCCCGCGTCCTGTGTACCTCACTCCGTCGGAGAACCTAAGGGCTGCCCAGGCGACAGTCGATGAGATGGGCCATTTGGAGGGAGACGAACTCCGTTGCATGACCCAGCGTGCCCGCCAGCTCCTCGACGCTGCTGCTACGCAGCAGGAGGCCCGTTGCCGGGCGTTAGAGGCGGGCGCGCACGCCAACAACCGCCCCTTTCGGCGGGAGCAAGGAGCCACATCCCGCTCTCCAACAGTCGGCGCCACCAACCGTCGAGACTCAGAACCCGCTGCCAGCCGCAGCCGGCAGACGCGCTTCACCATCGAGCGCGACGAAGACGGCCACCCAAGGGCCGTAGAACGACGAGGGGAGCATCCGCCTCCTCCCAGGCGGGAGAGGCGCGTGTCTCCTCCGCCTGTTGACCACCCCTCTCTGGCAGGCCACCTGGGTCGCCGCGAGGGGGTCGGGGAGAACGACGCCCGCCACCGCCTGGACCGTCTGGCTCGCTCCCAGGCGGTTGAAGAAGAAGATGACCTCGGTCCGGCCTGCTTCGGCCCTCGCATCCGCAACGAGCCTTTTCCCAAGGGCTTCTCGCTCCCCAGAGACACCCCCAAGTACAATGGATCAGTAAAACCAAAGGACTAGCTGGTGGACTACTCCACGGCTGTCAGCATAGCCACCGGCAACAGACGTGTCGCGGTGAAGTACGTGCCCCTCATGCTCCAGGGCACGGCTCAGACGTGGCTGAACAGCCTCAAGCCCAACAGCATCAATGGCTGGCTAGACTTCACCGACGCCTTCACTCGCAACTTCACCAGCACCTACAAGCGCCCTCCCAAGCCGCGTCAGCTCTCCCTGTGTGTCCAAGGCCCGGACGAGTCAGCCTGTGACTATCTGACGCGTTGGGCTAAGCTGCGAAACTCTTGTGAGGGGGTGCATGAGGTACAAGCCATCGAGTATTTCACGGCCGGGTGCAGAGAAGGCACCTTGCTCAAACACCGGCTCCTGTGCGACGAGCCGGCCACGCTGGATGAGCTGCTGAGCATAGCAGACAAGTACGCCACCGCTGACTCCTCCATGAAGACCGAGCTGCAAGTGGATGCGTCTGGCAAGATGACCCCTCCAACTTCCAAGACGCCGGCAGGAGAATCCAGCCGGCGCCAGCAGACCAGCGACCAGAAGCGCAAGGCCCACGCGCCGGCTGCCAACAGACGGCTGGTGGCAGCGGTCGACGGACAGCAGCCAGAAGCTCAAGCAGGGCCCAAGCGCCAGAAGGGCGGCAAACCGGTGTGGCAGCCAGCCTTCTCCTTTGATCAAGCCTTGGACGCCCCCTGCAAGTTCCACAGCGGCGCGAAGCCCTCCAACCACACCACACGAAAGTGTCACTAGCTCACAAGGATTGCGAGGGGAGAAGCCCTGCCTCCACCGCCTGCTGGACAGCCGGCTCCGCCTCCTAATCCGCCGGCTGCTCGTCCTGGCGGCCAGATCCAAGACGGATTCCCAGAAGAAAATGGAGCCTATGTTGTCTTCACCAGCCAGACGGACGATAGGCGCAGCCGGGGCCAGCAGCGCAGAGAAGTCAACACCGTTGCCCTCAAGAGCCCAAAATTCATGCACTGGTCTGAAAGGCCTGTCAGTTGGAGCCGAGAGGATCACCCGGCTGTCATGCCCTCTCCAGGGGCCTATGCCTTGGTCCTGGACGCCACTCTCTCCACTGACAGGCGGGCCTACCGTTTCTCCCGAGCCCTAGTAGACGGGGGCAGCAGCATCAACATCATGTACCGAGACACCATGGAGAAGTTGGGCATCAAAGAGAAGCAGCTTCAGCCTACCAGGACCGTATTCCATGGCATTGTGCGAGGCCTCTGTTATTCACCAATCGGCAAGGCCAGGGTCGATGTCCTGTTTGGTGGCAAGACGCACTTCCGGAGGGAGCCGGTCTGGTTTGAAGTGGCAAATCTGGAAAGTCCCTATCACGTGATCTTGGGCCGACCCGCTCTTGCAAAGTTCATGGCAGTCCCCCATTATGCCTACCTCAAGATGAAGATGCCTGGTCCCAAGGGAATAATCACCATAACCGGGGACTACGAGAAGTCCATTGCATGCGCAACGGCCAGCAGTCGCCTGGCAGAAACCCTTGTTGTGGCTGAGGAAAAGCGCCGTCTGGAGCGGCTGGTGGCAATGGCTGGCGAGCAGCCGGCCATACCAGCCGATCCCAAGGAGGCGGAGCCGCAAGGCTCGTTCCAGCCCTCCAAGGACACAAAGAAGATTGCCTTGGACCCGTCTCACCCGGAGCGATTTGCTGTCATAGGGTCAAGCCTAGACAGCAAATAGGAAAGCGAGCTTGTCGATTTCCTCCGTGAGAATCGGGACATCTTTGCATGGTCCCCCAAGGACATGCCTGGTGTCCCGACGGAATTCGCCGAGCACAAGCTACACGTGAGAGAAGACGCAAAGCTTGTCAGGTAGCCGCTGCGCCGCCTGTCAGAAGAGAAGAGAAGAGTCGTTGGGGAGGAGGTCGCCCGCCTACTAGCAGCCGGCTTCATCATGGAAGTCTTTTATCCTGAGTGGCTGGCGAATCCAGTCCTGGTGCTGAAGAAGAACAATAAATGGTGCATGTGCATTGATTACACCAGCCTGAACAAAGCTTGCCCTAAAGATCCGTTTTCTCTGCCGCGAATAGATCAAGTGATTGACTCCACGGCCGGATGCGAGCTGCTGTCTTTCCTTGATGCTTATTCAGGGTACCACCAAATCAAGCTTGATCCAGCTGACCGTATGAAGACTGCCTTCCTCACGCCATTTGGGGCCTTCTGCTACCTGACCATGACGTTCGGCTTGAGAAATGCCGGCGCCACCTTTCAGCGTTGCATGCAGAAGTGTCTCCTCAAGCAGCTTGGCAGGAACGCCCACGTTTACGTGGACGATATTGTGGTGAAGACGGAGAAGAGAGGAACCCTTTTGGAGGATCTCCAAGAAACATTTGAGAACCTGCGCCGCTTTCGGATTAAGCTAAACCCGGAGAAATGCGTCTTTGGGGTACCAGCAGGCCAGCTCCTTGGCTTCCTGGTATCCGAGCGTGGCATTGAGTGCAACCCCGCGAAGATCAAAGCCATTGAGAGGATGGAACGACCGACCTGTGTGCGAGATGTCCAGAGATTCACGGGGTGCGTGGCATCTCTCAGCCGCTTCATCAGTCGGCTGGGAGAAAAGGCACTCCCCCTGTACCAACTGTTGAAGAAGACCACTTGCTTCGAGTGGAACGACAAGGCGGATGAAGCTTTCTAGCAGCTCAAGCGACTGCTGTCCACCCCGCCTGTCTTGGCAGCGCCAGCAGACAAGGAACCCATGTTCCTTTACATAGCCGCCACCAGCCGGGTGGTCAGCACTATCATTGTGGTTGAGCGCCCAGAAGACGGCAGAGCCTTGCCCGTCCAGAGGCCCGTCTACTACTTGAGCGAAGTGCTATCAGTGTCCAAGCAGAACTACCCCCATTACCAAAAGATGTGCTACGGCGTGTATTTTACCGCCAAGAAACTCAAGCAGTACTTCCAAGAGTATTCTGTCACGGTCGTCTGCACGGCCCCGCTTGCTGAAATCATGGGGAACAGAGATGCCTCAGGAAGAGTGGCCAAGTGTGCCATTGAGCTGGCCCCCTTCACCATCTTCTACCAGCCGCGCACCACCATCAAATCGCAAGCGTTGGCCGACTTCCTCGTCGATTGGGCTGAAACCCAGTACCTGCCGCCTGTGCCAGACTCAACCCATTGGCGGATGCACTTTGACGGGTCAAAGATGCGCACCGGCCTGGGAGCCGGCGTCGTCCTCACCTCCCTCAAAGGCGATAAGCTCAAGTACACCCTGCAGATCCACTTTGCCGCCTCCAACAATGTGGCTGAATATGAGGCACTTATCCACGGGCTCCGGATGGCCAAGGAGATTGGCATCCGCCAAGTGCTGTGCTACGGTGACTCAGACTTGGTTGTCCAGCAGTCGTCTGGGGACTGGGACACCAAGGACGCAAACATGGCAAGCTATCGCTTCCTTGTCCAGCAGATCAGTGGACACTTTGATGGCTGCGAGTTCCTCCATGTGCCACGTGCTGATAACATGCAAGCAGACACCTTGGCGCGAATCGGTTCCATCCGCCAAGCAATACCAGCCGGCGTATCTCTCCAATGCCTGCGCAAACCATCTATCAAGCCTTCACAAGAGTCGGAGTCAATCTTCATACCAGCCGACCCCGGGGCAGGCGGCCTCGCGGTTTCGGCTCCTGGCCCGGGGACTGCTCCAGCAGACGGCCGGGAGACGCTGGCTCCAGCAGACGGCTCGGGGACTTCGGATACATAGCAGGCGGCTCAGCCTAGCCCTCCACCTCCCAGCCCAACCACCCTGGTCTCTCTGGCCGAAACAACTGGAGTCTCAGCGCCGTCTTGGGCACAGCCAATCCTCACATTCCTGCTCAAAGGAGAGCTGCCAGCAGAAGAAACTTCGGCACGACAAGTCCAACACCGAGCCTCACCTTACACCATTGTCAACAAAGAGCTCGTCAGAAGGAGCGCGACGGGCGTCTTCCAATGCTGTGTAGAGGCAACAAAAGGGCTGGCCATCCTGAAGGACATTCACCAAGAAGAGTGCGGCCACCACGCGGCCTCAAGATCTCTCGTGGCAAAAGCTTTCCGCCATGATTTCTTCTGGCCGACTGCTTTGGACGATGCCAAAGATTTGGTGAGAAAGTGCAACGGCTGCCAACGCTTCAGCTCCAAGCAACACTTGCCAGCTTCTGCACTCAAGACTATTCCGATCACTTGGCCATTTGCCGTCTGGGGTCTGGATATGGTAGGACCTTTCAAGAATGCCAGAGGAGGCCTCACACACTTGCTTGTGGCAATAGATAAATTCACCAAGTGGATCGAAGCCAAACCAATCAAGAAACTCAATGGCCCAATTACTGTGACATTCATTGCAAACATCACAGTCCGGTATGGTATACCACATAGCATCATCACCGACAACGGAACAAATTTTGCCAAAGGCGCACTTGCCCGTTTTTGTGCAACTCAGGGCATCCGGATGGACCTAGCGTTCGTTGCCCACCCATAGTCTAACGGCCAAGTCGAGCGCGCCAACGGCCTCATCCTATCTGGTATCAAGCCCCGGCTGGTCGAACCTTTGGAGCGGTCGGCCGGCTGCTCAGTCAAAGAACTGCCGTCTGTCCTGTGGAGCCTCAGAACCACTCCGAACAAATCCACCGGCTTCACACCTTTCTTCCTCGTCTATGGGGCCGAGGCCGTCATCCCAACGGACGTCGAGTTTGACTCGCCTAGCGTCACCATGTATACGGAAGCTGAAGCCAAAGAGGCACGCGAAGACGGCGTGGACTTGCTGGAGGAGGCCCGGTTGGTAGCACTCAGCCGCTCCGCCATCTACCAGCAGGGCCTCCGCCGCTATCACAGCCGGCGAGTGAAGCCATGCTCCTTCCGCGAGGGAGACCTTGTGCTCCGGCTGATCCAGCGAATAGCCGGCCAGCACAAGCTCTCGACTCCTTGGGAAGGACCATTCATCGTCAGCAAGGTACTGGGCAACGACGTCTACTACCTCATCGACGCCCAGAAGCCAAGAGCGCGCAAGAGAGACGACTCAGGCAAGTAGTCGGAGCGCCCATGGAACGCAAACCTTCTTCGTCGCTTTTATAGCTGAAAGATAGTATGTGTCGTGCTATCTAAAGTTATTTTGAGAATCAGTGGGAACCCCGAGGAGTTCTCGGGGACTGCCCAACCCTTTATCTATATGATAAGAATTACGCCTGTGAATGATTGTTGTTCACTCCTTCGTCCGGCACCGGAGCCTACCAGACGGCCCGGGGACTGGCCGCCTAGCCCTATGTCTAGGGAATTCTCCTTAAAAAGTCAGACAAGTAATGTGATGGCATCCAAGCCCTCTCCTGTATCCAGTCACAGACTCGCAGAATGCGACTGTCCGGCTGGCAGGAGCCAAAGGCAAGAAGTGGTGCCCACATGAAAAATGGCTAAGGACAAAAGACATAGGGCTAGCCGGCCCTTAAAACTAACAGCCGGCTGCCAAGCAGCCGGCCAGCCGGTTCTAGGCTTGGCCAGAACGCCTTCCAAAGGGCGAGATACTTGCCCACCCCGAAAACAGCCAAGTCCCTGACCCAGCCACAGAACCACGGAGTGGCTGTCTGGCTGGCAGGGCGGCAACACAAGGGGATGGCAAGGAGAAAATCGCCACAAGGAACTAGGGCAAGGCTAATCCTAGGACTCGGCACAATTACATAAAAACAATGCAGCATTAAAAAGAATATTTACATCCAAAAGGCCTTAAGAGCCGCCTTGCAGCAATAACTTACTAATTACACCCAGCGGGTGGAATTGTTGGGATTAACCCTACGAGTCTTACAGAAAGGCAGAAGATACAAACGAAAATCCTAAGGAGCAGCAGGCTGGGCAGGTGGCACGACGGAGCCGGCTTCCAGGGAGGCCGCCTGGCGGGTCTCGGTCTGGCCGTCTCCTGCAGCAGCCGGGGCCGTTACTCCCGGTCCGCTTGTTGAGGACTGGTCAGGCTGGCGACTGGCTGCTGGGTCCGCCTCCTGGGAGCTGGTCTCCTCGTCGCTGCCTTCCTCTTCCTCATCACCGTCACTAGAGGCGATCTCCTCGTCCGGCTCCTCCGACGCTGCCAAGTCTAGCCCGAAGTTACCAGGCGGCACCACATGGCCCCTGTCATCCAACTCCGGGATGAAGAGGGAGGTATCGGCGTATTCAGCAAGGGCGGCAGCACGTTGGACGAGCTCCTTCTGCTCAGCAGCCAGCTCCGGCTGGGCCTCCGCACGGAAGGTCTCCAGTTGTTCAAGGCTCAGGCCAGGATACCAGCTCTTGGCGAACTCCAAGGCGGTCCGCGCGCCAGCCCTTGCTGCGGAGCCCTTCCAGGCATCGAAGCGCTGGCCGGCCGCCTCCAGCGAGGCGGCCGTCCGGCTGGGGGTGCGAAGCATTGGCACACCCAGCCAGGACATGGGCGCCAGCGCGCTGCAGCCGGCGAAGAAGACGGCGGACTGGTAGAAGACGCACCCGAATGACAAGAAGCTCCTCGGCCGGGGTCCTGGGCGCGTTGGGTGCGATTGCCCGGCCCGCCTGGCGCCTCGCAGCACGCTCGGCCTCGATGGCCTGGGTGGCTGCCACAGAGTAGCCCGCGAAGAACTCTGCCAAGACTAGAACAAGGATCAGAAGAAAAGCAAGATGGCTGCTGCAAACGGCAAAAACAAAATGAGAGGGTAGACGTCTCACTGTCGACCATGTCTCCAATGGCTACATAGCCGTCTTGGAGAGCCGCCTCCTTCTCGGCCCAATTCGAGCGCTCAGTCTCGAATTCGGCCCGCAGAAGGGACTCAGCGTCAGACATCTTGCCGAGCTCGGCCTTGTGAGCCGCCGCCTGGTCCGCCAGCTCCTTGGCCAGGCGGTCGCGATCCTGAGCGGCGAGACTGCGCTCCCACTCCTTAGCGGCCAGCTCCATCTGGGCTTCGCCCAGCTGGTTGCGGAGATCGGCTGCGACCACTGGCAAGGGAGAAAGAAAAGAACGAAGGTCAGCAGCAAAAAATATAACCTTGGAGTTCCAAGCCGCCTGCTCAGGAGCCGGCTTGGAACTCGGGGACTACACCCAGCGGTTGCGCTGACGCGCCCCCGCAAGGAGAAGAGGAGGCACTCACCTCGGCTGTCTGCCAAGGCAGCCTGCAGCTACGCCAGCTCCCGGCGATGCGCGCTGTAGGAGGCCACACGGAGGTTGTGGTACTCCTGCAACAAGAAGAAAGATCAGATCTGGATGTACACTTTGGAGTTCCAAGCCGCCTGCTCAGCAGTCGGCTCGGAACTTGGGGACTACACCCAGTGGGTGCGCTGACGCGCCCCCACGGAAAAAATTGAAGGAATAAAAATAGAGGAAAACGAAACACACTTACCCGAACGGAGGACCGCGTGGTGATGAACTCATGCATCGTCGTCTGCACGACGTTGCCCAAGGAGTTCATGCGGTCCAAGATGTCCTGCGACACGACGATCCACGCGCCGTCTCCTCCGGATCTCCAGCTCGATGGCGCCGCGCTGGTCGCCTCGTTCTCCAGCGCGGACGAGCTGGCCCCACCGACCTCCACCTGCTGGTGCATAGAACCCGCCCTTGCAAGGCGCCGGCGGGCTAGGCCTCGGGGGGGGGGGGGGGGGGGGGGGGGGGGGGGGGCGGTTGCGGGCCAACCACCAGCACGCCCCCAACCGGCGGCACCTCCGTCCCCACCGTCCGGCTGCCCTGCTCCCCAGCAGGCGGCGCAGGGGGTGGTGGCGGCGTCTCCAAGATGACGCATTCGTCTCCCCCGTCGCCTGGAGCCGGCTGCTCGTCAGCAGCCGGCGCCTAGGCGGGTGGCTCCTAAGACCCTGATGCCGGGCGGACGACGTGGCCCGCTGGCTGCTGGGGGCCCTTTCCCCGCGCTCGGACGCGGGCGGCATCTGCCTTGGCCTTCTTGGCGGCTTCGGCCTTCGCCTGGGCCGCCGCTCGCTCACGCTCCACGGCCTCGCGGTCCACGCGTGCCTCGTGGGCGTTCCTCTCTGTCGCCTCCCGGAGCGCGGCAGCAGGATCCACGCGAGGGGGCATAGGAGGGGCATCTGGGCCTCCTACTATAGAGCCCGCTGGCACCCGCGAGAGGGAAAGCGGCGCATTGCACGGACGTTCCTAAGAAACAAAGAATCAAGCAAGAAAGGATCAGCTGTGAAAGAAGAATAAGACGCAAAGAAGGAATGAAGGATACTTACCCGGACACGACCGGTCTGGCCTTGGGATTTTTCGGCATGTTTTCCCTAGCGGCCGCCTCCTGATGCCTCGTGGCGGCGGTTGACAGCCGAAGCTTCTTGGGTGGGGCACCAGTCGGCCCCGACGAGGACCGCCGTTTCCCACCACCGGCTGTGCCAGACGGCCCCGCCTGCTGGCTGGCGCGAACGGGTGCCTCCTCCATCCCCTCGTCATCATCCGGCCAGCTCTCGAGGCCGCCTTCTGGCAGGGCGCCCGACGGCTGGTCCCCGCCGCCCGTCACCTCTTCCTCCTCCATGGCGGCGGCCCCAAAATCGGGGTAGCTCGTATCGCTCTGGGAGCGATCCGGCTCTAAGGGGCAGCCCAGTTGGTTGGAGCCCGACGCCAGCTGGCCTGGGAAGATCTGAACCAAGTATTAATACCAGACGGCTACAGCAGCCAGATAAAGAAGAAAGAAAAAAGAAGGACGAAAAACTTACTGCGGGCGGCTGGTTGATGCGGCTGTACGGAGCTTTGCCGAAGGCCCAGCCGGAATCAGAGACTTGGCAGCTGGAGATGTGGTTCACCAGCCGGGCCACCTCCCCGTAGGGCAGGGGCTTGGTGCAGGTCCGGCTGGGGTCCCGGCGCCCGCTCATGTCACAGATGAGGTGGGGCCGGCGCTGCAACAGCAGCACCCGGCGCTCGGCAAACATCAATAGCAGATCTGCGAAGTCCAGACCCTCGTTGTCTCTCAGCTCCCGGAGACGGCGCAGGGCGACGGAGGCGCCTTCAGTAAGGGCGACGGGCCGGTCCTCCAGGAGTCCCGAGGCTCAGCAGGCAGCCCCGGCACCCACTCCGGCAGGCAGATGAAATCTTTCTCGGGGTCGACGTTGGAGACGTAGAAGTACGTCTTCTGCCATTGTTTCATCGATCCAACGAGTTTCGGCGCCGGGAAGAAGTTTTTCGCCCCGGTGCGCTTCATAGCAATGCATCCCCCACAGCCACGCTCTGGACGGCGGTGCTGAGCTTCACATAGAAGAGCTCTGTCCAGAGCTCGATGGTGGGAAGGATGCCAAGATAAGCCTCGCAAAGAACAACAAAGGAAGAAATGGTCGTCACCGTGTTTGGCGTGAGGTGGTGAGGTTGGATGTGGAAGAAGTCGAGGAAGGAGCGGAAGAAGCCGCTCGCCGGCAGGCCAAACCCACACGGAAAGTGCGAGCGGAAGATGGCCCGCTCGCCTTGTTGCGGGGCCGGCCGGATCTCAGTCACCGGCGCTAGGCGCACGGCGACCCTGTCGGCCGGCGGCAGCTTCCACGATCGTTGGAGGACGTCCACGTGCTCTTGCAAGACATCGCTGCCGTCCCATTGGCCGTGGCGTCAGGGAGGTGCTGGACTAGACATGGCTCGGGCGGTGGTTCGCTGTGGCGGCGACGAGGAAGAGCGAGGAAGAAGATGAAGGATGGGGGAGAGTGAGCGCGAGAGCGGCGCCAGCCCTCTCCCCCGGCCTATATATACGCCCGGGCGACGAAGTCGAGGGGGCGGGCATGGGCTTAACCGCTCCACTTCCCGCACGACCCTCGATTTTCTCGTGCCTAATCCGCGTGCATTAAATGCGCGTGGGAGGGTAATCGATTACCCCTGCCCCTGTGGATCCGCGTGGGGCCCGAGGGCCTTAGTGGCGGGCCCCGGCCCATTGTTACGTCCTGTCACGCGCGTGGGCTGGCAGGCCGATGCGACAGGACGGTGACGCGTGGGCGCTGCCAATGGTCCGCGGGCCTGTTCGACTGTCCGTTGACCAGGCGGCGCCTTCCTGCCGAAGATTCTGAGACGGCGATGCGGCTGCCAGGGGCCGGCTCCAGCAGCGCAGAGCCGGCTGTCGGTAGACGGACTCCTTTAGCAGACAAGTGACAGACGATGAGCATACCTGAGGGGAGAAGCTGCTGGAACCCCTCGGCATCTCCAACGCCCGCATCGGAGTTCCACCAGCTTCGGGGACTACTGTCGGAGATATTGACCATGGGTACCCTCGGCGACTACCCTTGGTATTTTAAGACAAATGATAGCCGCTTGGTCGGCTGCGGCCGTCTGCTCCTCGAGCCGCCTCCTAGGGAGGCCTGCCCTAGGAGCCGGCTGCCAGCAGGCAGCAGGGACCCAGCAGGCGGCAACACCAACACCACCAGCCAGCAGACGGCCCCGCACTCCTCCCTCAGGGAACACGCTGAGGGGGGTCCCAACGTGGCGGGGGCGTGGCTATAGGAGAACATGTCCTTAGAAGATCTGTAAGGGTGTGGCTACAATGACCGTGTACCTTATAAATATCCACTAGGTGGCGGGTCACTGTAGCCACGAAGCTCGTGACCAAGCAACGGTCAGAGGAGGCCACGATCCCACTACCCGCAAACGGCAAGGCCAGCAGGCGGCTGGCCCCATCGGTCAGCGGGTAAGCTCGTGAGCAAACAGCCCCTGGCAGGCGGCCAGGGGAGACGGCCGTCTGGTAGCAGACGGCGAACCCCACCCTAGAAGCCCTAGTCTCATCAAGACGACGGGACGGGGTGAGGCGGCAGGTTACGGCGAGGGGCGATGGCACTGTAGCTATCTCCTTCCTGACAAGGCTGTCGTCAGCAAAAGCATCCCCACAGTGAAAGACAATCACGAGGGGCCCGCAGGCGGCCGGCCCCAGCAGACAAGCGGCGAAGCCGGCGCCAGAAGACACTGACGGCTGGGGGCCATGCCATCGAATTCACCATTGTACCCCTGGGGGTAGGCCTATAAAAACCCCCAGGGTCCTCCATGAGGGGGGGTTGGTTATTAGAAGATCATAGGATAAAACCCTAGATAGAGGAAGGAGGTGAGCTAGCCTGGTTTATCCTCTTCCTTTGGACCTCACAGCTCAAGGAGCAATCTTGCAGCTGCTCTAGTGCTATCAGTCATGACGCGGAGCCCCCGCAGAGCAGGACTAGGGGTGTTATCTCCTTGGAGAGCCCCGAACCTGGGTAAGATTCATAGGCGTCCTAAGTATCGCTTTATCCCGCTTCCCGAGCCCGGCGACGTTCTTTTGACCCCGTGCATGATAAGCCATCCGTTGGCATATGTCGTCCCAAAACCCCGACACCTCCAGATGAGTCCAAGCCCTACGAAGTATTCTGTGATACTTCTCTTCAAGGACTTGGTGGTGTGCTAATGCAGGACAAGAAGATTGTGGCATACACTTCTCGTCAATTGAAGCCAAGTGAGAAGAACTACCCCACACATGATCTCGAGCTAGCAGCTGTGGTACACGCCTTGATCACGTGGAGACACCTTTTGTTGGACAGAAAAGTGGACATCTTCACCGATCACAAGAGCTTGAAGTACATCTTCACACAGCCGAACATGAACCTTTGCCAAACTCGTTGGGTTGAAATTATCCAAGAGTATGATCCAAGCATCGAATACACACCTGGCAAGGCCAATGTCATTGCAGATGCCTTGAGCAGAAAGGCATATTGCAACAGTCTCCTTATCAAGCCGTTTCAGCCTTAGCTTTGTGAAGCATTCAGGAAGCTCAACCTCCAAGTTGTTCCGCAAGGCTTTCTAGCAAACCTTCAAGTTGCTCCTACCTTGGAAGATCAGATCCGTGAGGCCCAACTCAGTGATGCTATGGTGCAGAAAGTGAAACATGGTATTGCCAAGGGTACTCCCAAATACAAGTGCTATCGCGTTGATGAGAAGGACACTTTGTTCTTTGAGGACAAACTTGTGGTTCCCAAGGGTGATCTCAAGAAGATTATATTGAACGAAGCACATGACTCCCTCCTCTCGATTCATCCTAGAAGTTCCAAGATGTACCAAGACCTCAAGCAATCTTATTGGTGGACTCGCATGAAAAGGGAGATTACCCAATTCGTAAATGAATGTGATGTCTGCAGAAGAATGAAGGCAGAGCATCAATGTCCAGCCGGTCTCCTCCAACCTCTTCCTATTCCCGAGTGGAAATTTGACCACATTGAAATGGATTTCGTCACTGGGTTTCCCAAGTCCAAGAAGGGGAATGATTCTATCTTTGTGGTGATTGACAAGCTAACCAAAGTAGCCCACTTCCTTCCAGTCAAAGAATCCATCAATGCAGCTCAGCTGGCAGAGTTGTACACTTCCAGAATTGTGTCCTTACATGGCATTCCTCAAGTTATCTCCTCAGACCATGGAAGTTTGTTCACATCCAAGTCCTGGGACTCCTTCCAGTCTGCCATGGACACTAAGATCCGTTTCAGCACTGCGTTTCACCCTCAGACTAGTGGTCAAGTCGAAAGAGTGAACCAGATCCTCGAAGACATGCTCAGAGCTTGTGTCATCTCTTTTGGCATGAAGTGGGAAGATTGCCTTCCGTTTGCCGAGTTCTCTTACAACGACAGTTTCCAAGCAAGTGTCGGCAAAGCTCCGTTTGAAATCCTCTATGGCAGAAAGTGCCGTACCCCTCTCAACTGGTCCGAAACTAGTGAACGTCAACTTCTTGGCAATGACTTGATCTCAGAAGCTGAAGAAATGTGCAAAGTCATACGTGAGAATCTCAGGGCCGCTCAGTCGCGTCAAAAGAGCTACTATGACGGCAAGCATCGTGATTTGGCCTTCGACATTGGAGATCATGTCTATCTCCGTGTTTCTCCTATGAAAGGCACCCAAAGATTTGGTATCAAAGGAAAGCTTGCTCCGAGATACGTGGGCCTTTCAAGATCCTTGGCAAAAGAGGCGATCTAACCTATCAACTTGAGCTTCCATCCAACTTTGCAAATGCTCATGATGTGTTTCACGTGTCTCAACTCCGCAAGTGCTTCAAGACACCTGAACGCACCATTCCGTTCGAGAATATTGATCTTCAACAAGACTTGTCTTATCATGAGCACCCCGTTGCTATTCTTGAAGAAACTGAGTGCAAGACCCGCAACAAGTCAATCAAGTTCTTGAAAGTTAAGTGGTCACACCATACCGACCGAGAAGCTACGTGGGAACGAGAAGATCATCTTCGTTCCGAGTATCCTTCCTTCTTCCAGTCCTAGATCTCGGGACGAGATCTTTTCGTAGTAGAGGAGAGTTTGTAATGCCCCAGATGTAACACTTTCCCAATATGGCAATATATAAACTTTGGCTCCATCAATTCCTTTCCCGGCTCTTCTTTCTTTCGGGTTCTTCGTTTTGTCGTGTGCGTGTGTGCATTTCATCCATGTCATGCTGTCATGTGCATTGCATTGCGTTTGTGTTGTCACTTGCATCCGATTCCACTCGTCTCTTCCCGTTGTCCGTTTCGAGTTCCGACGCTCTCACGCGTGCCCGTGGCATCCCCGAGTCTTTCTTTCGTGTGTGGCCATGTAACGTTTCCGGAATGACGTGAGACTTGTCGTGCGATGTTGTTTTGGTACGTGTAGGCCGCCTGTCAAGTTTCGTCGCGTTTGGAGTTCGTTTGGTACTCCGACGGTTAACCTAGTGGGCTAAAAGAACCTCTTTTTGAGACCCAAGACCTCCTCCACAACATCCCACAAACCCAGCACAACCACTCTCATCATCTCGGTCGTCGAATTGTGATCGCGTGGCCGAAAACCGCTCCTCATTTGGAGTTTCCTAGCTCCCAGAATCTATAAATTAGTCCCCATCCCCGAAATCCCGGTGCAACCCTATTTTTCCTCCCGCTCCGCGCGCCGGACACGTCCGCACAGCCGCCGAACACGTCCGACCCACAGCCACATCACTCCGACCAACTAGAGGCCGCCACATCATCCCCGCCGCCACGTGGGGACCTCTCATTGGCCGCGCCACCTCACCCCATCTCCACCACCGCCACCTCACCCGCCGGCCGCCGGAGCCTCGCCGGACCACCGCCGGACTTCCGCCGGACCTCGCTGCCACCATCGCCGGACCTCGCCGCCGCCTCGCCGGAGCATCCACGCCGCGCCGCCGCGTCCTTCGAAGCACGCCGCCTCCTCCTTCGAAGCGCGCCGCCGCCTCCTTCGAAGCACGCCGCCGCCTCCTTCAAAGCGCGCTGCCGCCTCCTTCGAAGCTCCGCCGCGCCACCCGTCTCCGGCCGCCTCCGAGTCGCGCCACCGCCGCCGGCCTCGCCTCCACAAGCTCCGCCGCCTTCTCCGGTCATCTTCTCCAACTCCGGCGTCTTCTTCCCCAACTCCGGCGTCTTCTTCCCCAACTCCGGCGTCTTCTTCCCCAACTCCGGCGACTTCTCCGGCGAATCTCCGGATCGGGACGAGATCCACCCGTCCGTGATCCAAACGCCCGGATCCCTCCATCCCGGGTCCATCCCGTCCCGCGTTGACTTTTCGCGGAGGTGATTTTTCCACTAAGTCCCAGATCTGTAACATTTTGTTGCCTCATTTGCATGCCCGTAACTTTGTGCTCGTAGGTCTGTTTTGTGCATATGATATATCAAAATGATCATGGTGATGTGCACTACAATTTGTTCCATTGTGCCATGCTTGTTTGAGATCATCTAGATGACTTAATCTTCGTGACAAGGGTGCTACTTGATATAAACTGCTGCTACTTGTTATTTTCATGCCATGTTTGAGATGTGATAACTTGGTGCATGTTTATCCAAATGAAGCAAATGAGATGTCAGAATGTTCATCATGAGATGCTCTACATGTTGGTTGCTGTAGCATGCATGTTAGGGTTCTTGTTGCCATGTTAAACTTGGTTGCAAAAGTGCATGTGGCTGTTAAGTTTTGTAACATGTTATGAGATGCTGATTTGAAGAGCTCGTTGCTATTGATGTGTTTGTCCCCATGTCACATGTTAATATGTTTTAGAATCTGCATCATGTGGTCTTTGCTGTGGTGCAAACCATTTTCCATGATATTCCTTGAGGTGAACATGCTTGCAAACATGCCATGCCAACTTAACTGTTTTATACTTAGTGAAAATTCTACTAAGTCTGGAATCTGTCTTATCCTGATGCAATGTTTCCTTGATGCTCTAGACAAATCCATGTTAGTTTTGGGGTGGCCATTGATCATCCCTTGTTATACATGTTATTGTCTATCCATCCATGCCCTCACTTGCTCATATGGGTTGCTGTAGCTTATTTAATTCTTGCTCCCAAGTTGCTATAAAATATAACTGTCAGGTTTTTAACGTCATGATCAAAATGTTGTAGCTTGTTGCTATTGATCCATGCCTCCTATGGAGTTGCTCCAATGGATTTGTTTGCTGTAGGATATGTGTACTTCATGTGCATGCTTCTTATCACCATGTTTGAGTGCTGTAGAGTATATATTTCTTGCTCCAAAGTTGCTATGTGGCTGTTAATTGCAGCTTTGCATTGTTTCTTGTTTCGAGTGTATGTGTTGAACCGTTGCTCCATTTGGATCGTGCCCTACATGAAACTTGTGTGATTTTGCATGTAGATTCATAATAACATCTTGTTAACATGTTTGGAGTATGTTTTCTTGATGTTTGGGTGCATCTTGCACCGTTGCCATGCTTATCTTGTTTTGCTCATATCTTCTAGACCGTAGCTCCGTTTTAAACAAACTTTATATGAAACTTGACTAGAATTTCGTGTAGATCGTCATGATGCATTTTAACTTGCTGTTTGACAACTTTAACTTAAGGTTTTTTCAGATCTGGACTAATTTCAAACTATGCATATGAGGACTTACCGGATTTGTTATATGTATTTTCCGGCCTCATTTAAACTTGTTGACTTGTGTTATTTCTCTGTGCTTCCTACCTTGCCATGTTTTGCATCATATATAGACTTGTCTTGCATCATACTTGCTTGAGCATATTGTCATGTTCTTGTGTTGTTTCTCTGTGCTTCCTACCTTGCCATGTATTGCATCATATATAGACTTGTCATGCATCATACGTGCATCATGTTGATTGTGCATTGCACCTTGTTTGATTTCGTGCCTCGTGTGTTCTTGTGTTGAGTAGAGCCGGAAGCCGAGACCGAGAACGAGAACGAGGTTACTACCGAGGTTGAGAACGAGGAGCCATCTTACGATCCCATCGACGACTCGACAGGCAAGATGACCTGACCCAGATATCATTACTATCTTTGCCTATTGCTAGATGTCTCGCTCTTTAGCTTATTGCCTCGATGCCCATGTTTGTTTGTCAGCCTCCTATTGTAACCATGAATCTGTCTAACGACCCAACCTAGCAAAACCTTTGTTTGGCTACGTAAGCTTCGCTCAGACCCTCTTATAGCATTGCTAGTTGCAGGTGAAGATTTGAAGATTCTTTCTTCATGTTGAAGTTACTGTTGGGATATCACACTATATAAACTCTTAAACTAAATCATCTATATATTGGTAATGGGTGGAAGGCTAAGCCTCCTGCTTGGTGATTTGTTCCACTCATGCCGCCCTAGGAACCGTATAAACCGGTGTTATGTTCCTTGATTATGCGTTCCTAACACGGTTGGGGTTATGGGACCCCCTCGATAACCCGCTTAGCGCTAAACCTTTTCCAACAAGGCCCAACATTGGTACTCCATTTGCCTAACAACTAAAAACTTGCCGAGGGAGTAATTAACCAGAGGATTAATTAATCAACCCCCTGGGCCAGTGCTCGATGTGAGTGTTGGTCCAAACTAGAGCCACTTGCGGTGCCACCCAGTTCGCTGGGGTCTTCGGTTGCTGTATGTACTGCTTATCCGGTCGTGGCCTGAGACTAAATACGCGCGGCTACTGTCAGGGTGTCGGCACGCCGGGAGGTCTTGCTGGATTAGTTTTACCTATGTCGGAATATCTTGAGCACGGGATTCCGAGAATACTCGGGCCTTCCCACCTTGGAGTTGCGACTCCGCGGATTGTGAGCTTGTAATGGGCTAAGTTGGGACACCCCTCCAGGGTTTTGAACTTTCGAAAGTCGTGCCCGCTGTTATGTGGTAGATGGGAATTTGTTAATATCCGGTTGTAGAAAACTTGACACCATGTTTAGAACACACTACCAGCGTGAGTAACCGTGACGGTCATTTTCCGAAAGGGGTTCGGGAAGTGAACACGGTGGGGTTATGATTGGCGTGCTTAGATAGGATCACTTCGTGATCACTTTGACGCTCGTGGCACTTCTCTTCTCGCTCTCAACACGTAAGCTAGTGCTAGTGCAGCTGCAACCTTTTATCTTTCTTCAGCCTTGTTCCACACCCAAGGCTTAGATAGTTTTGCTACCCGGGAACGGGATTGCTGAGTCCTCCGTGGCTCACAGATTCTACACAACACCAGATGCAGGTACTATGGTGAACTACTCAGGTGACGGCACAGAGCTGAACTGGGAGTTCGATGAAGAATGTAGTCGATACTATGTGCACTATCCCGATGATCAGTAGTGGTTTCTACTAGGGGCGATTCGGACCTGTGGCTTTATGTATTTGTTATCTTTCATTTGGATCTTCGCCCGTAGTCGGGTTGTGATGTTATTTGGATGATGTTTTGCTTATGTAATGTATTGTGTGACGTGGCGAGTGTAAGCCAACTATCCTTTTGCAATTTCATCCCTATTTTTACATGAGTCGTGCAAAGATACCAAACTTGAGATCATTCTAGAATGGGCTTATACCTTTAAGTCGTGCCTCGACACGTAGGAGGTATAATCCCATCTTGGGCATTACAGAACACGAGGGGGAAATCACGAGGGGAACGAGAGGAAACACTCAAATCAATAAGAAACAATCACACGTGTGCTAGATCCATGAACACAATAAGAGATACATGATTCAAATCCAACAAAGGGGGATACAAATGGGTTAACACATTTCTAACCCCAACTAGGAGGAGGTAGGTGAGTATATATAGTCTAGGGGGCGAAGGGGTACATGGGCCTCGGCCCTTTACACTATGTGCAAACAAGGGAGGTCGGACGTCCGCGCGTCGAGCCGGATATCCGGGTCTTCGCGGAAGGCCAGATGTCCGGGCCACGGGCCGGATGTCCGGGCTGGAGCGGTCCAGTGTCGGGTGTCTTCTGTGCTGGGCACCGGATTTCCGGGCAGGCGCCGGATGTCCGGCCCGTCGCGGGGTGCCGGATGTCTGGGGGTCACCCAGATGTCCGGCCATTGTAGAGTCGCATGATGTCTGCCTCTCTCTGGTCTTCTTCTGGTTAGTGGCGTCGGATGTTCGGGCTTCTGCCGGATGTCCGACCACTATAGCTCTGTGGCGACTCCACTTGAGGCACTTCTTTATCCGCTTCCATGTGGACTTGTCCTATGCTTCGAGCATCTCCATGGTCGTCTCCTCGATTCCTAAGCACATGTAGTGTCTTTGCATTAGGTAGCAACCATGTCTCGCGTGAATGGAAAGGGGAAGCATCGAGGGACGAGTTCACCTTGTGTCCAATGGTGTATACTTGAGGTCTCGTCATGTGTCCACTTGGGGCTTGGGGAGTAATCGTAGTGTACATGGGGATGAACGAAGGATGCTCTGCATCTTATCCCCCCCCCCCCTTGGGAAAGATCCAACCTTAGATCGGAAACCTCATCACCATGGAAACGGTTGTCGTGGACGGACTTGTAGTTGGACGCAGTCGAAGACATGGCACAATCCAAGTACTCCAAGGTTTCGTCGGAGTGGTATACATGCAATAAGAGCAAACACAAACGACACTCGGAAATACAATGGTTAGCGCACACAAAGTGTCCATCATGTAAGAATGAGTCCGTGTGACAAGGCACATGATGCTTATCCAAAAGATGTAGAATGATACATAAAGCATTCATAGGGTAATTGGCATTGTGCACAAAGCTACAAATTCTACCATTGTGCAAAATGATGTCATAGTGCGATGGTTTATCAAGAGCATGAACATGGAAATGGATGCTCAATATGTGTATGTTATCATGCAATTGATGGTGGACAATATGATCATGATGTATGAATATGCCATCACGAAAGATCACAACAAATTTGCTAAGGAAATGCACAAGCTCATATATCATGGATGACATGGGAATACAAGATGCAACAAGGCAATCATAATGCAAGTCAATCCATGCATAAGGTGCAAATTTGTGGTGAGTATGAGATGCCATCGAGCATGGCATGTGGGCACACAATCAACAAATATGGAGGTTTTGGTGCAATGCGTCAAAGGGGTGTCGATGAACCAATGCTCGATGTCGTGGCACGATTGGTGGTCCGGAGGTGCATCCAATAAGTCCGAGCGCTCCTCAATGTAAAGGTCCATAGGGTCCATCTCCAATGTCGGTCCTCCATTGATGCGGGGATTACCCGGCTATAGGCCGGTCTTTCACGAAAAGGAGGGATCCCGAGGATGATCACGAAGAACACGAGGGAAAACAAGAGAGGAACAAGAGGAAAACACTCAAATCAACAAGTTTAGGTCACACATATGCTAGATCTGGAAACACAAAGAGTGATACACGATTGACGATCAACTAAGGATGATACAAGTAGTGATAGTCTTCTTCGTGGGGAGGTCTTAAATCTGCTCCCGTAGGAGGTCTTGAATCCGTGTGGATCTTCTCCGTAGAGGCCACGATCTCTCGTAGAGATGAACCACTAAGGATGAGCAATGCTCTAAGTCTAGATGACCTATCACAAAGCTAACCCTAACTAGGAGGAGGGGAAGGAGTATATATAGTCTAGGTCCACGAAGGGGTAAGCGGGAGATACATGGGCCTCAGGTCCAACACACTGTGCGCAGACAGGTACCAGACATCTGGTGGGTTCTGGTCGTCCAGTGGCTCGCGGGCGTCTGGACGTCCGGAAGATCTCGGACTTCCGCTAATATCCTTCTGTGAAGTGTCACCGGTCGTCCGGAGGGGCTCGGTCGTCCGGTCGCTGGGGGGTCATCGAACGTACGGTACTTGTCAGACGTCCGGTGGCTGGGGCGATCGCTGGCCTGTCTTCTTCTGGCTGGCGCAGCCTTCAGGGGCCAGACATTTGGTCAGAACCGGTCGTCCGGTGGATGTAGCTTCTGGCAGCTTCTCCGTTTGGTCCTTGTACTTGGTGTCCTCGCCTTCTCGTCCGATGCTCCTAGGTATTCCATGGCCTCCCTCTTGGTTCCTGGTCATGCATAGCAAATATGTTTGAGGTAGTAGCCATGTCTTACATGTGGAAAGTGAAGGTTTGGATAGGAGAGAATAAACCTTGTGTCCAATGGTGTGTACTTGAGGTCTCATCGAAGTGAACATGGGGATGATCGTGGGATGCTCTGCATCATCCATCCAATAGATGTATCATGTAGACAACAAAAAGGAAACATCAATGAAAGCATGGCCCATCCAATATGTGTAAGTGAGGATGGCTCAAAAGGAAGGAGTTCACCTTTATGAGGATGTCGAAAATGTTGGTGTCGCGCATCATGTAGGCCTTTGCATGACCTATATGTCTAGTGATGATACCGCCTTGTGAATCCTCCAAAATGAAAGAACATGACAAACACTCGGAAAAACAAATGAGGTTAGCGGAAATGCAAAACCTATCATTCGAGTGGTAAGATACCCAAGAAGTGTATTCATCATGCTTATCACATGACAGTACAAGGGAATGTGGCATGGCATGTAAGCATACGATGCGATAACAACCAAAGGCATTAGGCTCAAACAAACAAGCATGCTTCACAAGGAAGGTGTCAAAGTCCCCAAGATCAATAAGCATAGAATTGTTGCACTCACAACAATTGGATATGAGAGTTGCAACTAATGGAGACAAATGATAATGAGCAAGATATATCATGTGATAGGTGTCAAAGGGGTGTCAAAGATAATAATCAACAAATCTGGAGGTTTTGGTGCAATGTGTCAAAGGGGTGTCTGTCGGTGTACAAAATAAGGGGTCCTTTTACACCCCTTTACTTATGCACGGGCGGTTGGAGCCGCGCCTACGGCCGTGGTTGGCGGAGCAGGAGAAGGAAGGCATGAAGCTGCCAAGGCGATTCTCGAGCCAGACACATGAAGGACAGAGGGGCAAGGTGGACTCCCCCCAGCAATACCCTTGCCGGGGCCGCCTACGCGACCCCGACAAGATCCTTGCCGGGGACCGCTTACCCAAAACACCAGCAAGCCCATCGCCCTCAGGTCTGAGAGCCCAGACACCATCGACAACGTCAAGGCCAAGATTCGAGGGGCACCTGCGCAGCGGCTTGCAAACCCTTGTAGGGCCAAGGGACCAGAAGGCAAAGACCCCCGGCAAGAGCCTTGCCGGGGGCGACCGAAGACCCCCGGCAAGAGCCTTGCCGGGACGGCCACAAGACCCCGGCAAGCCCCTTTTGCCGGGGGCGTTTGTGCGGCAACAGCCAGGCCCACACCCACCAAGATTTTGCTGCCCTGCGGCCACTCCTACGCCAATACCAGCTCGCCAAGTCGACAAGCACATACGTTGCAGCATGCGGCTCCTACGCCAACTACAAGCACCTGCATGGTGGCATGCAAATCTTCGTGAAGACCCTGCCACCACAGCGGCTAGCAGCCAGCGTGGCGCCGCGCCTCGTCAGCCCACACTCGTGTCGAAGCAAGGTGAGGCAGCAATTGTGACACCCCGAGACCGGTGCGCCAGGTGTCAGTCAGTTATTCGTTGTTAGTGCCTTGTCATCTGCTTGCGTGTTGCATCTCGCCATGTCATCTCGTGTGTTGCATCAGCATGTTTTCAAAACTTGCATCCGCCCGAGTTCCCTCGTCCTCTCTGTTGTCCGTTCTGAGCCAGACACACTTGCACGCGCCCGCGGTGCCTCCGAATACTTATTTTGTGAGTGGCTGGAAAATGTTCTCGGAATGGGTTGAAACTTTGTGTGTGGTCTTATTATAGTGTAGACAGGCCGCCTGCCAAATTTCATCGCATTCGGAGCTCGTTTGATAGCCCAACGGATATATATAGCGGCACTAGTAGCCGGTTTAATCGTCGGACGTTTTCGGTCTCCGAAAACCCCCGCGGGCCTCTCTCCCTCTCCTCTCACCTCAGCTCAACTACTTCTACACAGCCCACTAACCTCCCCTAGGCCCATCCTACCTCACCTCGCGATCGGATCCGTCGGATCGCGATCGGAGGGCTCTAAAACCCCTCCAAACTCCAAACCCTAGCCCTCCTGCTATAAATGGACTCCCCCTAGTCCATTTTTGGCCTTCCCCTACCTCCCTCCTCAAATTCCGCGCAGTGCTTCCACCGTTGCCGCGCCGTGTTTCCACCGTTGCCGCACCGTGCTTCCACCGTTTCCGCGTCGTGCTTCCACCGTTGTCGCGCCGTGCTTCCACCGTAGCCGCGTCGTGCTTCCGACCTCGCTGCGCCGTGCTTCCGACCTCGCCGCGCCGTGCTTCCGAGCCCGCAGATCTTGCCGCGCCCCTCGTCTTCATCTGCTCCGGCGGGTCACCGAGGCCGCCCGCCACTGTGCCGCCCCGGTCAGATCCGGCGAGGAGCCGCCGGATCCAGCCGGCCCCAACCTCCCCGGGCCTCCCCTCGCCGGAGACCGCACCCCAACGCCGCCGCGGGCATCAGGTCGCCGCCGGCCTCGCCCCGTGCGGGAGGACGACCTCCTGTCCCGACCACCTCCTGGGCCCGAGGCCAGCGAGCCCAGCGCCCCAGCTCCGCCCGAGGCCCTGCCTCGCCTCCTCCCAGCCGCTTCAGCCCGCCGCTCCTCTGGGCCGGCCTCCTCGCCCGCAGGCCCAGCAGCCTCCCTCAGCCAGCTCCAGCCGCCTCTGCCGCCCAGGCCCAGATCCCGCGCGAGCCCAGCTGGCCCAACTCCCCGTCCGCCAGCGCCCAGCTCCAGCGACCCAGCCTCCTGGGCCCGATCCGCTCCTGGGCACGAGGCGCTTCGGTCCAGCCGAGGCCCAGTTCCTTCCTCCCTCTCCAGGCCTCCCCTGCTGCTTCTCCTCTTCATGGGCCGAGCCCACTCGGTGAGCAGTCCAGTTCCCCGCCTGTGCGTCTCGTAGTTATCTAGCGCTCGTTGTTTTGTCTAAAATTCTGCTAAGTCCTTTTCCTGATGCATATAATGTTGCTACTTTGACTGCTGATAACTTTTTGTGTGCTTATCCGTTTTGAGTGAATGATATGTCAAAATGACCGTGGTGATATGCTCTACACTTTGTTCCATTGTGCCATGCTTGTTTGAATTCATCTAGATGCTTAAATATCTGTTGCAAGAGTGCTACTTGTTATAAACTGCTGCTACTTGATGTTTTCATTCCATGTTTGAGATGTGATAACTAGGTGCATGTTTATCCAAATGATGCAAATGATATGTCCACATGTTCATCATGAGATGCTCTACATGTTGGTTGCCTTAGCTTGCATGATAGATTTCATATTGCCATGTTTATCTCCTTTGCAAAAGTGCATTTGGCTGTTATGTTTTGAAACTTGTTACGAGATGCCTAGTTGAGGAGCTCGTTGCTATTGATGTGTTTGTCCCCATGTCACATGCTTAGGTGTTTTAGAATCTCCATGCTGTGCTCTTTGATGTGGTGCATTTAACTTTGCATGATATGCCTTGTGTTGACTTAAACATGCTTGCAAACTTGCCATGTTGCTGTTACTATTTTAACACTTAGTGAAATTTCACTAAGTCTGGAATCTGTAATATTCAGATGCCATGTTTGCTTGTTGTTCTAGGCAAATCCATGCTAGTTTTGGGGTGACTATTGATGATTCCTTGTTGTATATGTTGTTGGCTATCCATTCATGCACTCACATGCTCTTTTGGGTGGTTGTAGCATACTTATTTCTTGTTCCCAAGTTGCTATAAAATGTTGCTGTCAGGTTTTTGTTATCATGTTCAAAATGTTGTAGCTTGTTGCTATTGATCCATGCCTCCTATGGAGTTGTTTGTTGTAGGATATGTCTACTTCATGTTCATGCTTCTTATCACCATGTTTGAGTGTTGTAGCTTATATTTATCATGCTCCAAAGTTGTTATGTGGCTGTTAATTCCAGCTTGTTGTTATATATTGTTTCATGTGTATCTTTTAGCCCGTTGCTCCGTTTGGAGTGTTCCTTATATGAAACTTGTGTGATTTTGCATGTAGATTCATAATATCATATTGTTTTCATGTTTGGAGTGAGTTTGGTTGATGTTGGGTGCATCTTGCACCGTTGCCATGTTGTGCTTCCTACCTTGTCAAGTTGTGCTTCCTACCTTGCCATGTTATGCTTCCTGTATATACTTGTTATGCTTCCTGTATAGATTTGTCAAGCATCATATCTTGCCATGTATTGCATCATATAAACTTCTGTGTTCCTACATTGCCATGTTATGCTTCCTGTATATACTTGTTGTGCTTCCTGTATAGATTGCCATGCATCATACCTTGCCATGTATTGCATCATATAAACTTGAATTGTTTTCTGTGCTTCCTACATTGCCATGTAATGCTTCCTATATAGACCTGCTATGCTTCCTATATAGACTTGTTTGCATCATACTTGCTTAAGCACATTGCCATGTTTCCTGTGATGTTTTATGCGCTTCCTACCTTGCCATGATATGCTTCCTGTTTAGTCTTGTCATGCATCATACCTTGCCATGTATTGCATCATATATAAACTTGTGCTGTCTTGCTGTGCTTCCTACCTTGCCAAGTTTTGCTTCCTGTGTAGACTTTCTGTGCATCATAAGTAGACTTGTTTTGCATCATACTTGGTAGTGCATATTGTCATGTTCTTGAGTGGTTTGTTTACCGTGTTGTTTGCTTCTTCTCGTTAGTGCTTGTTCCGTTGCGTCGTGAGGATTCGTTCGTCTACCCGTGGTTCTTCTTCAAGGCTTCTTCTCCGTCTTCTTCATGAATCCGTTCTTCTTCCTTGCGGGATCTCAGGCAAGATGACCATACCCTTGGATACCTTTACTACCATTGCCATGCTTAGTGTCTCGATGCTATCGTTACATGTCGCGCTACACATCATTATTGTCAGCCTCTCCTTGTTCCCATGAAACCTCTAACCTTTGAAACCTTCCTAGCAAAACCATTGTTTGGCTATGTTACCCGCTTGCTCAGCCCCTCTTATAGCGTTGTTAGTTGCAGGTGAAGATGAAGATCGTTCCAGGAGGGAACTTGTTGTTGGTATATCACAATATCTATTATTATTATCAACACACCTATATACTGGGCATGGGTGGAAGGCTTGGCCCTTTTCTCGGTGTTTTGTTCCACTCATGCCACCTTAGGCGCCGATAAACCGGCATTATGTTCCTTGATTTTCCGTTCCTTACACGATGGGTATATGGGACCCCTTGACAGTTCGTCTTTGAATAAAACTCCTCCAGCAAGGCCCAACATTGGTTTTAATTTGCTCATAATAACAACTTAATTAATTAAATTGCATAGGGAGTTAGAGCTACCCGAGGTTTCTTTCTACATAGCAGGGGGGCCAGTGCTGATGGTGTTGGTCCCAAATAGAGTCGTGTGCGGCGCCCCCCCTTGGAAACTTGGGGTTTGGCTGCTGTACGCTGTGCTCATCCGGTCGTGGCCTGAGACGAGATACGCGCGGCTACTATCAAGGTGTCGGCACGCCGGGAGGTCTTGCCGGACTTGTTTTACCATTGTCGAAATGTCTTGTGCACCGGGATGCCGAGCCTGATCGGATTTCCCTAAGATAAGGGGTGATGATATTATATTTATCACTTCAGCTAATCATGAGAGCTTGTGATGGGCTAAGTTGGGACACCCCTGCAGGGTTATGATCTTTCGAAAGTCGTGCCCGCGGTTATGTGGCAGATTGGAATTTGTTAATGTCCGGTTGTAGAAAACTTGGCAGAGGATCCGAAGTAAAACACACAACTGTGTGAGTAACCGTGACTGTCTCTTTTCACTTTGAGAAGAGAACACGGTGGGGTTATGTTTGACTCGTATGTAGTTCAGGATCTTTAGCGATCACTTCTATTTGCGACCGTTTGCGTAGATGCTCATCTTATTCTTGTACTCGTAAGTTAGCCACCATACTTTTGCTTAGCCGCTGCTGCAACCTCACCACTTTACCTCTTCCTACCTATTATGCTTTGATAGTCTTGTTACCCATGGTTATGGGATTGCTGAGTCCTCGTGGCTCACAGATACTACAACAACAGTTGCAGGTGCATGTTTCCGATGTCTTGACGTGAGAGCGTTGTTCTTTTGTTGGAGTTCTTCTTCAGTCTTGGGTTAGGTTCCGGGTCGGCAGCCTGGGATAGCAGATGGATGTCTTTGTGCTTTTCATGTTTGTATCCGTAGTCGGATACCTTGTATTGATGTTGTATTCATGTGACTTGTATGTATTGTTGTATCCCCCATGTATGTATGTAATGGTACGATGTAATGATATCCATCTTGCTAAGTGCCCGAAATGCGGTTGTGCCCCAATCACGTAAGTGTCACATGATCGGGATAGAATCGCATCTTGGGCCTGACAAGTTGGTATCAGAGCCTCGACCGACCATAGGAGCCCCCTTGATTGATCGTAGTCTGGCCGTTGTTGAGTCTAGCAGAAAACTTTTTCGGAGTCTAGTTATATCGGAGAGTAGGAATTCTTTTTACTCCCCTGCCCCTTCGTCGCTCTGGTGAGGAATCTTGACGTAGGTGTTTTGAATTACTCCTCTTCCCCTTCAATTTTTTTAGGATCTCGTGGTTAGTTTTTCGTTTGTTGCGTTGTTAGTTCTTTCATCTGGTGCATCTCTCGTCAAGTGGATTCAACCCTCTTCTTCTTGCAAGTTCAACCCTCAGTTCTTTTCAACCGACGGTGTTTTCCCCGTCCGTTGTGGTCTTTTCTTTTCGCACCCTCCCACCCTTTTGCTTATCGGAGCCGGATTCCTTAATCGGGTATCCATCCTACTCGTGTGAATCCTTTGCATTCTTCCCTTAGTTATTTCAACTGGTGAATTCTCGTTTAGTTCGTCATCCTTCATCTCTTTTCTTCTCCGATGAATTCTCCTCTCATTTGATATTCTTCACCTCTTCTTCTTTTCCGGTGGTTTCAATTTAATTTGTATCTGGTGCTCGTCATATTCTTTTCCCTCGGCTCAGATGTTTCCCATTCTCTCGTTCGCCTCTCGCCATTAATTGTTCCGGAGTTCCGAAGGCATCTCAAGAGATTCGTCCGTGTTCTAATTAATTCGAGGTTGTCACCTCATTCGAGTCTTTTAATCGTTCCGGTTCATCATCTCCTTTTCATTCATTTACAACGGTGTTTTTCTTCGGTGGGCTCATAACCCATAGGTCTTTACCTGACTCTTTTAATTTCCCGGAGTATTCCCAGATTCTTTTCAAGTGTGACGTAAGTATGGATTCCATCAGTCATATGCCTTCTCCAAGATCGCTTTCAATTATTTTCATCGTTGGTTCAACCTTTCTTCTTTTCATTCATCCGGAGTAGTTCTTGAATTATTTTCTTTGTGTTCCTCCGAAGGCCATCATTTCAGAAGATTTCTTCGTTCTCAGTTTTCAACTTCGTCCTCCAAATATTCTTCTTGATGCCTCTTCGTTCGTCTCACATTCTTCCGGTGCTTGTTCAAGTATTCTTTAATCAGTTCATGATCTCGTTGCTCTCGTCATTTTAATTTCCCAAGTGTTTTATTCTTCCCGGAGATTCATTCTCTTGTGTTCACTCAATCTCAATTCTTCACGGTGGCTTGTCCTCTTGCATCATTCAATTTCATTCCTTACGGTGGTCATTCTCGTTCTTCACTCGATTTTAACTCTTCACGATGGTTTGTTCTCTCCTTCAGTCGGCTTCAATTCTTTACGGTGATTCTCTCAACAGTCCTTTCCGGTGCTATCATATCAATCCATTGCTTTATGTTATTCCAATCCTACCGGTGTTTCATGGAGATTTTCGCAAGTGTGCGATATATCCCTTTTTATTCAATTTCATCGAGAATAAGTGATATGCGAATCCATCGCTTTCATCAATTTAATTGGTGGAGGAGAAGCATAACATAATTCTTATTCTTTTCATCGAGTTGACTTAATTCCTTCCTTCGGAGTTTATTCTTGATGAATAAATTCTAGTTCCAAGTGCTTTTATTCTTTTCTTTCCTGAGTTCAAGTTTTTCTCGGCTATCTCGTCGGAACCCCGTCTAATCATCGCAAGACTTTAATCTTACTCCTTTCGTTCGTTATTTCTATATCATCATCCTTTTCGTTACCGGAGTTCTTCATGGTGGTTCTCCATCACGTAAATCATTCTTCAAACATTCATCTAATTCTTCTGGAGCAGCTCAAGCATTATTCTTTTGCCTCTCGAGTGCAAATAATTCTCCCTATTCTTTTCAAGTGGAGTTTTGCATTTCTTCCTTCACCTCATCTCTTCAATCTTTCGTTCTCGCAGTAATTCACCTCAAGTTTTGAGATGTTTTCATAAGTCCACGATAAGCTTATTCTTTTCTTGTTGATTTTATCAACAACTCCATTCAAGTCCTTCTTTGAGGATGCTCTTTAAATTCATTCGTGCTCAAAGTTGTCATCTTTTTCACCGTCCTTTTAATTGCCTTCTTTCAATTCTTCCGGAGGCTTTTTGTTGTTACTCTCGTCGAGTATCATTCCATCTTCTCAGGGTCATGTCCTACTCCATTCATGTCAACAGGTGTGCTTTTTCTTTCAGTTTCAGCCGGAGTGCTTCCCGAATTCCTTTGTCGAGATTCATTCCTATCTCTTATTAACCGGAGTGGTTTCGAATTCATTCTTATTGCTTCAACCTTTTGGATTCTCATCGAATTCCTTCTTCCTCTTGTCTAACGAAGTCCTTGCAACTTCGTTCTTCTTCGTTGCATTCTTCTTCTTTGAGTGGCTCAACCTCTCAAGATTCTTTGGTTTTGCTCTTTTGTCTTCGAAGAACTTTGCTCTTCCTTTTCCCTTCCGTCTCGTTCCTAAGATCTCGGGACGAGATCTCTTTTTAGTAGGGGAGTGTTGTGACACCCCGAGACCGGTGCGCCAGGTGTCAGTCAGTTATTCGTTGTCAGTGCCTTGTCATCTGCTTGCGTGTTGCATCTCGCCATGTCATCTTGTGTGTTGCATCAGCATGTTTTCAAAACTTGCATCCGCCCGAGTTCCCTCGTCCTCTCCGTTGTCCGTTCTGAGCCAGACACACTTGCACGCGCCCGCGGTGCCTCCGAATATTTATTTTGTGAGTGGCCGGAAAATATTCTCGGAATGGGTTGAAACTTGGCGTGTGGTCTTATTATAGTGTAGACAGGCCGCCTGCCAAATTTCATCGCATTCGGAGCTCGTTTGATAGCCCAACGGATATATATAGCGGCACTAGTAGCCGGTTTAATCGTCGGACGTTTTCGGTCTCTGAAAACCCCCGCGGGCCTCTCTCCCTCTCCTCTCACCTCAGCCCAACTACTTCTACACAGCCCACTAACCTCCCCTAGGCCCATCCTACCTCACCTCGCGATCGGATCCGTCGGATCGCGATCGGAGGGCTCTAAAACCCCTCCAAACTCCAAACCCTAGTCCTCCTGCTATAAATGGACTCCCCCTAGTACATTTTTGGCCTTCCCCTACCTCCCTCCTCAAATTCCACGCAGTGCTTCCACCGTTGCCACGCCGTGCTTCCACCGTTGCCGCGCCGTGCTTCCACCGTTGCCGAGCCGTGCTTCCACCATTGCCGCGCCGTGCTTCCGACCTCACCGCGCCGTGCTTCCGAGCCCGCAGATCTCGCCGCGTCCCTCGTCTTCATCTGCTCCGGCGGGTCGCCGAGGCCGCCCGCCACCGTGCCGCCCCGGTCAGATCCGGCGAGGAGCCGCCGGATCCAGCCGGCCCCAACCTCCCCGGGCCTCCCCTCGCCGGAGACCGCACCCCAACGCCGCCGCGGGCATCAGGTCGCCGCCGGCCTCGCCCCGTGCGGGAGGACGACCTCCCGTCCCGACCGCCTCCTGGGCCCGAGGCCAGCGAGCCCAGCGCCCCAGCTCCGCCCGAGGCCCTGCCTCGCCTCCTCCCGGCCGCTTCAGCCCGCCGCTCCTCTGGGCCGGCCTCCTCGCCCGCAGGCCCAGCGGCCTCCCTCAGCCAGCTCCAGCCGCCTCTGCCGCCCAGGCCCAGATCCCGCGTGAGCCCAGCTGGCCCAGCTCCCCGTCCGCCAGCGCCCCAGCCTCCTGGACCCGATCCGCTCCTGGGCCCGAGGCGCTTCGGTCCAGCCGAGGCCCAGTTCCTTCCTCCCTCTCCAGGCCTCCCCTGCTGCTTCTCCTCTTCACGGGCCGAGCCCACTTGATGAGCAGTCCAGTTCCCCACCTGTGCGTCTCGTAGTTATCTAGCGCTCGTTGTTTTGTCTAAAATTCTGCTAAGTCCGTTTCCTGATGCATATAATGTTGCTACTTTGACTGCTGATAACTTTTTGTGTGCTTATCCGTTTTGAGTGAATGATAAGTAAAAATGATCGTGGTGATATGCTCTATACTTTGTTCCATTGTGCCATGCTTGTTTGAATTCATCTAGATGCTTAAATATCTGTTGCAAGAGTGCTACTTGTTATAAACTGCTGCTACTTGATGTTTTCATTCCATGTTTGAGATGTGATAACTAGGTGCATGTTTATCCAAATGATGCAAATGATATGTCCACATGTTCATCGTGAGATGCTCTACATGTTGGTTGCCTTAGCTTCCATGATAGATTTCATATTGTCATGTTTATCTCCTTTGCAAAAGTGCATTTGGCTGTTATGTTTTGAAACTTGTTACGAGATGCCTAGTTGAGGAGCTCGTTGCTATTGATGTGTTTGTCCCCATGTCACATGCTTAGGTGTTTTAGAATCTCCATGATGTGCTCTTTGATGTGGTGCATTTAACTTTCCATGATATGCCTTGTGTTGACTTAAACATGCTTGCAAACTTGCCATGTTGCTGTTACTGTTTTAACACTTAGTGAAATTTCACTAAGTCTGGAATCTGTAATATGCAGATGCCATGTTTGCTTGTTGTTCTAGGCAAATCCATGCTAGTTTTGGGGTGACTATTGATGATTCCTTGTTGTATATGTTGTTGGCTATCCATTCATGCCCTCACATGCTCTTTTGGGTGGCTGTAGTATATTTATTTCTTGCTCCCAAGTTGCTATAAAATGTTGCTGTTAGGTTTTTGTTATCTTGTTTAAAATGTTGTAGCTTGTTGCTATTGATCCATGCCTCCTATGGAGTTGTTTGTTGTAGGATGTGTCTACTTCATGTTCATGCTTCTTATCACCATGTTTGAGTGTTGTAGCTTATATTTATCATGCTCCAAAGTTGTTATGTGGCTGTTAATTCTAGCTTGTTGTTATATATTGTTTCATGTGTATCTTTTAGCCCGTTGCTCCGTTTGGAGTGTTCCTTATATGAAACTTGTGTGATTTTGCATGTAGATTCATAATATAATATTGTTTTCATGTTTGGAGTGAGTTTGGTTGATGTTGGGTGCATCTTGCACCGTTGCCATGTTGTGCTTCCTACCTTGTCAAGTTGTGCTTCCTACCTTGCCATGTTATGCTTCCTGTATATACTTGTTGTGCTTCGTGTATAGATTTGTCAAGCATCATATCTTGCCATGTATTGCATCATATAAACTTGTGTTGATTTCTGTGCTTCCTACATTGCCATGTTATGCTTCCTGTATATACTTGTTGTGCTTCCTGTATAGATTGCCACGCATCATACCTTGCCATGTATTGCATCATATAAACTTGAATTGTTTTTTGTGCTTCCTACATTGCCATGTAATGCTTCCTGTATAGACCTGCTGTGCTTCCTATATAGACTTGTTTGCATCATACTTGCTTAAGCACATTGCCATGTTTCCTGTGATGTTTTCTGTGCTTCCTACCTTGCCATGATATGCTACCTGTTTAGTCTTGTCATGCATCATACCTTGCCATGTATTGCATCATATATAAACTTGTGTTGTCTTGATGTGCTTCCTACCTTGCCAAGTTTTTCTTCCTGTGTAGACTTTCTGTGCATCATAAGTAGACTTGTTTTGCATCATACTTGGTAGTGCCTATTGTCATGTTCTTGAGTGGTTTGTTTACCGTGTTGTTTGCTTCTTCTCGTTAGTGCTTGTTCCGTCGCGTCGTGAGGATTCGTTCATCTACCCATGGTTCTTCTTCAAGGCTTCTTCTCCGTCTTCTTCATGGATCCGTTCTTCTTCCTTGCGGGATCTCAGGCAAGATGACCATACCCTTGGATACCTTTACTACCATTGCCATGCTTAGTGTCTCGATGCTATCGTTACATGTCGTGCTACCCATCATTATTGTCAGCCTCTCCTTGTTCCCATGAAACCTTTAACCTTTGAAACCTTCCTAGCAAAACCATTGTTTGGCTATGTTACCCGCTTGCTCAGCCCCTCTTATAGCGTTGTTAGTTGCAGGTGAAGATGAAGATCGTTCCAGGAGGGAACTTGTTGTTGGTATATCACAATATCTATTATTATTATGAACACACCTATATACTGGGCATGGGTGGAAGGCTTGGCCTTTTGCTCGGTGTTTTGTTCCACTCATGCCACCTTAGGCGCCGATAAACCGGCATTATGTTCCTTGATTTTGTGTTCCTTACACGATGGGTATATGGGACCCCTTGACAGTTCGTCTTTGAATAAAACTCCTCCAGCAAGGCCCAACATTGGTTTTAATTTGCTCATAATAACAACTTAATTAATTATTTAAATTGCATAGGGAGTTAGCGCTACCCGAGGTTTCTTTCTACATAGCAGGGGGGGCCAGTGCTGATGGTGTTGGTCGCAAATAGAGTCGTGTGCGGCGCCCCCCCTTGGAAACTTGGGGTTTGGCTGCTGTACGCTGTGCTCATCCGGTCGTGGCCTGAGATGAGATACGCGCGGCTACTATCAGGGTGTCGGCACGCCGGGAGGTCTTGCTGGACTTGTTTTACCATTGTCGAAATGTCTTGTGCACCGGGATGCCGAGCCTGATCGGATTTCCCTAAGATAAGGGGAGATGATATTATATTTATCACTTCAGCTAATCGTGAGAGCTTGTGATGGGCTAAGTTGGGACACCCCTGCAGGGTTATGATCTTTCGAAAGTCGTGCCCGCGGTTATGTGGCAGATTGGAATTTGTTAATGTCCGGTTGTAGAAAACTTGGCGGAGGATCCGAAGTAAAACACACAACTGTGTGAGTAACCGTGACTGTCTCTTTTCACTTTGAGAAGAGAACACGGTGGGGTTATGTTTGACTCGTATGTAGTTCAGGATCTTTAGCGATCACTTCTATTTGCGACCGTTTGCGTAGATGCTCATCTTATTCTTGTACTCGTAAGTTAGCCACCATACTTTTGCTTAGCCGCTGCTGCAACCTCACCACTTTACCTCTTCCTACCTATTATGCTTTGATAGTCTTGTTACCCATGGTTATGGGATTGTTGAGTCCTCGTGGCTCACACATACTACAACAACAGTTGCAGGTGCAGGTTTCCGATGTCTTGACGTGAGAGCATTGTTCTTTTGTTGGAGTTCTTCTTCTTCAGTCTTGGGTTAGGTTCCGGGTCGGCAGCCTGGGATAGCAGATGGATGTCTTTGTGCTTTTCATGTTTGTATCTGTAGTCGGATACCTTGTATTGATGTTGTATTCATGTGACTTGTATGTATTGTTGTATCCCCCATGGATGTATGTAATGGTACAATGTAATGATATCCATATTGCTAAGCGCCCGAAATGCGGTTGTGCCCCAATCACGTAAGTGTCACGTGATCGGGATAGAATCGCATCTTGGGCCTGACAGCATTGGGCGGGACAAGCTTTCTTGTCATCCCCGATAAAGCTAGGGGACACATAGGCGACGCATTAAATGCGTTTGTCCTAAGATGTCAGGGGATAACCTTGTAAACTGTAGTAGCTTTACACCTCTTGTGTGTCACTGTGGCAACCCCTTGGACGTATAAAGGGAGGCCCAAGGCATACTGAGAGAGGATTCAGACTTTTTGAATAGCCACGCATAGAGGCCAGTTCAAGAGCTCAAGAACAACGAATATACACAAACAAGTAGGACTAGGGTTTTACGCATCATCTTGCGACCCGGACCTGGGTAAAAATTCCCACGCACTGATCGCCTAGACCCGCTCTTTGCACAACTCTACGCCCCGCAACCGCAGCAATAGGGATCCCCAGGATCCCATAGGTGTCGTTTCCCCGACATCTTTGGCGCGCCAGGTAGGGGGCCCCTAGGTTGTGAAAATCTGGTCTAGACGGTAGCGCACCTTCTCCTCCGTCACGATGGCTCCCAAGAAGAAGGGGATAGCGGCGATCGGCCCGTCTGGGGCCACACCGCCCGTGCCAGCACGGACGGGAGACGAGGCGGCCGTGGATGGTGGCGGAGGTGCGACCCGCGAGCTTCCACGACACTCCGGCCATCGGATCCAGGCGAGCGGTGTCGTTCGTGCCCGAGATGGCGAGCCACGCGCCGCCAGGTCTAAAAGCGTCGTCGTGCTACCCACGGGTGGCGCGACGACCTCTAGGACACCTCCGCCACCGCCCACTCCGCGATATTCTTAGCTCGTACATGGAGAGCAACACCGCAACGTTGGTGCCTCCGGGCACCGCCGCGGGAAGAGCCCTATGCGTCACTCTCAAGATGCACAGAGCCAGCATGCCCGTGCGGACGCTGGCGGTAGCGGCGTGCGGCGACGGGACCGTGATAGAGCTCCTTCTAACGTGGTTAGAAGTCAGAGCATGTCACGGTCCACGCAGCTTTCGCTACCACCTACACCAGTAGAAGCGTTGGCACGCGCGCAACTGCTCCTTGACTTTCCTTCTGCCACATCGAAGCTCGACGAGTGGAGAGCCACTATCCGGAGCCTCATCAGCTTCCCCAATAAAGCTGAACCGCAGCCAACGGGACCCTCACACCGGCGCTCTAGTGAGCGAACCCACGCTGGTGGTGGGAGGACCGGAGCGGCTGCGACCACGGTGCACTCTCCTCCTCCATGCCAGCATCAGCAGTCGCCGGCTCGTCGGGCCGACGCCCATGACAACTCTTCCACGACGTCGTCCGACCCGTGAGCCCTCCACGACCAACGTCAAGTCCTTCGGGAGCGAGCCCAGGAAGATGCCCGGACCACCATCGAGCGACGGCGGGAAGCACTCCATCAATCAGATAGGCGTGCAAGGCCTACTATGGACCACCAGCACCGGGGGGGCTTGGCGACTTACCCTATGAGGTGGGTTGCCCGGCCTTTACCCGTGAGCTGCGGCAGTTCCAATGGCCCTCACATTGCACGTTCAAGCCTGAGGTCGGAGAAAAGTACAACGGCAAAACTCACCCGTCAGAGTTCCTCGGCATCTACACCATCGCGATGCAGACTGTTGGGGCTCGCGATGACAAGGTGCTCGCGAACTACTTCCCGTTGGTGCTCAAGCCCAACGTTATGTCGTGGTTGATGCACCTGCCCGAGGGTTTCGTTTCCTCCTAGTCGGGCTTGTGCCACGAATTTGTTGGCGCCTTCACCGGGCCCACCAAGCTCCTGGCCAGGAAAGCGATTTTCATGTCATCCTCTAGAAGGATGGTGAAACCCTGCGCAAGTACATACAAAGGTTCAGTCGTGTGCAGTACAACATCCTGGATGTTCATCCCGCCGCCATCATCGGTACATTCCATCAGAATGTACACAACCGCAAGATGCGTGAGGAGCTGGTGATGAACAAGCCTAAAGATGTGGCCAAGCTCTATGTTCTGGCTGATAGATGCGCTCGGGCTGAAGAGGGGAGGAAGTACCCCGGTGAAGACACCGGCGCGGAAACCGACTCTTTAGACGGAGACGCTGTCGCCCCGGCAAAGAAGCGCCGACGTCGCAACCGGAAGCGAAAGGGCAAGGATGTGCTTGCCGTGGAGGGATCCGATGACCTCGGTGCCGCCAAAAGGGCCAAGGCTGACGACCCCGGCAAGAAGCGCCTGCCGGGCCTTGGCGGCTGCCGACAAGCCAGGGGTCTTTGGCAAGCAGTACTGGAAGATTCATCGCACCAAGGGCCACGACCTCCAAAATTTCCGATAGGTCGAGCTGCTCGCGGAGAAGTAGAAAGCCGAGTACGAGAGGCGTGACAAGGAGAAGGGCCTGGGCAGTGCCGAGGCGCCCGGCAAGAAGCGTGGGGGCCAAGGTGGTCGCCGCAGCCAAGGCAACCAACCAGAAAGGCCCGCCCAGGCCGCGACAAGAGGGAGGAAGATGATGACCACGGCGAGGACAACGAGTCCAGCGATCATGAATTCCAGAAAGCTACAGAGGCTATGTGCGTCGACGGTGGTGCTTCTGCCAACTAAAATAGTGGGCGCGTGATGTCACAGCGGCGGAACCATCGTTCGACGCCCAAAAGCCGTTGAAGTGGTCCAGCGCGCCTATAATTTTTGACGCCGAGGATCACCCTGACCATACAACTGCGGTCGGGTGTTCGCCATTGTTGGTTTCACCAACAATACGCATCCTCAAGGTGACGAAAGTGTTAGTTGATGGCGGGGCTGGTCTGAACCTGAACTCGCCCGATGTGATCAAGAGGCTACAAATCCCCGATGGAGATCTCGAAGAGACGGGCACGTTTCAAGGGGTCAACCCAGGGAGGAGTCAGCCAAAAGGAAAGATTGCTCTGCCCGTTACATTCGGGATGAGCTGAATTATAGGACGGAGAGGATCGTCTTCGATGTCGCCGAGATCCCCTTGCCCTATAATGGGATCCTTGGCCGCCCGGCGCTGGCCAAGTTTATGGCGGCCTCGCACTACTCCTACAACACGTTGAAGATGCCCGGCCCAATGAGCATCATCACCATTCCCTCGGACAAAAAAGACGCACTCATCTGCTCCGACCAGCTCTACCGAGAGGCAGTTGCCACAGACGCCGCCAAGGCGCTGGCTCCTACCGCCGAGACTCCTGGGGAGAGGAAACCCGGCAAGACCTTTGCCTCTGCCGGCAAGGTCCCTCCCGGCAAGGTCTCTAACCCCGACAAGAGCTCCTGCACCACCTCCGGCAAACGCGCCCCTTCGGAGCGCCATGTTCCCGTTGGGGACGTGCGAGAGAGCTCCGCCAGTGGGAGCAAGAGGTCCAAGGCGGCCCCTCCAGACAACAAGAAGGTCCCCGTCAGGGAGGACGGCACGGGTGGGGCTTTTACCATAAGCGCCACCCTCAACAGCTGATACGTCCATTTTGCATGATGCATTTATGTTGATATTTATTGCACTATGGGCTGTCATTACATGTTATGTCGCAATACTTATGCCTTTTCTCTCTTATTTTACAAGGTTTACATGAAGAGGGAGAATGCCGGCAGCTGGAATTCTGGGCTGGAAAAGGAGCAAATATTGGATACCTATTCTGCACAACTCAAAAAGCCCCGAAACTCCACGAAACACCGTTTCAGAAAATATAAAAAATATCTGGCGAAAGAGATACGTCAGGAGGGGCCACCACCTGTCCACGAGGGTGGGGGCGCTCCCCCTACCTCGTGGGCCACCTATTGACTCCTCGATGCCCATCTTCTCCTATATGAGGTGTTTTGACCTGGAAAAAAATCAGAAGGAGGCTTTCGGGACAAAACGCCGCCATCTCGAGGCGGAACCAATCTATGGCTCCGGTGGAGCTGTTCTGTCGGGGATACTTCCCTCCGGGAGGGGGAAATCATCACCGAGGTCATCACCAACAACTCTCCCATCTTGGGGAGGGTTATCTTCATCAACATCTTCACCAGCACCATCTCCTCTCAAACCCTAGTTCATCACTTGTATCCAATCTTTGTACCAAAACCTCAGATTAGTACCTGTAGGTTGCTAGTAGTGTTGATTACTCCTTGTAGTTGATGCTAGTTGGTTTACTTGGTGGAAGATCATATGTTCAGATCCATTATGTATATTAATATCCCTCTGATTATGAACATGAATATGCTTTGTGAGTAGTTACGTTTGTTCCTGAGGACATGGGAGAAGTCTTGCTATAAGTAGTCATGTGAATTTGGTATTCGTTCGATATTTTGATGAGATGTATGTTGTCTCTCCTCTAGTGGTGTCATGTGAACGTCGACTACATGACACTTCACCATTGTTTGGGCCTAGAGGAAGGCATTGTGAAGTAATAAGTAGATGATGGGTTGCTAGAGTGACAGAAGCTTAAACCCTAGTTTATGCGTTGCTTCGTAAGGGGCTGATTTGGATCCATATGTTTTATGCTATGGTTAGGTTTACCTTAATACTTCTTTTGTAGTTGCGGATGCTTGCAATAGAGGTTAATCATAAGTGGGATGCTTGTCCATGTAAGGGCAGCACCCAAGCACCGGTTCACCCACATACCAAATTATCAAAGTAACGAACGTGAATCATATGAACGTGATGAAAACTAGCTTGATGATAATTCCCATGTGTCATCGGGAGTGCTTGCCTTCATATAAGAGTTTATCCAGGCTTGTCCTTTTCTACAAAAAGGATTGGGCCATCTTGCTGCACCTTATTTACTTTTACTATTTGTCACTTGTTACCAATTACCTTATCACAAAACTATCTGTTACCGATAATTTATGTGCTTGCAGAAAATACCTTACTGAAAACTTCCTATCATTTCCTTCTGCTCCTCGTTGGGTTCGACACTCTTACTTATTGAAAGGACTACAATAGATCCCCTACACTTGTGGGTTATCAAGACTCTTTTCTGGCGACGTTGTCGGGGAGTGAAGCGCCTTTGATAAGTGGAATTTGGTAAGGAAAAAATTATATAGTGTGCTGAAATTTACTGTCGCTTGTTACTATGGCTCATAATCCTTTGAGGGGCTTGTTCGGGGTATCTTCACCCCGACCAGTAGAGTGAAGAGTTGCTCATCAACCTACTGAACCTACTGAAAATGTTTGCTTTGAAATTCCTTCGGGTATGATAGAGAAACTGCTAGCTAATCCCTTTACAGGAGATGGAACACTGCATCCCGATTTGCACCTAATCTATGTGGATGAAGTTTGTCGATTATTTAAGCTTGCAGGTATGCCCGAGGATGTGATCAAGAAGAAGGTCTTCTCTTTATCTTTGATGGGACATGCATTGACATGGTTTAGGCTATGCGATGATATTGGATCATGGAACTACAATCGATTGAAGTTGGAATTTCATCAGAAGTTCTACCCTATGCATCAGGTTCATCGTGATCGTAATTATATATATAATTTTTGGCGTCGCAAAGGAGAAAGTATCGCTCAAGCTTGGGGGAGGCTTAAGTCAATGTTATATTCAGGCCCCAATCATGAGCTCTCAAGAGAAATGATTATTCAAAAAATTTATGCTCGGCTTTCTCTCAATAATCGCTCCATGCTCGATACTTCTTGTACTGGTTCTTTTATGATGAAGACTATTGAATTCAAATGGGATTTATTGGAAAGAATTAAACGCAACTCTCAAGACTGGGACCTCGACGAAGGTAAGGAGTCAGGTATAACCCCTAAGTTTAATTGTGTTAAATTTTTTATGGATACCGATGTTTTTCGTGAATTTACCACTAAATATGGACTTGACTCTGAGATAGTAGCTTCTTTCTGTGAATCATTTGCTACTCATGTTGATCTCCCTAAGGAGAAGTGGTTTAAATACCATCCCCCCATTGAAGTAAAAGTAGTTGAACCTGTTGAAGTTGAGGAAAAGACTATGACTTATAAAATTATTCACTTGTCATTGAACCATTTGATGTCTGGGGATTTGATTATATGGGACCGTTTCCTTCCTCTAATGGGTATACATATATTTTAGTTGATGTTGATTACGTTACTAAGTGGGTAGAAGCTATTCCAACTAGTAGTGCTGATCACAACACCTCTATTAAGATAAAGAAGTTATTTTTCCGAGGTTTGGAGTCCCTAGATACTAAATGACTCATGGTGGTTCACACTTTATTCATGGTGCTTTCCGTAAAATGCTTGCTAAGTATGATGTTAATCATACAATTGCATCCCCTTATCACCCACAGTCTAGTGGTCAAGTAGAACTAAGTAACAGAGAGCTGAAATTAATCTTGCAAAAGACTGTCAATAGGTCTAGAAAAAATTGGTCCAAGAAACTTGATGATGCATTATGGGCCTACAGAACTGCATACGAAAATCCTATGGGTATGTCTCCATATAAAATGGTTTATGGAAAAGCATGTCACTTACCTCTTGAGCTAGAACATAAGGCATATTGGGCTATTAAGGAGCTCAATTTTGATTTCAAACGTGCCGGTGAGAAGAGGTTATTTGACATTAGCCCACTTGATGAATGGATAACCCAAGCTTACGAGAATGCCCAACTGTTTAAAGAAAAGGTTAAAAGATGGCATGACAAAAGGATACAAAAGTGTGACTTTAACGTAGGTGATTATGTCTTGCTATACAACTCTCGTTTAAGATTTTTTGCAAGAAAACTTCTCTCCAAATGGGAAGGTCCTTACATTGTCGAGGTGGTCTATCGTTCCGGTGCCATTAAAATTAACATCTTCGATGGCAAAAATCTGAAGGTGGTGAACGGTCAAAGAATTAAACATTATATCTCAGGTAATCCTATAAATGTTGAAACCAAAGTTATTAAAACCACAACCCCGGAGGAATACATAAGGGACACTTTCCAGAACGATTCAGACTCCGAAAAGGAAGAGGTATGTGGTCCGGTAAGTAAACCGACTCCAAAACAGTTCTAATGGCAATTTTTCACCGTTTTGGAATACTTAGAAAAATAGAAAAATAAGAGGCAGTCCGGGAAGGACACGAGGCGTCCACGAGGGTGGAGGGCGCGCCCTACCCCCCTGGGTGCGCCCCTCGCTCGTGGGCACCTCGTGTGCCTCCCGGACTCCGATTTCTTGCACATTACTTCTTTTGGTCGGTAAAAATTCACTATATAGTCACCGGAAGGTTTTGACCACCGTATCACGCCGAAATCCTCTGTTTTTGTTTCGAGCTGTTTCTGTCGCAGATAAGAGCAAGATGTCTTCTCAGGAGTTAGTTGGAGAGAGTCGGGTGTCTCATCCAACACTTGGCCTATGAGAAAACAACAATGCTGACCACTTTGGTCCATCAACGGAGGAAGAGATGGAGGATGACTTGAAGAGGATAGATGCCATGGAGGAAGATCAAGAAGTTACTTCTCGGTTTCGAGCTGGATTCACGATGGGGGGACTACAGAGCTCAGCTATTCCAAACTAATTCATCCCTACCAATGTCAGGTTTCTTTCTTATGAAAATATGAAAAAAGAGTGTTACTTGTTCTCCCGCATCTATGAAGCATCCTTGGGTGAAAGGAGCTTTAGCCATCACGGGCAAGCTCCGCAAGGAAATTATGGACATTAAGCAGCAAGTTAACAAGCTCGAGGAGGAGAATCGTATCCTGAGGTGTATCATTGCCAAGAATATCACATCACCACCTCTGAAGAAAGAGACATAATCACATGGGTATGGGCACTCCCCTTGGCAACTGCCAAGCTTGGGGTAGGTGCCCCGGTATCGTACCACCATCACACTCCTATCTTTACCGTTTTTCTTAGTTCGACCTTTTGGTAATATCTTGATCTAGTAGAATAAAGTTTAGTATGATCTAGTTATGAGCTTTTGCTTTTTGATCTTTATCTTTGTAATCAAGTCTGTGAGCTATATATAATAAAGATTAGTGTTGAGTCAAGGGCTTGATTCTCTCGCTATGGTCATGAGAGAATAAAAGAAAATGTAAAAAAAGTATCAAAGAGATCATATTGATCTTATGGAAGGTAATGACTTCACATATAAAGAGTATGATGAATAAAAGTTGTTGAGAGTTGACAAACCTAGTTTTGGTCATCGTTGCAACTAATAGGAAGTAATAAAGAAAGAGAGGTTTTCACATACAAATATACTATCTTGGACATCTTTTATGATTGTGAGCACTCATTAAAATATGACATGCTAAAGATTTGATGTTGGACAAGGAAGACAACATAATGGGTTATGTCTTCTTATATCAGAAATAAAGTATATTGTCATGGATCAACCAACATGTTGAGCTTGCCTTTCCCCCTCATGCTAGCCAAAACTCCTTGCACTAAGTAGAGATACTACTTGTCCTTCCATACATCCTCAAACCCAATTTTGCCATGAGAGTCCACCATACCTACCTATGGATTGAGTAAGATCCTTCAAGTAAGTTGTCATTGTTGCAACTCTCTAAAATATGTATGATCTATTAGTGTGGAGAAAATAAGCTTTATACGATCTTGTGGTATGGAAGTAATAAAAGCGATGGACTGCATAATAAAGGTCCCTATCACAAGTGGCAATATAAAGTGACGTTCTTTTGCACTAAGACTTTGTACATTCAACCATAAAAGCACATGACAACCTCTGCTTCCCTCTGCGAAGGGCCTATCTATTATTCTTACCTTATAAGAGTCAAGGTGATTTTCACCTTTCCTTTTTACATTTTATCCTTTGGCAAGCACATTGTGTTGGAAAGATCGTAACATATATACCCAATTGTATGTAAGTTATCATGGTCTATTACTGTTGACATTACCCTTGAGGTAAGAGGTTGGGAGGCAACACTATAAGCCCCTATCTTTCTCTGTGTCCGATTAAAATTCCATACCCATAAGTATTGTGTGAGTGTTAGCAATTGTGAAAGACTAAATGATAGTTGAGTATGTGGACTTGCTGAAAAGCTCTTATTTTGACTCTTTGCGATGTTACGATAAATTACAATTTCTTCAATGACTGAGACCATAGTTTGTTGGTTTTCAATGAAGTTTCTAATTCATACTTGACATTGTGAATAGATTGTTACTTTAGGATAAGAGTCAAATGACAATATATATATATAT
>LR738709.1:257618810-257673207 GCA_902687465.1 Secale cereale | reverse complement strand
TGTGTGTGTGTGTGTTGTTGTTGTTGTTATAAGTTTGATCATGATGCCCTCATGTCCGTATTTTATTTTATCGACACCTCTATTTCTAAACATGTGGACATATTTTTCGATATCGGCTTTCACTTGAGAACAAGCGAGGTTTAAGCTTGGGGGAGTTGATACGTCCATTATGCATCATGCTTTTATGTTGATATTTATTGCACTATGGGTTGTTATTACACGTTATGTCACAATACTTATGCCTTTTCTCTCTTATTTTACAAGGTTTACATGAAGAGGGAGAATGCCGGCAGCTGGAATTCTGGGCTGGAAAAGAAGCAAACATTGGAGACCTATTATGCACAACTCAAAAAGCCCCGAAACTCCACGAAACACCGTTTCAGAAAATATAAAAAAATATCTAGCGAAAGAGATACGTCAGGGGGGGGGCACCACCTGTCCACGAGGGTGGGGGCGCGCCCCCTGCCTCGTGGGCCACCTGTTGACTCCGCGATGCCCATCTTCTCCTATATGAGGTGTCTTGACCTGGAAAAAATCATAAGGAGGCTTCCGGGACAAAACACCGCCGTCTCGAGGCGGAACCTTGGCGGAACTAATCTAGGGCTCCCGCGGAGCTGTTCTGCCGGGGATACTTCCCTCCGGGAGGGGGAAATCATCACCGCCATCATCACCAACAACTCTCCCATCTTGGGGAGGGTTATCTTCATCAACATCTTCACCAGCACCATCTCCTCTCAAACCCTAGTTAATCTCTTGTATCCAATCTTTGTACCAAAACCTCAGATTGGTACCTGTAGGTTGCTAGTAGTGTTGATTACTCCTTGTAGTTGATGCTAGTTGGTTTACTTGGTGGAAGATCATATGTTTAGATCCATTATGCATATTAATATCCCTCTGATTATGAACATGAATATGCTTTGTGAGTAGTTACGTTTGTTCCTGAGGACATGGGAGAAGTCTTGCTATAAGTAGTCATGTGAATTTGGTATTTGTTCGATATTTTGATGAGATGTATGTTGTCTTTCCTCTAGTGGTGTCATGTGAACGTCGACTACATGACACTTCACCATTGTTTAGGCCTAGAGGAAGGCATTGGGAAGTAATAAGTAGATGATGGGTTGCTACAGTGACAGAAGCTTAAACCCTAGTTTATGCGTTGCTTCGTAAGGGGCTGATTTGGATCCATATGTTTCATGCTATGGTTAGGTTTACCTTGATACTTCTTTTGTAGTTGCGGATGCTTGCAATAGAGGTTAATCATAAGTGGGATGCTTGTCCAAGTAAGGGAAGCACCCAAGCACCGGTCCACCCACATACCAAATTATCAAAGTAACAAACGTGAATCATATGAACGTGATGAAAACTAGCTTGACGATAATTCCCATGTGTCCCCGGGAGCGCTTTCCTTCATATAAGAGTTTGTCCAGGCTTGTCCTTTGCTACAAAAAGGATTGGGCCATCTTGCTGCACCTTATTTACTTTTACTATTTGTCACTTGTTACCAATTACCTTATCACAAAACTATCTGTTACCGATAATTTTAGTTCTTGCAGAAAATACCTTACTGAAAACTGCCTATCATTTCCTTCTGCTCCTCGTTGGGTCCGACACTCTTACTTATCGAAAGGACTACGATAGATCCCCTACAGTTGTGGGTCATCAACATCAAATAGGAAAGCACGCTCGTCACCTTCCTGTGGGAGAATGTCAATGTGTTTGCATGGCAAGCGTCTGACATCCCCGGCGTTCCCAGGGAGGTGATTGAGCACCACCTTGCTGTCTGTCCTCATGTGCGGCCCGTCAAGCAGAAGGTCAGGAAGAAGGCATTGGACCGCCATGAGTTCATCATCGTGGAGATCAGGAAGTTGGAAGCGGCAGGCCTAGTCAGGGGAGTCCTCCACCCCACGTGGTTGGCCAATCCGGTAGTACTGCGTAAGGCGAACGGGAAATGGAGGCTATGTGTGATGGTCTGGCTTATTAGGGATGATAGACTACTCATATCAATAAGGAATTCCTTCTTTTCCGGGAGCCCATTCGGATAGAACTCCAAAGTTAAGCGTGCTCAGCTTGGAGTAGTTTCAGGATGGGTGACCGACCGGGAAGTTGCTCCCGAGTGCGCACGAGTGAGGACAAAGTGCGCAGAAAAGACTAGTATTGATATGTGGGGCCACTCTAGATCCCGCCAGGAGTAACGACTACCGGCGGGTGTGTCCGGGGCGTTACAAGTTGGTATCAGAGCCGACCTTTGCGGTTACACAGATGTTTGCGGACAGCTTCGCGGTCATGTTGTTCATGACGTTTGTGACCCATCGTGGCACACGACATGGCACATGTATCAGACTGGATGCACAGACGTTTGTGCCAAGAACGAACGTTCCTGTGGCCCGACGAGGATGTCTGTTCCTCTGAGTGAGGGTGTAAGTGATGGCCTGACTTATTAGGGATGATAGACTACTCATATCAATAAGGAATTTCTTCTTTTCCGGGAGCCCGTTCGGATAGAACTCCAAAGTTAAGCGTGCTCAGCTTGGAGTAGTCCCAGGATGGGTGACCGGCCGGGAAGTTGCTCCCGGGGCGCATGAGTGAGGACTAAGTGCAAAGAGAAGACTAGTATTGATATGTGGGGCCAGTCTAGATCCCGCCAGGAGTAACGACTACCGGCAAGTGTGTCCGGAGCGTTACACTATGTATCGACTATACAGATATCAATAAAGCATGTGCGAAGGACCCTTTCCCTTTGCCACGCATTAACCAGATAGTCGACTCCACTGCTGGGTGCGACCTGATGTTATTCCTCGACGCCTACTCAGGGTACCACCAGATCTTCATGATGAAGGAAGATGAGGAGAAAACATCGTTCATCACCCCATGTGGCACGTACTGCTTTGTACGGATGCCTTTCGGGTTGAAGAGCGTTGGTTCGATGTTTGCCCGGGTGGTCCAAATTGGTTTTGAGCCCCAACTACATAGAAACATTGAAGCCTATATGGATGATATAGTGGTCAAAACCAAGGACAAGGTCGCGCTCGTGCAAGACTTAGAGGAGACATTTGCAAACCTGCGCAAGATCAACCTCAAGCTCAACCCAGAAAAGTGTGTGTTCGGGGTCCCGTCCAGCAAACTCCTCGGGTTCTTTGTATCTCAACACTGAATCGAAGCAAACCCTGACAAGATCAAAGCGATTGAGTAGATTGAGGCGCCAAAACGAGTCAAGGACGTCCGTAAGCTCGCCGGCTACGTTGCTGCACTAAGCAGGTTCATCTCCAAATTTGCTGAGTGCGCCCTCCCCTTTTTCCAAATTTTGAAAAAGGCAGGCCCAATGAAATGGATTCCGGAGGCAGAGGCAGCGCTGCAAGATTTGAAGAGATACCTCTCCTCCACGCCGACACTAGTCGCGCCTAAACCGCAAGAGCTGTTGCTGCTATACCTAGCGGCGACGAATCAACTGATCAGTGCTGCGCTAGTGGCGCAAAGGGAATTTGAGGAAGAGGTGACAATGGCGGTGGATTCATCGGATGATGGACCAAAGCCCTCCCCGGCAGGGCCCGACGCCGTCAAGGCGGGGCCCCCGGCAAGGCTTGGTCTCGGCAAGACAGAGTCTGCGCAAGAAGGCGAGGTCCCCTAGAATAAGAAGAAGATGGTGCAGCACCCGGTCTATTTTGTCAGTTCCCTCTTGCAGGGGGCTAGATCAAGGTATTCCGGCATGCAGAAGCTACTTTTCGGCCTCCTTATGGCCTCGAGGAAGCTGCGCCACTATTTCCAAGCACACGAGATCACCGTCGTCACTCGCCTCCCTCTGCAACGGGTCTTGCACAACCCAGATGCAACTGGGAGGATTGTGGAATGGGCGTTGGAGCTGTCAAGCTTTGGCCTCAAGTTGAAAGTACCTCGACCATCAAGAGCCGAGCCTTGGCAGAGTTCATCGCAGAATGGACCTCAACGCCCGACGAAGAGGCCCAGGAGATCACCCTTCCCGGCAAATGGACGAGCCGTGATTGGATTATGTACTTTGATGCAGCTTTCTCACTACAAGGTATTGGTGCTGGTGTGCTACTCGTCGCACCCACCGGAGAGCGCCTCAAGTACGTAGTCCAAATGCGCTTTCCCCGGGAGCAATCAACAAACAACACTGCAGAGTACGAGGGGCTGCTTGTTGGTCTCAGGATCGCGGCAAACCTCGGAATCAGAAAGCTTATCGTCAGGGGTGATTCGCAGCTTGTCGTCAGGCAAGTTAACAAAGATTACCAGAGCCCATTGATGGAGGCCTATGTGGATGAGGTGAGGAAGTTGGAGGAGCGCTTCGACGGTTTGCAGGAAAAACATGTTCCCCAAGCAGAGAACGGTATTACCGACGACTTGTCCAAATGCGTTGCCCTCAAGCTACCTATGGAACCAGGTACCTCTATGCTTCAATTAACCCAACCATCCGTTGAGCCATCTGCGGGGCAAAAAAACGAAGGAAGATGGGCCCCGACAAGTACTTTTCCGCTGAGCTCCCAGGATTCGCCGGCGAGGATGTTGCCGGATACCCCAAGCTTGCCAGGGAGCAGCAACCTACGGCAGGGGCCCAAGCCCCGACCGTAGAGGCGGTCGCCCCCACGGCCGAAGATGAGCCCTTGGTCCTTGCCGTCGAACCCCAGGCTCCAGCATGGGCACAACATACCATCCCTTTCCTCCAAACAGGAGAACTCCCTGAGGAACAAGAAGAGGCTGAGAAAGTAGCCCATCGGTCCAGCATGTACCAGTTTGTGGATAATGCCCTGTATAGAAGGAGACCGAACGGCGAGAAATTGAAGTGCATTCCTCGGGAGGATGGACCGGAGCTATTGGCAGAGATACACGGAGGCACGTGTGGCTCCCACATAGGGTCAAGAGCCCTTGCCGGCAAGGCTTTTTCTGGCCCACCGCCCTCCAGGATGCAACTGCACTAGTAACCAGGTGTGAAATGTACCAGTTCCATTCAAAGAAGCTTCATCAACCAGCTCAAGCTCTTCTGATGATCCCTCTTTCATGGCCATTTTCGGTCTGGGGGCTCGAAATACTCGGCCCCTTTCCCCGCGCCGTCAGGGGCTTTGAGTACTTGTGCGTCGCAACCGATAAGTTCACGAAGTGGCCGGAAGTGGAGCCAGTGAGGAAGGTGACTGCGCAATCAGCTGTCAAGTTCTTCAAGGGACTAGTCTACCATTTTGGTGTGCCAAATAGAGTCATCACCGACAATGGCACACAGTCACGAGCCACACTTTCATGCAATACGTCCAAGACCTCGGCAGCAAGGTTTACTTTGCTTTTGTTGCTCATTCCAGAAGTAACGGCCAAGCTGAGAGGGCGAATGCAGAAGTGTTGTGAGGTCTTAAAACTTGAACTTTTGACAGGCTGCACAAGTGCGGAAGACGCTGGGTTGATGAGTTGCCAACAGTTCTTTGGTCAATCAGGATGACACCAAATCGAGCCACTGGCCAGACACCCTTTGCCCTGGTATATGGGGCAGAAGCAGTTCTCCCCACAGAACTCATATACGGGTCACCTCGAGTGATCGCTTACGATGAGCTTGAGCAAGAGTAGTTGCGCCAAGAAGACGCAACGCTCCTTGAGGAAAATCGTCTTTAGGCTGCTGTATGAGCCGCTCGCTACCAGCAAGCCTTGCGCCGTTACCATAACCGCAAGGTTCACGTCAGAAGCTTTGAGGAAGGCGACCTTATTCTTCGGCGGATCCAATCCGCCAAGAATTCAAACAAGTTGACGACAAAGTGGGAAGGCCCTTATCGGGTAATACGAGTCACCAGACCCGGCGCAGTACGCCTGGAGACCAAAGATGGCATTCCGGTGAGCAATTCCTGGAATATCGAACATCTTCGAAAGTTTTACCCCTAAGTCATGGTTGTCGGGAGCCCCGGCAACCCCCCCCCCCTTTTGTACTAGCCTTGCCAGCAAGGCATGTAACCCTATGTACAAAGCCAGGCGCAGACCCTGTGCGTAGTTGGCAAAAAGAAACCTTTTAGTATGTACAGTTTCCCGTTGATTTCCATGTTTATATATATGCATATATACATGCTTGTCCAGGGTATTGTACTACTTTTGTTCATCAAGTGTTAATGGACCGCCAAGGTTCCATGCTCATGACCTCTCTTCTTTCCAGCCACGTCAAGGATCTTCGATCCCGCCAAGGACCCGGCTCTAGCAAGAAGTTGGAAGGATTGCCCGGCACAGCGACTCCTGGCAAAACAACAGATAAAGTTTACCTCTTGCCCGTTCATATTTGTAATCTATGGCTTGCACATTAGAAAACCCTACCGCTCTCTTCTAAACTCGGGTGCTCCCGTCCCTGACCTGAATGCTACTTCGGTCAGGGCGGTTGCAGTACCCTTTACTAAAATAAGGTTGGCGGGGGGATGGACTCTCTGTCTGCAACCCGGCAGATGTGATGCTCCGGCAGGCATAGAGGGCGCCGGCAGGGAAGCTTGCCGACAAAACTCGTTTATTTGCGTAAGGAGGCATTTCGCCTCTGCATGGACGTATACATGCACGAGTCCCCGGCAAGGCTTGTCTTTTTCATTAATATGTTGATGCAAGTACGGATGTTACAGAACACATGCATGGGCTCGAGAGATTACATTTTTTAGAAATTAAGGTTCGGCAAGTGCCTACATGCTGAAAGAAAGATAAACGCCTTGTCATCTCCGTTCTTGTCCCTTTCCTCCCAGGTGTCGTGGGTGAAGGCAAGGGAAGTGCGACGGAACGCAGCCATGGAGGGCATGGCGAGGGTGACCCTCGGCGAGACGCGTAGCAAAGGGAAGAGGGCGGTGCAGATGATGGTGATGCCGCCGGCGGTCAGTAGGAGCCGGAATCGGCGTCCTCCCGCCTGCCATCGCCATCCTCACCATCGCTGTCTTCCTCGTCACTATCGCTCAAGAAGGAGGTTTCGTCGTCGGTGGAACTCTCCATGCAGCACCCTAAGCGGATTCCCGAACACCCAAAAGCCTTGACGGAGAGCGGGGCGCTCTCCATTAATATGAAATGGTGAACGTGCCCCTCCGACAAGCTATGGGCGCGGGCGAAGGTCTTCCACCCGCGGCGGAGATACATAATGTGAGGGGCGGGGAAGTCGACGTCGACCAACATGTTGCCATTCCTGCAGCCCCTCATATGCAGCCTCAAGGCCTACAGCGGGTCGAGCTCCATATCCCGAGCGAACAAGATGGGGAGGCGAAGATGACCACACGATGGCTTGTACAGCCTGATGAAGAACTCGCGAGGCTGGTCCCCGACATGGCCCTCCAGCGGGGCAAGAGCAGCTGGCGGGAGCGCGGCCGGTGCGCCGCCCCGTCCTCCTCTCCCCCGAGCGCCATGACGACCTCGGCCTCCCTCTTCCCCTCACAGCGGGCTCCGCTGCGATGAGTTCTGGAAGAGGGGGGACACGCTGTCGATCAGAAGCCCTTGTCGCCGCCATTAGAGCGCCGACGCGCCCTCTAACCATGGCGACTGGAAGGGAAGAATCGAGCAAGAAGGAGATGAATGTAGGAAGACGCTACCCCTGTCCCCTTTTATAGGGGGCGGGCCGGCGCTCAGCCCCAAAACCTGAGAGCAACCGCCCCACTCGGCCAATCCAGCCTCGGGAGGCGCAGGGAATCAGGACCAACCCGCTGCTCCAATCAGCGACGCCCGGTTTCCTGCCTCGACGTTAATGCCCACTCCCCCATATCCGCCGCTCACCCTCCCTAGCGCATGGGGGACGCGTGGCGGGCGAACAAAAGTCAAGAAGACAAGTGGGGCGACCGTAAATGATCAGCGCCCAAGCGTCTTCCTCCTTGTGGGGAAGACACGGACCGCCTCTTTACTATTTGCCGCAACGTGACACAAGCGCGCCGCAATCGCCCCATGCATGACCCCCACATCACGCACTAACACGAGTCATGGGGAAGTGCAACCGGCGAAGGAATCTCCATAGGTTAAAACCCTACCACGCGTGCCCGCCCACCATTCTGGGCCTGCCCAACAATGCTCCGCGCTTATGGGTGGCCCAGGCCCGGGGTCTCCTATCGGTATACAAAAGAAGGGGTCCTTTTGCACCCCTTTACTTGTGCACGGGCGGTTGGAGCCGCGCCTAAGGCCGTGCTTGGCGGAGCAGGAGAAGGAAGGCACGAATCCGCCAAGGCAATTCTCGAGCCAGAGACATGAATTACAGAGGGGCAAGGTGGGCTCCCCCCACCGCCGGCAATACCCTTGCCGGGACGGCCTACGCGACCCTAGAAAGATCCTTGCCGGGGGCCGCTCACCCAAAATGCCACCAAGCCCACCGCCCTCGGGTCTGAGAGCCCAGACACCATGGACAGCATCAAGGACAAGATTTGAGGGGCACCTGCGCAGTGGCTTGCAAACCATTGTAGGGCCAAGGGGCCAGAAGGCAAAGACCCCCGGCAAGAGCCTTGCAGGGGGCGACCGAAGACCCCCGGCAAGGGCCTTGTCGGGACGGCCACAAGACCCCGGCAAGCCCCTTTTGCTGGGGGCATCTGCGGGGCCACAGCCAGGCCCACGCCTGCCAAGATTTCGCCGCCCTGCGGCCACTCCTACGCCACGACCGGCTCGCCAACTGGACAAGCGCATACGTGGCAGCATGTAGCTCCTACGCCAACTACAAGCACCTGCGTGGTGGCATGCAGATCTTCGTGAAGACCCTACCACCACAGCAGCTAGCAGCCAGCGTGGCGCCGCGCCTCGTCAGCCTGGACGCGTGTCAGAGCAAGGTGAGGCGGCAATGGACGGGACAAGCTTTCTTGCCATCCCCAATAAAGCTAGGGGACACATAGGTGGCGCATTAAATGCGTTTGTCCTAAGATGTCAGGGGATAACCTTGTACATTGTAGTAGCTTTACACCTCATGTGTGTCGTTGTGGCAACCCCTTGGATGTATAAAAGGAGGCCCAAGGCATACTGAGAGAGGATTCAGACTTTTTGAACAACCACACATAGAGGCCAGTTCAAGAGCTCAAGAACACCGGATATACACAGACAAGCAGGACTAGGGTTTTATGCGTCATCTTGCGGCCTGAACCTGGGAAAAAATTCCCATGTGTTGATCGCCTAGTCCCGCTCTTTGCACAACTCTACACCCCGCAACCACAGCAAAAGGGATCCCCAGGATCCCATAGGTGTTGTTTCCCCGACAGTGTCGATGTACCAATGCTCATTGTTGTGGCATGAGTGGTGGTCCAAAGGTGCTTCCAATAAGTCTGAGCGCTCCTCAATGTGAAGGTCCATAGAGCCAATCTCCAATGTTAGTCCTCCATCGAAAAGATTTATCATGTAGACCAAAAGAAGGAGACAACAATGAAAGAATGACCCATCCCATGTGTAGAATTGAGGATGGCTCAAAAGGAAGGAGTTCACCTTTAGGAGATTGTCGCAAATGTTGGTGTTGCACATCATGTATGCCTTCACATGACCAATTGTCGCATGAGGACACCGCCTTGTGAATCCTCCAAAATGAAAGAACATGACAAACACTCGGAAAAACAAATGAGGTTAGCGAATGCAAAACAAATCATTCGAGTGGTAAAATACCCAACAAGTGTAGTCATCATGCTTATCATATGAAAGGACAAGGTAATGTGGCATGGTATGTAAGCATATGATGTGATAACAACCAAAGGCATTAGGCTCAATCAAACAAGTATGCATCGCAAGTAAGGTGTCCAAGTCTCCGAGATCAACAAGCATAGCACAGTTGCACTCACTATAAGTGAATATGAGAGATGCAACTAATGGAGACAAGCGACAATGATCAAGATATATCACGTGAGACGCATGAACATATATATCATCAACCCAAGAAAGCAAGTAAGAGTGGAACATGGGTGATGCAACATAGCAAGCAATCATAGCGATCAAGTCAAACAAGCTAGTAGTGCAAAGATGCAATGTACTAGAGGTAATCATGGCAGGCATGTCGTGTGCACATATATTAGGCATAAATAATGCACATGTCATGGCACAAGCATGAAAGCAAGATATGAGAAAAAGAGGATCAATGTTTTGGCGAGAGGTCATATGTAAATAGCAATGGGACATCATGACTCTCCCAACACAACAAGCATCACTAGCATGGGGCACAAATAAATCATGGAAATAGCTACAAGTATCTCCACCAAGCATGCAAATACACATAATAGTAGTAGAATGGTGAATCATGGTCAAATGCAAGCAAGGGTCACAATTGCATGGCAAAGTCATAGCAAGAGGCATAACATGCAAACTGAACACGATATAATGGGCATAAGGGTACGAGTGGTAGATAGCCCATAGTCGTGTGAGAGCCAAGTAAAAGAGATGCGCGTAGTGGTTGCGCAAAGAGAATGGTGGCAAGGGCAATCCACGGGATCCCAAATCATCATTGCTCTCAAGAGCTCATTTTGTCAACTCATGGGATTGTGAGGTTGAAAAGTATTGGTGAGTACCTATACAAAACAAAGACAAAGAAAAAATTGTGTGTGCGTGGTATATATACACATCATCCATCATGATGTGCATGTGCATGTGTTGGGTAGCACAAAATAGCCAATGCTCAAATAAATGAGATGCGTGCTATAGAAACATGTCATCCATCATGAGAGGTTTGTTGTTATGTATGGCATAATGGAGACTCAAATTGTGTAATGCATCATGACAAGTAGGCAGAGCATTGATATTCATGGAATGCATATGATGCACATAATCATGGTAATCATGCAAGGAATGGAATGCATCAAGATCTCCTAGTATAATGAGGAAATTATGGGGGTCTACTCATGAGAATTAGTGGGAATATCAGATGGAGAATATTGACTCCATCCAAAACAATGCATATCCGAAACAATGTGTTCATGGCATGGCATAGTAGATGAATTGCGCAAATCATGTAAAGGAATCATGGCAATATCATCGCAAGAGAAACACATTCCAATGACCATGATAGTGTAATATATGCCACAAATGCAAATAGGATTTACTTTAATTTGGCATGCATAGTTACAATGTTGAGATTGATATGAAACAATATGAGAAATCTCACTCATAGCATATGACAAGTTTAAAGGATTATCAAACATGATGTGACCAATAGAATTTTCACATGATATCCTATGCAGCATAGCATCACAACTAGGCAACTCAACATGCTCATCATCATATTCATCATAAATTGGTAAGTCATGACATGAAGATGTTGCACTAGCATGAAGCATGGTGATAGGTGTGTCAACATCATGCAAGCAATCATTGGTGAGGTAGTCCACTAGTGGGACAAGATAAGCACCATCACCTATGTTACCTTTGGAGTGTCGCTCATGTGTTGTGGGTGAGGTGTTGAAGATCCAATCATTGTTACCTTCATCTTGATGGAACCATGTGGGTGGTGCATTGAGGGAGTCCTGGATTGAGGGGTCCTCATGTGGCTGGATAACTCGTGGTGGGCCGGACTGGTAGGCCGTGAAGATCATTGTTGAAGATTGTCTCTCGTATCTGATAGGACTCGTGTATTCGTATAATGGCAAGTTTTAGGTTCGGGTGTACTATGTCCTTCCTCTGCAAGATGGTTATGTACAAACCCTAGGCCCCTCCGGTGCATATATAAACTGGAGGGTTTAGTCTGTAGAGGCTAATATAGAATCTTGATGGAACCATGTGCGCGGTGCATATTCTTCCACCATGGCCATCGGTTTGTCCATTGGAGGGATGGACTCGTCGAGTGTAGGCATGTCATCATGTAGGAGACCTAGCACCAAAGAAAATACACTCAGAGTAGAGGTTAAGTCGTTAGAAATCATAGTGGTCTCACATACCCTATGAACTACCTCAGTCACTAAATGGTGTGGCTCACTCGCTCCCTCTTGGATGCTCTCACTCATATGGATGGTGGAATCACTCAAATGGCCTACAACCTCACATAGGATACGTGGCATGCTCTCATGTGTGGGGCTAGTGGTGGTCACTCTCATCCTCTCAAAGGAAATGCTCTCAATGTCACATGTGGTGGAGTCACTCCTATCACTCATATGGTGGTGTCTATCCTCACATGGAAATTGGGGCATCTCATCATATGTGGATGTCGAAGAGGTGTAGGTGCAATTGTCTCCGTGCTCAACTTCCTCATCCGTAACGCCTCCAAAGATGAATGCCGTAGGATATGGCAAGACATCACTCTCCTCCCAGATCAAAGAGAAGGTCTCATGTTTGCTTGCATAGCTTGACCCGGAGTGGGAGTCCAATATGAGCGTCGTCTTCATGGTGTCAAAGAGGTTCATGCTCATCGCCTTGGTCGAAGGGGATGGCCCATGGTCGACCGTCTTGTCACCGTCGTGTTGTGGGTAGCTTCCGAAGATGGAAGTCTCGCCCTCGCTTGTAGATGATCGCCTTGATGTTGAAGATGTCAATGTAGGTGAACTCATGGGAAGTAGGCAAAGATGTCATATGTCCGAAGGTGAAGATGCCTTGATAGCACTTGGTGAAGATGCCAAAGTGGTGGTTGTAGCCGTAGCTCCTTCTTGGGTGTGCTTGTCTCGCGATCTTCTCTTTTGCTCTTGAAGCTTGGCCTTGGTGTGAAGTAGAGCTTGTTCGGACTTGTAGGTTTGCGCTTGGTGAGCATCTTCATGATGATGGTGTCATTGTCATGCTTGAGCTCGTAGAAGATGTCGTTCGTGGTCGTCATGCACATGATGCTTGGAGGTGAATTGCCCTTCATGACGATGTTGACGTTCGCCATAGCGGTGTGGACGTGGATGACTTGCGCTTACATCATGTTTGCGCTCCGAAGATTTGTGACTTGAACGTCGCCGCCAAGAAGATGACGAACGGGAAGACAACTTGTAGTCGATCACCATGTGTCGGAGCTCTACCATGTGTTTGTCAAAGGAGTCACACACGTCATCGATGTAAGCCCTTCTCCTTGCCTCAGAGTGTCGTATGTCGATAGCGATGTTGTCGATGCGCTCTTGCATTGCTCGTTGTAGTCCGATGGTTTGAGTGTGGATGTACTTGTTTGCACCGTCGATGTCAAAGACCGGGGATGAAATGCTTTGCCTATGCATCACAAGACTCAAGTAGTGGTGAGTAGGAGAAAGAGAAGAACTAGTCCAATGTACTTTACCTGATGTTGAGAATGGGTCAATGATCACTCAATAATGTGTCAAGGAAAAGGCACAATTGGTACCGAATCTCGTCAATTCTCACACCTGCACAATAAGGCTTATGGAGTAGCTTGGGGATAGTGGCACAAAAATTTGATGCAAAATGTTAGCAAGATTCAATAATGTTGAAAGAGATACACAAATTCGCAAATGTAACAAGTAGACCAATAGCAAAGAATGGCACACAAAAACACATGCACGGGTAGATAAATGTGGTTGTGCAACCAAGGATTGACCGAAAAATGTGGAATCCACGGAAAATGATCTTGTCGCACAACACTAGAGAGACGCTAGCCGATTGCTCAATAGGCGGATACGAACTTGTGCACTACCTATATGAGACAAAATGTGGCGACTTCCTATCACAAGTATGCTATGTATGTATGATTTTCCGGTGCTTTTAGCACAACATGATCCAAGATGATCAAGTATGATATGATATTTTGTGATGCTATGGCTCTTGCTTACAAGCTTCTTTGTTTTTCACTTTTGCTTAAAAGCTTTTTTTATATGGCCACTTATGCGAAATGCACAAACCAAGATAGCAATTGTGTATATGTGGGAACAATCATGTGACGCAAGAGATGATATGATACCAAGATGATATGGAATGGATGCAATGGAAGTGCGGATTGATGATCACTAATGTGCACAAGTTACGTCGCCGGTAGTACTCAAGGCCTAGTCTCGATAGGCAAGTGACGCAAAAATGGTCTAGGGGTTAACAATGCATTGGCAAGGGGGAATATACAATGATGTTGTCGAAGTTACAGTCATTGCATACAATGTTGTCAATGGTGAAGTGGACAATGTCGATGACGACCTCGCGGCGATGATGAGATGCGGTGCTCTTGATGTAGAACCGTTCCTAAATAGCCGAAACACCTTAGGAGACGGAAAAACCACAACTCAAAATCTCAAGGACAAATGTCAAATGGTGGTAGTGGAAAAGCGGTGGTGGTTGCGGAATTAATGGTGGAAACCCGGTCAAAATGGTTATGGTATCGGAAGGATATGATGGGTTGTACACGGTGTCAGAGTTGAATCCACGGTCCCTAAGTAGCCGAAACACCTTAGGAGACACTAGCCACAACTCAAACAAGCTCAACAAAATTGGGTTAGGTTGGGTTGGTGGAAATGTATAGTGGGCAATGGGTATGTGGAAGTGGTGGTGGTGGTTGATGAAGAAGCAATTGTCCCTAAGTAGCTGAAACACCTTAGGAGACTCGAATCACTACTAAAGAAACCATAAATGCTATGGGGAAAAAATGGGTTAGGTTGCGGAAGGCTATGGTGGCTATGCAGATGATATGGTGGAAGGCCTAGGCAAACTTGCCAAATTTCACAAAATTTGATGGATTCAAATGATGATGGTAGTATTTTTGTGGCATGGGGGATGTTAAGAGATTCAAAATGAGCTAAAGAACGTCAAAATCAGAGTTCGAATGAATTAGTTATGGACAAAACAAAAATCAGCCGAAGTGGGAATCTACACGTACCGGACGTCCGGAAATGGTCGGAACTCCGGTGACCGGACGTCCGGAAATCGTTGGAAATCCGCTAATTTTGTTCTATTGGGTGGTTCCGATCATCCGGTGGATTGCGGACGTCCGGTGCTTCGGGAGGGTCCGGACGTCCGGTAAAGTGTCCGTCGTCCGGTGGGTCGGGGTCAACGCGAGATTTGAGCGCGGGAACGCGATTTTGGGCGGAAAATGGAGATTTTGATGTCAAAATTGAGGAGATTTCGTGGGTAAAATATGGAGAAACTTGGGGAAATGCTAGATCCACTTAAAACCAAGCAAATCCATGGATCAAAATCAACAAAACATCATCAAACCGACAAATCACAAAAAAAAAATTGCGCTATTTTTGGTGAGGATTTTTGAATTTTAGGACGAAATCAAGGACAAGAGGGCTAGAAAACAGTGGGGGGGACTCCAAATTCGTGATAAACATGACTCATGATACCATATGATGCGGGTATTATCCGGCTATAGGCCGATCTTTCATGAAAAGGAGGGATCCCGAGGATGATCATGAAGAACACGAGGGAAAAACACGAGAGGAACAAAAGGAAAACACTCAAATCAACAAGTTTAGGTCACACATATGCTAGATCCGGAAACACAAAGAGTGATACACGATCCACGATCAACTAAGGATGATACAAGTAGCGATAGTCTTCTCCGTGAGGAGGTCTTGAATCTGCTCCCGTAGGAGGTCTTGAATTTGTGTGGATCTTCTCCGTAGAGGCTGGGGTCTCTCGTAGAGATGAACCACTAAGGATGAGCAATGCTCAAAGTCTAGATGACCTATCACAATGCTAACCCTAACTAGGAGGAGGGGAAGGAGTATATATAGTATAGGTCCATGAAGGGGTAAGTGGGAGATACATGGGCCTCGGGCCCAACACACTGTGCGCGGACAGGTACCGGACGTCGGTGGGTTTCGGTCGTCTGATGGCTCGCGGGCGTCCGGACGTCCGGAAGATCTCAGACTTCCGCTATCCTTCTGTGAAGTGGCACCAGTCGTCCGAAGGGGCTCGGTCGTCCGGTCGCTGGGGGGTCGTCGGACGTTCGGTACTTGTCAGACGTCCGGTGGCTGGGGCGATCGCTGGCCTGTCTTCTTCTGGCTGGCGTGGCCTTCAGGGGTCGAACGTCCGGTCTGGACCGGTCGTCCGGTGGTTGTAGCTTATGGCAGCTTCTCCGTTTGGTCCTTGTACTTGGTGTCCTCGGCTTCTCGTCCGATGCTCCTAGTTGTTCCATGGCCTCCCCCTTGGTTCCTGGTCATGCATAGCAAATATATTTGAGGTGGTAGCCATGTCTCACATGTGGAAATGAAGGTTTGGAGAGGAGCGAGTAAACCTTGTGTCCAATGGTGTCTACTTGAGGTCTCATCGAAGTGAACATGGGGATGATCGTGGGATGCTCCGCATCATCCATCATATAGATGTATCATGTAGACAACAAGAAGGAAACAACAATGAAAGCATGGCCCATCCAATATGTATAAGTGAGGATGGCTCGAAAGGAAGGAGTTCACCTTTATGAGGATGTCAAAAATGTTGGTGTCGCGCATCATGTAGGCCTTTGCATGACCAATATGTCTAGTGATGATACCACCTTGTGAATCCTCCAAAATGAAAGAACATGACAAACACTCGAAAAAATAAATGAGGTTAGCAGAAATGCAAAACCTATCATTCGAGTGGTAAGATACCTAACAAGTGTATTCATCATGCTTATCACATGAAAGTACAAGGGAATGTGGCATGGCATGTAAGCATATGATGCGATAACAACCAAAGGAATTAGGCTCAAACAAACAAGCATGCTTCACAAGGAAGGTGTCCAAGTCTCCAAGATCAATAAGCATAGAATTGTGCACTCACTACAATTGGATATGATAGTTGCAACTAATGGAGACAAGTGATAATGAGCAAGATATATCATGTGAGAGGCATGAACATATATGTCATCAACCCAAGAAAACGAGTAAGAATGGAACATGGGTGATGCGACAAAGAAAGCAATCATAGTGATCGAGCCAAACAAGCTAGTAGTGCAAAACATACTAGTAGAAATCATGGCAATCATGGCATGTGTGCAAATAGTGGGCATGAATAATGCACATGTCATATCACAAGCATGAAAGGAAGATATGAGCAAAACAGGATCAATGTATTGGCGAGAGGTAATATGTAAATAGCAATGGGACATCATGACTCTCGCAACACAACAAGCATAAATAGCATGGGGCACAAAGAAATCATGGCAATAGCTACTAGTATCTCCACCAAGCATGCAAATACACATAGTAGTAGTAGAAATGTGAAGCATGGGTAAAATCAAGCAAGGGTCACAATTGCATGGCAAAGTCATAGCAAGAGGCATAACATGCAAAGTGAATACGATATAATGGGAATAAGATGACAAATGGTAAATAGCCCATCACTACTAGGGAAAAGCCTAGTAGTAGCGCGGGTGCGCTACTGATAAGGCGCTACAGCTAACATGTAGCAGTAGCGCGTGTCATCCCACGCTACTGCTATACATGGCTAGAAGTAGCGGGCTTTATTGAAACGCGCTACTGCTAATATCTACAACGCTTTTTACCAGGACGCGTTGCTGGTAAGGGAGCGCTACTGCTAACTTTATTCCCCTCGCTATTGCTAGTTTTATTAGTTTCTGCTTTTTTCTGCATATTTGTTTTGTATTTGAACATGCTCTATACAATAATCTTTAGCATATCACATACACATACAAATGTAATCATAGCATATAGATACAAATAGTCTCATCAAATCATGGCATCATCATAATCATCATCCAACACCAAGTGGTCTCTCATCATCATCTCGAAAATAGCGATACAAGTCTCGATTACTTGCAACTACATCGTCATCCATCTAAAAAATGATATACGCGAGAAGAGCTATCACTATGAGTGAGAGCGGAACTATGCAGTACATGAGTTCGTATCCCTCTCTTGCATTAGCGTGAACCTAAACTAACTACTGGTTGTCGCTCGGAAACCGAAAATCGGTACACCTGGGCCTGACACTCCGGCCACTCGTCATATACTCCTGGCGTAGCACTTCTTCGCCATCGATGATCTATGCACCTGCATCGTCACATGAGTCGATGATATGCAGCATATATAGTTGAGCAACAGAAAGAGACAGACTTGGAAAAAATAGAAGCAACATATCATAAGCATAAATAACAAAGTTCATCGTACCCAAAATGCCCTAACTAGAGTGATCTTCGCTAGTTGAGGAGGACGGTTTCATTACATCACAAATAAAGTTTCATCGTGCATAACTCAAAGTTTCGTCATACAGAAAGTATGGACTAAACGGACACATTGTCATATATCAACAATCACTCCAACATGTCGTGCCATCCATCCAAGTCAGGGAGATAGTCCTCGAGCTTAGTGAAAGGCATCAGGTCGAGACGCTGAGTGGCTACGCGTGTTCGGATGTCTTCCCGCGACATTTGTTCTTCTTCATAGAACATCCCTGTTTATTCGACGACCTCTTTCATGATGATTTGGGCAAGTTCACACTGGATGTGATAGAATTCAGCTCGAAGTTGATGATCCTCGATATCTCCTAAGTTCTTTGCCCATTGCAGAATATGGGCATCGTTGGATGTAGGTGACATGCAAAGGTTCTGATGATCCCGTCTATACTCCAGCATGTGGTGTAGGACATAGAATCCATCATTAAGAGAATCACTCGGTTGTTGGATGCAGTAGAAGTCGGTCTTATGGCTGAAGGCGGGCCTGCCGTCCCTTTTCTTCTTGTCCTTGACCTCTCCACCCCGTGCGTCGTAGTAAAACATAGCACTATCAAGAACAGACTTGATGTGGGTGTAATCCTTTTTGTTAATGTTCTTCGACGAGTCCAAGTAAAGAGTGTGGGTGTATCGAGGGTAGAGGATGATGAGGACGGCGCGCCCGCCGCTGCGCAAAATAAGTACACCTCAAATTAATTAGCCTCCACCATGCAAATGATTGATTGAAATTGAAGGAAGGATATCCACGCGGATGACTTATAGGGGATGATAAGGCACGAGAATCGCCTCCTTGTCCTTATTGGCGAGCATGAAACTGGCGATGTAGTCCCTCGCGTATTCACGGTGCTTTGCGCAGACTCCCAAGAAGCCCTCGTGCATGAAGTACGGGTCAGCTACACACATATAAAGTATCTACTCAACCCCGATGAGGTAGTTCATGTGCAAGGCATAAAGGCGGACAAATGTAAAATCCAGCTTCTTCACGTGAAACATGTCAAAGATGTAATCGAATCAAAGGAAGAACTTCTTCGCGGGGAATGTGTCCACGTACGACAATTGCCACGGCACGTTAACCACGTAGAGCGAGTATCCTGGATTTTTCGAGGCGATGAGGCCTTTCTCTATCTGGATCACATCGTCATGATTTCTCCTTCGATCGCTCAATCTGGCCCCTAGCACTGCTTTAGGTAGGATCGGTTCACCGGCGATATGCCATTTTGCCGCACCGGGGATAGGTATACGGTCATGAACCCGAGACTGCTGAGGCGGCTGGATCATAGAAGCAGCTTTTTTGCTTTTCCTCGGTCTCTTCCTATGCTTCTTTGCTACCAGAAGGTCGTCTATAATATGTTCAGCCTCTGGAGGCGGCAATTCAGGCACCGACTCATGACGCTCAAACCCTGAGTAGGCGCCAGATACTGTTGAGTGTCATCATCATCCTCATCCTCAATGGCGACATCATCAGCGACTAATGGAGCCTCTTCCTCACCATGTCCGCTATCACCCAGCATGACAGCCGATGCTAATTGGGTAGGTGGCGTGTTTATGTTCATACCTAACTGCATGCTCGTGGGTGTGTTCCCGGCCGCCTCCAGATGAAGCAGACTCTTTGGCCACAACAGGACCCACCCATTGCAACCACCAAGCCGCCGCGTGGTCTCGTCGTCATCCCCCCTAGTACTGGCCACGGACACCATGAAGACGTCCGGGGGGGTCGGCCGGCAATGGAACAATGGTTCCTTCGGCTTCATTATCGTCGCCTTCCCACGTCCACCTTCTGGTCGCCAATGGTGTACAATATGGTGCACATGGTAACGTCGGCCTCCAAAGACATGTCTACGACGTGAGACATCCGAAAAGGCAACGGAAACGGGAGATTATACATTTATTGAAGAGGGCCGGTGTGATAGATACAGTGAGGGCATCGAGCTCAGCCGAAGACGAAGCATCGCCGAGCACGTCCGAGACGGAGGATGGGCTGCTATGAGAATGTGCGGGAGCAGGTGTGGGAGCTGGTGCAGGAGCAGGTGCAGGTGTCGGTGCAATGCTAGACGAGCTGCTCCCGAAGAAGTCAGCAAGGGGAAAGTCTGCTGCATTGTTTTCTGGATTTTGCCTGCTCCAACTGACAACAACCGGAACCAAGCCACCAGACAAATCTGCAATTGCCTGTTTTGCGGTAGCCACCGCTGTTGCGACTGTCTCAGATGATTTCTTCTCAACCGCAATCTCAACCTTCTTGTTGATGTTTTCTTCAGTAAACCTCCATCTTTCCTTTCTCTCCTCCGTGGTCTCACGGTAGTACTTCTTCCACATCGCGCCATCTCCGATACCGGGCACGCGTCCATACGACGGTCGAGTCTCCACCGGGAGTCCTTTCAATATGTTCAACGCCCGGTTGAATGGGGTGTCCCACTTGGGCCTCGCCAATGCCTCAGACGGCGAGTCACTTTCAGCCGCAATCCTGTGCTGCTCTCTCTACAAAAGGAACAAGGATCGTCTACAAATATGACTAAACGTGCAGTCGAATTGATGAGAAACTAAAATTACCAGCAGTCTCATGAACTCCGTCATGACCAGGTCTGTCTCGAAAACCTTCCTGACTGGGTCCAATGGTGCCGGGCCCTGAGGACGTCACACTCCTGCGGGACGGTGAAGTCCGCCAAGAGGTCTGGGATGCCCAGACTTTCGCGTTCCGCGTCCTCCTTGGCCCATATGGACCTCTTCCCGGTGTAACCACGGCTTCCGAGGTGGTGGGACCCCATGTTCCTCTCTTGAAGCCCCTTCATGTACCTTGACTTCTTTTCGGCAGCTTCGGCCTCGCAATCCGCCTTGAATATTAGAAATTGCTTTTCCATGATTGTCGGATTATCCTTTACAATCTCGGAGTAGGGTTCCTTTTTCTTGACGATCTGATGTTTAACGCTTGCTTTCCAGGCGGCCAACACATCGCTAAACTTGGTCATGGCGTGTTTGTTTTTCTTCTTCATTGTCGGGTCTTTATCTGGATTTTTATAATCCTTTTCATTCTGGCTCGGGAACAAGAATATCTGGTGCAGCTTGTTTAAGAGGGAGGGCCTCATATTATCTATCTTCTATAGTTTCTCATCGTTGATGGTGGCGGTTCTCCGTACGATGCATCCTATTTGACTGTTGTAGCACGCGCGCACTTCTGCGCGTGCTTTTGGCTCAAAATGCCGTCATCCACCTCCGTGACCACCAGTCTAGTAGTCCAGAGCTCGTTTATGCGTCGTTGTCTCTTTGCTTTCAGTTCTATACTGGCTCCGCTAGTCTTAGTGCCGGTCTCAGTCTCAGCGCCGATCTCGATGCCGGTCTCAGTCTCAGCGTCGGTCTCAGTCTCAACGCATGTCTCGATGTCGGTCTCAGTCTACGATGTGACAGGTGGGCCCAGCAACATCAACCGTTAATCATTGGCTTCCCTCAAAAATTCGTCTGCCGCCAAGTAGACGTTGTTGCAATCACTAGAACCCTGTCCCTCATTGTTGATAGCCATGTTTCCTACGATTAAATCTAGTCAATTAATTCTAGACCTAATAAAATGAATAATGACATTAAAAAGGCCTATGTTTTGCAGGAACTTTGACTCCTTCCCGGTGCGGCAAATCCCGGGCACTCGATATGTCCTAGTTTGTAGCACAAGTCATGCCGAAATTCATAGAAAATTTCGGCATGGCCTTTGCTAAAAAGTGGACAAATCGAGCACCTGAAATTTGCCGGAACAGAAATGAATTAACATTCCGGCAAAACATAGGCCACTCGGCTTCATTCCTTGGAAACAGTGTTCAAATATCCATCTTCGACACCGCAACACATATCCAAATATATGGGAGCAACCACATGTCCAAATTTCACAAGCTAATTCAAAAACTAAGTGTAGAAGAAAATTCATTTAACTACTAATAGAACAACATTTAGTTAACTTTAGTGCTCTATAATGATGAAAGGAAAAAAATTCAGTTAACTACTAATTTCATTCATTTAGGTTATTCATTTAACTTCACCTAATTAACCTATTGTACCACTACCTACTAGCAGCACTACTAACCTAATTAACCTAGCAAAACCCTACTGCCCTAACTAAAAAACATCTAATTAACATCTACTAGTACCACTACTGCCCTAACCTAATTAACATCTACTAGTATCATAATATACTACTAGAAGCACTTCTACAACATTTTCTTCATTTTTTATTTAAAAAAACATCTATGAAAATCAAAACCCTAATTAAACCCTACTGCCCTAACTAACTTTTGTCGTAAACCAATTTTTTTGCTCTAAACTAATTTTTGCTCTAACATCTACTACTTAACATCTTTTGCTCTAAACTAAATTTTTTGCTCTAAACTAACTTTTCCTCTAAACTAATTTTTGCTCTAAAATGCAGAGAGAGAGGAGGGGCGGGGGACTTACAGAGAGGGGAGAGACGGCGGCGGGGAGGTGCTCGGCGACGGAGGCAGGGGTGGGGAGGGTGGGCTCGGGCAACGATGGTCCTGGGCGGGCTCTGCCGGCAGTGAGGTCGAGAGCGGCGACGGTGAGGTCGAGGGCGGCCTCGGGCGGCGGCGGTGAGGCTGAGGGCGGCCTCAGGCGGCGGCGGTGAGGACGAGGGCGGCCTCGGGGGAGACGATGAGGTTGCGGGCGTCGACGTCGGCAGGAGACGGCGGTGAAGTAGGGCGACGGTGAATTGGGGAGATGGCGGCGAAGTGGGGCGAGTGATTTGGGGGAGAAGTGGTGGCCAGGGGGAGGGAAACCGCTGGTTAAGTGAAACATAACGGTAGCGCGTTACTGAACACGCGCTATAGCTAAGTCAGCTATAGCGCATTTCGATAAACGCGCTACTGCTATGCCTTTCTCCTTTTTCCTTTTTCATTTATTTTTCTATACATTTTATTTTTCCTTTCTCCTTTTTCTATTTCATTCATTTTCATTTACTTTTATATTTGTTTTTCATTTTATTTTATTTTCGTTAGCAGTAGCGTATTACACCTAAACGCGTTGCTACAACAATATTAGCGGTAGCGCTGTTTTTATAAGACCGCTACTACTATGTGTAGCCTATCGGCTTAGTGGTGGGAATTTTAGTAGTAGCGTTTTTACCATGAGACGTGCTACTGCTATATATGTATCTGCAGCGCGTTTATTCTGCACACACTACTGCTATGTAGCAATAGTGCACTTTTTTAACAAGCACTACTGCTAAAGTTCTGTGTATAAGGTTTTCCCTAGTAGTGCATAGTCGTGTGAGGGCCAAGTAAAAGAGATGTGCATAGTCGTTGCGCGAAGAGAACAGTTGTAGTGACAATCCACGGGATCCCAAGTTGTCGTTGCTCTCAAGAGCTCATTTTGTCAACTCATGGTAGTGTGAGGTTGACAAATGTTCGTGAGTACCTACACAAAACAAAGATAAAGGGAAAATGTGTGTGTGTGGTTATGTACACATCATCCATTTTGATGCGCACGTGCATGTGGTGGTTAGCACAAAATATCCAATTCTCAAACAAATAATATGTGTGATATAGAAACATGTCATCCATCGTGAGAGGTTTGTTGTTATGTATAGCATAATGGAGACTCAAATTATGTAATGCATCATGAGAAATATCATTGTGATTCATGGAATGCATATGGTGCACACAATCATGGCAAACATGCAAAGTATGGGATGCATCAAAATATCCTAATATGTATGAGGAAACTATGGGGGTCTCCTCATGAGCATTAGTGGGAATACCACATTGAGAATATTGACAACATCCAAAACAATGCATATTCGGAACAATGTGTTCATGGCATGGCATAGTAGATGAATTGCGCAAATCATGTAAAGGAAGCATGGCAATATCATCGCAAGAGAAACACATTCCAATGACCATGACCTTGTCATCTATGCCACAAGTGCAAATAGGATTTACTTTAATGGGGCATGCATAGTTACTATGTTGAGATTGATATGAAACAATATGAGAAATTTCACTCATAACATTTGACAAGTTTAAAGGATTATCAAACATGATGTGACCAAAAGAATTTTCACATGACATCCTATGGAGCATATCATCACAACTAGGTAACTCAACATGCTCATCATCATATTCATCATAAATTGGTAATTCATGACATGAAGAAGTCGCACTAGCATGAAGCATGGTGATAGGTGTGTCAACATCATGCAAGCAATCATTGGTGAGATAGTCCACTAGTGGGACAAGAGAAGCACCATCACCTATGTTACCTTTGGAGCGTCGCTCATGTGTTGTAGGTGAGGTGTTGAAGATCCAATCATTGTTACCTTCATCTTGATGGAACCATGTGGGTGGTGCATTGAGGGAGTCCTGGATTGAGGGGTCCTCATGTGGCCGGATAACTCGTGGTGGGCCGGACTGGTAGGCCGTGAAGATCATTGTTAAAGATTGTCTCTCGTATCTGATAGGACTCGTGTATTCGTATAATGGCAAGTTTTAGGTTCGGGTGTACTATGTCCTTCCTCTGCAAGATGGTTATGTACAAACCCTAGGCCCCTCCGGTGCATATATAAACTGGAGGGTTTAGTCTGTAGAGCTAATATAGAATCACAAAATCCTCATAAGCTAGACTCTAGGGTTAGGCTGTTACAATCTCGAGGTAGATCAACTCTTGTAATCATATTCATCCATATTAATATAGCAGGAAGTAGGGTATTACCTCAAACGAGAGGGCCTGAACCTAGGTAAACATCGTGTCCCCAGCCTCCTGTTACCATCAATCCTCAGACGCATAGTTCGGGACCCCCTACCCAAGATCCGCCGGTTTTGACACCGACATGCATCTTCTTCCACTATGGTCATTGCTTTTCCCATTGGAGGTATGGATTCATCGAGGGTATGTTGTCATCATGTAGGAGGCCTAGCACCGAAGAAAACACACTCGGAGGAGAGGTTAAGTCGTTCGAAATCATAGTGTCCTCACATGCCCTCTCAACTACCTCACTCACTAAGTGGTGTGGCTCACTCACTCCATCTTGGATGCTCTCACTTGTATGGTTGGAGGAGTCACTCAAATGGCTCTCAACTTCACACAGGATGTGTGGCATGCTCTCATGTGTGGGGCTAGTGGTGGTCACTCTCATTCTCTCAAAGGAAATGCACTGAATGTCACATATGGTGGAGTCACTCATGTCACTCATGTGGTGGTGGCTCTCCTCACATGGAAATTAGGGCATCTCATGATATGTGGGTGTCGGAGAGATGTAGGTGTCATTGTTTCCAAACTCAACTCCTTTTGCCTCCTCATCCATAACGCCTCCAAAGATGAATGTCGTAGGATGTGGCAAATCATCACTCTCCTCTGAGGTCAAAGAGAAGGTCTCATGTGCGCTCACGTAGCTTGACTCGGAGTAGGTGACATATTGGGACGCCGTCTTCATGTTGTTGAAGAGGTTCATGCTCGTTGCCTTAGTCGAAGGGGATGGCCCTTGCTCGACTGTATTGTCACTGTCTTGATATGGGGAGCTTCCCAAGATGATAGTGTCGCCCTCGCTAGTAGGTGATCGCCTCGTTGTGGAAGATGTCGATGTAGGCGAACTCATGGGAAGTAGGCGAATATGTCGTACGTCCAAAGGCGAAGATGCGTTGATAGCACTTGGCGAAGATGCCGAAGTGGTGGTTGTAGTCGTAGCTCCTTCTTTGTGGTGCTTGTCTTGCGGTCTTCTCCTTTGCTCATGAAGCTTGGCCTTGTCGTGAAGTAGAGCTTGTTCAGACTTGTAGGTTTGCGCTTGGTGAGCATCTTCATGATGATGACGTTGTTGTCGTGCTTGACCTCGTACAAGATGTCGCTCGTCATCGTCGTGCATATGATGCTTGGAGGTGACTTGCCCTTCATGACGATGTTGATGGTTGCCATGGCGGTGTGGACGTGGACGACTTGCACTTGCATCGTGTTTGCGCTCCTAGGACTTGTGACTTGAACGTTGCCGTCGTGAAGATGACAAAGGGGAAGAAGTTGAGCGATGATCAAGGCATGTAGCTCGTCCACTTGAGTTTCCATGTTGGCCTTGAAAGCTTCGATGGCATGTTCCATGGATGTGTCAAAGTAGGTGTTCGCGTCGTCATTATCAAAGACCAGAGATGAAATGTTTTGCCTATCCATCACAAGACTCGAGTAGAGTTGAGTGGGAGAAAGAGAATAACTAGACCAATGTACCTTACACGATGTCGAGAATGGATCAATGACCACTCAATAATGTATCAAGAAAATAGCACAATTGGTACCAATTCTTATCAATTATCACACCTACACAATAAGGCTTATGGAGTAGCTCGGTGAGGATAGTGGCACAAAAATTTGATGCAAAATGTTAGCAAAAGTCAATAATGTTGAAAGAGATTCACAAATTCGCAAATGTAACAAGTAGACCAATAGCAAAGAATGGCACATGGAAACACATGCACGGATAGATAAATGTGGTTGTGCAACCAAGGATTGAGCGAAAAATGTGGAATCCATGGAAAATGCTCTTGTCGCACAACGCTAGAGAGACGCTAGCTGATTGCTGAATAGGCGGATATGAACTTGTGCACTACCTATATGAGATAAAATGTAGCGACTTCCTATCACAAGTATGCTATGTATGTATGATGTTCCAGTGCTTTAGCACAAGATGATCCAAGATGATCGAGTATGATGTGATATGATATTTTGTGATGCTATGGTTCTTGCTTACAAGCTTCTTTGTTTTTTCTCTTTTTGCTTAAAAGCTTGTTCTTTTTTTTTGATATGGCCACTTATGAGAAATGCACAAACCAAGATAGCAATTATGTATATGCGGGATCAATCTTGTAGCACAATAGATGATATGATGTTACCAAGATGATATGGTATGTTTGCAATGGAAACGCGGATCAATGATCACTAATGTGCACATGTAACATTACCGGCAATACTCAAAGACTAGTCTCGCTAGGCAAGTGACGCAAAATGGGCTAGGGGTTAACAATGCAATGGCAAGGAGAATATACAATGATGTCGTCGAAGTTACCATCCAATGATGATGATGAGATGTGGTGTTGTCGATGTCGACCCGTTCCTAATTAGTCGAAACACATTAGGAAACGGGAAACCATAACTTAAAATCTCAAAGGCAAATGTCAAATGGTGGTAGCGAAAAGCGGTGGTGATTTGCACTCGACGAATGGAATGATGGGCTATACACGTTGTTGGAGTTGGAGTCATGGTCCCTAAGTAGCCGAAACACCTTAGGAGACACAAGCCACAACTCAAACAAGCTCAAACAAAATTGGGTTAAGTTGGGGTGGCTATGTATAGTGGACAAGGTTATGCGGAAGTGATTGTGGTGGTTGATGAAGAAGCAACAGTCCCTAAGTAGCCGAAACATCTTAGGAGACTCGAATTACTACTCAAGCAACCACAAATGCTATGGGAAACAAAGTGGTTAGTTTGCGGAAGTCAGTGGTGGTATAGCAGATGATGTGGTGGAAGCCATAGGCAAACTTGCCAAATTTTGAAAACAAATGATGGAGTCAAATTTTAATGGTAGTATTTTTGTGGTATGGGGGATGTTAATAGCTTCAAAACGAGCTAAAGAACGTCAAAAATGGACTCCAGATGAATTAGTTATGGACAAAACAGTGAAACGGAAAAGGCTGATTTCCCAGGGGTCGGACATCCGGTGTGGGGTCCGGAAATCCAGGACCTGATGTCCAGAAACTTGCGCGATTTTGCCCTCCAGGAGCCAGATGTCCAGCCGGGTACCCGGACGTCCGGCCCGACGATTCCAGATCTCGTTTGGGATGGAAATTTTCGAATTGGGGCGGAAATTGATGATACCAAGGGCAAAATTAAAGAGATTATGTGGATGGAAAGTGGGGAAACTTGGGGAAAAGCTAGATCCACTAGTAACAAAGCAAATCCATGGATCAAAATCAACAAAACATCATCAAACTAACAGATCACAAAAAACAATTGGGGCTATTTTTGGTGGGGAATTTTCGAATTTACGACGAAATCACACAAAACAAGACTAGAAAACGGTGGGGAAGCTCCAAATTCGTGAGAAACCTAGGCTCTAGATACCAAGATGATGTAGGTGGCAACCCTAAGGCCGATCTTTCACGAAATGGAGCAGATCCCACGAAGAACACGAGGGGAACGAGAAACACTCAAATCAACAAGAAACAATCACACATGTGCTAGATCCATGAACACAACGAGAGATACATGATTCTAATACAACAAAGGGGGATACAAGAGGTAACTAGTTCATCTCCGTGAGGAGGTCTTGAGCCCACGAGGGGTCATCCCGTGAGGGGTTTTGAATCCGGCGTGGATCTTCTCCGTAGAGGCCGCGGTCTCTCGGTGGAGTTGAACCACATGGATGAGCAAAACTCTAGGTCTCAAATGAGCTAACACATTGCTAACCCTAACTAGGAGGAGGTAGGTGAGTATATATAGTCTAGGGGGCGAAGGGGTACACGAGCCTCGGCCCTTTACACTGTGCGCAAACAGGGGAGGTCGGACGTCCGGGCGTCATGCCGGATATCCGGGTCTTCGTGGAAGGCCGGATGTCCGGGCCACGGGGCCGGATCTCCGGGCTGGAGCGGTCCAGTCTCGGGTGTCTTCTGTGTTGGGCGCCGGATGTCTGGCCCGTCACGGGGTGTCGGATATCTGGGGGTCGGCCGGATGTCCGGCCGCTGTAGAGTTGCCTGGCGTCTTCTTCTCTCTGGTCTTCTTCTGGTTGGTGGCGCCGGATGTCCGGGCTTCTGCCGGATGTCCGGTCGATGTAGCTCTGTGGCGACTCCACTTGAGGCACTTCTTTATCTGCTTCCATGTGAACTTGTCCTATGCTTCGAGCATCTTCATGGTCGTCTCCTCGGTTCCTAAGCACATGTAGTGTTTTTGCATTAGGTAGCAACCATGTCTCGTGTGAATGGAAAGGGGAAGAATCGAGGAACGGGTTCACATTGTGTCCAATGGTGTATACTTGAGGTCTCGTCGTGTGTCCACTTGGGGCTTGGGGAGTAGTCGTAATGTACATGGGGATGAATGAAGGATGCTCCACATTAGAGGGGGCGCCACACAAAAGCACGACAATCTCTTAGCCGTGTGTGGCGCCCCTCTCCACAATTTCGTCCCTTGTTCATATTTTCGTAGTGCTTAGGTGAAGCCCTACGGAGATAGCATCACCACCACCATGACCACGCCATCGTGCTGCTGGAACTCATCCACGACTTCACCCGTCTTGCTGGATCAAGAAGGCGAGGATGCCACCGAGCTGAGCATGTGCTGATGGCGGAGGTGTCATACGTTCGGTACTTGATCGGTTGGATCGCGAAGAAGTTCAACTACATCAATCGCGTTAATCGATGCTTCTGCTTACGGTCTACTAGGGTACGTAGACACACTCTCCCCTCTCGTTGATATGCATCTCCATGGATAGATATTACATGTGCGTAGAAAATAATTGTTTTCCATGCAACGTTCCCCAACAATATACCATCCTTGAAGGGGTCAAGTGAGCACGTGTAAAGGAGATGGTTCACCTTTATGTATGTGAAGTAGATGTCGCACGTGTCACTTGTTGAACGGACTCTTGACATGGTGATGTCCGTAGGATGCTCCGCATCAGACACTCCCATGGAGTTCAAGGCCTCCATGTGAGAAGATCCTGAGGGATTCAACACCCACATCGTGGGAAGGATCTATCTACATCATCAAGACCTCATCTCCTCTTGGATTTGGATTAACTCTACCATGTACCTTTCCCTTTAATTGTTCATGTACCTTGTGGATCCATGTGTTTAGTGAATGTGTGGTTGGACTTGTCCTTGAGTGTTTCTTTTGTAATTTATCCTCATTCGTCCCCGTGTTTTTCGTATTCTTTGCTGGATCCCCCTCCAATTCGTGAAAGATCGGCCATTAGGGTTCCATCCTACATCAGATTTTGTGTGAAATGCTTCATTCTCTTGGTGTGTCATCTTGTTTTGACAAACATCTTCTTTATGATACTTGCCTTATATGTTCTACCGATGTGGTGTCTTCCTCTGATGACATCTTCTTCGTTATCCCCTTTGGCTTGACTCTACAGGTTTTGAAGACTCTTCATGCTATGCTAACACTCTCAAGGCACGGATTTTGGATTATCTTTTTTTCCAGTATTACACTTCTTCAAGTATGAATATTATTGCATGCGCTCTGCACTTTAGGGGGTGTTTAAGGAGTATTAGTATTTGTATAGAAGCACTTAGTACACTAAATTTCCTTTCTTGTGCCTCAAGTTTTTTGTACTATATATTTGCTCATTTTTGTTTTTTGCGAAAAATATATATTTGCCTCATGGCCCTTGCAATACAATCAAATTGCATCCATAGCAGTGACATACTCAGGACAATGTGGCATAAGATCGATTAGCTTATCTTTAAAAATACTAAGAGCATCTCCAACCGTGCCCCCAACCGGCCCCCAGGGCGCTTTTTTTAGCGCCGGCGCTGAAAAATGGCCCAGTCGCGCCCCCAAGAGCCCGTTTTTCGCCGGTTTGGGCCGAAACTAGCGCCGACGGACCCAAGCCGGACCCAAGCCAAACCCGACGCCGGGGAAGCTAATTTTTGCACGAATAGGAATGGGCCCGCCGAGTCAGCGACTCGCCGCTTCGTCGTCCCCATCACCTCGGTTCCCGCGAGAATCAATGCCAAGGCTGTCGCGCTGCCTCGACGGTCAGCATTCCATTGATGCCTCATGGGCGGCGCAGTGAAGGTGCCCCGATGCGCGTCCCGCCCGCTCCCACCATGCGGCATCCGGCGAGCTCGTTCTCACCACCCCCGCTTCTACTATAAAAGCCGACCTCCCCGCCGGTGAACGCCACAGAAGCCACTCTCATCTCGCCTCCTCTCTTGCCTCGTCTCGCCGCAGAAGCCACCCTTCTCCTCTTCCCCCGCCGCCGACGAGCAATGGTCGAGGGGTACCCAGGCGAACGGCTTCGGCCGCCGCCATCTTCGCGAGGACGAGGCGTGCCTCCTCTACGAGGCCAACTACCCAGCACCCCCAGACATGCGGGTGCCGGGCTCGTGGAGGCTGAGAGCCGGTGGCATCCCGGTGCCCACCGGGGTTGAACGGCGCACCGAGATCACCCGCATCCGGTCGTCGCCGTCGGAGGCGCAGCGAAATGAGTTGAGCTACGTCGTCGACAGCCACACGCAGTGGACGATGTACTTCAAACGCCGCCACAAAGACCAGGTCCCCTCCGCCAACGGCATCATCACCCGCGGCCGCCTCAACGCCGATAGGCGGCGCGAATGGTGGGGCGTGCCCGGCCTGTAATGCCCAATATGCGGCTATGTCCCCCATGTGTCGAGGCACGACTTAAGGACATAAACGCATACTAGAATGATTTCAAGGATGGTATCTTTGCATAACTCATGTAAAATTCAGGGATGAAAGTGTAAAATGATAGTTGTCTTACACTCGCCACGTCACACAAATGAATACAATAGCATACATCATCCAAAGAACATCAGGGTCCGACTACGGACGAAATCCAAACGAAAAGATACCATAAACAACACAAGCCCGAATCCTCCTAGTAAGAACCACTATTGATCGTCGGGATAAGACACATAGTAACGCCCACGCTCTTCATCAAACTCCCAGAATAGCTCTGAACCATCTCATGTATAGTTATCAACGGTACCTGCATCTTGTGTGTGTTGAAACTGTGAGCCACAGAGGACTAAGCAATCCCGTTCCTGGGTATCAAAACTACCAAAGCCTTAGGTGAGGAATAGGCTATGAACATGGGTTGCAGCAAGCACTAAGCACTAGCTTACGAGTTTAGAGCGAGAAGAGAACAAGTGCCAACGATCGCCAAGTTGATCAAGAAATGATCCTAGCTACTCACGATGAAACGTAACCCCACCGTGTTCACTTCCCGAAGCCCTTCGGAAAGAGACCATCACGGTTACTCACGCAGGTAGTGTATTCATGAAAAGGTATCAAGTTATCTACAACTGGATATTATCAAATTCCCATCTGCCACATAACCACGGGCACGGCTTTCGAAAGATCAAACCCTGCAGGGGTGTCGCAACTTAGCCCATCACAAGCTCACGATATGCAGAGTCGCAACTCCAAGTGGGAAGACCCGAGTATTCTCGGAATCCCGTGCTCAAGATATTTTGACAAAGGTAAAACTAATCCAGCAAGACCTCCCGACGTGCCGACACCCTGATAGTAGCCGCGCGTATCTCGTCTCAGTCCACGACCGGATGAGCACATCGTACGGTGACCAAAACCCAAGTTGCCAAGGGGGGTATCTTGCTCTTGGCATCTGGGATGTCTTGCTTCGCATAACAGGCAAGATTCTGGAACTTGACATTGTATTGATAGACGGACATGGTGCCTTGCTTCAGGTTGTGGAATTGCTCATGCATACCTTCAATGACACTGGTTGGAATGTGGTGAGAGCGGAAATCTTTGCAGAAGTCAGTCCACGAGATCTCACGATCACCTCTGGAATCTTTGTACTGTTGCCACCAATCAGCAGCTTGATCTTTGAGTTGGAAAGCGGCAAACTTGACATAATCCTCAGGCCTCATGTTACTGCATTCAAAGTGCTTTTTGATGTCTGTGATCCAGTCTTCAGCATCTAGCGGGTCCACAGAGTAACTGAACGACTTCAGTTGGTTTGCCAGGAATTGATTCAGTGTCGCAAAGTGAGGTTGATTGAACAGATTTCCTTAGCCTTGGTTCCCATGACTACCTTGATTTGCTTGGTTGGCTTGAAAGTTCTGCATCATTTGCATGATCATCTGAGTGTTCTGGTTGGTCGCTTGCATAATTGCTCTCCATGCCTCAGACGGAGGAGGAGGGGAAGGAGGACGTTAAGGAGGACGCTCTTCTTCGCCCTCTTGGGTAGGGTTGGGAACCTTCTTAGGAGCCATCATGAACGTGATGACAACCGTTAGCCATTGATGCAAAATAGATAAGCTGAATCAACGGCTAGATATTTGCAACATAACTCTTCACAATAAACATTCAAACGAAAATGAACGAATGAATTTCACAGTTTAATGGTACAAAAATCTTCTCGAGAAGCCACTTGGGAGAACAAAAGATAAAATAAAAAACAACAAGGTGCAGATGGAACAAATACATGATAGAAGCTTCGTCCCACATGTTCGTGCTGAATGCCCCATGGAATGTGTTACAAAGGGTGTTGCAATCCTTGGATCAGCATAGCCAATGACCCTTTAAGATGAAACTCCCAATTGGAACAGCGCCCATGAAACCTCTTCACTCGATGTTGAACCCCAAACCTCATGCCATGCACTCGTTGGAAGAATGCCTATGAGCTACTTGAAGAACCCACCTATTTAATTCCCGAAGATTTCCGGTTATGCAATCTGGTGTTGGGGATACAGGGGAAGCACCGCGCATTCAACTCTAATCCTACATCCAGGCTCCAGCTGTATCCAGCCGTCAACACATAACCAGTCATCCTCAGAAACTGTTTACCTCGGACCTTCGAAACGCGTCCGCTATACTAGCTGTGGCAATACTCCCGAACTATCCCACCAGTACTGGGTGACGTTGGGGTTATCTCACCACTAACCGCATAGAAGAGTTTTCGATGTCGTCCGTCTTAAGTATTCTAGAACCGCTGCGATACATTTGTGACGACAACACCTCGGAGCTCAACTCCCCGGGACACTGCCGCATCCCCTAAATGACAGGAGGCATCGAGAACAATGTTATCGTCACAAAGATATCGGAACAATCCAAACAATACTTGCGTGATCCTAAAAAAATAGTGAATTTTTGACAGTAGAGGAGATAGAACAACGTCAGGAGTCCTCACCAGAGCGATGAAGGGATGAGGAGTAAAATAAATCCTACTCTCCGATATATATAGGACTCAAAACATTTTTTGTGTGTGCCTAGACTCAACCGTCAAGGATTCAATCAATCAGGGGGGCTCCTAGGTCGGAGAAGGCTCTGAATACCAACTTGTAATGCCCAGTATGCGGCTATGTCCCCCACGTGTCGAGGCACGACTTCAGGACATAAACGCATACTAGAATGATTTCAAGTATGGTATCTTTGCACAACTCATGTAAAATTCAGGGTGAAAGTGTAAAATGATAGTTGGCTTACACTCGCCACGTCACACAAATGAATACAATAGCATACATCATCCAAAGAACATCACGGTCCGACTACGGACGAAATCCAAACGAAAAGATACCATAAACAACACAAGCCCGGATCCTCCTAGTAAGAACCACTACTGATCGTCGGGATAAGACACATAGTAACGTCCATGCTCTTCATCGAACTCCCAGAATAGCTCTCAACCATCTCATGTATAGTTCTCAACGGTACCTGCATCTGGTGCGTGTTGAAACTGTGAGCCACAGAGGACTCAGCAATCCCGTTCCCGGGTATCAAAACTACCAAAGCCTTAGGTGAGGAAAAGGCTATAAACATGGGTTGAAGCAAGCACTAAGCACTAGCTTACGAGTTTAGAGCGAGCAGAGAACAAGTGCCAGCGATCGCCAAGTTGATCAAGAAATGATCCTAGCTACTCACGATCAAACATAACCCCACTGTGTTCACTTCCCGAAGCCCTTCGGAAAGAGACCATCACGGTTACTCACGCAGGTAGTGCATTCATGAAAAGGTGTCAAGTTATCTACAACCGGATATTAACAAATTCCCATCTGCCACATAACCTCGGGCACGGCTTTTGAAAGATCAAACCCTGTAGGGGTGTCCCAACTTAGCCCATCACAAGCTCAAGATCTGCGGAGTCGCAACTCCAAGTGCGAAGACATGAGTATTCTCGGAATCCTGTGCTCAAGATATTTCGACAAAGGTAAAACTAATCCAGCAAGACCTCCCGGCGTGCCGACACCCTAATAGTAGCCGCGCGTATCTCGTCTCAGGCCATGACCGGATGAGCATAGCGTACGGTGACCAAAACCCAAGTTGCCAAGGGGGGTACCGCACACGACTCTGGGTTGGACCAACACTCATGAGGAGCACATGCCCGGGGGGTGGATTAAGAACTCGGGTTTGCAACGCCCTATGCAAGTTTTAGTTGTTTAGGCAAATGTAAAACCAATGTTGGGCATTGTTGGAAAAGCTTTAACACAGAGCGAATTATCAAGGGGGGCCCATAAACCCCAACCGTGTTAGGAACGCAAAATCAAGGAACATAACACCGGTTTATCGGTTCCTAGGATGGCATGAGTGGAACAAAACACCAAGCAAGAGGCTTAGCCTTCCACCCATTACCAATATATAGGTGAATTAGTTTAACAGACTATATATTGTGATATCCCAACAATAACTTCATCACGGAGCAAAATCTTCAGATCTTCACCTGCAACTAACGACGCTATAAGAGGGGCTGAGCGATGCGTACTTAGCCAAGCAACGGTTTGCTAGGAAGGTGGTTAGAGTGTTTCATGGCAACAATAGGAGGGCTGACAAACAGGAATAGGCATCGAGGCAATATCTAAAGAGCGAGACATCTAGCATAGGCAAAGATAGAAGTTATATCTGGGAATGGTCATCTTGCCTGTTGATTCCACGGAGGGATCGTAACCTTGCTCCTCAAACTCAGCCTCGGTAGGAACCTCGAACTCCAAATCGTCACCGGGCTCTAACCAACACAACAATGCAAACACCGGAACACAATCAATCATCATGCAATGCTCAATCACATGATGCATGGGTATGATGCATATGTGCATGAATAGATATGATGCATCTCCTAGGGACACAAGAGTGCACAAACATCATAGCAAAACAAGATCACAACACATGTACGAAAACAAGCAAAGAACAGAACTAACATATTCACAAGGTTATGTAGATTATTAAAACAAGCACCCAACAAGTTTAAAATAGTTGCTTAACATGGCAAGGGTGCAACTAGGACTACAGCAACATGCTAGCATATTTAAATGGGCCGGAAAGAACAAACAACAATTTCCGGAAATTCCCATATTCATTTAAATGCATTTGGGACAGATCTGAGAACTCATCTTTTAAAGTTGTTAAACATGCAAAACCACAGCACCACATTATTCTACACATCTTTCCACCCCAAATGCATATAAAGTTTGTTAAATTTGGAGTTGTAGATATTTAGTTATGATTTTTACAAATTTAAGCACATTTTAAACACAAAATAATTCAAACAACATTTTAAATGTTTTAAACATGGCAACAAACAGCATATAAATATTCTACATGAAAAACTAAGCATTTTTCATCTATAACTCATTTCCATCAGAAGCATATTTAAACAGATATTAAATATGCAAGGTAAATGCAGAAAAAGAAAAAGAAAAAGAAAAGAGAAAAGAAAAACAGACGCAAAAGGTCAAAATGACCCGGGCTAACCTAGCCGCAGCCACTGACTTGTGGGGTCAGGGGCGCTGAGGTGGCGGCGGTGTGTGCGCGTGAGGGTGGACAGTGTAGTGAGGCTGGAAGGTGGGGCCTGCATGTCAGCTTCACAAGAAGCAAAAATTGGGGGGAATAATCCCACTGCCCCCGATGGGTTTCGAACCCACGACCCCCTGCATAACTGACGGAGAACCAAGCCACTGAGCTAAGCGAGCGATTCTGACAGAGAGGGGGCATGGCTCCTTAAGAGTTGTCGCAGAGAGGATCTACTCCTCTGCGAGCACAGAGACGGCGACGACTGTGGTGACACCGGCGGGAGCAAGACAGGGCGAGGCAGTGCGGCGACTGGCTGCGGGCGTGCGGAACCGAGAGGAGGAGGCTGTTGCGGTGTTTGCGCGGGCAGAGATTCGAGCATGAGCTTGCGCTCGGCTCGGCCATGGTGAGGCAGTGGCTGGAAGTGCGCCGACGCGTGGGCGGAAGGCGGGGGCCAGCGCAGGTGCTCCACGAGCTTGCACTCGGGCGCTGGCGACGCGCGTGAATAGTCAGAACCAGAGCAGCGAACGTGCGGCCTACGACACCTACTGACAGCGCGCGACAACAACAAAATTCAGTAACCAACGGGGCACCAAGAGCACGGGGAAGACATTGCTCTGACGATGCGTACTGAGATCCACAGGCGGCGAGGAAAATGCAGGGAGGAGTCGGGAGTACCTCCTTACCCTAGGACATGGATAGGACGAAGGAGACACGCCGGAGAGGATGTAGATAAGCTCTGAACTTGGCGAGGACGTTGTCCGGGAGGAAGAGGAGCCGAGGACGTCGTGGAGGGAGTCGGACTCGGCGATCCTGGGCGCGGATCTGCTTCGGGATGGATCCAGGACGTCGTCTCCGAGCGTTTGGTCGTTGGAGTGGTCGTCGGCAAGGTCTAGGCCAGTGACGAGCTCTCGCTCGAGCTGACCATGGCGTGCGGGTGCGGGTGCGTGCGGGTGCCTGCTTACCTGAGGCGGCGGCACGAGGGGAAAGGAGGGAGGAGGGGGAAGGAACCCTAGGGCTGCTGCTCGCGTTTAAAAGGAGCGGGCGATCACGAGGCCTCGATGTCCGTGAGATCACGGCACGACGGCATGCCCGTGCTCTGTCTCTGGACATGAGCGACGGAGGAAAACGCAGCAGAGGGGGAGAGAGGCTGACATGCGGTCCCGGCGCGAGGGAAAAGGGACGACGCGACTATGCACGACGGGCTGCGCGCGAGGGCGCAGGTTGGGCCGCGGCGTGCTACGGAGGGGCTGGAGCTGGGCTGCTGGCTGGCTGCTGGGCCTGGTGCAGGAGGGGATGGAGGCCCAAGCTACTGTTGTTGCTGCCTTTTCCATTTTATACCATTTCTGTTTAATAAATAAAGAGTTGCACAAAAGGAAAAGTACAGGGAGCTAGGTGAGGAGTTTGGAGAATATAAAAATATCCTCAAGCTCCTGGAATTGCACACTATTTTATAAAATTACCCTGGGCATTTTTAGAGAAGTAAAATAATTCAAGTTTGAAAATAATTCAAACTTGAACCATTTTAAAACCCAACCAAAATAATTCTAACACATGTGTAGCTTTGCAAGGTGACTCATGACAAGGTAACTTGGAAGTGGGGAGGAGATGAACATTAATGGAATAGGCTAAGTCACTTGCAAAAATAATTAAAGAAAGGAAGAAAAAGGAGGAAGGGGAAGAGGTGAAGAAGAAGGAGGGGGTTTAGGGTTTAAGCAAGGGCATGGCTTGACACCAACAACACACAACATCATCAAGGTGGCCTCACATCACAAACAAGGACAAGTAAAAGAAGCTAAGATGAATATGATGCCATGTTGATGATGAAGCAATGCATGGATGCATAAGAAAAATGAAATGACAATCCAAAACAAAATAAAGCTTAAATGACAAGAACCCCCAAGGAAAAGGACAAGGATCAAAATGAGAATTGCTTTATTGCCATAATTGGAAAGTATCACTTATGGGGTGTTACAAACTCTCCTCCACTACAAAAGGATCTCGTCCCGAGATCTAGGACTGAAAGAAGGAGGGATACTCGGAACAGAGATGATCTTCTCGTTCCCACGTAGCTTCTCGGTCGGTATGGTGTTACCACTTCACTTTCAAGAATTTGATGGACTTGTTGCGGGTCTTGCGCTCAGTTTCTTCAAGAATAGCAACGGGGTGCCCACGATAAGACAAGTCTTGTTGAAGATCAATCTCTTCGAACGGAATGGTGCGTTCAAGCGTCTTGAAGCACTTGCGGAGTTGAGACACGTGAAACACATCATGCAGATTTGCAAAGTTGGAGGGAAGCTTGAGTTGGTAGGCTAGATCGCCTCTCTTGCCAAGAATCTTGAAAGGGCCCACGTATCTTGGAGAAAGCTTGCCCTTGATACTGAACCTCTGAGTGCCCTTCATGGGAGAAACACGGTGATAGACATGGTCTCCAATGTCGAAAGCCAAGTCACGATGCTTGCCGTCATAGTAGCTCTTTTGACACGATTGAGCGGCTTTGAGATTCTCATGTATGACTTTGCACATTTCTTCGGCTTCTGAGATCAAATCATTTCCAAGGAGTTGACGTTCACCAGTCCCGGACCAGTTGAGAGGGGTACGACACTTTCTGCCATAGAGGATTTCAAAAGGAGCTTTGTCGGCACTTGCTTGGAAGCTGTTGTTGTAGGAGAATTCGGCAAACGGAAAGCAATCTTCCCATTTCATACCGAAGGAGATGACACACGCTCTTAGCATATCTTCGAGGATCTGGTTCACTCTTTCGACTTGACCACTAGTCTGAGGGTGAAATGCAGTGCTGAAGCGAATCTTTGTGCCCATGGCTGACTGAAAAGAATACCAGAACTTGAAAGTGAACAAACTTCCATGGTCTGAGGAGATCACTTGAGGAATGCCATGCAAAGAAACAATTCTGGAGGTGTACAGCTCTGCCAGCTGAGCTGCGTTGATGGATTCTTTGACGGGAAGAAAATGAGCTACTTTAGTTAGCTTGTCAATCACCACAAAGATAGCATCATTTCCCTTCTTGGACTTGGGAAACCCAGTGACGAAATCCATCTCAATGTGATCAAATTTCCACTCGGGAATAGGTAGAGGTTGAAGGAGTCCGGCTGGACGTTGATGCTCTGCCTTCACTCTTCTGCAGACATCACATTCATTCACGAATTGGGCAATCTCCTTTTTCATGCGAGTCCACCAATATGATTGCTTGAGGTCTTGGTACATCTTAGAACTTCCAGGATGTATCGAGAGGAGGGAGTCATGTGGTTCGTTCATTATGAGCTTCCTGAGATCACCTTTGGGAACCACAATCATGTCCTCAAAAAACAAGGTGTCTTTCTCATCAACGTGATAGCACTTATACTTGGGAGTACCCTTAGCAATACCATGTTTCACTTTATGCACCATAGCATCACTGAGTTGGCCCTCACGGATTTGATCTTTCAAGGTAGGAGCAACTTGAAGGTTTGCAAGAAAGCCTTGCAGAATGACTTGGAGGTTGAGCTTCCTGAATGATTCACAAAGTTCAGGCTGGAATGGTTTGAGAAGGAGACTATTGCAATACGTCTTTCTGCTCAAGGCATCTGCAATGACATTGGCCTTGCCAGGAGTCTACTCAATTCTTGGATCGTACTCTTGAATCATCTCAACCCAACGAGTCTGGCTAACGTTAAGGTTTGGCTGTGTGAAGATGTACTCCAAGCTCTTGTGATCGGTGAAGATGTCCACTTTTCTACCCAACAGAAGATGTCTCCATGTGATCAAGGCATGTACAACTGCTGCTAGCTCAAGATCATGTGTGGGGTAATTCTTCTCATTTGGTTTCAGCTGACGTGAAGTGTATGCCACAATCTTCTTGTCTTGCATGAGAACACCACTGAGACCTTGCAATGAAGCATCACAAAAGACTTCATAAGGCTTGGACTCATCCAGGGGAGTAAGAACCGGAGTAGAAATGAGCTTCCCTTTGAGTGTTTTGAATGCCACATCACAATCAGGAGTCCAGGAGTACTTGACAATTTTCTCGAGCAAGTTGGAAAGAGGCTTGGCAATCTTGGAGAAGTTCTCAATGAACCTTCTGCAATAGCTAGTGAGACCAAGGAAGCTTTGGAGTTGCTTGACATTCTGCGGGGGTTCCCAGCTGACAATAGCTTCAACCTTCTCAGGGTTCACAGAAATGCCCTCGACAGAGATAATATGGCCAAGATAAAGGACTTTATCCAGCCAGAATTCACATTTGGAGAACTTCGCATAGAACTTGTCTTCACGGAGCCTGTCAAGGACCAAACGGAGGTGCTTGGCATGGTCTTCTTCATTCTTGGAGAATACCAAGATGTCATCCACATAGACGAGAACAAATTCATTGGTGTAGGGGTTGAATATGAAGTGCATCATCCGAGAGAAAGTGGGTGGAGCATTTGCAAGGCTGAAAGACATGACCGTGTATTCATAAGAGCCAAAACTCATTCTGAATATCCTCTTCACAGATACGAATCTGATGGTAACCCATCCGGAGATTGAGCTTTGAGAACACCTTTGCTCCTTTGAGCTGCTCGAACAATTCATTGATATTGGGGAGCAGGTGATGTCTACACACGCTTCTACTCTTGTAGACTATGTTGGGCCTCCAAGCGCAGAGGTTTGTAGGACAGCAGCAATTTCCCTCAAGTGGATGACCTAAGGTTTATCGAACTCATGGAAGTGGAGGTTGAAGATGGTCTCTCTCAAGCAACCCTGCAACTAAGATACAAGAAGTCTCTTGTGTCCCCAACACACCTAATACACTTGTTAGATGTATAGGTGCACTAGTTCGGCGAAGAGATGTTAAATGGCAAGTGATATGGATGGCAAAACAAAGTAATATAAATCTGTAATAAAAAATGCAGCAAGCAAACAAGTGGTAAACGTGAGCACAAATGGTATTGCAATGGTGGAAACAAGGCCTAGGGATCATACTTTCACTAGTGGCAACTCCCAACAACATTAACATAATCGAATCACATGATATTTCCCATAAAACATGCAATGGAGACGCATCCGGAGGTCATTCCCTCGTGGTCAAGAGAGGACGAGAATTATGTAGGGCTACAAAAGCACACCTCAAAGTTCGTAGTTCTCAATCTAAGGATTTCCCAATGTCACCGCGGCCATCCAAAGAGAGTCCCACAATCACCACAACATATCTAAAGGATAGTCAAAGACAAGCACCAAGAGACTCTCAATCTTCAATCAACACACAAGAGAGGAAATCACTCATGAAAATATTTTTCTAATCCATGTCCAATAGACCGCTGTCACCTTGGTCTCGGGGATTATACTAGATAAAGACAAGTGAGTACATCAATCCAATACATAGAGGAAGGGGAAATATCATGGGATCACCCTAGATTAACATAGCCTATGATCACAACGAAGATCACATCATGGGAGAGAGAGAGAGAGATAACCACATAGCTACACGTACGAGCCCTCGGCCCCGGAGAAGACTACTCACACATGGACATGGTGAGGAGGAGGTTGATGATGGTGTTGATGGAGAGGTGCAGCCCCGCGAGGAGGAGACGGCCGGCGGCAGCCACGGAGGCGGCGGCGGCCCTCCGGGCGGCGGCGGCCCTAGGGGGCAGCGGCTCCTTGGCCCCCCCTTCTTCCTTGTGGATGGTGCTGCAATGGTGCTGGTCCTTCCCTCCAAGACGGCGGCTTGGAAGGAGGAAAATTCGTGGCCTTTGGTGACCTAGGTTTTCTCTCTTTATATAGACTCTCGGATTCCCGTCATCAGATTTTGGGCCTCAGTAAAACGGGCTAAACTCGGCAGTCCGGACTTCGATTTGGACGAATTTTATATCCAGAAGCATCGCCTTGAGATTCCCCACAACTTTCGCATCTAGACTTTTTCCGTTTGACGTCGTCTTCGGGCCGGAACGTGACCATCTTTAAAAAACGTTCTCAGACAGATTTCAGGAAAGTCAGAGTCCTACTCCAATACGACACCTTTTGCGTTTTTGTCAATTTCCAAGTAATTCCTACACAATAAAGTGTAAAATAAGAACATTGTGCACTTTTGCAACCATTAGTAGGTTAGTCCAAATATGATCAAAAAGTGTATGAAAGTGCATAAATATCATAGCAATATCACACAAAAAGGGCATGGAGCAAGCAGAAATTATAGATACGTTTTGGACGTATCAGCGGGTACTTATTCTTTATTGTTTTCTTGTTCATTGGCCGGTAATCAACGCAAAGGAGTTTCGTGCCATCCTTCTTCTTGACAAATAGAACACCACAGCCCCAAGGAGAAGTACTAGGCCTGATTAGACCCATACGTTCTTGCTCATCGAGTTGTTTCTTCAGCTCCTTCAACTCATCAGGAGAAAGTTTGTACGGACGCTGGCATGCTGGCTCGGTACCGGGCTCGAGTTCAATGACGAATTCAACTTGACGGTGGGGAGGCATGTCTGGAAGCTCTTCGGGGAATACATCCTCATATTCACGAACCACCGGAATCTGAGAAATGGCATTAATCTCACCCTTGTCATTGAGAGAGAAAAGCCTGATTGTGTTATCTCGAGCTGCGAAGATAATCACGTCTTTGTCAGGATGGGTAAGCTTGACTTCCTTATTTGCACAATCAATGTTTGCATCATGCTTGGAGATCCAATCCATCCCAAGAATAAGATCAATGTCGGAGTTGCCGAGAACAACCGGAGAAACCAGAAAACTATAATCACCCATATGAATAGATATATCCAAAACAAAGTTGTTAGAGTTCATTAGCAAACCCGGAGAAAGCACGAACGTTGGACTAGGCAAAGCTTGCAATGGCATATCATGTGACAATGCAAAAGGTCTTGATATAAAAGAATGTGATGCACCTGAATCAAACAAGACTTTTGTAGGAATAGAGTTAATTGGAAGATTACCAATTATCGCATCAGAAGAATTCTCTGCTTGAGCTGCATTCATCAGATCCACTCTTGCTGACTTGGGATTGTGCTTGACAATAGCAGTGCTGACAGGTGGAGGAGGCGGAAGGCGCCTTGGGTTGGGACACTTGTTGGCATAGTGACCCTTCTGAGAACACTTGTTGCAAGTAACTTCTGACAGAGGCCGATGATAACGACCACTTGATCTTGAAGCTTGAAACTAAGGCTTGGACTGAATGCTTGGGTTGGGTGGGTGGGAGAATCCAGGACCACCTGAGTGCTTGTTATTGTTTGGAGGACGGAGCACTGGAGGAGGCGGTAGCCAGAACTTCTGCTGCTTCGCAACCACTTGAGAGGAAGAGGAGGAGTGGACAGCATCTTTAATCCTCTTTTTGGAAGCTTCACACTTGAGCTGAGCTGCCTCTTGCTTGAGAGCCATATTGTAGAATTGGTCAAATTCATCCGGCTCGAACAAGGTGAGAGCAAGTTGGAGTTCATCTTTCAGACCACCTCGGAACAGATATATCTTGCTCTTGGCATCTGGGATGTTTTGCTTCGCATAACGGGCAAGATTCTGGAACTTGACATTGTATTGATAGACGGACATGGTGCCTTGCTTCAGGTTGCAGAATTGCTCACGCATGCCTTCAATGACACTGGTTGGAATGTGGTGAGAGCGGAAATCTTTGCAGAAGTCGGTCCACGAGATCTCACGATCACCTCTGGAATCTTTGTACTGTTGCCACCAATCAGCAGCTTGATCTTTGAGTTGGAAAGCGGCAAACTTGACATAATCCTCATGCCTTACGTTACTGCATTCAAAGTGCTTTTTGATGTCTGTGATCCAGTCTTCAGCATCTAGCGGGTCCACACAGTAAGTGAACGACTTCGGTTGGTTTGCCAGGAATTGGTTCAGTGTCGCAAAGTGAGGTTGATTGAACAGATTGTCTTGGCCTTGGTTCCCATGATTGCCTTGATTTTCTTGGTTGGCTTGAAAGTTCTGCATCATTTGCATGAGCATCTGAGTGTTCTGGTTGGTCACTTGCATAATTGCTCTCCATGCCTCAGACGGAGGAGGAGGGGAAGGAGGACGTTCAGGAGGACGCTCTTCTTCGCCCTCTTGGGTAGGGTTGGAAACCTTCTTAGGACCATCCTGAATGTGATGACAACCATTAGCCATTGATGCAAAATAGATAAGCTGAATCAACGGCTAGATATTTGCAACATAAGTCTTCACAATAAACATTCGAACGAAAATGAACGAATGAATTCCACAGTTTAATGGTACAACAATCTTCTCGAGAAGCCACTTGGGAGAACAAAAGAAAATAAAAAACAACAAGGTGCATATGGAACAAATACTTGATAGAAGCTTCGTCCCACATGTTCGTGCTGAATGCCCCATGGAACATGTTACAAAGGATGTTGCAATCCCCGGATCAGCATAGCCAAGGACCCTTTAAGATGCAACTCCCAATTGGAACAGCGCCCATGAAACCTCTTCACTCGATGTTGAACCCCAAACCTCATGCCATGCACTCGTTGGAAGAATGCCTACGAGCTACTTGAAGAACCCACCTATTTAATTCCCGAAGGTTTCTGGGTATGCAATCTGGTGTTGGGGATACAGGGGAAGCACCGCGCACTCAACTCTAATCCTACATCAAGCTGTATCCATCCGTCAACACATAACCAATCATCCTCGGAAACCGTTTACCTTCGAAATGCATCCGCTATACTAGTTGTGGCAATACTCCCTAACTATCCCACCAGTACTGGGTGACGTCGGGGTTATCTCACCACTAACCGCATAGAAGAGTTTTCGATGTCGGCCGTCTTAAGTATTCTAGAACCGATGTGATACATTTGTGACGACAACACCTCGGAGCTCAACTCCCCGGGACACTGCCACAACCCCTAAATGACAGGAGGCATCGAGAACAATGTTCTCGTCACAAAGATATCGGAACCATCCAAACAATTATCGCGTGATCCTAAAAAATAGTGAATTTTCTAGAGTAGAGGAGATAGAACAACGTCAGGAGTCCTCACCAGAGCGATGAAGGGATGAGGAGTTAAAGAAATCCTACTCTCCGATACATATATAGGACTCAAAACATTTTTTGTGTGTGCCTAGACTCAACCGTTAATGATTCGATCAATCAGGGGGGCTCCTAGGTTGGAGAAGGCTTTGAATACCAACTTGTAATGCCGAGTATGCGGCTATGCCCCCCACGTGTCGAGGCACGACTTAAGGACATAAACGCATACTAGAATGATTTCAAGTATGGTATCTTTGCACAACTCATGTAAAATTCAGGGATCAAAGTGTAAAATGATAGTTGGCTTACACTCGTCATGTCACACAAATGAATACAATAGCATACATCATCCAAAGAACATCAGGGTCCGACTACGGATGAAATCCAAATGAAAAGATACCGTAAACAACACAAGCCCGGATCCTCCTAGTAAGAACCACTTCTGATCATCGGGATAAGACACATAGTAACCTCCACGCTCTTCATCGAACTCCCAGAACAGCTCTGAACCATCTCCTGTATAGTTCTCAACGGTACCTGCATCTGGGGTGTGTTGAAACTGTGAGCCACAGAGGACTCAGCGATCCCGTTCCCGGGTATCAAAACTACCAAAGCCTTTGGTGAGGAAAAGGCTATAAACATGGGTTGCAGCAAGCACTAAGCACTAGCTTACGAGTTTAGAGCGAGAAGATAACAAGTGCCAACGATCGTCAAGTTGACCAAGAATGATCCTAGCTACTCACGATCAAACAGAACCCCACCGTGTTCACTTCCCGAAGCCCTTCGGAAAGAGACCATCACGGTTACTCACACAGGTAGTGTATTCATGAAAAGGTGTCAAGTTATCTACAACCGGATATTAACAAATTCCCATCTGCCACATAACCTCGGGCACGGCTTTCGAAAGATCAAACCCTGTAGGGGTGTCCCAACTTAGCCCATCACAAGCTCACGATCTGCGGAGTCGCAACTCCAAGTGCGAAGACATGAGTATTCTCGGAATCCCGTGCTCAAGATATTTCGACAAAGGTAAAACTAATCCAGCAAGACCTCCCGACGTGCCGACACCCTAATAGTAGCCGCGCGTATCTCGTCTCAGGCCATGACCGGATGAGCATAGCGTACGGTGACCAAAACCCAAGTTGCCAAGGGGGGTACCGCACACGACTCTGGGTTGGACCAACACTCATGAGGAGCACATGCCCGGGGGGTGGATTAAGAACTCGGGTTTGCAACGCCCTATGCAAGTTTTAGTTGTTTAGGCAAATGTAAAACCAATGTTGGGCCTTGCTGGAAAAGCTTTAACACGGAGCGAATTATCAAGGGGGGGGCATAAACCCCAACCATGTTAGGAACGCAAAATCAAGGAACATAACACCGGTTTATCGGTTCCTAGGGTGGCATGAGTGGAACAAAACACCAAGCAAGAGGCTTAGCCTTCCACCCATTACCAATATATAGGTGAATTAGTTTAACAGACTATATATTGTGATATCCTAACAATAACTTCATCACGGAGCAAAATCTTCAAATCTTCACCTGCAACTAACGACTCTATAAGAGGGGCTGAGCGATGCGTACTTAGCCAAGCAACGGTTTGCTAGGAAGGTGGTTAGAGTGTTTCATGGCAACAATAGGAGGGCTGACAAACAGGAATAGGCATCGAGGCAATATTTAAAGAACGAGACATCTAGCATAGGCAAAGATAGAAGTGATATCTGGGAATGGTCATCTTGCATGTTGATTCCACGGAGGGATCGTAACCTTGCTCCTCAAACTCAGCCTCGGTAGGAACCTCGAACTCCGAATCGTCACCGGGCTCTAACCAACACAACAATGCAAACACCGGAACACAATCAATCATCATGCAATGCTCAATCACATGACGCATGGGTATGATGCATATGTGCATGAATAGATATGATGCATCTCCTAGGGACACAAGAGTGCACAAACATCATAGCAAAACAAGATCACAACACATGTATGAAAACAAGCAAAGAACAAAACTAACATGTTCACAAGGTTATGTAGATTATTAAAACAAGCACCCAACAAGTTTAAAATAGTTGCTTAACATGGCAAGGGTGCAACTAGGACTACAGCAACATGCTAGCATATTTAAATGGGCCGGAAAGAACAAACAACAATTTCCGGAAACTCCCATATTCATTTAAATGCATTTGGAACAGATCTGAGAACTCATCTTTTAAAGTTGTTAAACATGCAAAACCACAGCACCACATTATTCTACACATCTTTCCACCCCAAATGCATATAAAGTTTGTTAAATTTGGAGTTGTAGATATTTAGTTATGATTTTTACAAGTTTAAGCACATTTTAAACACAAAATAATTCAAACAACATTTTAAATGTTTTAAACATGGCAACAAACAACATATAAATATTCTACATGAAAAACTAAGCAATTTTCATCTATAACTCATTTCCATCAGAAGCATATTTAAATAGATATTAAATATGCAAGGTAAATGCAGAAAAAGAAAAAGAAAAAGAAAAGAGAAAAGAAAAACAGACGCAAAAGGTCAAAATGACCCGGGCTAACCTAGCCGCAGCCACTGACCTGTGGGGTCAGGGGCGTTGAGGTGGCGGCGGTGTGCGCGCGTGAGGGTGGACAGTGTGGTGAGGCTGGCAGGTGGGGCCTGCCTGTCACCTTCACAAGAAGCAAAAATTGGGGGGAATAATCCCACTGCCCCCGATGGGTTTCAAAACCACGACCCCCTGCATAACTGACGGAGAACCAAGCCACTGAGCTAAGCGAGCGATTCTGACAAAGAGGGGGCATGGCTCCTTAAGAGATGTCCCAGAGAGGATCTACTCCTCTGCGAGCACAGAGACGGCGACGACTGCGGTGACGCCGGCGGGAGCAAGACAGGGCGAGGCTGTGCGGCGACTGGCTGCGGGCGTGCGGAACCGAGAGGAGGAGGCTGCTGCGGTGTTTGCGCGGGCAGAGATTCGAGCATGAGCTTGCGCTCGGCTCAGCCATGGCGAGGCAGTGGCTGGAAGAGCGCCGACGCGTGGGCGGAAGACGGGGGCCAGCGCAGGTGCTCCATGAGCTTGCGCTCGGGCGCTGGCGACGCGCGCGAACAGGCAGAACCAGAGCGGCGAACGCAAGGCCTACGACACCTACTGACAGCGCGTGACAGCAACAAAATTCAGTAACCAACGAGGCACCGAGAGCACGGGGAAGACACTGCTCCGGCGACGCATACTAAGATCCACAGGCGGCGAGGAAAACGCAGGGAGGAGTAGGGAGTACCTCCTTACCCTAGGACATGGAGAGGACGATGGAGACACGCCGGAGAGGACGCAGACGAGCTCTGAACTTGGCGATGACGCTGTCCAGGAGGAAGAGGAACAGAGGATGTCGTGGAGGGAGTCGGACTCGGCGATCCTGGGCGTGGATATGCTTCGGGATGGATCCAGGACGTCGTCTCCGAGCGTTTGGTCGTTGGAGTGGTCGCCGGGGAGGCCTAGGCCAGTGACGAGTTCTCGCTTGAGCTGACCATGGCGTGCGGGTGCGAGTGCGCGTGGGTGCCTGCTTACCTGAGGCGACGGCGCGAGGGGAAAGGAGGGAGGAGGGGGAAGGAACCCTAGGGCTGCTGCTCGAGTTTAAAAGGAGCGGGCGATCGCGAGGCCTCGACGTTCGTGAGATCACGGCGCGACGGCGTGCCCGTGCTCTGTCTCTGGACATGAGCGACGGAGGAAGACGGGGCAGAGGGGGAGAGAGGCTGACATGCGGTCCCGGCGCGAAGGAAAAGGGACGGCGCGACTGTGCGCGACGGGCTGCGCGCGGGGGCGCTGGTTGGGCCGCGGCTTGCTGCGGAGGGGCTGGAGCTCGGCTACTGGCTGGTTGCTGGGCCTGGTGCAGGAGGGGATGAAGGCCCAAGCTACTGTTGCTGCTGCCTTTTCCATTTTATACCATTTCTGTTTAATAAATAAAGAGTTGCACAAAAGGAAAAGTACAGGGAGCTAGGTGAGGAGTTTGGAGAATATAAAAATATCCTCAAGCTCCTGGAATTGCACACTATTTTATAAATTTACCCTGGGAATTTTTAGAGGAAGTAAAATAATTCAAGTTTGAAAATAATTCAAACTTGAACCATTTTAAAACCCAACCAAAATAATTCTAACGGATGTGTAGCTTTGCAAGGTGACTCATGACAAAGTAACTTGGAAGTGGGGAGGAGATGAACATTAATGGAATAGGCTAAGTCACTTGCAAAAATAATTAAAGAAAGGAAGAAAAGGAGGAAGGGGAAGAGGTGAAGAAGAAGGAGGGGGTTTAGGGTTTAAGCAAGGGCATGGCTTGACACCAACAACACACAACATCATCAAGGTGGCCTCACATCACAAACAAGGACAAGTAAAAGCTAAGATGAATATGATGCCATGTTGATGATGAAGCAATGCATGGATGCATAAGAAAAATAAAATGACAATGCAAAACAAAATAAAGCTTAAATGACAAGAACCCCCATGGAAAAGGACAAGGATCAAAATGAGAATTGCTTTATTGCCATAGTTGGAAAGTATCACTTATGGGGTGTTACACGGCAGCACCCTCGAGGCCGTCCTCGACCACATCAAGACCGGCAACACGTCGCGCCTCGAGTACCCGGCGCCGCCACGGTAGTTCCTGGACGTCGCGGCGAATGGATGCGGCAACATCGTCGTCGTCGGGGTCCGGTTCGCTCTCCTCCGGGTCGCCGGCGCTCCACCCCGTCAAGACGGAGCCCCAGGAGACGCCGCTTGGGCGCCGCACTCGCAGCGGCGCCCTCGTCCTCAACGAGGGCGGCCACCCCTCCCCTTGTTCCCTCCGCCTCGTCCGGCCGAAGACCGAGCCGGGGTTGCTCCCTGTGACGCCCGGGTAATCAAGCTACAGTAACTCTCTGGTAATGATGTCACGTCACCTCGATTACTGTTGGTAATCTCGCGTTAGTTCAAAATCGGTTCAAATCTAAATTTGAATTAAAGTCAAACAATAAAAGTTTTCAAATACTAAAACTAAAATGTTCTAAATGGGTCAAATAAATCATAAATAATTATGGTGGAGAAACCACATTATTATAAAATGTTTAAATGCACTTAAATAATTAAATAGTAGGTAAAACATTTAAATGAATGCCTTTTGTATTTGTAAAATAATAAACTATCTTTTTAGTTGCCCAAAAGTTATTGGGGCAGTAGCATAATTAATAATATTATTCTGGGTATAACTTTTGTGTTTTACTAAAGTTAAAATATATAAAAAAATAGCAGGAAACAGTAGAGGTGAAATAAATAAAAGAAAAGGCAAAACAGAAAAACAAGAAAAGAAGAAAAGCCCCCCTTCCCACTGGGCCTCGGCCCAGCTGGCTACTCGGCTAGCCAGGCCGGCCCAGCAGACGCCCCCATAACCCCCCACTTCCCCCGTGACCTAATCCGGTCCACCCCACTCGCCCCTGATCCCCACTTCCCCTCGATCTCCCTCTCTGCCCCGATCTGGGCGCTCCTCTGCCGTCGCCCGAAGCCGCCCTGCCGGAGGACCTCGCCGGCCCTGGCCCTCGCCCTCGCGGCCCCGTCCCCTCTTCCCCGACCGCGCTCCCGGACCTCCCTTGCCGCTTCGATGTGAGCGCCTCCCTCAACCCCCCATTTTTCCCCATTGCTACTGTCGTGGACTGCCGCCCCATCCCCTGCCCGTTGCTGCACCCGCCATCGCACCATCTCCGGCCGTCACGCGCCTCGCCGCTGCCCCGCCCTTCGACAGCGCCGCGTCTCCCCTGCGCGTGCTCGCGCGCCTGCGTCCGTGCTCTGCGCCCTGCGTCCGTGATGTGGGCTGCTCGCGTGCTACTGCCTGCTGCGCCCGCGCTCGCGGCGTCCCGCCACGCGGCCCTGCTCCGCCGCTACACAGCCTCCACTACTGCTGCTACCACCGCGCCGGTCCCCGCTCGGCCGCGCTAGCCGTCCCTCCCCAGCTACGCTGTCTCCGCCGAGCTGCTCCGCCACATCCTCCCTCCGCCATCGCTACTCGCCGCTGCGGCCGCCCCCCCTTGCCCTGCTTGCCGCGGTCGTCGCCGCCGGCTGATGCCCACGACGGGCGCGCCTGGCTTGGCCCCGGCATCCCTCGCCGCGCGCCTGGGTTCGCCCAGTCGAGCGCTAGGCTCCAACGCCCGTAACCCGCCCCGCTTGCCCGAAACCCATTAGGCCACTGGCCCCTGGGCCACTGCCAAAGGGGGCCCACGCCCAGAACGATTTTTTTAAAATAATAAATTAATAATAATAATAATAAAATAGTAGTTAATTAATTAATTAATTGTGATCAATTAACCTAATCAATTAACTGAACTAATTAAGTCTGTTTAATTAGTCTTAGACAATGACAGTGGGACCCGCCCCCGTGAACATTAAAATAAATAAATAAATGGATAATAATTAATTAAGTAAATAATTAATTAACTTAATTAATCTAATTTAACTAAACTTAATCATATCTGGTAATTAAACTAATTGCAGTTAATTAGTGAACAACCTATGACAGTGGGACCCACTTGTCATTTCGACCAGTCAACGGTCAGAGTTGACCGCTGATGTCATGATGACGTCATAAATGCAATTTTAGAATTAAATTAATTATGTTAATTCTAGTAAATGATTAAATCCTTTTAAAATTAATATAAAATAAACCATAGCTCGGATGAAAATACTTTATATATGAAAGTTGCTCAGAATTTTGAGACGCACCCGAATACGCGGTCCGTTCGTCCGCCACACATCTCTATCATACCGAACATGCAACTTTCCCCTCCGTTTCATCTGCCCGGAAATGCCTAACACCGGGAATACTTTCCCGGATGTTATTCCTCTTCGCCTGTATCACCGAGCACCGCGTTAGGTCACACGTAGCACCGCCTTTTGCCATGTTACGCTTTGTGATGCTATTGTTTGCTCTATTATTTATTTGTTTTCCCTTCGTTGCTTATTTTCGGTAGACTCTGATACTGTGATAGACCCCGAGACCATTGATGCTTCGGTGTTCGACTACGGCTACGCTTCCCAAGATTCCTTTCGTCTGCAGAGCTTCCAGGCAAGCCCCCCCTTTGATCACCAGATATCGCCTATTCTTCTTTCTACTGCTTGCATTAGAGTAGTGTAGCATGTTACTGTTCGGTTACTCCTATTCTGTTGCATAGCCTGTCATTGCTACTACAATTGTTGATACCTGTACCTGCCATCCTAATGCTTAGTATAGGATGCTAGTATTCCATCAGTGGCCCTACATTCTTGTCCGTCTGCCATGCTATTCTATCGGGCAGTGATCACTCGGGTGGTGATCACGGGTATATACTATATACATACTTTACATACACTTGATGATGATTCGGAGATGGGGGCTGAAGGGGCAGGTGGTTCCACCCAGGTAGTGGTGGGCCTGGGTTCCCGACAGCCCCCTGATGGTTACTTTGTGGCGGAGCGACAGGGCAGGTTGCGACCACCTAGGAGACAGGTGGGCCTAGCCCTGGTCGTTGTCCGCGGTTATTTCATAATAACACGTTTAACGGGATCTTGGTATTTGATCTGAGTCTGGCAATTTGGTCTATACGCACTAACCAGCTACGTGGGAATAGTTATGGGTACTCGACGTCGTGGTATCAGCCAAAGCCTTCTTGATGTCAGCGACTTAGCGGCGCGCGCCGGGTTGGACCGCGTAACGCAACTTCCTTAGTAATGGAGGTTGCTAGGTCTGCTCACCGGCTGCGTACGCAACGTGCAGGTGTGCGTCGGGCGATGGGCCCGGACCCCTCCGCGCCTAGGACTTAGACCGGCGTGCTGGCCTCTCTGCTGTGCTTAGGTAGGGCTGCGACGTGTTGATCTTCCGAGGCCGGGCATGACCCTGGAAAGTGTGTCCGGCCAAATGGGATCGAGCGTGCTGGGTTATGTGGTGCACCCCTGCAGGGAAGTTAATCTATTCAAATAGCCATGTCCCTCGGTAAAAGGATGACCCGGAGTTGTACTCTGACCTCATGACAACTAGAACTGGATACTTAATAAAACACACCCAGACAAGTTCCAGATATAACTCGGTGGTTGCTCTCTCACAGGGTGATGTGCGGGGGGGTCGCCGGGTAGGTTTATGCTACACGTTGTTACTTGGTGAACTCTTCAGCTACTCAAGACGGAGGCGGCCAGAAGCTTTTGATAGTTGTTAACTTACCATCTACTCCCTTCTACTGCTGCAAGACGGAGGCTGCGAGAAGCGAGGATACTTGTTACTTTCCAGCTACCCTCATCTTCTGCTGCAAGATGGAGGTTACGAGAAGCGTAGTCTTCGATTGGATTAGTTATCCCCCTCTTATTCTGGCATTCTGCAGTTCAGTCCACATATATTACCCCTTTTTACAGATACCATTGCATATGTAGTGTAGATCCTTGCTTGCGAGTACTTTGGATGAGTACTCACGGTTGCTTCTCTCCCCCTTTTCCCTCCTTTGTTTCTTCTTCTCGGATGACGCAACCAGATGGTGGAGTCCAGGACCCAGAAGATCCCGAGGATGTTTCTACGTGAAGATCGGCTTCGAGGAGTAGTTAGGAGGTCCCAGGCAGGAGGCCTTGCCTTTTCGATCGTTGTTACTTTTGTGCTAGCCTTCTTAAGGCAAACTTGTTTAACTTATGTCTGTACTCAGATATTGTTGCTTCCGTTGACTCTTGTGTTTTCGAGCTTTTGTATTCGAGCCCTCGAGGCCCCTGGCTTCTAATATAAAGCTTGTATTATTTTAATTTGTGTCTAGAGTTGTGTTGTGATATCTTACAGTGAGTCCCTGATCTTGGTCGTACACATTTGCGTGCATGATTAGTGTACGGACAAATCGGGGGCGTCACACTCCCTGTCAAGAAGGAGCACGCGAAAATGTCCGCCACCGACGAGACCGCCTTGCTCATCCTTGACAGCGACAAGGGCGGCGGCGTCGCCCTTGACAGCGACAATGAGGATGCGCACGCCCCCCCCCCCCCCCCCCCCCCC
>LR738709.1:257427542-257618764 GCA_902687465.1 Secale cereale | reverse complement strand
CCCCCCCCGCGCGCGTCGGCTACCCTGGTCAGGGGTGCAACAGGGATGGCGGCTGCTTCAGCGGGACGCAGGGCGGCAGCGGCGACGACGACGATGACGACTACACCCGATTCTACAGGCTCCTTACATGTAGAAGGCGGGCGGCGACAGCATCGTAGTAGGGCTAGGCATAGTACGCGTCGTTTGTTTTCTATTTTTGTATAAATTTATGCCGTGTTTGCATAAATTTGAATCAAAATCACCGAATTTGCGCCGATTTGGGGCGACCTGAGGACGACGACTGGGAACGCAATCGGCCTCACGCCGAAAGTAAACGCCGGTTCGGCCCCAGACGGCGCTTTTTCGGCGTCCTGGGGGGCGAACGGCTGGAGAAAGCTCCCAAGAAAGGGAGCGTTCTGGTGAGGCTTGAGCATCGTGCAAGATGTATACGTGTTTACTGGGCCCACATGCAGGTATGTGTGACGTGTGTAAAACTCTGTGCATGAGTGTATCAGCCTATCAGGTGTCACGGCTAGTGGGATCTACAGTAAGTTGCATGGGGTGTAGGTAAGTAATAACTGCAGATGTGGTTGGCTCCTATCTAGAGTAGGTGGCATTGCTGCATGCCACTGTTTGCTACTCCCTCTGTTCGGAATTACTTGTCGCAGAAATGGATGTATCTATACGTATTTTAGTTCTAGATACAACCATTTCCGAGACAAGTAATTCCGAACGAAGGAAGTAGATTTTTGGTTCGGCCGAAGGGACTTGAGTTCGTTGAAGGTAGCACACATTCCATTCTTTGATGCTGCCTCTCCTCTCTTCCGCTCAGGAGAGGCATTCGTTCGTCTACTAGGTGTCCCGGGCTGGTAGTGTTATGAAGAAAAAGCACCCCTCTAGCAAAAACAAAAAACAGCACAGCAAAGCATGCGTGCGAGTCTAGTACCTTCAACATAATAACAAAAATATGTACCACACAGCCATCCGTGTCACTGACCATGAAATTCCTTAAACTCAAACCTACACAAATACCTAAAATTTACACCACGCCACCATCAATACAATTCCACAACATTTAGGAGCACCAGTCTCGGCTTGTAGGAATAAATAAGAGTCAAAAAATCACTAACAAAATAAAAATGGCAAGATGAGAAAAAAAGACCTTGAAGAATCTAGCCATGGGTGTCAGAATCAATTATCGATATTTCTCTCAAGGATTTCCCTTCTATATAAAGTATAATATTACAAAGGGGCAGCTTAAATATCATGGAGTTGAAATGTAAAAAGGGTAATAATCAACACTACACGAGCCTCCCTTTTCCCAAGGTTGTTTCCTACGACTGATTGACTGCTTCCCCGGCGATATGATCGCGCCTGCCCCTCCACTTTCACCTTCCACCATGGAAGTTAAACCTCCAGCATGGACGCTGATGTGACCATCTGTATGCGACCTAGAGAAAGTCAGTTAGCTTGACCGTTGAATCAAGATAGAGCGCAATTTAGCCCATATGGCATAATTCACACTTTCACAGGCAAAGTTTATGCTCACAACAAGATCCAAAAGAACCAATCTGCCATAAGGAATGTACAACAAGAATGATGCCTCGTGTCTACTTACAGATAAATTACGGTGCAGTGAAACAGTATTGTAACGTTTGTTTCACTTATGATCACAAAGATGCAAAGGCTTTGCACAAATGGCCTTAACCACCAATGGGAGTACTAGAAAAAAAATGCAGCTGCCCAGTCTTGTAAGCTCCATGCTGTTTGTGCTAAAAACAACAGTGCTACTGAAATGCAATTAGAGAGCTGTGATGTCCTTCTAGTTGATACATACCTAAGGCATCATCGTCTGATTCTAGGCTTGCAACGGAATTCTGCTAAGAGTGCTATGTGATCTGATGACCATTCAGGTGAAGGGAGAGCAGTGTCTTTTCTTAAGCTCTCCTCATCCAGAAGCTCCAATAAAGACTCCACTGACAACGAATCCGCTGAAATAAGAAAGGAAACATGGCAACTGACAATCATCAAACATATCACAGTACTAAATGCTTATTCCAGAATAATGGAGATATAAAAAAATGCAAACATAGCATACAAACACAATGCGTCAGGCACCTACCTGTGTAAAATATGTAATCAACAGTACCAGTGAAATCTCTTGTGCAATTTGTGAAAAGTGGTTCATTTGTTCCTGAGTCCATCCTCCTCCGCTGGTGCTCCAAATCATAACCGACACCTACCATCCTTGCAAATGAAGCATATGCACTGACCTATAAACAAGTAAAACCTTTGGTCAGAACAGTTGAAAAGGAGAAAAGATAAACAAGCCATGGTAGTTTTGCTGTACCAGAGGAAGCTGATGTGTCAGCTTGCTCACAGGGCGTAAAATTCCAAGGGGGTCAATGGCCAGATCTGGATGCAATTGATCAACTTTGCCTATCGCAAGAAGCCCATGTGGAGTACTGAAAGGCAAAAGGAAGCACAAAGGGATTAAGAGTTGGAGAAAACAAATAAGTATGAAAAATATTGCTCCGATGGGATTTTGATACGCACCTCCCAGGGATTGAATTGAAATCCCCACAGACCAACATTGGAATGTCCGCACTGTTAGCTATCTTTTCCAATCCTTTTAAAAGTGTTTGAACCTGTAAAACCACATTTGCTGTTAATCTGAATACTTCACATGTTGCCGAGTGCTAGCCTACAAAGAAAGTGATGATACAGACCTCCCATAGCTTGACATCTTTGAGATCTTGGTGGACATTTACATGTGTATTGGCCTGCAAATTGGAAACATTTGAAAAAAATAAAAGATTGAGACACCCATAACATCAAAAGGATTCAAGCCTGTATCACTACGAACAATCACACAGGTCAAGGACTAACATCATAAAATCAGCACTATTAAGGGGGAACTTGCAGTAAGATGCGCCTTTTACCAAGCACCCATCATTGACACACAGATGTTACCATGCATCTTAACTTATTACAGTCATCATATATATCATGATAGTTCACCCATGTATCATATACTACTATGTGGTACTCCCTCTGGCCCATAATATAAGAACGTTTTTTGCACTACACTAGTGTCAAAAACGTTCTTATATTATGGGACGGAGGGAGTAGTATATATAATACCTTCCATATATAAAACTTCTAATTCCTAAATGTAGTAACTAAACAAGAAAAATAATTTCACGTGCTATTTTGCATTATACTACTAGCAGTTCAACAGCTAAATATATATATCTATACCAATATATAAAGACTCAAAGGGGCAGATCCAATTAGTCTCGGCCGTCAAACCATGTCAATCCAATGACCTAGATTGCTCCAATGGTGAGCGCTCAGCATGTCTAGCGTGCAATTAATATCATACTCCCTCCATAAAGAAATATAAGAGCGTTTAGATCACTAAAGTAGTGATCTAAACGCCTTTAGTGATCTAAACACTCTTATATTTCTTTACGAAGTACGTACCAAATACCATCACATAGTCAACAGGTAACTGATATCCTACCTAATATGAACGTGCAATTAATTCCCTCCCTAATATCAAGGTGTATCGCACGTACACATTTACTAGTATAGGAAAAGGTCCACTTTTGATCCGTTAACTATTGTCTTAGTTTAACACTTCAACATACAAGCTGAACTTCAAAACTGTCTAATTTGCACATCAACTATCTGAATGTTCAAATTACGTCCTAAAGCAGTATTTGTGGGCGGTTTTGTGTGGCCTGGGATAAATGTCAACACGTTTCGCCACCTAATTCTCTACTGGGCACTTCCTTGGCCACTCTATGGCCTCCGCTATAGCTTCCGCTGCTCCCAACTCTTTCATCACACCTCTTCTGTTTCAGACACAGTGCTTTGACATGTGGGGAGCAGCGAAGAGAGGATGGCCAAGGAGGGAAAGGTGGTTAGTGTTAGAGCTAGGAAGAAGGAAAGGGAACAGAGAGCAGACAAGGATAGGGTAGAGAGAAGCGGGCGCTTCCCAAATAATGACTCTGACATGTGGGGCTACTGCTAAGTAAAGAATGGAGTGCCAAAGTTGATGATAAAGCGGCCTCCTCACCAGGCCCGTTGACAAGGGTGGCCAAAATTGGCCGACCGCACAGGGCCCCCAAATTTTTGCCCCCCCACCCCCCACCCCCCCAGCAGGTAATAGGTATAGGTCAGGCCCAGCACACGGTCCACTTCAAGGCCTGGCGTCATGAGCTGTTTATTTCTCAGTGCTGAAAGATTGACCCATCAATTCAATCAGTCTGGACCGATTAGCGACCGATCAACCTACGCATATGCACGCACAAAATCAGCGTGTTAGTTTCCTGAATCACAACTAAGTAGATCCATTAGCGATCATATATTGCAGGGATTTGCTCGGCATCGGTGATTCGCGATTTGAGGACTCGGGCAGGGATGCAGGAGACTGGATGACGGGGGCAGGTGCAGGCTGCCACGCCCCACGGCACTCACTGACTTGTACAGTTGCACGACAGCGCTGTCTGACACTGAGCAGAATGGATTTAACCAGCTCAACCCCTTTCGTGCTTTTTCACATAATATGAAGCCAATGCAGGGCTACTTCATTGTTGAATATATTTATAATAAGTATTAGAGCATTTCTTCCATCAGTTCATCTTATATTGTTTATGTTAATTTGGTTATTTTCATCTTTTGTGTACATGTGCAGTATTTTCATATTTTGCTTTGCAGTCAAATTGTTTGGGTTAGATAGTCAAGCTATCATGCATCCAAGATTTGCGAAGTAGTTGCTTCAAAATGAGGTTAGTTTATTGGTTTAGCACAAACTTTAATATTTGATATATTTATAATTATTGCAGCAAATAACATATATTTGAAGTTATATAATTAAGTGAGATTAAATCTACTTTAGTTCTTCAGTTATATGATTTTTCTCAAAATTTAGGTATCCGTTTTACTTTTTGCTCCAAGACCCCAACTATCTGGAGACAGCCCTGCTCTTCTCCAAACACCACTCGAGAAACCAGCTCCCAAACAGTCCTGAGAGCCTAGGGTGTAAATTGAACGGTAATGAAGTTGATAGACCAAAAGTAGACCTTTAACAATCATGCATAAAAAAATGTCATACCTAGTAAGTGCATAGCTACTTTATACACATCTAAAGAAAGAAGGGTGATTGACGTACCACACAGAGGAGCTGTCTTTTACCAGGGTTTTCAGTTCCTTGGTTGCCAAATTTGGCTTCTAAGACCGCAATCAGTGCAATGTTATCCTTCAAACAGAATGTGTGATAATAAAAAGTCGGTACAGAATCCAATAGCATATAATCTCTTCTAAAATTAATCTTACTTTAATCAATCGATTTAAAGCCACCCTCTTTTGTGCAGGTGGAATAATCGCATCTGTTAAAGACTGTGCAGCTTTATTGAACTCGACCTACACACAAGCAAGTACAACAAGTATCAGATAGCTGCAAATCAGCAGGTAGCTGCAAAGTACAGTGGAGGTACCTCATATTTCTTTACGTGTGAAAATCTGTCTCTACGGAAGAACGTAGCACAGCCGTCAATGGCATGAGGAACTCCGGCATACACCTGTGACAACAATGAAGTAGAATCAAATAAGACATCGAAAGGTACCTAACCAATTTGTGACGATAAAGTGCCAACTCAAAGATACCTCTGTTGTCCTTTTCTTGTAAAGCGCCTGATATCCATGTTTATCAAACTCAGGTGCAAAAAAATCCTCGAAGTGGTTCAATTGTACCTGAAACCAGTAGCATTTTGCTTAATTGTCACCTTTTATAATCTTAGGGCACTTCTCATTTTTAGCATTTTAATACAGAAATTAGTTCAAATAAAGAAACCAATCATGCAAAGAACAGAAAATAATCATAAGCACCTTCAAGAAAGAAAAACCGTTCATAATGATCATGCAGAGACATTTTTGAAAGCTTAAACAACAGGCAAACTATGATAAATTCAAATCCAAAGTCCCTATGAACGAGAAAAAGAAGTGACGACCCAAATGAAAAATGAAACAGGCTAACAAGAGTATATAAGAGACATTGCAGATTGTTGAACAGAGTCGTCAAGTGCACCGGGATGCAATATTTTTATTATGCAAACAATTGAGACTTTCTCAGTTCATTAAATCAAATATATGATGCAATTGAAGGCAAAACATAGGTCACACGAAAATTAAATTGACAAGAAAGGTTATCAAAACATACCTCCTGAAGGCATATGATATCAGCATGATAACCAATAATTTCACGCATCAAATTTTGTCTCCGATAAGTCCATGAAAGAGCCCATGTAGGGCAGTAGCTATATGCATCGCTTGTAGCATATGCATCTGCAAGAATATTATAAGACAGCACTGTGAATGTCCCGAAAGAAGAACTCTGGCTATCCATATCCAAGTGACCCAAAACATCTCCATTCACTTGGATAAGGCGGCGTGGAGTAGGGGTTGGTGCTGGAATCACACGTGACGTCATAATTGAAGTTGGAGGTCCTGCTGGTACTTTCTTTTCTGTATCCACCGCTGCACATTCAAATCTCAGAACATGGCCAATATCATCAGCAGTCGGTGTATATGTCTGCGAGCGTCCCACTTCAAACCAAGTTTCACCCGAGCTTTTGTCAGAGCCCGAGGGATACAAAGGAACAGGTCCATTATTAACACCAGGGCTCTGTCCAAGATTTGACATTGAGCCAGACCCAGAACTGAGAATCCCTGAACTACCACTGCCAAATCTACCGAATAGCTCCTCCTCTTCAGATCCATTTTCATTTAAAGCACTACTAGCTCGCTCATGCAAAACCTTGTGGTGCTGCCACGCATCAGAGAAGCACTTAGCAGAACAATGGTAGCTCTTAGCAGCAGGTATTTTTGACTTGAGACAACCTAGACACTGGATTGTTGCTTGCTCCATTGGATGTACACTGCAGATGGCAACTTTCCGATCGCTTTGTATGCGGTACCTTCAAGAGAAGAGTCAAATCAGTATAACTATGTGTTGTAAGATACACAAAAGCTGTAAGATACCATGAAGAGAGAACAAGACTGGAAAAGAAAAGACACGAAAGAACACCTAAAGAGCTCATTTTAAGTTGTATCAGCTCGTGGTAACTTCTAACAGCACCTTGGATGTCAGTTTGTTAGGCAAGATGGATAAAATTGGCAATACATCAGGGGAAAAATTCAAGTTTTCTTGTGCATGTGTTTTTTTCTATAAAGGGCGCGTTTATTAACTCAAAATGTAGCCTCAAGTGGATGCAAAGCATGATGAGCAACTTCTCAAGAAAGATCATAAACGTACACTGTTATGACATGGACAACAGCACAAAAAAAATCATTCAACAATATGATCAAATAAACCCTGCGCAAAAAGGACAACAGATAAATTGGTTTCTTTAATAATACAACTACAACCACTTGTATTTTTCGCACAGGACACATTTTTATCATATTTTTGCACAACTCCTTGTGGTTCTGTCAAACTAGCGACTGAAAAGCAAACAAAATGAAAGCATACAAAAAAAGATTTGGTGGGCAATACAAATATTTTACTCCCTCCGTGCCGAATTACTTGTCGCAGAAATGCATGCATCTAGACATCTTTTTAGTTCTAGATACATCCATATCTGCAACAAGTAATTCGGGGCGGAGGGAGTATTTGTCTAAAAAAAATTGGTTTTGTGTTGTAACAAAATAATAATTTATTTATCTAAAAACACTTATAACATACTCCCTCCGTCCCAAAATAAGTGACGCAAAAATGACTCAACTTTGTACTAAAGTTAGTACAAAGTTGAGTCATTTTTGCGTCACTTATTTTGGGACGGAGGGAGTATATCTTAGCAGTGCATTGTGAGTTTTTTGTAAGTAAATTTGAATTACTAACATAATGTGTCGGTGTTCTAAAAGATTGTCTATAGGCAGTGTACGAGGAAGCAGCTAATGAAAAGCAAACCAATGAAACTACATGGGTTAACGGACTAGCTCTGCTATTTTCATAAGTCTGCAATACTAAATTCTCAATATATAGCATCCAATTGATGCAATTTAGCATTGTCTGTAAGGCGACCTAAGGCGAGCACCATCCGCCCTGATGCCTAAGCGCCTAAGGTGGACGCCTAAACGCCTAAAGCGGGCATACTTGCAAGGCACTGGGCGCCTTGCTGCCTAAGTGTCGGCTAAGCGTCAAAGGTGGGATGCCTTATAAACAATGCAATTTAGACCTACTTGACATGACAAACAATGGACATGATGAAATGAATTAACCATCCAAGCAAGAGTGTAATGAGTAATGCACAGCAATATTATATATATTCAATAACAAGTAATCGTCCGGACACCCAACTGGTAGTGATTGTATGGCTTAACTTGCCAAGTGTATATGTGAAGTAACAGGTAGGGTGCCACTTCCTCGCAACATTATATACTACCTCTGTTCCAAAATAATTGAAGTTCGGGGCTTGTCCCAAGTCAAACTTGTTTAAGTTTGGCCAAGCCTATAGAAGAATATATTAACATCTAGAACGCCAAATTAGTCTCATGAGATTCTTTATGAAGTATATTTTCGTACTATATGTCTTTAGTGTTGTAGATCTTAGCTCATTTAGTTGGTCAAACTTAAGCAAGTTTGACTTAAGATAAACATAGAACTTCAATTATTTTGGTACGGGGTAGTATCCAATAACAGGTAATCATCCAGTCACCCAGCTAGTACTGATTGTATGGCTTAACTTGCCAATTGTATATGTGGCATACGCACAGCTTGTAAGCAACAGGTAGGGCACCACATCCTCGTACACTGCCTATAGACCATTTTTTAGAACACTCAAGCATTATGTCAGTTCTTCAAATTTACTTACCATACATTAGCTATGATACACTGCTAAGATATATGTTATAAGTGTTTTTACATAAATGAAATATTAACTAGGACAATGCCCGTGTGTTGCAACAGGATATAAATATTCTACTACGTTAGCTTATGATTTACCTGCCCATATCAATGCGATGGTGTAAATAAATATTTATCAAATCCTGCCATGATTTACATTATAGTTTGATGAGAAGTTTGGTAAGTAAACTAAAGTGGAATTGATTCATAAGGTAAGTAAATTAAGATGATTGATTGCCATACGGGGAAGGTTGGACGGAGGGGTGATGGGAAGAGAAGTGATGAAAGATAGAACCTTACATTCTTTTTAAGTAGTAGACATAGAGATTTGTTACAACAAAGGAACAATATGGATAAGGGTGGGTGTGGGAGTGACAAGGCCAGTAAGAGATCAAACAAAAGAAAAGGACGCATGCAGTCAATAAAACGAAAATAATGGAATGTGTGTTCAATCTCTCACTAACCGTAAGAAAGTAAAAGTAACTTGCAGCTGAACCTAATATGCTACCAATTTTAATATGCGGTACTTCAAAAGAAGTATATAATAATCCTTTTCGAGCTCCAGAGGCGTCAAAATTCAGTGTACAATCAAGCAACCTCTTTGTTCACCAAGTGCTATTCAGCTCAAGGAATGTATCACAGTCTAAGAATCATGTGACCCCAAGTGAACAAACTGATAGCACTTGTGGAATAGCTATCTCTAGAAAAAAAAAAATATGATCCAGTGCAATCCCAAAATTTTACAATGCTCCCAGTCCACCCAAGATGGATAGAACCATTATTGTCCAACGATTGATAGCATTCTACAAGCCAAGCAGGCTTCATCTCCATTACGACTCTTACGATTCTATCTAACTGTCCAGAGCTCTAAGCACAACCAAAACCAGAGAGCATATTGACTTGCTCGATGAATTACTCAGTTATTGTTATAACCATTCTGCGTTATCGCATGTGGTGGCTTAATATATCATAGACTCAATAGTTTTATCTGTAAGTGAATCAAGATACAACTTCTGAGTCCTGAAAACTGTACTACATCTCCAACTCAACAATCTAGTTATGTCTCAAAGGCAACCATTGGCATTTAATATTCTCTGTGTTTACATTCATTTACAGAAACACAAAATTGGCTTGTTAGAGCATTCGATGCACCGAAATGATACGGTTGTGCTTCGTATATTCAGTAACGAAGAACAGGACTTTCCTTAGTTTAGCAAGTAGTTAAGCATATAGCAATCTGATCGATACTGAAAGACCCTTCTTTTAACAGAATTAACTAGTACTAACGCACAAGCGGAACTAATCATTCCACAATGCATATCCTATTGAACCAAAAGTCAAGAGTCACGAGCTGCTTGCTCACCATCTGTATCGCATGAAGTGACCATCAACAGCCGCAGTCTCAGGTACGTCTTCGGTGGAGATGGCACCATTGGGCAGACGCAGCAGCACATAAGGGGTGATCTCACACCCCACAATCGGGATCTCCGACGGCAGGTGCACCCGTACCACGCTCAGCATCCTCCACCCCTGCTCCTCCTCTGCTGCGCTCTTCTCCAAGCCCCAGCACTAGCACCAGCACCAGCACCAGCACCAGCTCCAGCTCCAGCTCCTCACAGGGGCAGGCTTAACACGGGGCATGGGGGTTCAGTTGAACCCCCAATTTTTTTCTGAAAATAAACTGCTATTAGTAGTATAATTCGGGATCTCGGTAATTATAGTCGTAGTTCCGCGAAATGGAAACCAAAATACATGTGTGGGCGGATGCGCCCGCCGCGCCTTCATAGTCCACCCTACCGACGGGATGGAACGGGGTTAACTGAGACAAATCTCGAATAAAGGGATCTGGCTGGATTCGATTGCTCGCGGCCAAGAGGAGACTGAAGAAGAAAAAACGAAGAGCAGTCCGAGCAAAGCTAGGGCTTCCTTACCAACAAAATGAATCGCGTCGAGCCACGCCACGCCAGCAGCTGCAGAAGGGATTGGAGGAGGAAGATCAGGAGAGAACCGCGCGAGCTCCTCCCCTTCGAGACGGCAGGCGCGCTTCGGTAGGAGGGGGGGGTGGGGAGGGGTTTCGGCGGCGAGGGACTCCGGGATGGTGCGGTGGATTTGGGAGCACAAGCATAAACATTTTTTTGGGACATGCTTCATCTCCTTCCTCTCCTTGGGCCGAGCCCATTTTCCATTCTCGCGTCCCATTTTCTTTCACGCAGCCTCGTATTCCGCCCTAATGGCCCATCGTCATTGCCTTAGTTTCTCTTTTGACGGGATTGTGACTGCCTTGCTCTCTTTTTTCTTTGACTTGCGGTGCATTGCAACGGGTGTATAAACATTCTAGTAGATTAGCCCATGATTGCATGTCTATTATTACATTGGTGTGCTAAAATCTTAGCAATTTTTTTGAATTCAAAAAAAAAAAAATCTTAGCAATTTTTTCTATGCAATTGCCATGATTTAGTAACCATCTTATAGTTAAGCACTTACTTGGTAAAAAATTATTGACTTATAAAAAAATCTCTAGTACTTAAAAAGAGAGATAGAGGAAATTGTCGTCTTATTATGAAGCACTTCTTTGGTAAGAATTTATTGACTTACCAAAGAATATTATTGTTTGGAAGAAAAATAAGAGATGAGAGAAAAAAACAGGAGAAAGGAAGGGATCGTGTAAAATGGGCCGGAGAGATTGGATGAAGGTCAAACAGGAACCTTAAGTTCTTTTTAAGTATTACTAGTTGCCTTGTATTATACTCATGGCATTTGATATATTTGTTTTGTAGGCAGATCACCTTAACGTTATGAAACTCCTCCATGCAGGATTATTGGTGTAGGGTGGAACCCTAGGGGGCGATCTTTCATGAAATGGAGGGATCCCACGAAGAACACGAGGAGAAATCACGAAGAGGAGAGACACTCAAGAACGACGAGAACAATCACACATACGCTAGATCGATGAACAACACGAGTATCACGATGATCCAAACACAATAACGGACGATACAAAAGATAGTATTCTCCATGAGGAGGTCTTGATCCCGCGAGGGTCTTCTCCGTAAGGAGGTCTTGAATCCGGTGTGGATCTTCTCCGAAGAGGGGTCGCGGTCTCTCAAAGGAGTAGAACCACTAGATGAGCAAAGCTCTAGGTCTAAAGATGAGCTATCATAATGCTAACCCTGGCTAGGAGGAGGGGAAGGAGAATATATAGTCCAAAGGGGCAAATGGGTACATGGGCCTCGGCCCTAAACATTTCGGTGCGCACAGGTAGCGGACGTCCGGTGGCTCGCGAGGGTCTGGACGTCCGGAAGTCTTCGAACTTCCGCTAATTTCATTTTGTTGCGTGACACCGGATTTCCGGGGTGCACGGTTGTTCGGTGGGTCTCGGACGTTTCTGATAGCTCCTTCTCTTGGCCCTCGCACTTGTCCTTGCCGGCTTGATCACTTGACGTAGCACCTTCACGTTCGTCCTCTTGATACACGATCATGCATAGGATCTCTGCCTTAGGTAGTAGCCATGTCTCATGTGAAGAAAGGGGTAGTTTGGAGAGGAGCGAGTTCACCTTATCTTCGATAGCCCTTGCTCGAGCTCTTGTCATTGATCCAAGTGGTGTCGTAGGAGATGTTGATACGTCCATGGGGATGCTCGTGGGATGCTCCGCATCATCTCCCCCCCCCCTCTTGGGAGAGATCCGACCTCGGATCAAAAGCTTCAACGCCATGGTAGGGAGAAAGGTCCTTAACATTGAAGATGTCGCTCACGGAGTACTTGTTGCATGGGATGTCGATCTTGTAGGCGTTGTTGTTGAAACGTGCAAGCACCTTGAATGGTCCGTCGGCTCGAGGTAGTAACTTGGACTTGCGCTCGTTGGGGAACCGTTCCTTGCGAAGGTGTAGCCACACAAGATCTCCATTGTCGAAGGTGATGGGTCGCTTGTTGACATTGATCTTGGACGCGAAGCACTGTACTTCGCGCTCGATGGTGTGCCTTGTCTCTTCATGCATCTTCTTGAGATAGCTTGCGCGTGCACTTGCGTCCATATTGATGCGCTCTTGGAGAGGTAGAGATAGGATGTCCAATGGGGATAACGGGTAGAAGCCGTAGACGACCTTGAAGGGGGACTTGCCAGTTGTTGATTGTCTTGCGCGGTTGTAGGCGTACTCGGCAATGGGAAAGCATTGCTCCCATTCCTTCATGTTCTTCTTGATCAACACGCGACGAAGCGTCGAAAGTGTGTGGTTCGTCACCTCCGTTTGGTCGTCGGTTTGTGGGTGGTATGCCGAAGAGAATAGTAGCTTGATTCCGAGCTTGGTGCAAAGCTTCTTCCAAAAGTAGCTTAGGAACTTGACATCATGGTCCGAGAGGATCTTCTTGGGCACTCCATGTAGGCGCAAGATTTCCCTACAAAAGAGATTTGCAACATGTGAAGCATCATCTATCTTGTTGCATGGAATGAAATGAGCCATTTTGGAAAATCTATCCACAACAACAAAAAATGGAATCCTTGCCATTTTGAGTCATAGGCAAACCAAGTACAAAGTCCATGCTAATGTCTTCCCAATGTTGATGTGGAATAGGAAGTGGCATGTAAAGACCGTGGGATTGAGCTTTGGACTTAGCTTTGCGGCATGTAGAGCACCAGTGGGTGAAGCGTGAGATGTCACGGAACATATTGGGCCAATAATAGTTCTTGGAGAGCGTCGCAAATGTCTTATCGCGTCCAAAATGTCCCATAAGTCCTCCTCCATGAGATTCTTGCAAAAGGAGCAAACGAAGAGAAGACTCGGGAATGCAAAGTTTGTTAGCTCTCATAAGATAACCATCCTTGATGTAATATCGTTCCCAAGAAGTATGCGTTACACACTTAGCATAAGATTTGCAAAGAAAGGATCATGCTCATACAAATCTTTTATGTGCTCAAAGCCAACAACATTCAATTCAAGTTGGGTAACAAGCATGCATTTTCGGGAAAGCGCATCTTCCACAACATTCTCTTTGCCTTTAATGTACTTGATGACATAGGGAAAAGACTCTATGAACTCACTCCACTTAGCATGACGCTTGTTCAACTTAGTTTGACCCTTAAGATACTTAAGTGTCTCATGGTCTGTGTGTAGAATGAATTCATGAGGTCGGAGATAATGTTCCCAAACATGTAAAACTCTCACTAAGGCATAGAGCTCTTTATCATAGATGGGGTAGTTAAGTTGCGCTCCGGAAAGTTTTTGCTAAAATATGCAATCGGGCGCTTTTCTTGCATTAACACGCCTCCTATGCCGGTACCACTAGCGTCACAATGTACCTCGAAAGGTTTGTCAAAGTTTGGTAAGCCAAGTAAAGGTGTGTGAGTAAGCAAAGATTTAAGCTCATTGAACGTGGTGTCTTGCGAAGGACCCCAAACAAAGGGTGCGTTCTTCTTGCTCAAAACGTGTAGAGGCATAGCAATTGTGCTAAAGTCCTTCACAAAACGTCGATATAATTCGGCTAGGCCTAAGAAACTACGCACTTGATGCAAGTTCGTTGGAGTTGGCCAAGTTTTAATAGCTTCAGTCTTAGTTTCATCTACATGCCCACCTTTGGATGACACAACAAATCATATGAATAGAAGTTTGTCTACACTGAATTTGCACTTTTCCATGTTGTCATAAAGTTTTTCCTTGCAGAGGGTTTACAAAACGGTGCTAAGATGATTCACATGATCTTTTAGAGATTTGCTAAACACGAGGATGTCATCAAACTACTACAAAGACTCCAATGTAAGACCTAAGAACATAGTGCATCACTCTCATAAACTTGTCGGGTGCCTTGGGTAAAACCATATGCATAACAAGCCATTCATATAACCCGAACTTTGTTTTGAAAGTGGATTTCCACTCATCACCCTCTTGTACGTGGATTTGGTAATAGCCACTTTTGAGATCAATCTTGAAAAGATTGTGGCTCCGCTAAGGTCATCAAGCATATCATCTAAGCGCGGTATTGGGTGACGATATCTAAAAGTGATAGCATTTATAGGACGGTAATCCGGACACATGCGGTAGTACCATCGTTCTTGGGGACAAGGATTACCGGAACGGCATAAGGGCTCATGCTTTCACGAACATGGCCATTGTCGATGAGTTGTTGGACTTGCCGTTGGATCTCCTTGGTCTCTTCCGGGTTCACGCAGTGAGGTGCCTTGTTAGGAAGAGGTGCTTCGGGGATGAGGTCGATGCGGTGCTCGATGCTGCGAAGAGGAGGTAGTCCCGGAGGTAGCTCATCGGGAAAGACATCTTGGAATTCCCGCAACAATTGAGACAACACTAAAGGTAGAGGTGGTGAATTGTTAGTTTGTTTCGCTTCCCCTTTACATAGAAGCACAAGGTGAAAGACACTCGAAGGGTTCTCACACACTTCTCTCATCTCACTCTTGGTGGCAAATAACACTAGTTGCTTCTTGTCGCTCATCATGGAGGCGCTCAAATTGGCTTGTGGCTCTCACTCTCCTTTTGGTGGCTCACTCACTCACCATTCTCTCCATGATGGTTGGTAGATACTTGCTTGTCGGTGACCACTTGACTTGACGACATAGGACGTAGCACAAACTCCTTGCCCTTCATCTTGAAGCTATAATGTTTGGTACATCCGTTTTGGGTGACTCCGCGATCGTACTGCCATGGCCTTCCAAGGAGGAGGTGGCAAACGGACATAGGTACCACATCACACTCCAATGTGTCCTCGTAGGCGCCTATCTTGAAGGATATTGTTCCAACGTCTCTAAGCCATTGGACCTTGTAGGGGTGAGGGTAATTCATCTTGACCAATTGAAGCTTGTCGCATAGCTCTTCACTTGCCAAGTTATGACAACTCCCTCCATCGATGATAACCTTGACGGAACGTCCATTGATGCCGGCCTTCGTGTGGAAGATGTGACAACGTTGATCTTCATCTTGATGATGTTGAGGTGTCAAGACCTTAGAGACAAAGAGATTGGGACTCAGGTCATTATCGCAAAAAACTTGATGGTCTTCATCTTCATTCACTTGGCGATGCATAACTACATGCTCAAGGGCTTCCATTTCTTCATCACTCATAGAGTCGTAGGATCCGTCGTCATTGATGATCATAGTTCGTACGGTCTTGCACTCAAATGACATGTGGCCTCGTCCTTAGCATTCGAAACACTTGATGGAGCTCGTCTTGGAGGTATCCTCGGTTGGAGTTGTAGATGATGAAGTTCTTGGCTTGAAGTTGTTCGTAGAAGGGGGGCGACTTGATGTAGTCGAATTCTTGTAGCTTGACTTGTCACCTATGCTTGTAGATGGTTTGGTAGAGGTAGGAGGTGCCGAAGTCGTTGAAGCTTGGTTATAGGAGCCATAGTTCTTGGAAGTGAACTTGGAGTACTTGTAGTCTTCTTGTACTTGTCGCTCCGCTTTGGTTGCTTGGTGTACTAGCTCTAGGAGATTTGTGTATGGTTGGAAGTCTGCAATCTTCTTGATAGGATAGTTAAGTCCATTCAAGAATATCACCATAGTTTGCTCTTCATCTTCCGTGATGTTGGCTCTTATCATGGCAATCTCCATTTCCTTGTAGTACTCTTCAACGAACTTGGTTCCTTGCTTGAGGAGTTGCAATTTTTTGAACAAGTCGTGGTTGTAGTGCATTGGCACAAAACGCGCTCTCATGACATCGTTCATTTGACTCCAAGTAGTGATGGGCGGTTTGCCTTTTGCTTCTCTTCTCTCGATGACTTGATCCCACCAAATAAGAACATAGTCTTGGAACTCAAGGGATGCCGTTGCGATCTTCTTTTCTTCATCAAAGTTGTGGAGTCGAAAGATCTTGTCAACTTGCAATGCCCACAAGAGATAGGCTTTGGGATCAATGCTTCTGGAGAACTTTGGCATTGTGAACTTGAGCTTGCCATAGCGGTTTTCTTCATTGTTTGCTTGCCTATTGGGAGGGCATTGTTGACGTTGAGGATTGTCAACCTCATGGTGCTCTTGGCGTGGTTGATGCTCATCATCATGTTGCTCTTGCCGAACTTGTGGTTCGTGTCTAGCTTGTTGTTCTTGTCTCGCTTGAGGAGGAGCTTGGCGTTGCATTCTCGCTTGAAAGCGCCTTTCTTGAACTTCATCTTGAAGTGCTTCTTCCTCTTGGCGATTGTGTCGATTGCGTGTTGCAACATTGCGATGTGAGTCATGTAGTGCACGTTGTGCTTCAAGAGCTTGTTCTTCACGCCATTGTTGTACGTGACGTTGTGCCTCGACGTCTTGCTCTTCTTGGCATTGGCGCGATTGCTCTTCTTGTTGGCGTAGTCGTTGCCGTTCTTGTGCTTGCTCGAGTGTAGGTTGGTTTTGACGTTGTCGACGTTCTTGCTCTTCAAATAGCTCTTGTGAACTATTGCCATGAAGTGGGTTCCAGTTGTCATGTCGGGCTTGACGCGCGGCTTGGCGAAGAGTGTTTGATGTAGGTGTACTTGAGCTGGAAGTGTAGTCGGAATTACGACTTGAGCGGCTCCATCTTTGAGATGACGTAGATGAAGAGCGCCGATTGATCGTCAAAGTTTGTAGCTCATCGAATTGAGTAGACATGTTGGCGTTGATGGTGTCGAATTGCTCTCTTGTGCGCTCTTTGGAATGTCGCAAGTCGGTGGCGATTTGCTCAATGCGCTCTTGCATAGCTTAATTCTCTTGATGTAGTACTCGTTGAACACTAAATAGATGTAGTTTGGTGACGTAGTTGTTCAATACTTGAGGATCATCAAAGAGCGGGTTCGTAGATGTACTTGGCCTATCCATCAACGCAAGCAAGAATGTGAGTGGAAGAAGGAAAAGACAATACCAAATGTACCTTGACCGATATTGAGAATGGATCAAAGATCACTCAATATTGTTGCAAAGAAATAGCACAATTGGTACTGTAGCTCGTCGATCTCTCACACCTACACAACAAAAGCTTTTGGTGGAGCTTGGTTAGGATGGTGGACCAAAGTATGCAATCATTAATAAGACTCAATGATGTTGAAAATGATTCACAATTTTCCAAAACAACAAGAATACCAATAGCTATATAGGTACACGGAAACACACGCACAAATAGATAGATGGGGATGTGCAAACCAAGGTTGAGCGCAAAATGTGGAATCCACGAAAAATGCTCTTGTTGCACATCACTAGAGAGACGCTAGCACGATTGCACAATAGGCGGATATGAGACTTGTGCACTACCTACTAGGCAAAGATGCAACAACTTCTATCCCAAGTATGTTATATGCTTGTTGTTTCGATGAGATGATCCAAGATGATCAAGTATGAAAATCTTAATGTTGCTATGGTTCTTGCTTAAAAGCTCTTCGCTTATCTTTCTCTTTTGCTTAAAAGCTTGGTTGGCTCTTTGTCTTTGAGTTCTTTTGCTAGGACACTTATGCGATGCTTTTCGAACCAAGATAGCAATTGTGTATATGCTATGGCAACCTTGTGACACAAGAGATGATGATAAGATACCAAGATGATACCACGATGTTATATGAGATGCAATTGAAGCTCGTATCGATGATACCAATATGACTTCTAGTATGATATGGTGTAGCTCGATGATCACTAATGTGCACAAGTGTCGTTGCCCGGCAATACACGAAAGGCTAGTCTCGAAGGGAAATCTACACAAAATGGTCGATGAGGGGTTGTCAATGCAAATGCAAGGTAGGATATACAAGGTGTATTCGATGTTACCGTCCTTGTCGAGGTTGAGAGGTGGTCTTGTCGATGTCGTTCCATTCCAAGATAGCCGAAACACACAAGGAAACAGATAAGCCACACTCGAATGATCCAAGGCAAAATGAGGCAAAATCGTTGTGATGGCGGGTAAGCGATTGTGGTTGCGGAAAGCGTTTTTGGTTTGTGGTATTGCAAATGTAGGTAGTGCCGTATGGGTATGTGTATGAGTGGTGTAAATGTATATGTGGAAGTGGGTATGGGTATGCGTGTGCGGAAGGTGGATCGAAAACAAAGGAAATTCAGTTTCGTTAGGAAACATCGGACGCCCGGTGGTGGCCGGTCGTCCGGTGCCTAGGCGATTTCGGGCTCGGGCAAAATGTCTAGGGTTCGTGGAAAAGGTGGCCAAATAGGTCAAAATTGACCGAAGTTGTGGGTGAATTTCGGGGAAAAGATGGGGGAAAGCTAGATACACTCGTGGCAAAGCAAATCCATGGACCAAATCCAATAAAACCTCGTCAAATCAACAAATCAGATAAAAAACATTTGGAGCTATTTTTTGTGGAGAATTTTCAAAATCGGGACAAAATCAACAAAACAAGGCTAGAAAACAAGGGTAGGGGCTCCAAATTCGTGATCAAACAAGGCTCATGATACCAAAATGGTGTAGGGTGGAACCCTAGGGGGGCGATCTTTCACGAAATTGAGGGATCCCACGAAGAACACGAGGAGAAATCATGAATAGGAGACACTCAAGAACGACGAGAACAATCACACATATGCTAGATCAATGAACAACACGAGTATCACGATGATCCAAACACAATAATGGACGATACAAAAGGTAGTATTCTCCATGAGGATGATCCCGTGAGGCTCTTCTCCGTAAGGAGGTCTTGAATCCGGTGTGGATCTTCTCCGAAGAGGGGCCGCGGTCTCTCAAAGGAGTAGAACCACTAGATGAGCAAAGCTCTAGGTCTAAAGATGAGCAAAACTCTAGGTCTAAAGATGAGCTATCATAATGCTAACCCTAGCTAGGAGGAGGGGAAGGAGAATATATAGTCTAGAGGGGCGAATGGGTACATGGGCCTCAACCCTAAATGTTTCGGTGCGCACAGGTAGCGGGCGTCCGCAAGCTACCCGACGTCCGATGGCTCGCGAGGGTCCGGACGTCTGGAAGTCTTCGGACTTCCGCTAATTTCATTCTATTGTGTTACACCGGATTTCCGGAGGTGCACGGTCGTCCGGTCGTCGGTCGTCCGGTGGGTCTCGGACGTTTCGGGTAGCTCCTTTTCTTGGCCGTCACACTTGTCGTCGTCAGCTTGATCACTTGGCGTAGCACCTTCATGTTTGTCCTCTTGATACCTGATCATGCATAGGATCTCTGCCTTAGGTAGTAGCCATGTCTCATGTGAAGAAAGGGGTAGTTTGGTGAGGAGTGCTACCTCTCGAGCTTGCGTTGTATTCCCTCGAAAAGGAAAGGGAGATGCAGCACAGTAGCGTAAGTATTTCCCTCGGTTTTTGAGAACCAAGGTATCAATCCAGTAGGAGACCACGCGCAAGTCCCTCGCACCTACACAAACAAATAAGAACTTCGCAGCCAACGCGATAAGGGGTTGTCAATCCCTTTACGGTCACTTACGATAGTGAGATCTGATAGATTTGATAGATAATGTTTTTGGTATTTTTTAGTTTAATAAAACAACAAATAAACAACGGCAACATAAATTGACGGGAAAGTAATATGATAAAGATAGACCCAGGGGCCATAGTTTTCTCTAGTGGCTTCTCTCATGATAGCGATATTCTACGGCGGGTAAACAAATTACTGTCGAGCAATTGATAGAAAAGCGAATAATTATGAGACTATCTAGGCATGATCATTGTATATAGGCATCACATCCGAGACAAGTAGACCGACTCCTGCCTGCATCTACTACTATTACTCCACACATCGACCGCTATCCAGCATGCATCTAGTGTATTGAGTTCATACGAACAGAGTAACGCCTTAAGCAAGATGACATGATGTAGAGGGATAAACTCAAGCAATATGATGAAAACCCCATCTTTTTATCCTCGATGGCAACAATACAATACGTGCCTTGTTGCCACTACTGTCACTGGGAAAGGACATCGCAAGATTGAACCCAAAGCCAAGCACTTCTCCCATTTTAAGAACTATAGATCTAGTAGCCCAAACCAAACCAACAATTCTAAGAGACTTGCAAGGATATTATGAGCATACATAAAAAGTTCAGAGAAGAACCAAATATCTTTCATAGATAATATTGATCATAAACTCACAATTCATCGGATCTCGACAAACACACCGCAAAAAGAGATTACATCGAATAGATCTCCTCGAAGACCAAGGAGAACTTTGTATTGAGATCCGGAGAGAGAGAAGAAGCCATCTAGATACTAGCTATGGACCCGAAAGGTCTAAGGTAAACTACTCACAACTCATGGTGAGGGCGATGATGATGATGATGAAGGCCTCCGTGATGGACCCCCCTCCCGAAACAGGCTCCAAGATGGGATCTCCACGGGAACAGCAGCTACGGTGGTGGAATTAGGGTTTTCTCTCTGCGTATGGAGTTTCTCGGGTACGTAGGTATATATAGGAAGAAGAGGGGCACCAGGTGCCACAGGGGATGCCCTCGAGACAGGGGGCGCGCCCTGGGAAGGGGGGCGCCCCCCACCCTCGAGGGTGGGCCCCCTGTCCTCTGGCTTGGCCCCGAAGTCTTCCGTGCGTGATTTCCTCCAAAAATATCTCATGCGAAGGTTTTATTCCGTTTGGACTCCGTTTGATATTCCTTTTTTGCAATACCCTGAAATAGGCAAAAAAACAACAATCTGGACGGGGCCTTTGGGTTAGTAAGTTAGTCCCAAAAATGATATAAAAGTGAATGATAAAGCCCATTAAACATCCAAGACTTCATAAATAATAGCATGGAACAATCAAAAATTATAGATACGTTGGAGACGTATCAAGCATCCCCAAGCTTAATTCCTACTCGTCCTCGAGTAGGTAAATGATAAAGAAAGAATTTTTGATGTGGAATTGATGTAGGGTGGAACCCTAGATGGCCGATCTTTCACGAAATGGAGAGGATCACACAAAGAACACGAGGGGCACGAGGGAAAACACAAGAGAGGCAAGGGGGAAAACACTCCAATCAACAAGCTTAGGTCACACAAATGCTAGATCCACGATAAACATCAAGATACACGATCCATAGTCAACAACGGTGGTACAAAGATAGTCTTCTCCCGGGGGAGGTCTTGGGGGTATCCCTTGGGATCTTCTCCGTAGTGGAGGTCTTGAATCCGAGGTGGATCTTCTCCGAAGAGGCCGCGGTCTCGTAGGAGAGGAACCACAAAGGTCTATGATGAGCTATCACAAAGCTAACCCTAGATAGTTTAGGTAGAGTGCTATATATAGGCTAGGAGGGGCGAAGGGGTACATGGGCCTCGGCCCAACATCATGCGCGCAGGCACTGTCCGGATGATCCGGACGTTTGTCCAGATGATCCGGGCTTCGGAGGGCCGGATGATCCGGGGCGGCGTCCGGATGATCCGGACACGTCTGATCTGCTGCGGGTGGCCCGGATGTCCGGGTCTTTGTCCGGATGTCCGGGGGTGTCCGGATGATCCGGGCCGGGGTTCGGATGATCCGGCTTCGGCGTGGAGCTTCGGGTGTCATCGGGCCCATTGGCCGGATCGTCCGGACATTTGTCTGGATCATCCGGGCCTCGGCCGGATCGTCCGGACTTCGTCCGGATCGTCCGGGCAAGCTCATTCTTGGTTGTTCTTCTCCTCCTTCCTCCTTCGATTCTTCTTGTCCCTTGCCTTCTCCGTGGTTGCTCCCGAGGTGCCTGAGTATGCAAAGAGTCTCTGATGAGGGTAGCAGCCATGTCTCATGCGAATCAAAGTGATGTAGAGATAGGAGTGAAGTCACCTCGGTCTCGAGAGCTCGTGCTCGAGCACGTGTCATGGGTCCACTTGGCACTTGGTGAGGCGAAGGTAGGTCCATGGGGATGACCTTGGGATGCTCCGCATCAGGAATGCTAATCAATATAGTTTTTCAATGTAATTCTCTTAATTGTGGCATGAATGTTCATATCTGAAAGACTCAAGATAAAAGTCTATATTGACATAAGAAATAACAATACTTCAAGCAATACTATCAAAGCAATCACGTCTTCTCAAAATACTATGGCTAAAAGAAAGTTATCCCTACAAAATCATATAGTGTTGGCTATGCTCCCTTATTATCACACTAAATATTCATATCATGCACAACCCCGATTTCAGCCAAGCATTTGTTTTCATGCTCTATCTTTTCAACCTTTCAACTTTCACGCAATACATGAGCGTGAGCCATGGACATAGCACTATGGGTGGAATAGAGGTGGTTGTGGAGAAGACAAAAAGAAGGGAGATAGTCTCACATCGACTAGGCGTATCAACGGGCTATGGAGATTGTGATAGCCTGGCTTATTAGAGATGGTAGACTACTCATATCAATAAGGAATTCCTTTTTTTTCCGGGAGCCCATTAGGAAAGAACTCCAAAGTTAAGCGTGCTCAGCTTGGAGTAGTTTCAGGATGGGTGACCGACCGGGAAGTTGCTCCCGGGTGCGCATGAGTGAGGACAAAGTGCGCAGAAAAGACTAGTATTGATATGTGAGGCCAGTCTAGATCCCGCCAGGAGTAACGACCACCGGCGGGTGTGTCCGGGGCATTATAAGTTGGTATCAGAGTCGACCCTTGCGGTTACACGGATGTTTGCGGACAGGTGCTTAGTCATGTTGTTCATGACGTTTGTGACCCATCGTGGCACATGGCATGGCACATATATCGGACTGGATGCACAGACGGTTGTGCCAAGAGGGAACGTTCCTGTGGCCCGACGAGGACGTCGGTTCCTCTGAGTGGCGGTGTATGTGATAGCCTGGCTTATTAGGGATGGTAGACTACTCATATCAATAAGGAATTCCTTCTTTTCCGGGAGCCCATTCGGAAAGAACTCCAAAGTTAAGTGTGCTCAGCTTGGAGTAGTTTCAGGATGGGTGACCGACCAGGAAGTTGCTCCCAAGTGCGCACGAGTGAGGACAAAGTGCACAGAAAAGACTAGTATTGATATGTGAGGCCAGTCTAGATCCCGCCAGGAGTAACGACCACCGGCGGGTGTGTCCGGGGCGTTATAGAGATGCCCATCAATAGATATCAATGCGAGTGAGTAGGGATTGCCATGCAACGAATGCACTAGAGCTAAATATGAATGAAAGCTCAACAAAATAAACTAGTGGGTGTGCATCCAACTTGCTTGCTCACGAAGACCTAGGGCATTTGAGGAAGCCCATCGTTGGAATATACAAGCCAAGTTCTATAACGAAAATTCCCACTAGTATATGAAAGTGACTAAGCATGAGACTCTCTACAATGAAGAACATGGTGCTACTTTGAAGCACAAGTGTGGAAAAAGATAGTAGCAATTGTCCCTTTTCTTTTTTTCTCTTTTTTTGGGCCTTTCTTTTTTTCTTTGGCCTTTCTCTTTTTTTTTTGCGGACGGGCTTTATAGATTCAGCCTTTCCTCCCATGGGACAATGCTCTAAAAATGATGGTCATCACACTTTCATTACAACACAAGATTACAACTCGATACTACAACAACAAAGTATGACTCTATATGAATGCCTCCTGCGGTGTACCGGTATGTGCAATGAAACATGAGTGACATGTATAAAAATTATGCATGGTGGCCTTGCCACAAATACGATGTCAACTACATGATCATGCATGACAATATGACAATATGATGCGTGTCATATGAACGAAACGATGGAAAGTTGCATGGCAATATATCTCAGAATGGCTATGGAAATGCCATGATAGGTAGGTATGGTGGCTGTTTTGAGGAAGGATATATAGTGGGTTTATGGCACCGGCGAAAGTTGCGCGGTACAAGAGAGGCTAGCAATGGTGGAAGGGTGAGAGTGCGTATAATCCATGGACTCAACATTAGTCATAAGAACTCATATACTTATTGCAAAAATCTACGAGTCATCAAAACAAAGCAATCAACGCATGCCCGTAGGGGGGAGGTTGGTAGGAGTTAACCATCGCGCGCCCCCGACCTCCACACAAAGGTTGACACTCTACAAATACCTCATGCTTTAACTTAGTCACATAATGGTTCACCATACGTGCATGCTACGGGAATCACCAACCTTAACACAAATATTTCTCAATTTCATAATTACTCCACTAGAATTACTCTAATATCACTATCCTCATGTCTCAAAACAATTATCAAGCATCCAACATCTCTTTCTATTCGATGCACTTGATGTGATTTTTTTACTACATTGACATTGGATGTTTATCATGTGAAGACTAGCTTCTTTAGCCTAAACACTTTACCATGCTGTTTTAATAGACTCTCAAATAGATCTAAGTGGAGCATGAGAGTTCAACAATTTCTACAAAATATTACCACCATCGTGCTCTAAAAGATATAAGTGAAGCACTAGAGCAAAAACTATTCAACTCAAAAGATATAACTGAAGCACATAGAGTGTTCTAATAATTTCTAGGGCATATTTAACTCTCTCAAATAGGTGTGTCCAGCAAGGATGATTGTGGCAAACTAACAAGCAAAGACTCAAATTATACAAGACGCTCCAAGCAAAACACATAGCATGTTGCGAATAAAAATATAACTCCAAGTATAGTTACCGATGGATGAAGACGAAAGAGGGGATGCCTTCCCGGGGCATCCCCAAGCTTAGGCTTTTGATTATCTTGAATTTACCTGGGGTGCCATGGGCATCCCCAAGCTTAGGTCTTTGCTACTCCTTGTTCCATAGTCCATCAAAGCAATACTCAAAACTTGAAAACTTCACAACACAAAACTTAGACAAAAATTCTTGTGAGCTCCGTTAGTAAGAAAAAGCAAAACACCACTCAAAGGTACAGCAAGGTGATGAGGACATGACTACCTTGGATATGACCAAAAATATTGCATACATGTACATTTGTGAGGTGATTTCTAATGCAAACTATGCAACAATTTATTTATGTCATCCACGACAAAAATACTTCATAGACTTTTCTGCCATGTCTAATTCCAGGTGTATGGGACATTTGTACAATCCACATATGAAGATAAGGGAAAAAGAGAAGTTTAGATGCTGTTCAAAAAGTTCTCTCACGTCACTTTTGGACCAAGAGAAGATAGAGTCCAAGTCTCTCACGTTCTGCATCCAGATTCGGACTGCACCGACATACCTGACTCAAAACGACAAGAACTCCTTCATACCGACTCTGAATTGGGTGATTCTTTTTTTTGTTGGAAACTAGATTTCGTACACTTTCCAACCGAGTTGGATTCACCTTCAAATTCGTCCGGAGCGTTGAGATATCGACGAAACAATCTGACGCTACAGCAAAATCCGAGTCAAACTACAAGTCCAAAGGTGTTGCATCACCTCCACTTGGGCCCATGAGCCTTGTACGGCCTAGGGTTAGTTTTAGGCTGCCTTGGGACGTCCTTCCACCTCCTTGGCCGCCACCCCTTGCTCTTATATAAGTAGATCCATCTAGTAGCTTTTTCTTTGGGATTTGTTTAGTCAAAAGTTAGCCATTGCAACATCGTATACTTCATTTGTGTCCAATGACCAGACCAAGACCGCTTACAGATCCCCATCTTTATCAATACTTCATTTATATTTGCAATATTCAGATTGCTTTTATCATATTCTTGCTTGTTCTTCGATTGCATGCAGGAATAGACCTTCGTGGTCAGGCTGATCATGCTTCTGGCATCGTCACTAACCCCTGGTTGGTTTAGCGATTACTAAGGCGCAACGTCGTGCATGTTTGTAGTCGGATCGTCAAAGTCGTCTCCACCAAATCTATAGTTATCATCTCATCGAAAGATCGGGCCCCTCGCCTCTATCAAGTGGTATCAGTTTTCAGGTTGCTCGGTGAGAATTTCCAGTTATTCCTAGATTAGATTTATTTTCTTACCTATTGTCTAAGGAAAAGCCACAAAAAAGTTAGATCTTTTCATCCTTTGTCCTAGCCAGTCCGAGCCTTTGCAATTTTCTTTTCATTGTTTGCATTATTGAATTATCGGTTGCATCGTCGTGTCGAGTAGCTGGTCTTAGTGTCTAGTTCATTAGAGTTTCGAGTTTTGTTCATATTAGTCACGTCGCCCGTGCATCGTTATCCCTTCCGCTGTCCACCACCTCATCCATCAATTTTCACCTCGTGCTACCCATCGTTCATTTCACAATCATACTTGAAGTCGTTCGCATCTTTGCTTGATCCAATCTGCATCTTATCTAGTTTGTCTTGGAAAGAGGGAGAAAGAAAAGAAAAGACAGAGAAAAAAAGAAAAAAAGAGGAGAGAAAGAAAAAGAAAAAAGTGTGAGAAAAAAGAAAAAGAAAAAGAAAAAGAAAAAGAAAGTTAGAGAGAGAGTTGTTGTATATTCTGCTTGGCAGTTGTTTTCATCATTATCTTTACTGCCGTTGTGATCTTCACTTATATCTTGCTGTCCAGAGCTACTTCGTATCCTTTATTGATACTAGTTGTGCTACACCATGACCTCATTAGTGTTCTAGGCTCGCATCTCTAGTCCGGTCTAGCCTAGGACCAGCACAGTACTGTCGTTGAGCATTTATTCAACATTGCATCTCTGAATTGATTATTGCTACTCTTTTGCTACCATATATAAAGCCAACCCAGCTCCACATATTTCTACACCGTGTTTACGTACGTTCACCTGGCAATCGCTTTACTCAATCTTCGGAGTTATTTGACACCGCTGGTTGCCTATCACCACCTGCTCATGGTAAGAACTTGTACGATATTGATCTTTGCTTTACTGTGAGCGTTTTACCACCACATCCTAGGAACATTATTCTTGAATTTTGTTTCTTGTTTCTACTAATCATGACAGGTACCGGAGACAGAAGTTCTTGGATGATGGATACATCTTCACCATCACGAGACGTGGGACAACACACACATGCACATGGTCAGGTTATCTCTTTACCTTCATTTGAGGGTAGATTTAATCCTGCTATTTATCTTGCTTGGGAGTTTGAGGTAGAACTATTTTTTGCTAGCCATGATTTTTCTGAACTTGAGAGAGTACGAGCTGTCACTAGAACATTTACTGGTTTTGCTTCTGTTTGGTGGAGTGTGCATTGTAAGAAAAATATTGATAACCAACCCACAACTTGACAAGATTTGAAGGCTGTAATGAGAAAACATTTTTTTCCTCCTTACTATCGCCGTGAATTGCTTCGCAAATTGGAACAATTAAAACAAGGCAGTAACACTTTTCATGCTTACTACCAAGAGTTCAAATCTTATATGCATCATTGTGACATAGAAGAATCTGAGGATGATACAATGAATAGATTTTTTGGTGGTTTGAACCATGATATTCGCGCAAGATTTCAATATATTCCTCGTTGCATTACTGGTATGTATGTTCGTGCTTGTACCTTTGAGAGACAAATACAGGAGGATGCATTGTGTGACTACAACAACAACTATTCCAGTTCATGCTCACCACCACTGGTTGGTTCCTCCACCATTGCACCTACTAGAGCAGCCACACCTCCGATTGTGAGTGTGACATCATCTAAAGTGTATGGTTCATTGTCATCGTCCGTACCTACATCAGCTACGTCTCTGCGACAAGGTAACAGTAAAATCAATGATGATATAACTTCACATGAGGATGATGCATATCTAGTTAACTTGAATACATCATGTATTGAATTACCTGTTGATTTGAGCACACCACCTACTTTAGATAATCATGTTACTGTCATGAATGCGTCATGTGATCAAACAACTGAAATACCAACAATTTTGAGTGCACCCATTGAATTAATTGTTGACGCAAAAGAATCATGTGAATCGGAGAATAAATCAGATTTGGATAAAATACATTTGAAAATAATTGTGCCAATGTTTAATCATTTTGATATGACCTCTAATCTTGGTGACGATTCAATGTCAAATGACTTATTACATGTTTGCTTACTTAAGCATGTTGTAGCCTATGAATTTCACGCAAGCAAGGTTTATTCACCAATGTTGGGATGGTTTAATGATGAACATTGTCAATCTTTTGATATGAATAAGAGCTTCACTTATTTGTGAAAACCGAGTTGCAATATTTTCATGCCTTCTACTTCTTGTGATAATATTTTGGCTTTATATTTTATGAACTACGAAAGTTACTCATCTATACATGTGTCATATGTGCGAAAATTAAGGGAAGTAAAAAGGATGGCATATACATATACAACATGTACACCTTGTCTATTTTCTTACCCAAATTTCAGATTAAGCAACGCCAAGGACGGCTTCATTTTCAAGAAAGGGAGGATGATGAGGACATGACTACCTTGGATACGACCAAAAATATTACATACATGTACATTTGTGAGGTGATTTCTAATGCAAACTATGCAACAATTTATTTATGTCATCCAGGACAAAAATACTTCACAGACTTTTCTGCCATGTCTAATTCCAGGTGTAGGGGACATTTGTACAATCCACATATGAAGATAAGGGAAAAAGAGAAATTTAGGTGATGTTCAAAAAGGTCACGCCACTTTTGGACCAAGAGAAGATAGAGTCCAAGTCTCTCACGTTCTGCATCCAGATTCGGACTGCACAGACACACCTGACTCAAAACGGCAAGAACTCCTTCATACGGACTCCGAATTGGGCGATTCTTTTTTGTTGGAAACTAGATTTCATACACTTTCCAACCGAGTTGGATTCACCTTCAAATTCGTCCGCAGCGTTGAGATATCGACAAAACAATCTGACGCTACATCAGAATCCGAGTCAAACTACAAGTCCAAAGGTGTTGCATCACCTCCACTTGGGCCCATGAGCCTTGTACGGCCTAGGGTTAGTTTTAGGCTGCCTTGGGACATCCTTGCACCTCCTTGGCCGCCACCCCTTGCTCTTATATTAGTATATCCATCTAGTAGCTTTTTCTTTGAGATTTGTTTAGTCAAAAGTTAGCCATTGCAACTTCGTATACTTTGTTTGTGTCCAACGACGAGACCAAGACCGCTTACGGATCCCCATCTTTATCAATACTTCATTTATATTTGCAATATTCAGATTGCTTTATCATATTCTTGCTTGTTCTTCGATTGCATGCAGGAATAGACCTTCGTGGTCAGGATGATCGTGCTTCTGGCATCGTTAGTAACCCCTGGAGATTGGTTTAGCGATTACTAAGGCGCAACGTCATGCATGTTTGTAGTCGGATCGTCAAAGTCGTCTCCACGAAATCGATAGTTATCATCTCATCGAAAGATCGGCCCCCTCGTCTCTATCACAAGGAATTCATACTTTGTTTATATTGATGTTAAACCTACTGTACTTCAAGTTTTATATGATTCATATCCTCCAATATTACTCATAGATGCATCGGAATAAGCAAACAACACACGAAAAATAGAATCTGTCAAAAACAGAACAGTCTGTAGTAATCTGCTGGGTTCCCCTACTTCTGGAACTCCAAAAAAATCAAACTAAATTGGTAAATTTGCGCAATTTGTCTACCAATCAGCAGCAAGAAGAATCAACTAAAAAGCACGCTCCAGTAAAATCGGAAGACTACTTTAGCAAGCGCTAATGATTCTGTTTTTCACAGCAAGATCAAATAAACTTCACACAAGTCTTACCAAAGGTTCTACTTGGCACAAACACTAAAAAAAAACATGAAAACACATCTAATCAGAGGCTAGATGCAATATTTATTCCCTAACAGCAACAAAAGCAAAAAACATAAAATTGGGTTGCCTCCCAACAAGCGCTATCGTTTTACGCCCCTAGCTAGGCACGATACAAGATAGATCTAGGTATTGCCATCTTTGGAAGGCAATTCATAAGTGGCTCTCATGATAGATTCATATGGTAATTTTATTTTCTTTCTAGGAAAGTGTTCCATGCCTTTCCTTAACAGAAATTGGAATCTAATATTTCCTTCCTTCATATCAATAATTGCACCAATCGTTCTAAGGAAAGGTCTACCAAGAATAATAGGACATGAAGGATTGCAATCTATAGCAAGAACAATGAAATCTATGGGCACATAATTCCTATTGGCAACAATAAGAACATCATTAATTCTTCCCATAGGTTTCTTAATAGTGGAATCCGCAAGATGCAAATTTAAAGAACAATCATCAAATTCTTGGAATCCTAGCAAATCACACAAAGTTTTTGGGATAGTGGAAACACTAGCACCCAAATCACACAAAGCATATCATTCATGATCTTTTATTTTTATTTTGATAGTAGGTTCCCATTCATCATAAAGCTTTCTAGGTATAGAAACTTCCAACTCAAATTTTTCTTCATAAGATTGCATCAAAGCATCAACTATATGTTTAGTGAAAGCTTTATTTTGACTATAAGCATGCGGAGAATTTAGCACGGATTGCATCAAGGAAATAAAATCAATCAAAGAGCAATTATCATAATTGAATCCCTTGATATCAAATGTAGTGGGTTCATCACTATGCAAAGTTTTAATTTCTTCAATCCCACTTTTAACAATTTTAGCATCAAGATCTAAAAACTTCGAATCATTGGGACACCTTAAAGCAGAATCATCTCCAATCCTATTCTCATCAAGATTAATACTAGAAAACAAGGATCTAATAGGAGACACATCAATAACTTTCAGATCTTCATCTTTATTTTAACGATAACTAGAAGAACACGATCTAATATAATCTTCTCTTTTAGCACGCATTCTAGCGGTTCTTTCTTTGCATTCATCAATGGAAATTCTCATAGCTTTGAGAGACTCATTGATATCATGCTTAGGTGGGATAGATCTAAGTTTCAAAGAATCAACATCAAGAGTAATTCTATCCACACTTCTAGCCAATTCATCAACTTTAAGCAATTTCTCTTCAAGCATAGCATTGAAATTCTTTTGTGAGATCATAAACTCCTTAACACTAGTTTCAAATTCAGAAGGCATCTTTTCATAAGAATTGTTGTAGGAATTACCAAAATTATTAGAGTAATTACTAGGAAAAGGCCTAGGATTAAAATTACCTCTATAAGCATTGTTACCAAAATTATTCCTACCAACAAAATTCACATCCAAAGATTCATTGTTATTCTCAATCAAAGTGGACAAAGGCATATCATTAGGATAAGAAGAAGCACTCTTAGCAGCAAACAATTTCATAAGTTCATCCATCTTTCCACTCAAAACACTAATTTCTTCGATAGCATGCACTTTTTTACTAGTAGATCTTTCGGTGTGCCATTGAGAATAATTAACCATAATATTATCTAGGAGTTTGGTAGCTTCTCCTAAGGTAGTTTCCATGAAAGTGCCTCTGGCGGTCGAATCTAAAAGATTTATAGAAGCAAAATTCAAGCCAGCATAAAAGTTCTGAATAATCATCCATAGATTCAAACCATGTGTAGGGCAATTACGTATCATTAATTTCATTCTCTCCCAAGCTTGTGCAACATGCTCATGATCTAGTTGCTTAAAATTCATAATATCGTTTCTAAGAGAGATGATCTTAGCAGGAGGGAAATACTTAGAGATAAAAGCATCTTTGCACTTATTCCACGAATCAATACTATTTCTAGGCAAAGAGGAAAACCAAGTTTTAGCATGATCTCTAAGTGAAAACGAAAATAACTTCAATTTAACAATATCGTTATCCGTATCCCTTTTCTTTTGCATAACACACAAATCAACAAAGATGTTTAGATGGGTAGCGGCATCTTCACTAGGAATGCCGGAGAATTGATCTTTCATGACAATATTCAACAAAGCAGCATTGATCTCACAAGATTCATCATCGGTAATAGGAGCAATCGGAGTGCTAATAAAATCATTGTTGTTGGTATTGGAAAAGTCACACAATTTGGTATTGTTCTGAGCCACAGCGACAAGCAAGCAATCCAACACACACAAGCAAACAAGAAGCAAGCGAACGAGAAACACACGGCGAAAGAAGGGCGAATAAAACGGCAAAGTTGAAGTGGGGAAGAGGAAAACGAGAGGCAAATAAATGTAATGCGAAGGATAAGGGTTTGTGATAGGTACTTGGTATATGACTTTTGCGTAAGCCTCCCCGGCAACGGCGACAGAAATTCTTCTTGCTACCTCTTGAGCTTGCGTTGTATTCCCTCGAAGAGGATAGGGAGATGCAGCACAGTAGCGTAAGTATTTCCCTCAGTTTTTGAGAACCAAGGTATCAATCCAGTAGGAGACCACGCGCAAGTCCCTCGCACCTGCACAAACAAATAAGAATTTCACAGCCAACGCGATAAGGGGTTGTAAACCCCTTTACGGTCACTTACGATAGTGAGATCTTGTAGAGATGATAGGTAATGTTTTTGGTATTTTTTAGTTTAATAAAACAACAAATAAACAACGACAACATAAATTGACGGGAAAGTAATATGATAAAGATAGACCCGGGGGCCATAGTTTTCTCTAGGGGCTTCTCTCATGATAGCGACATTCTACGGCGGCTAATTTTTTTACTGTCGAGCAATTTATAGAAAAGCGAATAATTATGAGACTATCTAGGCATGATCATTGTATATAGGCATCACGTCCGAGACAAGTAGACCGACTCCTGCATGCATCTACTACTATTACTCCACACATCAACTGCTCTCCAGCATGCATCTAGTGTATTGAGTTCATACGAACAGAGTAACGCCTTAAGCAAGATGACATGATGTAGAGGGATAAACTCAAGCAATATGATGAAAACCCCATCTTTTTATCCTCGATGGCAACAATACAATACGTGCCTTGCTGCCCCTACTGTCACTGGGAAAGGACACCGCAAGATTGAACCCAAAGCCAAGCACTTCTCCCATTGCAAGAACTATAGATCTAGTAGGCCAAACCAAACCAATAATTCGAAGAGACTTGCTAGGATATTATGAGCACACATAAAAAGTTCAGAGAAGAACCAAATATCTTTCATAGATAATCTTGATCATAAACTCACAATTCATCGGATCTCGACAAACACACCGCAAAAAGAGATTACATCAAATAGATCTCCTCGAAGACCGAGGAGAACTTTGTATTGAGATCCGAAGAGAGAGCAGAAGCCATCTAGATACTAGCTATGGACCCGAAGGTCTAAGGTAAACTACTCACAACTTATGGTGAGGGCGATGATGATGATGATGAAGGCTTCCGTGATGGATCCCCCTCCCGGAATAGGCTCCAAGATGGGATCTCCACGGGAACAGTAGCTACGGCGGTGGAATTTGTTGGGGAACGTAGTATTTTAAAATTTTCCTACGATCACGCAAGGTCTATCTACCAGATGCATAGCAACGAGAGGGAAGAGTGTCTCTACGTACCCTCGTAGACCGGAAGCGGAAGCGTCAAGTGACGCGGTTGATGTAGTCAAACTTCTTCGCGATTCAACCGATCAAGTACCGAACGTACGACACCTCCGTGTTCAGCACACGTTCAGCTTGATGACGTCCCACGAGCTCTTGATCCAGTTGAGCTTCACGGGAGAGTTTCGTTAGCACGACGGCGTGGTGACGGATATGATGTATCTACCGGCGCAGGGCTTCTCCTAAGTACTGCGATGGTATGACCGAGGTGTGTTTCTGTGGAGGGGGGCACCGCACACGGCTGGAACAAATCAACTTATGTGTCTTTGGGTGCCCCTGCCCCCGTATATAAAGGAGCAAGAGGGGAGGTCCGGCCGGCCTCCTATGGTGCGGCTAGGGCAATCCTACTAGGAATAGGATTGCAATCCTATTCCTAGTAGGAGTCCACCAAGAAGGAAGAGAGGGAAAGGAAAAGAGGGAGAGGTGGCGCCCCCCAATCCTAGTCCAACTAGGATCCCTAGGTGGGGCGCCGGCCAGCCTCTATGGGCTGCCTCTCTCCTTTCCTCAAGGCCCACTATGGACCATCCCCCCTCGTAGGACGTTCCGGTAACCCCCTCCGGCAATCCAGTTAAATCCAAAACTTTTCCGGAACACTTCCGGTGTCCGAATATAGTCGTCCAATATATCAATCTTTATGTCTCGGACATTCCGAGACTCCTCGTCATGTCCGTGATCTCATCCGGGACTCCGAACTACCTTCGGTACATCAAAACTCATAAACTCATAATACCGATCGTCATCAAACGTTAAGCGTGCGGACCCTACGGGTTCGAGAACTATGTAGACATGACCGAGACTCATCTCCGGTCAATAACCAATAGCGGAACCTGGATGTTCATATTGGCTCCTACATATTCTATGAAGATCTTTTATCGGTCAAAACCGCATAACAACATACGTTGTTCCTTTTGTCATCGGTATGTTACTTGCCCGAGATTCGATCGTCGGTATCTCTATACCTAGTTCAATCTCGTTACCGGCAAGTCTCTTTACTCGTTCGTAACACATCATCTCGTGACTAACTCATTAGTCTTTTGCTTGCAAGGCTTATTATGATGTGTGTTACCGAGAGGGCCCAGAGATACCTCTCCGACACTCGGAGTGACAAATCCTAATCTTGATCTATGCCAACACCACGAATACTTTCGGAGACACCTGTAGAGCATCTTTATGATCACCCAGTTACGTTGTGACGTTTGATAGCACACAAGGTGTTCCTACGGTATTCGGGAGTTGCATAATCTCATAGTCATAGGAACATGTATAAGTCATGAAGAAAGCAATAGCAGTAAAACTAAACGATCATAGTGCTATGCTAACGGATGGGTCTTGTCCATCACATCATTCTCCTAATGATGTGATCCCGTTGATCAAATGACAACTCATGTCTATGGCTAGGAAACATAACCATCTTTGATCAATGAGCTAGTCTAGTAGAGGCATACTAGGGACATACTGTTTTGTCTATGTATCCACACATGTACTAAGTTTCCGGTTAATACAATTCTAGCATGAATAAAAGACATTTATCATGATATAAGGAAATACAAATAACATCTTTATTATTGCCTCTAGGGCATATTTCCTTCAGAATTAGGGTTTTCTCTCTGCGTATGGAGTTTCTGGGGTACGTAGGTATATATAGGAAGAAGAGGGGCACTAGGGGCCACAGGGGCTGCCCTCGAGGCAGGGGGGCGCGCCCTGGAAAGGGGGGCGTGCCCCCCACCCTCGAGGGTGGGCCCCGTGTCCTCTGGCTTGGCCCCAAAGTCTTTCGTGCGTGATTTCCTCCAAAAATATCTCATGTGAAGGTTTTATTCCGTTTGGACTCTGTTTGATATTCCTTTTCTGCAAAACCCTGAAATAGGCAAAAAACAACAATCTGGACTGGGCCTTTGGTGTGACGCCCGAAGACCGACGTCCCAGAAGATTCCAGATGTTCCGGGTTCTCCCGTGTGTTTCTTTTGTGCTTGTGTTATTTATTTTTGCATTGCATCATGTCATCATGCCATCATGACTTTAATTCTGCATCTCAACCAAATAAGTCGTGTGGACCTTCGGTCCATTTAAATCGAGGGAAGGATGACTTCTCTTTATAACATATATATATCCTCTCAATATTATTAGGGAGCTATATTAAATTATTCCAATTGTTTGGAAATTCACCAACACACACTTGCATATCTTCCCCATGCCTTTTCTTTCCCAATTCCTTGCTTCCTAAACCTTGTCCTAATTCAAACCGTTTGAATTAAATTCAAATGAGTTTGAATTTTACTCTTGCTTTCTTGCCTCTCCTATTTTCGTGGACCGTGGACATTTTTGCGAGTCCGGGAAAAATAACCTCATGCCCTAATCCTGTTCCTAACACCTACTTTCTTTTCTTTTCTTTTTGTTGTTTTCTATTTTATTTGGGAAAACAGCAGTAGGGAGGCAGAGAGGACCCAACCTTCTGGCCCAAGCCCTTAGTCCAGCAACCCAATCCACCGCGGCCTCCCTAAGGCCCATCATCTGCAAGGCCTCAAGGCCCAGTCTCCCTCGCAACCCTAGCTTGTCCGCATCTCTCCCCTCGCTCCCCCGCTCCCTCTTCCTCAGCGCCGCAGCCTCCCATCCCGATCCCCTCGTCTCCATCGATCTCCCTCGCTCACTCCTGGCGCCGCCACCACCAAGGCACACCAGTGCGCTCGATCCCCGCGCCGTCCCTTCTCCGCATGCCGGCCCCGCCTCCGAGCGCGTTCGCTCGCCGCCCCGCGTGAGCTCGCCCGAGGGGAGGAGCCCCTCGAGCAGCCTCGGCCAGGCAGGAGCGCTGCCGCCTCCCTGCTTCCTCTCCTCCTCGCCATGGCCTCGATCCGCCCCTTCGGCTCGTCGACTTGTCGCCCCGCCTCCCTGCTTCTCTCCTCCGAGCGCCGCCCGGCTCCCGTGCGACCCCGACCTCGCCTCTGGCCTCGTTGCTGGCCCCCTCCGCCTCGCCTCGCCGTCATCTGCACCAAGTCCGGCCGCGTGATGTCATCTCCAGCGCCATGCCTCACTTCTCCAGCCAGATCCGGTGCCAGCTTCAGCAACCAGCTCATCCCCTCGTTCTGGCCATGGCCTCTGCGTCGCCCAAACTTGTCGTGGCCATGACCGAGACCACCATGTTTTGTTGCTGTTGATTTTTTGCCAACTATCAGGATGTCTATGTACCTCTACCTCCCACGACGACTGCGTCAACATTCCTCGCCGTGTGCAACTACCGTCGCCAAGACCCGAGACCCCAAGTACCACGACGACCTTTGCGCCAAGTACCACTACGCCTGGAGCACTCGAAACCCTCAAGTTCATCTACGGAACGGGTACGACGACCGTCGCCGAAGAACCGTGTACCACTACCGTCGCCCCGAAGGTGTCCGATGCCGCGACAAGTACCTCTTCGGGAACGTGAACGGCTACGAAATGTGTACTACTACCGCCGACGTGTACAACTACTTCCTCTACCCTCGCCGTGAACGTCTACTTCCTTCTACACCGCATCGAACTCGTTCCACCCCGAAATGCACACTCCGAAGGTATAACCCCGAGACGATGACCCGTGGAATGCTTGTGGTTGTATGAGATGTTTCCCTTGTGTGCACCGTGCCCGATTCGTCTTTTGTCATGCTCCTCGTTTGCCTTGGCGGCAACCCGTGGGAACCCGGTGACGGGATCACCCCACCTTTCATCTTGTTCGACTCGCTCACGCTACCTTGCTTTTGCACCGGCATCTCGACGAGTGTCGGATCATCGGTACGTTGTCGTGGCATCGTATCCATTTTCGCCGCCACGACCCTCTTTTCTTTCCGTCGTGGCGACAAATACTCCTTATCATCTTCATGTTAACTTTTAATAAAATTTGCATAAAACTTGATCATATCATCCGCATCATGTTAACAACATTAAAATGTGTGAATTGTTGTTTGCTTAAAAATTGCTAAACATGCATATGGGGATTTCCGGAATTGTTGTTGTAGTTTCCGGCCTCATTTAAACATGTTGCTTGTGTTGTTTTGCTATGCTTCCTACCTTGCCATGTAATGCTTCCTGTATAGACTTGTCATGCATCATACCTTGCCATGTAATGCTTCCTGTATAGACTTGTCATGCATCATACCTTGCCATGTATAGCATCATATAGGCTTGTGTTGTTTTCTTTGCTTCCTACCTTTCCATGTATTGCTTCCGGTATAGAGTTGTCATGCATCATATCTTGCCATGTATTGCATCATATAGACTTGTGTTGTTTTTCTGTGCTTCCTACATTGCCATGTAATGCTTCCTGTATAGACTTGTCATGCATCATACCTTGCCATGTATTGCATCATATAGACTTGTGTTGTTTCGCTGTGCTTCCTACCTTGCCATGTTTTGCTTCCTGTATAGACTTGCTGTGCATCCTATGTAGACTTGTGTTGCATCTTACTTGTTTGAGCATATTGTCATGTCTCGTGTGGTGTGTTTACCGTGTTGCTTGTTTCTTTCCGGTTTGCTTCCCTCGTTAGCTTCGGGTTCGTTCTGGAGTTGTGAGGTTTGTTCGACTACTTCGTGGATCCGTTCTTCTCCCTTGCGGAATCTCAGGCAAGATGACCATACCCTTGGATACCTTTACTACCATTGCCAAGCTTAGTTGTCTCGATGCTATCGTTACATGTCACGCTACCCATCTTATTGTCAGCCCCTCTCCTTGTTGCCATGAAACCTCTAACCTTTGAAACCTTCCTAGCAAAACCATTGATTGGCTATGTTACCCGCTTGCTCAGCCCCTCTTATAGCGTTGTCAGTTATAGGTGAAGATGGAGATCATTCCAGGAGGGAACTTGTTGTTGGAATATCACAATATCTATTATTATTATTACTAACACACCTATATACTGGGCATGGGTGGAAGGCTTGGCCTTTTGCTCGATGTTTTGTTCCACTCATGCTACCTTAGGCGCCGATAAACCGGCATTATGTTCCTTGATTTTGCGTTCCTTACACGATGGGTATATGGGGACCCCTTGACACTTCGTTTTTGAATAAAACTCCTCCAGCAAGGCCCAACATTGGTTTTAATTTGCCTCATAATAACAACTTAATTAATTAATTAAATTGCATAGGGGGCCGCGTCCCCGGGGATTCTTTCTACATAGCAGGGGGGCCAGTGTTGATGGTGTTGGTCCCAAACGGGGGTTCTGCGGGGCCGCCACGGGGAAACTCGAGGTATCTGGTATAACCTGTAGAATCGCCCATCCGGTCATGGCCTGAGACGAGATACGTGCGGCTCCTATCAGGGTGTCGGCACGCCGGGAGGTCTTGCTGGACTTGTTTTACCATTGTCGAAATGTCTTGTGCACCGGGATGCCGAGCCTGATCGGATTTCCCTAAGATAAGGGGTGATGATATTATGTTTATCACTTCAGCTAATCGTGAGAGCTTGTGATGGGCTAAGTTGGGACACCCTTGCAGGGTTATGATCTTTCGAAAGCCGTGCCCGCGGTTACGTGGCAGATTGGAATTTGTTAATGTCCGGTTGTAGAAAACTTGACAGGGGATCCAAAGTTAAACACACAACTGTGTGAGTAACCGTGACTGTCTCTTTTCACTTTGAGAAGAGAACACGGTGGGGTTATGTTTGACTCGTAGGTAGTTCAGGATCTTTAGCGATCATTACTAGTTTGCGACCGTTTGCGTAGATGCTCATCTTATTCTTGTACTCGTAAGTTAGCCACCATATTATGCTTAGCCGCTGCTGCAACCTCACCACTTTACCTCTTCCTACCCATAAAGCTTTGCTAGTCTTGATACCCATGGTTATGGGATTGTTGAGTCCTCGTGGCTCACAGATACTACAACACCAGATGCAGGTTCAGCCGAGAATGATGCAGGAGCTGGTTCAAGAACTTCCGGGAGTTCCATGAAGAGCGTGGTCGTATGCTTGTGACGTTTCAACGATCAGTAGTGGTTTCTACTAGGGGCGATTCGGACCAGTGGCTTTATGTTTTTTTTGGTATCTTTGTTTTGGATCTTCGCCCGTAGTCGGGTTGAGATGTTTTGGATGATGTTTTGCTTATGTAATGTATTGTGTGATGTGGCGAGTGTAAGCCAACTATCCTTTTGCAATTTCATCCCTATTTTTACATGAGTCGTGCAAAGATACCAAACTTGAGATCATTCCAGAATGGGCTTATACCTTTAAGTCGTGCCTCGACACGTAGGAGGTATAGTCCCATCCTGGGCATTACATTTGGGTTAGTAGGTTAGTCCCAAAAATGATATAAAAGTGAATGATAAAGCCCATTAAACATCCAAGACTTCATAAATAATAGCATGGAACAATAAAAAATTATAGATACGTTGGAGACGTATCAAGGAGCGAGTTCACCTTATCTTCGATAGCCCTTGCTCGAGCTCTTGTCATTGGTCCAAGTGGTGTCGAAGGAGATGTCGATATGTCCATGGGGATGCTCGTGGGATGCTCCGCATCAATTATGTTTCATTCTATGGTCCTCCTTCACCATTGCCATAGAGTGGTCATTTCCACAATTAAGTTCCTTGGACCGGAACCAAGCAGTACGTTTAATTGATCACCGTTAGCAACAAATGAAGACAAATGTCTAATTAAAGAGGAGCAGCATTCACTCATGTCAAGAAAGCATGGAAGTTACTTAAAGTGTTGGGGGACATAGTATTTCAAAAAAATTCCTACGATCATGCAAGATCTATCTAGGAGAAGCATAGCAACGAGCGGGGGAGAGTGTGTCCACGTACCCTCATAGACCGAAAGCGGAAGCGTTTAGTAACGCGGTTGATGTAGTCCAACGTCTTCGCGATCCAACCGATCCAATCACCGAACATACGGCACCTCTGCGTTCAGCACACGTTCAGATCGATGACGTCCCACGAACTCTTGATCCAGTTGAGGTCGCGAGAGAGTTTCGTCAGCACGACGGCGTGGCGACTGTGATGATGAAGTTACCGACGCAGCGCTTCGCCTAAGCACTGCAACAATATGGCCGAGGTGTGTAACTGTGGAGGGGGCGCATGGCCCAGCCCTAGGCAGCCCCCCTCTCTCTCTCCCCTAAAGCCCACTAAGGCCCATTAACTCTCCATGGGGTTTCGGTAACCTCCCGGTACTCCGGTATTTATCCGATGACCCCCGGAACCCTTCCGGTGTCCGAATATAACCTTCCAATATATCAATATTTATGTCTTGACCATTTCGAGACTCCTCGTCATGTCCGTGATCACATCCGGGACTCCGAACTACCTTCGGTTCATCAAAACACATACATTCATAATACCGATCGTCATCGAATGTTAAGCATGCGGACCCTACGGGTCCGAGAACTATGTAGACATGACTGAGACTCATCTCCGGTCAATAACCAATAGCGGAACCTGGATGCTCATATTGGTTCCTACATATTCTATGAAGATCCTTAGCGGTCAAACCGCATAACAACATACATTGTTCCTTTTGTCATCGGTATGTTACTTGCCCGAGATTCGATCGTCTGTATCATCATACCTAGTTCAATCTCGTCACCGGCAAGTCTCTTTACTCGTTCCGTAATACATCATCTCGTGACTAACTCATTAGTCGTTTGCTTGCAAGGCTTATTACGATGTGTATTACCGAGAGGGCCCAGAGATACCTCTCCGACACTCGGAGTGACAAATCCTATTCTTGATCTATGCCAACACCACAAGCACCTTCGGAGACACCTGTAGAGGATCTTTATAATCACATAGTTACATTGTGACGTTTGATACCACACAAGGTGTTCCTCCGGTATTCGGGAGTTGCATAATCTCATAGTCATAGGAACATGTATACGTCATGAAGAAAGCAATAACAGTAAAACTAAACGATCATAGTGCTAAGCTAACGGATGGGTCTTGTCCATCACATCATTCTCCTAATGATGTGATCCCGTTGATCAAATGACAACACATGTCTATGGTCAGGAAACATAACCATCTTTGATTAATGAGCTAGTCTAGTAGAGGCATACTTGGGACACTCTGTTTTGTCTATGTATTCACACGTATATCAAGTTTCCGGTTAATACAATTCTAGCATGAATAAAAGACATTTATCATGATATATAAGGAAATAACAACTTAATTAATGACTTTAGGGCATATTTCCTTCAGGCTCCCACTTGCACTAGAGTCAATAATCTAGATTACATAGTAATGATTCTAACACCCATGGAGTCTCGGTACTGATCATGTTTTGCTCGTGGAAGAGGCTTAGTCAACGTGTCTACAACATTCAGATCCGCTTGTATCTTGCAAATTTCTATATCTCCCTCCTTGACTTGATCTTGGATGGAATTAAAGCGTCTCTTGGTGTGCTTGGTTCTCTTATGAAACATGGATTCCTTTGCCAAGGCTATTGCTCCAGTGTTGTCACAAAAGATTTTCATTGGACCCGATGCACTAGGTATTACACCTAGATTAGATATGAACTCATTCATCCACACTCCTTCATTTGCTGCTTTCGAAGCAACTATGTACTCTGCTTCACACGTAGATCCCGCCACGACGCTCTGCTTGGAACTGTACCAACTGACAGCTCCACCGTTCAACAAAAATACATATCTGGTTTATGACTTAGAGTCATCTGGATTAGTGTCAAAGCTTGAATCGACGTAACCATTTACGACGAGCTCTTTGTCACCTCCATAAACGAGAAACATATCATTTGTCCTTTTCAGGTATGTCAGGATGTTCTTGACTGCTGTCTAGTGAGCCACTCCTAGATTACTTTGGTACCTCCCTGCTAGACTTATAGCAAGGCACACATCAGGTCTGGTACACAACATTGAATACATGATATATCCTATGGCTGAGGCATAGGGAATGACTTTCATTTTCTCTCTACTTCTGCAGTTGTCGGGCATTGAGTCTTACTCAACTTCTCACCTTGTAACACAGGCAAGAACCCTTTCTTTGACTGATCCATTTTGAACTTCTTCAAAACTTTATCAAGGTATGTGCTTTGTGAAAGTCCTATTAAGTGTCTTGATCTATCTCTATAGATCTTGATGCCCAATATATAAGTAGCTTCACCAAGGTCTTTCATTGAGAATTTCTTATTCAAGTATCCTTTTATGCCATCCAGAAATCCTACATCATTTCCAATCAACAATATGTCATCTACATATAATATCAGAAATGCTATAGAGCTCCCACTCACTTTCTTGTAAATACAAGCTTCTCAAAAAGTCTGTATAAAACCATATGCTTTGATCACCCCATCAAAGCGTATATTCCAACTCCGAGATGCTTGCACCAGTCCATAGATGAATTGCTGGAGTTTGCACACTTTGTTAGCACCTTTAGGATCGACAAAACCTTCTAGTTGCATCATATACAACTACTCTTCGAGGTATCCATTAAGGAATGCAGTTTTGACATCTATTTGCCAAATTTCATAATCATAAAATGCGGCAATTTCTAACATGATTCGGACAGACTTAAGCATCGCTACAGGCGAGAAAGTCTCATCGTAGTCAACTCCTTGTACTTGTCAAAAACCTTTTGCAACAAGTCGAGCTTTGTAGACAGTAACATTACCATCGGCGTCAGTCTTCCTCTTAAATATCCATTTATTTTCAATGGCTTGCCGATCATCGGGCAAGTCAACCAAAGTCCACACTTCGTTCTCATACATGGATCTCATCTCAGATTTCATGGCTTCAAGCCATTTTGCGGAACCTAGGCTCATCATCGCTTCCTGATAGTTCGTAGGTTCATCATGGTCTAGTAACATGACTTCCAGAACTGGGTTACCATACCACTCTGGCACGGAACGCACTCTGGTTGACCTACGAGGTTCAGAACTTGATGTGAAGTTTCATGATCATCATCATTAGCTTCCTCGCCGATTGGTGTAGGATTCACTGGAACTAGTTTCTATGATGTACTACTTTCCAATTCGGGAGAATGTACAATTACTTCATCAAGTTCTACTTTCCTCCCACTCACTTCTTTCGAGAGAAACTCCTTCTCTAGAAAGGATCCATTCTCAGCAACGAATATCTTGCCTTCGGATCTGTGATAGAAGGTGTACCGAACAGTTTCCTTCGGGTATCCTATGAAGACACATTTCTCCGACTTGGGTTTGAGCTTATCAGGTTGAAGCTTTTTCACATAAGCATCGCAGCCCCAAACTTTAAGTAATGACAACTTGGGTTTCTTGCCAAACCACAGTTCATAAGGTGTTGTCTCAGCGGATTTAGATGGTGCCCTATTTAACATGAATGCAGCAGTCTCTAAAGCATAACCCCAAAACGATAGTGGTAAATCGATAAGAGACATCATAGATCACACCATATCTAATAAAGTACGGTTACGACGTTCGAACACACCATTACACTGTGGCGTTCCAGGTAATGTAAGCTGTGAAACTATTCCACATTGTTTCAAATGAAGACCAAACTCGTAACTCAAATATTCACCTCCGCGATCAGATCGTAGAAACTTTATTTTCTTGTTATGATGATTCTCTACTTCACTCTGAAATTCCTTGAACTTTTCAAATGTTTTGGACTTGTGCTTCATCAAGTAGATATACCCATATCTGCTCAAAGCATCAGTGAAGGTCAGAAAATAATGATACCCGCCGCGAGCCTCAATACTCATCGGTCCGCATACATTAGTATGTATGATTTCCAACAAGTCAGTTGCTTGCTCCATTGTTCCGGAGAACGGAGTTTTAGTCATCTTGCCCATGAGGCATGGTTCACAAGCACCAAGTGATTCATAATCAAGTGATTCCAAAAGTCCATCAGTATGGAGTTTCTTCATGCGCTTTACACCAATATGACCTAAACGGTAGTGCCACTAATAAGTTGCACTATCATTATCAACTTTGCATCTTTTGGTTTCAATATTATGAATATGTGTATCACTATTCATGCGCTTTACACCAATATGACCTAAACGGTAGTGCCACTAATAAGTTGCACTATCATTATCAACTTTGCATCTTTTGGTTTCAATATTATGAATATGTGTATCACTACGATCGAGATCCAACAAGAATAGACCACTCTCCAAGGGTGCACGAGCATAAACGATATTACTCATATAAATAGAACAACCATTATTCTCTGATTTAAATGAATAACCGTCTCGCAACAAGAAAGATCCAGATATAATGTTCATTCTCAACGCTGGCACCAAATAACAATTATTTAGGTCTAAAACTAATCCCGAAGGTAGATGTAGAGGTAGCGTGCCGACGGCGATCACATCGACTTTGGAACCATTTTCCACGCGCATCGTCACCTCGTCCTTACCTAATCTTCGTTTAATCCGTAGCCCCTATTTCGACTTACAGATATTAGCAACCGAACTAGTATCAAATACCCAGGTGCTACTATAAGCATTAGTAAGGTACACATCAATAACATGTATATCAAATATACCTTTGTTCACTTTGCCATCCTTCTTATCTGCCAAATACTTGGGAAGTTCCGCTTCGAGTGTCTAGTCCCTTTGTAGTAGAAGCACTCAGTTTCATGCTTGGCTCCAGACTTGGGTTTCTTCGCGGGGGTAGCAATTGTCTTGCTATTCTTCTTGAAGTTCCCCTTCTTTCCCTTGCCCTTTTTCTTGAAACTAGTGATCTTGTTAACCATCAACACTTGATGCTCCTTTTTGATTTCTACCTTCGCAACTTTGAGCATAGCGAAGAGCTCGGGAATTGTCTTCTGCATCCCTTGCATATTATAGTTCATCATGAAGCATTTATAGCTTGGTGGCAGTGATTGAAGAACTCTTTCAGTAACACTATCTTCGTCAACTTTGCAACCAAGTTGAGTCATGTGATTGTAGTACCCAGACATTCTGAGTAAGTGTTCACTAATAGAACTGTTCTCCTCCATCTTGCAGTTGTAGAACTTATTGGAGACTTCATATCTCTCAATTCAGGCATTTGCTTGGAATATTAACTTCAACTCTTGGAACGTCTCATATGCTCCATGACGTTCAAAACGTCTTTGAAGTCCTAATTCTAAGCCGTCAAGCATGGCACACTGAACTATCGAGTAGTCATCTGAACGAGCTTGCCAGGCGTTCATAACGTCCGGAGTTGCTCCTGCAGCAGGCCTGTCACCTAGCGGTGCTTCAAGAACATAATTCTTCTGTGCAACAATGAGGATACTCCTCAAGTTACGTACCCAATCCGTGTAGTTTCTGCCATCATCTTTCAACTTAGCTTTCTCTAGGAATGCATTAAAATTCAAGGGAACGGTAGCATGAGCCATTGATCTACAACAACATAGATATGCAAAAACTATCAGTACTAAGTTCAATTAATCATATTACTAAAGAACTCCCACTTAAATAGACATCCCTCTAGTCATCTAAATGATCACGTGATCCAAATCAACTAAACCATGTCCGATCATCACGTGAGATGGAGTATATTCCAATGGTGAACATCTTATGTTGATCATATCTACTATATGATTCACGCTCGACCTTTCGGTCTCTAGTGTTCCGAGGCCATGTCTGTACATGCTAGGCTCGTCAAGTTTAACCCAAGTATTCTGCATGTGCAAAACTATTTTACACCCGTTGTATTTGAACGTAGAGCTTATCACACCCGATCATCACGTGGTGTCTCGGCACGACGAACTTTCGCAATGGTGCATACTCAGGGAGAACACTTGTACCTTGAAATTTTGTAAGGGATCATCTACAATGCTACCGCCGTACTAAGAAAAATAAGAAGCATAATAAGATAAACAGCACATGCAATCAAAATATGTGACATGATATGGACATCATCGTCTTGTGCTTTTGATCTCCATCTCCAAAGCATCGTCGTGATCTCCATCGTCACCGGCTTGACACCATGATCTTCATCGTAGCGTCGTGGTTGCCTCGCCAACTATTGCTACTACTACTATCGCTTACTCATAGTGATAAAGTGAAGCAATTACATGGCCTTCACAATTCATACAATAAAGAGACAACCATAAGGCTCATGCCGGTTGCCGATAATTTACAAAACATGATCGTCTCATACAATAACGTATAACTCATCACATCTTGACCATATCACATCATAACATGCCCTAGAAAAACAAGTTAGACGTCCTCTACTTTGTTGTTGCAAGTTTTACGTGGCTGCTACGGGCTTAGCAAGAACCGTTCTTACCTACGCATACAAAACCACAATGATTTTTCGTCAAGTGTGCTGTTTTAACCTTCACAAGGACCGGGTGTAGTCGCACTCGATTCAACTAAAGTGAGAGAGACATGCACCCGCCGATCACCTTTAAGCAACGAGTGCTCGTAACGGTGAAACCAGTCTCACGTAAGCGTACGCGTAATGTCGGTCCTGGCCGCTTCATCTCACAATACCGGCGAATCAAAGTATGACATGCTGGTAAGCAATATGACTATTATCGCCCACAACTCAATGTGTTCTACTCGTGCATATCATCTACGCATAGACCTGGCTCAGATGCCATTGTTGGGGAACGTAGTATTTCAAAAAAATATATCCTACGATCACGCAAGATCTATCTAGGAGAAGCATAGCAACGAGCGGGGAGAGTGTGTCCACGTACCCTCGTAGACCGAAAGCGGAAGCGTTTAGTAACGCGGTTGATGTAGTCGAACGTCTTCGCGATTCAACCGATCCAAGCACCGAACATACGACACCTCCGCGTTCAGCACACGTTCGACTCGATGACGTCCCACGAACTCTTGATCTAGTTGAAGTCTCGGGAGAGTTTCGCCAGCATGACGGCGTGGTGACGGTGATGATGAAGTTACCGGCGCAGGGCTTCGCCTAAGCACTGCAACAATATGATCGAGGTGTGTAACTGTGGAGGGGGGCACCGCACACGGCTAGGAACAATTGATGTGTGTCCAAGGGGTGCCCTCCCCACGTATATAAAGGAGGGAGAGGGAGAAGGCGGCCGGCCTAGGGGAGGAGGCGCGCCAAGGGGGAGTCCTACTCCCACTAGCAGTAGGACTCCCCTTTCCTAGTGGGAGTATGAGAAGAGGGAAGGGAAGGAGAGAAAGAGAAGGAAGGAGGGGGCGCCGCCCCTCCCCCTAGTCCAATTCGGACTAGGCTTGGGGGGTGCGTGGCCCAGCCCTAGGCAGCCCCCCTCTCTCTCCCCTAAAGCCCACTAAGGCCCATTAACTCCCCGGGGGGTTTCGGTAACCTCCCGGTACTCCGGTATTTATCCGATGACCCCTGGAACCCTTCCGGTGTCCGAATATAACCTTCCAATATATCAATATTTATGTCTAGACCATTTCGAGACTCCTCGTCATGTCCGTGTTCACATCCGGGACTCCGAACTACCTTCGGTTCATCAGAACACGTAAACTCATAATACCGATCGTCATCGAACGTTAAGCGTGCGGACCCTACGGGTCCGAGAACTATGTCGACATGACCGAGACTCATCTCCAGTCAATAACCAATAGCGGAATCTGGATGCTCATATTGGTTCCTACATATTCTATGAAGATCTTTATCGGTCAAACCGCATAACAACATACGTTGTTCCCTTTGTCATCGGTATGTTACTTGCCCGAGATTCGATCATCTGTATCATCATACCTAGTTCAATCTCGTCACCGGCAAGTCTCTTTACTCGTTCCGTAATACATCATCTCGTGACTAACTCATTAGTCGTTTGCTTGCAAGGCTTATTATGATGTATATTACCGAGAGGGCCCAGAGATACCTCTCTGACACTCGGAGTGACAAATCCTATTCTTGATCTATGCCAACACCACAAACACCTTCGGAGACACCTGTAGAGGATCTTTATAATCACCCAGTTACATTGTGATGTTTGATAGCACACAAGGTGTTCCTCCGGTATTCGGGAGTTGCATAATCTCATAGTCATAGGGACATGTATAAGTCATGAAGAAAGCAATAAAAGTAAAACTAAACGATCATAGTGCTAAGCTAACGGATGGGTCTTGTCCATCACATCATTCTCCTAATGATGTGATCCCGTTGATCAAATGACAACACATGTCTATGGTCAGGAAACATAACCATCTTTGATTAATGAGCTAGTCTAGTAGAGGCATACTAGGGACACTCTGTTTTGTCTATGTATTCACACATATATCAAGTTTCCGGTTCATACAATTCTAGCATGAATAAAAGACATTTATCATGATATATAAGGAAATAACAACTTAATTATTGTTTCTAGGGCATATTTCCTTCATAAAGAACGTCACAAGCAATATGTTAGGATGACAAGATTTGGTAAGATAGAGCACATCCTAATAACGGGCTCCATCTACAGACGTCTTGCAGAACACATCTACAACAATTTGAACACAGAAGGCATAACAATAAGCTTCGGTAATGCTATCGAAGACAAAACAATCAAGATTACCAAGGAAGCTATCCACAAGGTCTTTGGATACCCAAACGGCACGCAAAAGTCAGCACCAAGGCCATGGACTTCCAGCGATTAAGTGAAAGAACTAGCAAAATTACGGACTCTAGGCCTCATTTTTAAGCATTGCAATACCATTTGTGCTCATTTTTGTTACTTGCTACCTTGTTGGTTTTTATTATTCCCATTACAAAAATCTATTTCTACTATCATTACTACACTTTTATCACCATCTCATCGCCGGACTAGTGCACCTATACAATTTACCATTGTATTTGGCGTGTTGGGGGACACAGGAGACTCTTTGTTATTTGGTTGCAGGGTTGTTTGAGGGAGACCGTCTTCATCCTACGCCTCCCACGGATTGATAAACCTTAGGTCATCCACTTGGCGGAAATTTGCTACTAGCCTACAAAACTCTGCGCTTGGAGGCCCAACACTAGTCTACAAGAACAAGTTGTGTAGTAGACATCATGAGTTTCATAGTCTTTATGCATAATCCTGGAAGATATATATTTTAAAACTATAACCCTTTTTCCAAACAAAACTATATCCTTCTTTGTCACCTGATCAATATGCAGGGCACGAAGACGGTGATATTGAAATCGCAGGAAGACACAACATCTCTCCTCATTCATCAGAAAAAGGCACACAACAAAACATCGAGAAGGAAGCACCTGCGGTAGCAATGGTAACCTAATACATGGTGAATAAGAGTAAACAACTAGCAACAAGCAAAAAAGAGGCAATTAGATACCAGCCCTATTTTCACTCCTGGAGCAAAAAGGCAAAAACCAAAGGACAACACTGAAAACATCATCAATAATAGTACCTTATAGCATGAGCCAATACCTCTAATGGTACTACCGCTACCAGCACCATCCACCACAAAGAAACGAGGTGAAAGCAAGAAGAAACAAGGTGAAAGAAAGAAGAAAGACGAATGATAATGGGTACAAGAAGAAACGAGATGATGCCAGCAACAAAGATTTAGAGACTGATGATGCCGACGATGAAAAAAAACATGATGCAAATTTCATTCCTACCGATGGCAACGATGCCGAAGAGCACGACAATAACGCAGAAGAGGACGACAATGTAAAAACACATTTATCTACTAATTTTGAATGGCACTATTCAGCACTCAAAATCAAACGTTCCTTTCTAACAGATTTCTGCTTCTTCTGAAACAACCCAAACCAAACGAGAAGGGCGTAAAGAGGAGAAAGACGAGCGGAAAATAAGGCAGCACCAACAGTTGACGAATGCGACGTAGCAACAAATGAAGACAAATGCCTAATCAAAGCAGGAGCAGCATTCGCTCATGTCAAGAAAGCATGGAATATATAATACTTAAATAGTTCATCCCCTCTAAAGTAATTCTCTTGACATGCAGCCCATCCACATCAGCGGCCCCACTACCTCATCATCCTTAGTGATGTCATCTTTTTTTACCATTGTCTAACAAAAATCCTTTTTTACCAAAGAGTTTTCCTCTGCAACGCAACGTTTCCTGTCTTTATTAGCATTATCGCCCCCCTTCCCGAGAGAATTGTTGATGGAACGCCTCTTGATTTTCCTCTCCCTCTGTGCTTTCTTTAATCTCCATCATATCGTAGTGTCTCTTCTCCTTCCTCGGGGAGTGTAACCAACACACGCCTCCCCTGTGAGTCCCCTCGGCTCATCTCCCTTGGGTTTCATCCCCCATAAATACATCAGCCTCCTCATTCTCATATCCATGGTGCGACAACTCGTGTGTATCTTCCTACAGCAATGGCAGAAACTTCCAAAGCCTCCTCCTCCATTGCGATGCTCTCGCTTCCTCCCTCACAGCTATCATCACCATGCCCCTTAGCCATCGAGGACACCGGCAACAACAACAACGGTACCTGCAGGTCCACCTCGCCAGCGAGCAGCGGGGCGTCCTCATCTACCCGCTCACCAGCATTGCGGCAGGGGCCTACGCACCTGCACGCTCCACTGACTAGGAAGATCTACTACTACTACTACAAGTACTAACCACCTGCCGTTGATAGCAGGCTGTCAACAGCGCCGGTGGGCGAGCAACACAACCAAGAAGAGCCATCAGCAGAAATAGACGTGCAATTCCTATGACTCCAGGGGCGACGAGTTGTCGGCTGACATTATCGTCATGCAGAAGCAGCATGTGCGGCTGTCCTACGACAGCCTCACCATGAGTCCAGTACCAGTAGACTAGGAGCTGGGCATGGTGGAGGACGAGTTCCTGGCCATGCTTGATCTGATTTCTAATATGAAGAAACTATTGGGGTAAGAGGAGGCCACCGATTTTCCTTTGAGTTTTATTCACATTAAGCCTTCACCATGCCTCACATGAAGAAGCCTGGCTGGAGGCTCCGCCACCATGGGTGCCTACTCTATGATGCCGATAACATGTAGATGCCATTTAGAAATCCTCTCTGTATACAGGTCTTTCGCTCCGCCCTAAAGGCTTAAACCATGGGTCTGTGACGCCCACAATATGTGTATGCCATTCAGTTCCTCTCTGGATACATTTTTCCCAATGACCCACTCTGCCTTAATTTGTTGTATAGTATGATGAATCGATACCATGAACTCCTTTTGTGTTTTTATTAATATTGTTTTGTATGGACGGGTGGTGCATCCCTCCTTTGTTCATGCTGTTGATAGTGGTAAGCAATTTTTGGATTCAGTATAATTTTATTTTCCCACAAGAGATGGATAGATAAGCCGATATATACTTGGACACAGTTAAATTTCTTTCAGGAAAGGGATCACTATTATTAATGAATGTTTATCTCATCTCCATGGAAGTTGCTTTCAATTCTTTTTTATCTGATATATACTTGCAGGTAGGTTCTTTATCTACTAAGTTGATGCTTCAACTAAGCAGGCCTCTTCGTCATATTTGCATATACCAGAATACATCCCCGGCTACATAGACTTCAGAAACTGTTCAACTATGCAACTATCTGTTAGTTCTTTTCATTGAATGTATTGTAATTTCATCCCCATTGTATGTGTGTACATTACATTTTTGTGCGCAACTCTCAAATCGATTTAACCTTTTCTGCTGCATATTTGTCTGCGAGAAATTATCTGAACCATAATGTGGTAATCATATTTTGCGAGCTTCCAATCTCGAATGTGACATTTTGAGTAATGCCATTCAATTGATGAAAGTTTAACTTCATCATGGAACATGATTGCTTAAGCTTTTTCAATCAATGCCTCGCTTGGTGTCATGCCTCTTTTTTCTTCATCGATCATTGGCTTCTTTCTTTGTTATACAAAAAAATACACCTTCAAAAAATTGAGCAAATATCCCGCAACAACGCGCGGGGGTATCATCTAGTTTACTTAAAGAATGCCACAAGCAAGATGTTAGGACGACATGATTTGGTAGCATAGAGCACTGCCTAATAACGGGCTCCATCTACCACTACAAAAACACTTCCGTGATAATACGTGTTTGTCATAGTAGGTCACGTTTTCTGTCATGCATGTACATCCAAGACGATTTTATGATTGATTCAAAATAGTCATACCTGTGTTGTCGTAGAAGTGTTCCATGACAATACCAAAGTTATCATCATGGAAGTATTCACTTCCATGATGATAAATGGCGTCTCATGGAAGTGCTTTCGTCAAGGGTAACCGACACGTGGCATCCACCATAACAGGTCGTCGTTAAGTTATCGGGTCCGGTTTTGGAGCCGATAACCCGTTAACAGCCCGGACTAATGGGGATTTTCCACGTGTAAAATTATCGTTCGCCGGATGATCCACTTGTCAGCTCGTCATTGGGTCAGATAGGTGCCTATGATATGTCGGCACGTGCAACGGGCTAACACTGGCCTATTAAGCTTACAAAGGACAGCCCGTTTGACTTGGTCAAAAGCTAGCGGGCCGGCCCATGAAAAGCTTGTTAGCGGCTTGTTCGCATTTAGCTCATTTTATGGCCTGGTAAACTCACGGCCCGTTAGGGCCTTCCCGAAATCGGCCCAACAGTGTCATGTGGGCCGTCCAATATAACACTAGCCCGTTTCACTTTCGGCCCATGTATGGCCCATGACGTCTTTCAGCCCATATGAGGCCTTTCGTATCTTTGGGCCCTTTAGTGGCCCACGGTAACTCTGGTCCATAAAGAACAATAAATTTCTTTGTACCCATTAACGGCCCATGATTCACATGGGCCATTTCCAGCCCGTGTTAGCTTTGAGCCTACTGACAATCCATATGTTCTTGGGCTCCTTTCCGGCCCTCGATTACTTTCGGCCCCTTACTGGCATGTTCCCCTAACGGGCCAAACTCGGTCCATGGTTAGAATAGGCCCGTTTGTGGCCTGTTAACCTGTTGCGCCGTTTCCAGCCCGTCCTATATTCTGGCCCATTAACGACCCGTTATGCATGTGATAGTACTAAGCCTTTGCTGTCTTCCGGCCTATTAATGGCCCGTTATCGTGCTGGCCCAATACCAATTGCGCCCATTTATGGCCCATGTGGGCCCATTTATCCAAAGGCTTGAGGCCCACCAATTCTACGGCCCGTTGGAGGCCCATTTATCCGGCGGCCCGTACGAGGCCCATGGATCCTACGGCCTGTAGAAGGCTCAAGGTTACCACGGTCCGTATATGGCCCATGGTTGTTGCGGCCACTAGCAAACCAAGGAAATAGAAGACTGGGAAATAAATAAGCTAGAAACTAACGCTAGGCTATTAAGGCAATTGCACATATTACATCCACTAGGCATCAAAGTTCGCCACCAGTGCAAAGATAGGGAACACCCTACACTATACAAAAACGGCTTGCTGTTTTTTTGAGTCGGTGGCTGCACGTTAAGAACAAATTTTGTATTGCAACAAAACAAATTACAACCATAAAGCAAAAGGATGGTTGGCATAAAATTTAACAGTCCAACAGATAAATACACCACCAGAATTTTAGAACCTCAGTTCATTTGACCTGACTGTTACGTCTTCATGTTGTACTGTCCGATTGAGCACCATAACATTCGCCTTCATTTCTCCTAGGCTCCTAAACAATATAGCAAATGTCTAATAGTGTGGTTTCAAAACCATGCACATTTTGACGACATCGAGCAATGGTTGTCCTTGTTTCACAAAGGGTCTCTGTTAGGGAATGGAGTTGTGTTTGGAGTGCAGAGATACCATTGTTTTGAGCTTGATATCTTGATCATGAGATAGTTTGGACGAGGTTGCCTTGACAACCAACCCAGTATTACGTAGGAATGTGCTTTTGGCACTATTAGTGGACATATACTGACCCACTACAGCAAGAGGTGACATTGTGGTTATAGTTGCCTCGTCACCTTCAGAAGGTGGTGGTTCCACCGTTTTTTCCATAGCTTGCTGAAAAGTTTAGTTTTTATTACATTAGTAGTACCAGAACAGAAGATATTAAGGATGGAGCAAAACCAAACAAAATAGCTTTGGTATATATATAGAACTTATTCTCGTTAACCCGTGTAAAATATTAGTTGTAATTTACTGCAAAGTACATAATAAAACCAGGTTCCAAACATATGACCATGTACCATGGCTAATGTATTGTCTATTTCTTCACATTGTATTGACAATTAAGGATAAAGAGACAAATTGTATAATACAATAAGCATAGTATGACATCATCCATATCACAAAACAACTGAGAACAGACAAACATGCAATTGTAACATTGTGCAGGCAAGTCTAACACGGAACTACATTACATATCAAGATCAAAGGAACATCACTCCTCTCTTTTAAACCTTGTAAGGTGCAATGATATGCTAAGGCAATTGTGTGCCAAATTGAAAAGAGTAATGGACATTGGCTGCAAACCGTGCAGTTCAATGCACAAGTCAGAGTAAGTAGTAGTTAAAAGGCATGAGGGTTAAGGACTTACAACATCGGCTTTGACTGGTGTAGTCATGCCCTTCGTCTTGCTGGTGTGACAGTCCTTGAAGATTTCCACAGCTTTGGTTCAGTTACTTTTTGGTCGTTGCAGGCTTTCCTCTGCATTTGGAACAAGTCAATATAGATCTGATAATATGGCACAACAAAAAGAGTGAAACATCAGCTAATTACAGGAGCCTCACAGTGTGTAATATATCTACAAGATCCTGTCGTCAGTTGGAATTTCACTTTCGTATGGTTGGCCTTGTTCTTTGAATAGTTCACCTACATGAAGATAGATTTGTGAGGCACACGCGTAAATAGGAGTTCAACATGTGATCTGATCACATATATATAACGTACTTGATACTTTGGATCACGCCAGTGTTTAACGAGGCCTCTCCACTATTCATCCAATATATTTTCCACTTGAGATGTTTGGGAAAGTTCACTGTTAGCCTTGCCTTCAAAGTGAGTTTTCCTCAAGATATACCGATACTGTCACAGAGCAGACCTGAAAACATGGGTGCAAGCTTGTCTGGTTGCATCATCTTGGCTATCCAACTTGAACCTCATCTGTTGACAATTACAGGAGTCTCATTATCAGCAACCTAGAAAGTATGGGACAGAGCAAGACAATATTACTGGTTTCCATACATAACCATACTTACAGATAAATGGCCGAGGAAGGTGTTGAAATGGGTTTCATATTTGGCATCCCTGTACTGAATCCATGTTGGGAGGATACATGCATGACACCTAACGGCAACCGCTGCCTCTGATACTAACTTGGCTGAGTCTGTAGCATCACGTGACCTGTTAAACCTGCCTCAAAATGGATCTCCATTCTTCCTCCTCTAGATTTAGTTAACCTATCAAGCATTATCCCTGATGTATGTTTCCTCTTGCTCCAAGGTGCTAGTACAACAACGGACATAGGAAGTGTTAGTGTACATCAAACTGTGAGACTACATATAAAGAAGCATGCAACTTTAACTTGACTCCAACAACTACCTTCTTGCTGTTGAAGCTCACAAGGTTCATCTAGTCTTGCCAACTCGTCTTGTATCAAGAGTGCTTCAGAAGTAGTGTCAGGTGGCAAGGGAGCTTGGGAACCGGCTGCTAGCTGAGTTGACAAACGAGTAACTCGTGCAGCTGGTGGTACTGTGGAAGGTGTTGCAACAACTAGGGCTGTCGCTACTTCTTTGGTGACAGCTATTAGTGTTTGTTTGGATTGTTTTGCAGCTCGTGTAGCACGGGATACCGCGTTTATATAGTTTTCCGCTGGACTTTGACCTTCTATTGCACCGTCAGTACCAGCAGAATCTGCATAATTATTCCGCTTATGTTTCCCTGGCATTATGTGTTCCTTCCTCTTTCTCTGTGCCATGTCAAGTCAAGCCGACAAGAAAAAGGAATAAAACTTTAGTTCTTCAGAACGAATTGATGCGTGATACATACGAACTGAACTTTGATGTTATACAACCACATGATAGGAGGATGATATGTACGAAAAAACAGGACGACCTGAGATAATCAGAACTATGATGTGTAAACTAAGCAGAAGGCATTTCAAGAAATTAGAAGCAATGTAATGGAAGGTAGACACCATATGAAAGATGCTACAAATATCGCTCTGCCAAGTTAACAATGTCTTGTCATAACTGGCATTTAAACAAATGTGAAGCAGTACAAGAAATAAATCATATGCAAGATGCAAACAACATCACACTACCAAGTTAAAGGTCTCTCGTCATTAGTGTCATTGCATATTCACAACATTGCATATTCACAGCTATGATGTGTAAACTAAGAAGAAGGAATTTCAACAAATTAGAAGCAATGAAAGCTAGACACCATATGTAAGACGCAACGAATATCACTCTACCAAGTTAAATTGTCTCATCATTAGTGCAATTTCAACAAATTAGTAGTACATGCTAGAAATATACACAAGATGTAAACTATATCAGACTCCCAAGTTAAACATGTCTTGTGAAAAGTGATTGTTGCAGGTTACACAACAATAGTACTTTGATGCAAGAACATGGTGTGATATATATTGTACGTTCTAGAAACAGGAACACGCGTCTTATTCACAAGTATAATGTGTAAAGTAAGCAAATGGAATTAAAAAAAATAGAAGCAATACAACCTGGACATCATACATAACATGCAACCACATATAACAGTGCCATGCTAGAGGGTGCACATGTCATGGTGGACAAGGGGGGCCGTGCTCATCATCAACACAGCTACGTTGAGTGTCTATGCATGTGTTGTCTTCCAAATCTTGTTGGGGGGATGGCGGAGTAGAATCTGTAGAGGCCCTCCGCTTGGAAGGAGCACCTTTATCCACTACCTTGCTAATTTCCTTCTGCTTTGTTGATTTTGCATTGTCAAGTAAAACCGACAATAAAAAGCAATAAAATTAACTCTTGAAAACTCATTCATGCATGATACTGACAATCACTACCTTGATGTAAGTCAAACACATGATACAAGGATGGAATATGTACGAAAAACAGGACGACATGGCATATTAATCAAATTACAAGCATGTGACGCCCCAAGACCGACGCTCCAGAAGACTTCCAGCTATTCCGAATTTCATCGTGTGTTTTGTTTGTTTGTTGCATTCATCATTGCATCATGTCATTTAATTTTGCAACTCAACTAAATAAATTGCATAGATCTTTTGATCTATTTAAACTGAGGGAATTCACATGGTGAAATTCTCTTTAAAACATACCAAAAGTCTCCCAATATTATTAGGGAGCTATATAAAAAATATTCCATTTATTTGGAAGCCACTATAACAAACTTGCATTTTAAATCCCTCTCGTTTCTAAACTATTTTGCATCCATGATCTTCTCTCCGTATGGCCCCTTTCAAGTTGTGCACTTTGGCAATATGCCAAGTGGCTATTTGTTAATTTTCAGCTCAATTAGAAAATATTTGAACCCTCAAATACTTTCTTTTCTCTTCCTCTCCATCCTTTTCTTTTCTGAACAGTGGGAGCCCATCTCGTTGCACCCCAGCATCACCATCCGGGCCATCTAACCCTCCAAGGTCCAACCGACACCTTCATAACCCTAGCACGACCCTTGCTTGATCCTTCTCCCTATCGTCCTTCCACCCCGCCGCCTCACACCTCCACACAGGCACACTCATCGCTACCAGGGGCGGAGCCTGATCCTCCTCAATCAAGACCTTGGCCTCCGGCCATGGAGCCCCGTCGACCGGCGAGCTGATGTCGCCGTCTCGCCGCTTGCCATGGTCGCCACTTCCATCACGCCTTCACCTTCGCGCTGGGTCCTCGTCGAGTGCCGCTGTCCTTCTCCTCCACCGAGCCACTGGGCATGGCTCCTACGGACGCCGAGCACTGCTCTGCCCCACGAATTCCGTCGGACCGCCATCTCGTGCTTGCCTCCTTCTCTTCCTCACGCGCCCGCACGCCAGATCCGTTGGCCTCGCTCTTCCCCGCTTGTCCTCTGCTTCGCGCCACCCCAGCAAGCTCCTCCACCTCACCTTGGGACGGCCAGGTCCGGCCGGCCTCCGTCAGCTACTGCGCCTCCATGGACATCATCCGTCACCACCACCCGTCTTGGAGCTCGTCCGCCTCCCCAAGCAGTCACGCCAGGCGTCTAATGCCATGGAGCTCGCATCCACCGGAAGCAGTAACCATAACAGCACGCCCGTGCTCCTCCTGAAGTCTGCGCCGCCTCACACGACTAGCAGGAATGCCATGGCCGCCGCCCCATGGAGTCCCACCGGCCCGGATCCGTCCGGGAACCAAACGAGCCTCGTGTCTGCTTCCCGCCGCTGACCACCACCATCGCCTCCTTGCTGCTGCCACCCGAGGCCCTTTTTGTCTTTCTTTGTTTTGGATCGGCAAGACAGAGCTGCCAACACCCCGCCCCCGGACCATCAAGCACCGTCTCTGGTGATTTCACCAAGTACCTCAAATCGCAAGACCACAAGGACCCGAGTACAACTACAGCCGGTGTGTTTTTCGTCAAGTTCGACTACTGCCGACATGTACGACTACAACGTGAATGTGTACACAATGACCCCGGGGACCTATGTTGCGCCAAGTACCACGATGACCGTGTACCACTACCTTCGCAAGAACCGAGACCGACAAGTTCGAAGACCCCAAGTACCTTGACACCGACGACATGAACATCTATGAACCGTGTACAACTACCGCCGAATCAAAGTATGACATGCTGGTAAGCAATATAACTATTATCGCCACAACTCATTGTGTTCTACTCGTGCATATCATCTACACGTAGACCTGGCTCAGATGCCACTGTTGGAGAACGTAGTATTTCAAAAAAATAATCCTACGATCACGCAAGATCTATCTAGGAGAAGCATAGCAACGAGCGGGGAGAGTGTGTCCACGTACCCTCGTAGACCGAAATCGGAAGCATTTAGTAACGCGGTTGATCTAGTTGAACGTCTTCGCGATTCAACCGATCCAAGCACCAAACATACGACACCTCCGCGTTCAGCACATGTTCAGCTTGATGACTTCCCACGAGCTCTTGATCCAGTTGAGGTCGAGGGAGAGTTTCGTCAGCAAGACGGCGTGTTGACGGTGACGATGAAGTTACGGGCGCAGGGCTTTGCCTAAGCACTGCAACAATATGACCGAGGTGTGTAACTGTGGAGGGGGGCACCGCACACGGCTAGGAACAATTGATGTGTGTCCAAGGGGTGCCCTCCCCATGTATACAAAGGAGGGAGAGGGAGGAGGCGGCCGACCTAGGGGAGGAGGCGCGCCACGGGGGAGTCCTACTCCCACTAGCAGTAGGACTCCCCTTTCCTAGTGGGAGTATGAGAAGAGGGAAGGAAGGAGAGAAAGAGAAGGAAGGAGGGGCGCCGCCCCTCCCCCCTAGTCCAATTCGGACTAGGCTTGGGGGGCACGCGACCCAGCCATAGGCAGCCCCTCTCTCTCCCCCCTAAAGCCCATTAAGGCCCATTAACTCCCCGGGGGGTTCTCGTAACCTCCGGGTACTCCAGTATTTATCCGATGACCCCTGGAACCCTTTCGGTGTCTGAATATAATATTCCAATATATCAATCTTGATGTCTCGACCATTTCGAGACTCCTCTTCATGTCCGTGATCACATCCGGGACTCTGAACTACCTTCGGTTCATCAAAACACATAAACTCATAATACCGATCATCATCGAACATTAAGCGTGCGGAGCCTACAGGTTCGAGAACTATGTAGACATGACCGGGACTCATCTCCGGTCAATAACAAATAGCGGAACCTGGATGCTCATATTGGTTCCTGCATATTCTACGAAGATCTTTATCGGTCAAACCGCATAACAACATACGTTGTTCCCATTGTCATCGGTATGTTACTTGCCCGAGATTCTATCGTCGGTATCATCATACCTAGTTCAATCTCGTCACCGGAAAGTCTCTTTACTCGTTCCGTAATACATCATCTCGTGACTAACTCATTAGTCATTTGCTTGCAAGGCTTATTACGATGTGTATTACCGAGAGGGCCCAGAGATACCTCTCCGACACTCGGAGTGACAAATCCTATTCTTGATCCATGCCAACACCACAAACACCTTCGGAGACACGTGTAGATCATCTTTATAATCACCTAGTTACATTGTGACGTTTGATACCACACAAGGTGTTCCTCCGGTATTCGGGAGTTGCATAATCTCATAGTCATAGGAACATGTATAAGTCATGAAGAAAGCAATAGCAGTAAATCTAAACGGTAATAGTGCCAAGCTAACAGATGGGTCTTGTCCATCGCATCATTCTCCTAATGATGTGATCCCGTTGATCAAATGACAACACAAGTCTATGGTCAGGAAACATGACCATCTTTGGTTAACGAGCTAGTCTAGTAGATGCATACAAGGGGCGCTCTGTTTTGTCTATGTATTCACACATGTATCAAGTTTCTGGTTAATACAATTCTAGCATGAATAAAAGACATTTATCATTATAAATAAGGAAATAACAACTCAATTATTGCCTCTAGGGCATATTTCCTTCATAAAGAATGTCACAAGCAATATGTTAGGACGACAGGATTTGGTACCATAGAGCACTTCCTAATAATGGGCTCCATCTACAGACCGCTTGCAGAACACATCTACAACAATTTGAACACAGAAGGCATTACAATAAGCTTCGGTAATGCTACCGAAGACAAAAAAATCAAGATCACCAAGGAAGCTATCCACAAGGTCTTTGGATACCCAAACGGCACGCAAAAGTCAGCACCAAGGCTACGGACTTCCAGCGATTCAGGAAAGGAACTAGCAAAAGTACGTACTCTAGGCCTCATTTTTAAGCATTGCAATACCATTTGTGCTCACCTTTGTTACTTGCTACCTTAATGTTTTTTATTATTCCTATTACAAAAATCAATTTCTACTATCATTACTACACTTTTATCACCATCTCGCCGCCGAACTAGTGCACCTATACAATTTACCATTGTATTTGGTGTGTTGGGGACACAAGAGACTCTTTGTTATTTGGTTGCAGGGTTGTTTGAGAGGGACCGTCTTCATCCTACGCCTCCCACGGATTGATAAACCTTAGGTCATCCACTTGACAAAATTTTTGTGACACCCCGAGACCGATGCGCGAGGTGTCAGCCAGTTATTCGTCGTCGTTGCCATGTCATATGCTTGCGTGTTGCATTTTGCCATGTCATCATGTGCATTGCATCTACATCGTTTTCAAAACTTGCGTTCGTCCGGGTTCCCCTCGTGCTTTCTGTTGTCTGTTCTAAGCCCAGACACACTTGCACGCGCCCGCGGCACCTCCGAATATTTATTTTATAAGTGGTCGAAAAATGTTCTCGGAATGGGATGAAACTTTGGGTGTAGTCTTATTATAGTGTGGAAAGACAGCCTGTCAAATTTCGTTGCATTCGGAGTCCGTTTGATAGCCCAACCGCTAAACTCGTAGCGTCACCGTTGCCGGTATTTCCCTCGGACGTTTTCGGTCCGCGAAAACCTCCGCGGGCCTCTCTCTCTCTTCTCTCCTCTCAGCCCGAGGGCCTATTTGCACAGCCCACTACCACCCTCTAGGCTTGCCAAAACCCCATACGCTCCGGTGCCGTCGGATCCCGATCCGAAGGTCCAAAAACGCTCTGAAACACCCTCAAACCCCCTAAACCTAGACCCCTACCCTATTTAAATACCCCCACATGCCAGAAATGGCCTAACCCTAGACCCTAGCCTCCCCTAACCTCCAGCCGCAGCCTCCACCATCTCCTCCTCGAAATCCACGCAGGCCCAACCCATCCTCAACACTTGGCACCGCCGCCGGTGCGCCCCGGACCAATCCGGGCGCGCCACATCGCCCTCCACCACCGCCTGTCCCCAGCCCGCTCCCCGCCGCCACGGGTCCGCCAGGCCCGGGCCAGGCCCGCTCCACCGCCCGACCGAGCCCGTTCCCCGCGCCTCCCGCTTCCCCGCGCCCGCTCCTTCTCCCGCAGCTTCGCCCCGCCGCTTGTGCTCGCATGCCACCGGGGAGCACCTCCGCCGCCCTGCCTTGCGCCCTACTCGCCGGAGCCGTGGATCCGCCCGCCGCCGCGCCATCCCAGGCGATTCCACGTTGCTGGAGCTCGCCGCCTCCGTTCCCCATACCGGCTCCCTCGCCGTCCTACCCGTCCGATCCCGTCCGCCCCGGGCACCGGATCCTGCGCCGCCGCATCCGCCCCGTCGGATCCCGAGGCCATCGCCGGATCTGCCTTCTCCGGCCTCGCCTCGCTCGTCCTGCCGCCTCTCGACCTCCCCGCCGCCTCTGTCGGCTCATCGCCGGTTGTAACGACCGTCGCTGCCCTGTCTCCTCTCGTGCGGGCACGAGGAGGAGTGGCCAGCTTTCCCTGACGCATGGGACGGTCCCGCTTCGGCCCAGCTCCGCCGCCGGCCAGGCCCAGCCTCGGCCTCGCCCCGCCACCGACTTGGGCCTTGGCCCGCCATGGTGAGCACCAGCCGGCCCGATCCAGCTCTGCCCCGAGCCACCCCGACCTTTTTCTTTCTTTCGCTTGGTAAAATTTCTGCTAAGTCCCTAAAATCCTTCATCATATTGCATTATTATGATGTGTGTATCTTTGTGCATGCTTATCCATTTGTGGTGTATGATATGTCAAAATGTTCGTCTAGTGATGCTCTACATGATGGTTGCGTTTGCATTCATGTTGGGTGCCATATTGCCATGTTTATCTCTGTTGCAAAAGTGCATGGGGCTGTTAAGTACTGAAACTTGTTATAAGATGCTGATTTGTCTTTTTCATATCTTTATGTGTGATTTTGTTTGAGCTACATGTCAATATGTTTTAGAAGCACAATCATGCCATCTTTGCTGTGGTGTAATTAGTTTTCCATGTTATGCCTTGTGGTGAGTGCAACAAGCTTGCAAAGTGACCTACTCGCCGTTGGCTGATTTCTTACACTTGTTAAAAACTGCTAAGTCTGAAACTGTTATAACCTGATGCCATGTTTGCTTGATGCCCCACTCAAATCCATGAATGTTTTGGGATGTCCAATGACCATGCCTTGTTGTCCATGGTATTCTCTATCCATCCATGCCCTTGTTTGCAATTATAACCTGCTATAGCTTGTTGTTTTCATGCTCTCAAATTGCTATAAAATGTTTCCGTCAGCCTGTTATCAGCAAGTTCAGTTTTGCCATGTGAATTGCTAGTGATCTATGCATCCTATGACCATGTTCTTGCCATGCGTAGCTTCATAAACATGTCTTCTTGCTGTTGGTTATCTTCATATGCCACTATATGCTTTGAGATGAGTTGCACAATCTTGCAAACATGCCTACTTGTCGTTGTTGCTGCCATGTTTAGTTTATTTCACTAAGTCTGTAAAACTGTTATCTTTTGTAATCTTGCCATGATGTTTTGAGCATGTTCTAGTGGTGTTTGGTAGTAGCTCAGAGATCATGCTTGTAGTGCTTAACATTTACATGCTTCCCATGCCCTTTGATGCCATGAAATGTTAGTGTATCATGTTGTTTTGATGTCAACTATATGCTTACTTGCTGTTTTGGACCGATTGTCGTTATATCTTGTTTCATGTGTATGTGACGAACCGTTGCTCCGTTTTGAGCGTGTCCTATATGAAACTTGTGTGTTTTTGCATGTAGATGCATAATAACATGTTGTATACCTGTTTGGAGTGTGTTTGCTTGATGTTTGGATGCGTTTTGCATCAATTTCATGCTTGACTTGTTTTGCTCATCTCTTTTAGGCCGTAGCTCTGAATTAAATGAACTTTATATGAAACTTGACTAGAATTTCGAGTAGATCATCGTGGTGCATGCTAACTTGTTGTTTAACAACTTTCACTTAAGGTTTGTTCAGATCTGGACCAATTTCGAAATTTGCATATGAAGGCTTACCAGAATTGTTATATGTTGTTTCCGGCATCATTTAAACTTGCCTTGTGTGATATTCTTGTGTGCTTCATCCCTTGCCATGTTTTGCATCATGTAGCCTTGTCATACATCATACTTAGTTGAGCATCATGTCTTGTTGTGTGTTGTGTGTTTACGGTGTTGCTTGCTTCTTCTCATTAGTGCTTGTTTCATTGCGATCGTGAGGATTCGTTCGACTACGCGTCGTTCGTCTTCGTGGCTTCTTCTTCGTCTTCTTCATGGACTCGTTCTTCTTCCTTGCGGGATCTCAGGCAAGATGACCGTCACCTTGGATACCTTTACCATCATTGCTATGCTAGTTGTCTCGATGCTATCGCCATATGTTGCGCTACCTATCTATTTGTTGTCAGCCTCTCCTTGTTCCCATGAAACCTCTAACCTTTGACACCATCCCAGCAAAGCGTTGTTTGGCTATGTTACCCGCTTGCTCAGCCCCTCTTATAGCGTTGCTAGATGCAGGCGAAGATGAAGATTGCTCCATGTTGGAACTTGGCTTGTTGGAATATCACAATATATATTACTATAATTAACACACCTACATACTTGGAAATGGGTGGAAGGCTTGGCCTTTTGCTCGGTGTTTTGTTCCACTCATGCCGCCTTAAGAACCGATAAACCGGCGTTATTGATGTAGGGTGGAACCCTAGATGGCCGATCTTTCAAGAAATGGAGAGGATCCCACAAAGAACACGAAGAACACGGAGGGAAGCACGGGGGAAAACACAAGAGGAACACTCAAATCAACATGAAGAGGGTCACACAAGTGCTAGATCCACGATACATAACGAGATACATGATCCACAGTCAACAACGGATAATACAAGGTAGTCTTCTCTGGAAGGAGGTCTTGAGGGTATCCCGTAGGATCTTCTCCGTAGCAGAGGTCTTGAATCCATGTGGATCTTCTCCGTAGAGGGCCCGCAGTCACTCTTGATGAGATGAACCACTAGTGGGTGAGCAAGGCTCTAGGTTTTTGAGCTATCACAATGCTAACCCTAGAAAAGAGGACGTCAAAGGGTATATATTTTCTAGGGGCGAGGGGGTACACGGGCTTCGGCCCTTCACCGCGCATAGGCAGACGGGCCGGACGTCCGCTTGGTCTTCGGACGTCCGGTGGCTCGGGAGGGGTCGGACGTCCGATGCGCCTCAGATTTCCAGTAATATTCCTTGATTTCTTCTATGATGGATGTCACGGACTTCCGGTGGCTTCCAGCCGTCCGGTCGTCTGGGGGTTGTCGGACGTCCGGTGTCTGTCGGTCGTCCGGCGCCTGGAGTGGACCGGTCGTCCGGTAAGGGCCAGACATCCGGTGCCATTAGCATATTTAGCGACACTTCTTCTTGTTCCTTGTACTTGTCGATCCCTCCACCTTGTCCAACGTGTAAAGCTTTTCCGTGGCCTTCATCCAAGTATCTGAATATGCATAGAGTTTCCGATGAAGGTAGAAGCCATGTCTCATGTGAATCGAAAGGAAGTTGAAAGAGGAGTGAATTCACCTCGGCTTCGAGAGCTCTTGCACGGGCTCGTGTCATTGGTCCTTTGGGCACTCGGTGAGGTGACGATAGGTCCATGGGGATGTCCTTGGGATGCTCCGCATCATCTTCCCTCCCTTGGGAAAGATCCAACCTTGGATCGAAATGTTCATCACCATGGAAGTGAGATAGATCCTTCACGTTGAATGTGTCGCTCACAATATACTTGTCATGCGGGATGTCGAGCTTGTAAGCGTTGTCGTTGTAGCGTGCTAGCACCTTGAAGGGTCCATCGGCGTGGGGTAGAAGCTTGGATTTGTGTTCCTTGGGGAAGCGGTCCTTGCGAAGATGAAGCCATAAGAGATCTCCCGGTTGGAACACCATTGGTGCCTTGTTGACGTTGAGCTTGGTTTCTAGGCGTTGCACTTGTCTCTCGATCGTTTCCCTTGTATCTTCATGCACCTTCTTGATATAGCTTGCTCGTGCACTTGCGTCCATGTTGATGCGCTCTTGTAGAGGTAGAGGAAGGATGTCCAATGGGGACAACGGGTTGAAGCCGTAGACGACCTCGAAGGGGGACTTGCCGGTAGTCGAATGTCTTGCGCGGTTGTAGGCATACTCGGCGATGGGCAAGCATTGCTCCCATTCCTTGATGTTCTTCTTGATCAACACGCGAAGAAGCGTCGAAAGTGTGCAGTTCGTCACCTCGGTTTGGCCGTCGGTTTGTGGATGATATGCCAAAGAGAAGAGGAGCTTGATGCTGAGTTTGGCGCATGGAGTCTTCCAAAAGTAGGTCAAGAACTTGACGTCCTGATCCGACACAATAGTCTTGGGTACTCCATGTAGACGAATGATTTCCCTACAAAAGAGATTTGCCACATGTGAAGCATCATCGATTTTGTTACAAGGAACGAAATGAGCCATTTTAGAAAATCTATCCACGACAACAAACATGGAATCCTTTCCATTTGAGCCCTAGGCAATCCAAGTATAAAGACCATGCTTATGTCTTTCCATGGATGGTATGGAATAGGAAGTGGCATGTAAAGACCATGAGATTGAGCTTTTGACTTAGCTTTGCAACATGTAGAGCATCGGTTGGTGAGGCGTGAGACGTCACAGAACATCTTGGGCCAAAAGTAGTTCTTGGAGAGCGTAGAAAATGTCTTGTCGCATCCAAAGTGTCGCACGAGTCCTCCTCCATGAGATTCCTGCAAAAGGAGCACACGAAGTGAAGACTCGGGAATGCAAAGTTTGTTAGCTCTCATAAGATATCCATCCTTTATGTAGTAGCGTTCCCACGAGGTGTGAGTTAAACACTTACTATAAGGATTTGCAAAGAAAGGACCATGCTCATACAAATCTCTTATGTGCTCAAAACCAATAACATTCAACTCGAGTGGGGTAACAAGCATGCATTTGCGGGAAAACACATCCGCCACAACATTCTCTTTGCCTTTGATGTATTGAATGACATAGGGAAAATACTCTATGAACTCACTCCACTTAGCATGATGCTTGTTCAACTTAGTTTGGTCGTTGAGTTACTTGAGCGTCTCATGGTCCGTATGAAGAATGAATTCATGAGGTCTAGGATAATGTTCCCAAACACGCAAAACTCTCACCAAGGCATATAGCTCTTTATCATAGATGGGGTAGTTATGTTGCGCTCCGGATAGCTTCTCGCTAAAATACGCAATTGGGTGTTTTTCTTGCATTAGCACGCCACCTATGCCAGTACCACTAGCGTCACAATGAATCTCAAAAGGTTTGTCAAAGTTTGGTAGGGCAAGAAGTGGTGCGTGGGTAAGCAAGGCTTTTAGCTCATTGAACGCGGTGTCTTGCGAAGGACCCCAAATAAAGGATGCGTTCTTCTTGCTCAAGGCGTGTAGAGGCATAGCGATTGTGCTAAAGTCCTTCACAAAGCGTCTATAGAAACCGGCTAGACCAAGAAAACTACGTACTTGTTGGAGATTCGTTGGTTGTGGCAAAGTTTTAATTGCGTCAATTTTTGTTTCACCAACGTGAAAACCTTGTGAAGAAACGACAAATCCTAGGAAAACAACCTTATGAACGCCAGAAGTGCATTTATCCATGTTAGCATATAAGCGCTCTTTCCGAAGGGTTTCCAAAACCATATGGATGTGTGTCACATGGTACTCAAGCGATTTTCTAAAGACGAGAATGTCATCAAAGTAAACCACTACAAAGACGCCTATGTAAGGTCGGAGAACGAAATGCATGAGACGCATAAATGAGCCGGGCGCTTCCGATAAGCCCATCGGCATGACCAACCACTCATATAACCCAAACTTGGTTTTGAAAGCCGTTTCCACTCATCACCCTCTTGAATGCGAATTTGGTAGTAGCCACTTTGAAGATCAATTTTTGAAAAGATGATAGCACCACATAATTCATCAAGCATGTCGTCTAAACGTGGAATAGGGTGACGGTATCTAACGGTGATAGCTTTTATCAGGCGACAATCGGAGCACATGCAAAAACTTCCATCTTTCTTAGGCACCAGAATAACCGGAACGACACAAGGGATTAAGCTTTCACGTACATGACCTTTGTCGATGAGTTGTTGTACTTGTCGTCATATCTCCTTGGTTTCTTCGGGGCTGACGCGGTAAGGAGCCTTGTTCGGAAGTGGTGCACCGGGTATGAGGTCGATGCGGTGTTCGATTCCGCGAAGTGGAGGTAGACCCGGTGGTAGTTCATCGGGAAAAATGTCCGAGAATTCATGCAACAATTAAGACAACACTAAAGGTAGAGGTGGTGAAGTGTTAGTAGGTTTTTCTTCCCCTTTGCATAAAAGCACAAGGTGAAAGACACTCGAGGGGTTCTCACACACTTCTCTCATCTCACTTTTGGTGGCAAATAGCACTAGTTGTTTCTTGTCGCTCATCGTGGAGGCGCTCATATTTGGCTTGTGGCTCTCACTCTCCTTTTGGTGGTTCACACTCTCACCATTCTCTCCATGATGGTTGGTAGGTATGTGTTTGTTGGCGGCTTCTTGACTTGGTGACATTGGGCGTAGCACGAACTCTTTGCCCTTCATCTTGAAGCTATAATGGTTGGTCCATCCGTTGTGTGTGACTCCACGATCGTATTGCCATGGTCGTCCAAGAAGAAGGTGGCACGCGGACATAGGGACCACATCACACTCAAGTGTGTCCTCGTAGTCACCTACCTTGAAGGATACTTGCACGGTGTGCTCGACTCGAAGAGTTCCAGCATCGTTAAGCCACTGGACCTTGTAGGGATGAGGGTGCTTCGTCTTGACCAATTGGAGGTTGTCGCATAGCTCTTCACTTGCCAAGTTATGACAACTTCCTCCATCAATGATAACCTTGACGGAGCGCCCATTGATGCCAGCCTTGGTATGGAAGATGTGACATCGTTGATCGTCATCTTGTTGATGTTGGAGTGTCAAGACCTTGGAGGCAACGAGATTGCGACTCAAGTCATTGTCGCAAAACACTTGATGGTCTTCATCTTCATTCACTTGGCGATGCATATCTACATGTTCAAGGGCTTCCATCTCATCGTCGCTCATTGAGTTATAGGATCCGTCATCATTGATGATCATGGTGCGAACGGTCTTGCACTCAACTGACTTGTGGCCTCGCCCTTGGCATTTGAAACACTTCATGGAACTCGTCTTGGAGTTGTCCTTGGTGGGAGTTGTAGATGATGAAGCTCTTGGCTTGAAGTTGTTCGTAGAAGGTGGACGACTAGATGTAGTCGCATTCTTGTAGCTTGACTTGTCACCGAAGCTTGTAGATGGCTTGGTAGAGGTAGGAGGAGCTGAAGTCGTTGAGGCTTGGTTGGAGGAGCCCTAGTTCTTGGAGGTGAACTTGGAGTACTTGTAGTCCTCTTGAACTTTTCACTCCGCTTTGGTTGCTTGGTGTACTAGCTCGAGGAGATTTGTGTATGGTTGAAAGTCCGCAATCTTGTTGATAGGATAGTTGAGTCCATTCAAGAATCTCGCCATCGTTTGTTCTTCATCTTCCGTGACGTTGGCTCTTATCATGGCAATCTCCATCTCCTTGTAGTACTCATCAACGGACTTGGTACCTTGCTTGAGGAGTTGTAGCTTCTTGAACAAGTCACGGTTGTAGTGTGTTGGCACGAAACGTGATCTCATGACTTCCTTCATTTGAGTCCAAGTAGTGATAGGCGGTTCACCTTTTACTTCTCTTCTCTCGATGATTTGCTCCCACCAAATAAGAACATAATCTTGGAACTCAAGTGACGCCATTGCAATCTTCTTTTCTTCATCAAAGTTGTGTAGGCGAAAGATCTTGTCAACTTTCAATGCCCATGATAGGTAGTCTTCGAGGTCAATGCTTCCGGAAAACTTTGGCATGGTGAACTTAAGCTTGCCATAGCGACGCTCTTCATTGTTTGCTTGCCTATTGTGAGGGCGGTCTTGATTTGGACGATTGTCAACCTCATGTTGCTCTTGGCGGGGTTGATGTACATTGTCATATTGTTCTTCTCGAGCGAGCTTGTGGTTCTTGGTGAGCTTGTTGCTCTCGTCGCGCTTGAGGCGGAACTTGTTGTTGCATTCGTTCTTGGTGGTGCCTCTCTTGCATCTCATCGCGAAGGAACTCCTCTTCTTGACGAGTGTGTCGATTGCGAGTTGCCACATTGCAATGTGAATCACGTAATGCTCGTTGCGCCTCAAGAGCTTCAGCTTCGCGGCGTTGTTGTGCTTGGCGTTGAGCCTCGACATCTTGTTCTTCTTGGTGTCGACGTGCTCGCTCTTGTTGTTGTTGGCGTAGTCGTTGCCGTTCTTACGCTTGCTCAAGTGTAGCTTGGTTTTGACGATGTCGACTTTCTTGCTCTTCAAATAGCTCTTGGGAACTCTTGTCATGAAGGGGGTTCCAGTTGTCATGTTGATCTTGACATGCGGCTTGACGAATAGTGTTCGATGTAGGTGTACTTGAGCCGGACGTGTAGTCGGTATGACGACTTGAGCGGCTTCGTCTTTGAGAAGATGTGGATGAGGAGCGTCGATTGACTATCAAAGTCCGTAGCTCGTCGAATTGGGTAGACATGTTGGTGTTGATGATGTCGAATTGCTCTCTTGTTCATGCTTCAAATTGTCGCGCGTCGGCGACGACTTGCTCAATTCGCTCTTGCATAGCTTCACTCTCTTGATGTTAGAGCTCGTTGGACACCGAAGAGATGTAGTTTGGTGACGTAGTTGTTCGATTCTTGAGGATCATCAAAGAGCGGGTTCGTAGATGTACTTGTCCTATCCATCATTGCAAGCAAGAATGTGAGTGGGAGAAAGGAGAAGACAATACCAAATGTACCTTGACCGAAGTTGAAAATGGATCAATGATCACTCAATATTGTAACCCGGAAATAGCACTATTTGTACCACTTCTTGTCGATTCTCACACCTACACAAGTAAAGTTTTGAGAGTAGCTTGGTTAGGATGGTGGCACAAATTCAATGCAATTGTTAAAGAGACTCAATGATGTTGAAAATGATTCACAATTTGCTCATGCAACAAGTAGATCACAAGCAATAGGTAGCACACGGAACACACGCGCGGATAGACAAATGTGGTTGTGCAACCAAAGGTGAGCAAAAATGTGGAATCCATGGAAAATGCTCTTGTTGCACAACACTAGAGAGACGCTAACCGATTGCTTAATAGGCGGATACGCATTTGTGCACCACCTATAAGAGGCAAACGTAATGACTTCCTATCACAAGTATGCTATGAGTGTATGATGTGCCGATGCTTGAGCACAAGATGATGTATTACTATCTCATATGATCTCTTTTGATGCAAGGCGTTTGATGCTATTGTTATTTTGCTTATAAGCTTTGGATGGCTCTTTTGCTTAAAAGCTTGTGAGCTCTTTCTTTGGCCACTTATGCATGCTTCTCGTATGAAGATAACTATTGTGTATGCGAAACACTCTTTTGTCACACGGAGATATGATGATGTACTATGCAATATCTATGCCTATCCGAATTAAATGAACTTTATATGAAACTTGACTAGAATTTCGAGTAGATCATCATGGTGCATGCTAACTTGTTGTTTAACAACTTTAACTTAAGGTTTGTTCAGATCTGGACCAATTTTGAAATTTGCATATGAGGGCTTACCGGAATTGTTATATGTTGTTTCCGGCCTCATTTAAACTTACCTTGAGTGATGTTCTTGTGTGCTTCATCCCTTTCCATGTTTTGCATCATGTAGTGTTGTCATACATCATACTTAGTTGAGCATCATGTCTTGTTGTGTGTTGTGTGTTTACCGTGTTGCTTGCTTCTTCTCGTTAGTGCTTGTCTCGTTGCGATCGTGAGGATTCGTTCGACTACGCATGGTACGTCTTCGTGGCTTCTTCTTTGTCTTCTTCATGGACTCGTTCTTCTTCCTTGAGGGATCTCAGGCAAGATGACCGTCACCTTGGATACCTTTACTATCATTGCTATGCTAGTTGTCTCGATGCTATCGCTATATGTCGCGCTACCTATCTTTTTGTTGTCAGCCTCTCCTTGTTGCCATGAAACCTCTAACCTTTGACACCATCCTAGCAAACCGTTGTTTCGCTGTGTTACCCGCTTGCTCAGCCCCTCTTATAGCGTTGCTAGATGCAGGTGAAGATGAAGATTGCTCCATGTTGGAACTTGGCTTGTTGGAATATCACAATATCTATTACTATAATTAACACACCTATATACTTGGCAATGGGTGGAAGGCTTGTCCTTTTGCTCGGTGTTTTGTTCCACTCATGCCGCCTTAAGAACCGATAAACCGGCGTTATTGATGTAGGGTGGAACCCTAGATGGCCGATCTTTCACGAAATGGAGAGGACCCCAACAAGAAAACGAAGAACACAGAGGGAAGCATGGGGGAAAACACAAGAGGAACACTCATATCAACATGAAGATGGTCACACAAGTGCTAGATCCACGATACATAACGAGATACACGATCCACGATCAACAACAGACGATACAAGGTAGTCTTCTCCGGAAGGAGGTCTTGAGGGTATCCCATAGGATCTTCTCCGTAGCGGAGGTCTTGAATCCGTGTGGATCTTCTCCGTAGAGGGGCCGCAGTCACTCTTGAGGAGATGAACCACTAGTTGGTGAGCAAGGCTCTAGGTTTTTGAGCTATCACAATGCTAACCCTAGAAAAGAGGAAGTCAAAGGGTATATATAGTCTAGGGGCGAGAGGTTACATGGGCTTCAGCCCTTCACTGCGCACAAGCAGACGGGCCGGACGTCCGCTTGGTCTCCGGACGTCCGGTGGCTCGGGAGGGGCCGGACGTCCGGTGCGCCTTGGATTTCCGGTAATATTCCCCGATTTTGGTTCTGTGATGGATGTCACGGCCGTCAGGTGGCTTCCGGCCGTCCGGTCGTCTGGGGGTTGTCGGACGTCCGGTGTCTGTCGGTCGTCCGACGCCTAGAGTGGACCGGTCGTCCGGTAAGGTCCAGACATCCGGTGGCTGTAGCATCTTCAGCGACACTTCTTCTCATTCCTTGTACTTGTCGATCCCTCCACCTTGTCCAACATGTAGAGCTGTTCCGTGGCCTTCATCCAAGTATGTGAATATGCATAGAGTTTCCGATGAAGGTAGAAGCCATGTCTCATGTGAATCGAAAGGAAGTTGAAAGAGGAGTGAATTCACCTCGGCTTCGAGAGCTCTTGCACGAGCTCGTGTCATTGGTCCTTTGAGCACTTGGTGAGGCAACAATAGGTCCATGGGGATGTCCTTGGGATGCTCCACATTAATTATGTTCCTTGATTTTGCGTTCCTAATGTGGTTGGGTATATAGGGACCCCTTGACAATTCGCTTTGAATAAAACTCCTCCAGCAAGGTCCAACATTGGTTTTAATTTGCCTCATAATAAAACTTAACTAATTAATTAAATTGCATAGGGGGTCATGTCCCCGGGTTCTTAATTCTACATAACAGGGGGCCCAGTGCTGATGGTGTTGGTCCCAAACTAGAGCCACTTGCGGTGCCACCCAGTTATCTGGGGCCTTCGGTTGCCGTACATAGTGCTTATCCGGACGTGGCCTGAGACGAGATACGCACGGCTACTATCAGGGTGTCGGCACGCTGGGAGGTCTTGCTGGACTTGTTTTTACCATTGTCAAAATGTCTTGTGCACCAGGATTCTGCGTCTGATCGGGCTGTCCCTAAGATATGGGGTTTTTACCTCTGCTGATCGTGAGAGCTTGTGATGGGCTAAGTTGGGATACCCTTGCAGGGTTATGATCTTTCGAAAGCCGTGCCCACGGTTATGTGGCCGATTGGAATTTGTTAATGTCCGGTTGTAGATAACTTGACAGAGGATCCGAAATAAAATACACGAATCGTGAGAGTAATCGTGACTGTCTCTTTTCACTTTGAGAAGAGAACACGATGGTGTTATGTTTGACTCGTAGGTAGTTCAGGATCTTTAGCGATCATTACTAGGTTGTGACCGTTTGCGTAGATGCTCATCTTATTCTTGTACTCGTAAGTTAGCCACCATACTTATGCTTAGCCGCTGCTGCAACCTCACCACTATCCTTTCCATACCCATTAAGCTTTGCTAGTCTTGATACCCATGGTTACGGGATTGCTGAGTCCTCGTGGCTCACAGATACTACAACAACAGTTGCAGGTGCAGGTTTCCGATGACTTGACGTGAGAGCGATGTTCTTTGTGTTGGAGTTCTTTCTTCTTCTTCCTCGTCTGTCTTGGGTTAGGTTCCTGGTCGGCAGCCTGGGATAGCAGATGGATGTCATTGTCGTTTTCATGTTTTCATCCATAGTCGGATGTCTTGTATTGATGATGTTGTATTCATGTGACTTGTATGAATTGTTGTATCCCCCATGTATGTACGTAATGGTACGATGTAATGATATCCATCTTGCTAAGCACCCAAAATGCGGTTGTGCCCCAATCACAAGTTCGTCACGTGATCGGGATAGAATCGCATCTTGGGTGTTACAAGTTGGTATCAGAGCCTTGACCAACCATAGGAGCCCCCTTGATTGATCGTAGTTTGGCCGTTGTCGAGTCTAGAAGAAAAACTTTTTCAGAGTCTAGTTATATCGAAGAGTAGGAATTCTTTTTAGTCCTCAGCCCCTTCGTCGCTCTGGTGAGGAATCTTAACGTAGGTGTTTTGAATTACTCCTCTCCCCCTTCAATTTTTTTAGGATCAGGCGGTTAGTTTTTCGTTCGTTCCGATGTCAGCTCTTTTCATCCGGTGCAATTCTCGTCAAGTTGATTTGTTCCTCTTCATCTTTTGCAAGATCAGTCCTCAGTTGTTTCCAACCAGCGTTGTTTTCCCCGTCCGATGTGGTGTTTCTTTTTCCCACCCTCCCACCCTTTTTCTTCTCGGAGCCGGAGTCCTTAATCGAGTATCCATCCTATTCATGTGAAGTTTCTTCATTCTTTCCTTAATTATTCCAACTGGTGAATTCTCGTCTAGTTCGTCCTTCTTCATATCTTTTCTTTTCCGGTGGATTCAATTCAAGTATTCGGTGTTCATCACATTCTTTCCCTCTGCTCAAATGATTCTAATTGCTCATTCGCCTCTCGCCATTTAATTTTTCCAGAGTTCCGAAGTCATCTCAGAAGATTCGTGTTTGCCTTCAAATTTATTCGAGGTCGTCACCTCATTCGAAAACTTTCAATCGTTCCGGCGCATCATTTCCTTTTCAATCCTTTCCAACGGTGTTTCTCTTCGGTGGGCTCATAACCTACAGGTCTTTTCCCAGGATCTTACCTGGCTCTTTTAATTTCCGAAGTGATTCTCAAATTCTTTTCAAGGTGTATGTAAGAATGGATTCCATCAGTCATATGCCTTCCCCAAGATCACTTTTAAATTCTTTTCAACCTTGGTTCAACCTTCCTCTTTTCATTCTTCCGGAGTATCTCAATAATTTTGGTTGTGTTTCTCGTCGTCATTCTCAACATTTGAAGACCGAAGAAGCGTTTTCCTCTGAATCTTGACCATTCTCTCGAAGATTCATGGTTCTAGCTTCATGGTATCCTCTCGAATTATTCCGTTTGTCATAAATTCTTTTCTTTAACCATCCGGAGCATTTCATGAATTCTTTCCATTGTGATCCTCCGAAGGCCATCATTTCGGAAGATTTCTTCGTTCTCAGTTTTCAACTTCGCCCTCCAACTATTCTTCATTGATGCCTCTTCGTTCGTCTCCATATTTTTTCCCGGTGCTTCGTCCAAGTATCATTTAACCAGTTCGTGATCTCTTCGTTCTCTTCTATCTAATTTCCTCAAGCTCTTTAGTCATTTTCTAATTCTTCCCGATGATTCATTCTCTTTCCTTCATTCGTATTCTGTTTCTTTCCGGCGATTTGTTTTTTTCATCACCCAGTTTCAATTTTACGGTGGTTCGCTGTAATGCCCAGGATGGGACTATATCTCCTACGTGTCGAGGCACGACTTAAAGATATAAGCCCATTCTGGAATGATCGCAAGTTTGGTACCTTTGCACATCTCATGTAAAAATAGGGATGGAAACTGAAAAGATAGTTGGCTTACATTCGCCACGTCACATAAATACATTACATGTTCAAACATCATTCAGAATAAACATCACATCCCATCTAAGGGTAAAGATCCAAATGACAAGATACCAAACATAACATTAAACCACGGGTTTGAGATCGAATCCTAGTAGAAGCTCTACTGATCAAATGGATAGTTCACGTAGTAACGGCTACGCTCCTCGTCATACTCCCAGTCTAGCTCAGTGCCATCGCCTGTGTAGCTCACTATCGTACCTGCATCTGGTGGGTTGAAGTAACTGTGAGCCACAGAGGACTCAGCAATCTCGTTCCCGGGTAACACGACTATCCCAGCCTTGGGTGTGGAACAAGGCTAAAGAAAGAACAAGAGGTTGCAGCAGCACTAGCCTAGCTTACGTAAAAGAGAGCGAGAAGAGAAGGTGCCTCGGTCGAGAGATGATCATGAAGTGATCCTAACTAAAGCAAGTCAAACATAACCCGACCGTGTTCACTTCCCGAATCCCTTTCGGAAAATGACCGTCACGGTACTCATGCTAGTAGTGTATTGGAACATGGTGTCAAGTTTTCTACAACCGGATCTTAACAAGCTCCCATCTGCCACATAACCGCGGGCACGGCTTTCGAAAGTTCATAACCCTGCAGGGGTGTTCCAACTTGGCCCATGACAAGCCCACGATCCGCAGAGTCGCAACTCCAAAGTGGGAAGGCCCGAGTATCCTCGGAATCCCGTGCTCATGATACTCCGACTAAGGTAAGGCTAATCCAGCAAATCCTCCCGGCGTGCCGACACCCTGACAATAGCCGCGCGTATCTAGTCTCAGGCCACGACCGGATGGGCGAAGCTACGGGTTTATACCAATCCTCGAGTTTCCTCGTGGTGGCCCCGCAGGCTCCCCGTTTCGGACCAACACTCATGTGGAGCACTGGCCCGGGGTTGTTGATTAAGAACTCGGGTTTGCAAGACCCTATGCAAGTTTTTAGTTATTAGGCGAATAGTACCAATGTTGGGACTTGCTGGAAAAGACTTAGCACTTAGCGGTTTATCGAGGGGGTCCCATAACCCCAACTGTGTGAGGAACGCATAATCAAGGAACATAACACCGGTTTATACGGTTCCTAGCGGCATGAGTGGAACAAATCACCAAGCAAAAGGCTTAGCCTTCCACCCATTACCAATATATAGATGATTTCATTTAATAATTAATATAGTGTGATATCCCAACAAGCTTCAACAAGAAGCAAGAATCTTCAATCTTCTCCTGCAACTAACAATGCTATAAGAGGGGCTGAACGAAGCCTACGTATAACTAATCAATGGTTTGCATAGGTAGGGTGGTTAAACAGGTTCATGGTTACAATAGGAGGCTGACAGGAAAACATGGGCATCGAGGCAAAACTATAGATCGTTACTTCTAGCAATAGGCAAAGATAGTAATGTTATCGGGGTTCAGTCATCTTGCCTGAAGAGTTGTTGATGGGATCATAAGAGGGGTCCTCGTTCTCAACCTCGGTAGTAACCTCGTGCTCGTACTCGTACTCGGTCTCAGTTTCCGGCTCTACTCAAACACAAGAACACAACGCAACGAATCAAACAAGATGCAACGCGCAGAAAAATTACTGGATGCATGACTGATGCACTATGGAAGCAAAACAGATGCACTATGGAAGCACAGAAAGTCTACTTAGGAAGCACAGTGTTACAGCACAACAATATGCATCAAGCAAAATGCTTCAAAACATGATAACATGAGGATATTATGAATCTACATGCAAAAACACACAAGTTACATATAGGACTTGCTCAAAACGGAGCAACGGGCTAAAAGTTACACCCGAAACAATAAACATGCACAAGCTGAAAAATAACAGCCACATCGCAACTTCGGAGCAATAAATAAATAGTCTACAGCACTCAAACATCATGGCAATGAGCATGGACATAAACTAGACATATCCTACAGCAAACAAATCCATTGGAGCATCCCCAAAGGAGCCATGGATCAATAGCAACAAGCTATGACATACTGTACTTGACAACAAAATCCTGACAGCAGTAATTTGTTGCAACTTGGGAGCAAGAGTTAAATATGCTACAGCCACTCAAATAAGCATGTGAGAGCACGAATGGATAGCCAACAATATATACAACAAGGAATCATCAAGAGTCACCCCAAAAACTATCATGGATTTGCCTAGAACAACAAGCAAACATGGCATCTGGATATTACAGATTCCAGACTTAGTGAAATTTCACTAAGTGTTAAAACAGTAGTAACATCATGGCATCTTTAAGAGCAAGTTTAAGTCACCTCAAAGCAAAGCATGGCAAGTGGTAAGCACCGCAGCAAAGTACACATGATGGTGAATCCAAAACATCTAAGCATGCATCAAGGGGACAAACACATCAATAGCAACGAGCTCCTCTATGAGGCATCTCGTAACAAGTTAAACGACATAACAACCACATAGCACTTTGCAACGGAGGTAAACATGGCAAGATGAAATCTATCATGCAAGCTAAAGCACCAAACATGTAGAGCATCTCATGATGAACATGTGGATATATCATTTGCTTCATTTGGATAAACATGCACCAAGTTATCACATTGCAAAGATGGCATGAAAACAACTACAAACAACAGTTTATAACAAGTAGCACTCTTCTCATGAAGATTAAGACAACTAGATGATCTCAAACATGCATGGCACAATGGAACAAAACGTAGTACAAGTCTCCACGATCATTTTGACATATCATTTGCTCAAATCGGACCAACACACAAAAAAGTTATCACCATTGCAAAACTGCATCAGACAACAAACTGCCAGGGACTTAGAGAAGTAAAACCACCTCGGGTCTGGGTCAAAGTCAACGGCGGCTGGAGTCAAACGGGCCGCGGGCTCGCGGATCCACCGAGCGAAGCGGATCGGGCCGGGGTTCGCGGAGCGGATCGGGCTGACGGCTGGCGGATCGGGCCGCGCTAACGGGCTCGGCCCGTTAGGTCTTGAGGGGAGGCCGATCCGATCTGGATCCTGGCGATCCCCGAGCGGGGGCTCGGTCGACCGAGGGCGGCGGCGGCCTGGGGCTCCTGGCGAGCGCGCCGGCGGGAAGAGGCAGGGGGCCGCGGTGGCGCGGTGGCGACCGACGGGGAGGGGCGGCGCCGGCCGGCGAGGCGGGGCGGCGATGGGCGCCGGCGGCCTGGCCGGAGGAGGCGCGGGCTCGGGCAGCGGTGAGCGCGGCGCCGGTGAGAGGAGGCGGCCGGCGGCGAAGGAAGATCCGGCGGCGGCGGCTGCTGGAGGTTGAAGACGAGTCGCGGGGCCCGCGCGTCGGGTCGGAAGCGCAACTCCGGCACTACGGAAGCACGGCGACGAACCTCGGAAGCATGGTTTCCTGGGACGTCGGAAGCACGGATTTTCAATGGTGGAAGCACCGCGGATCAACGGTGGAAGCACCGGCGGCGAACTGTGGAAACATTAGGGGTTCAGACGCGAAAATTGGGGGAGATGGACGTTTATATAGGCACAAGGAGCTAGGGTTGTCCAAATGAGGTGAGGTTTTCAGCCACATGATCACAATTAGATGGCCTAGATGAAGGGTGGGGTTTGGGTTGGTTTGGTGGGCTGTTGGAGGGGTGTCTTGGGCTTCAAAGAGGGGGTACTTTGAGCCCACGAGAATAACTGTTGGAGCACCAAACGAACTCCAAACGCGACGAGATTTGATAGGCGGGTTACACACACCAAAACAACAACGCACGACAAGTCTCACGCCAAACCGGAAACGTTACACGGCCAAACATCAAAGTAGGCCTCGGGGATGCCACAGACACGTGAGAGAGCTCCGGAACTCGAAACGAACAACGTAAAGAAACGAGTGGGACCGGATGCAACGACAACACAAATGCAATGCGATGCACATGACTACATGATATGAATGAATGAACACACGCACACGACAAAAAGACGAAAACCCGAAAAGACAAAGAACCCGGAATGGAATTAATAGAGCCAAATATACATATATTGCCCAAAAGGGAAATTATTACATCCGGGGCATTACAACTCTCCTCTACTACAAAAAGATCTCGTCCCGAGATCTAGGACTGGAAAAAGGAAGGGTACTCGGAACGAAGGTGATCTTCTCGTTCCCACGTAGCTTCTCGGTCGGTATGGTGTGACCACTTGACTTTCAAGAATTTGATGGACTTGTTGCGGGTCTTGCGCTCGGTTTCTTCGAGAATAGTAACTGAGTGCTCTCGGTAAGACAAGTCTTGTTGAAGATCAATCTCCTCAAACGGAATCACGCGTTCAGGAGTCTTGAAGCACTTGCGGAGTTGAGACACATGAAACACATCATGAACATTGGCGAAGTTGGAAGGGAGCTCAAGTTGATAGGCTAGATCGCCTCTTTTGCCAAGAATCTTGAAAGGCCCGACGTATCTAGGAGCAAGCTTTCCTTTGATACCGAATCTTTGGGTTCCTTTCATCGGAGAAACACGGAGATAGACATGATCACCAATGTTGAAGGCCAAATCATGATGCTTGCCGTCATAGTAGCTCTTCTGACGCGACTGAGCGGCCTTGAGATTCTCACGTATGACTTTGCACATCTCTTCGGCTTCTGAGATCAAGTCATTGCCAAGAAGTTGACGTTCACCAGTCTTGGACCAGTTGAGAGGGGTACGACACTTTCTGCCATAGAGGATTTCAAACGGAGCTTTGCCGGCACTTGCTTGGAAGCTGTTGTTGTAAGAGAACTCGGCAAATGGAAGGCAATCTTCCCATTTCATGCCAAAAGATATGACACATGCTCTGAGCATGTCTTCTAGAATCTGATTCACTCGCTCGACTTGACCACTAGTCTGAGGGTGAAATGCAGTGCTGAACATGATCTTAGTGCCCATGGCAGACTGAAAGGAGTCTCAGAACTTAGAAGTGAACAAACTTCCATGGTCTGAGGAGATAACTTGAGGGATGCCATGTAAAGACACAATTCTGGAAGTGTACAACTCTGCAAGTTGAGCTGCATTGATGGATTCTTTGACTGGAAGGAAGTGAGCGACTTTGGTAAGCTTGTCAATCACCACAAAGATAGAATCATTCCCTCTCTTGGACTTAGGAAAACCAGTGACGAAATCCATTTCAATGTGGTCGAATTTCCACTCGGGAATAGGAAGAGGTTGGAGAAGACCGGCTGGACGTTGATGCTCTGCCTTCACTCTTCTGCAGACATCACATTCATTCACGAATTGGGCAATCTCCCTTTTCATGCGAGTCCACCAGTAAGATTGCTTGAGGTCTTGGTACATCTTGGAACTGCCAGGATGAATGGAAAGGAGGGAATCATGTGCTTCGTCCATTATGAGCTTCCTGAGATCACCTTTGGGAACCACGAGTCTGTCCTCAAAGAACAAGGTATCTCTCTTATCAACGCGATAGCACTTGTATTTTGGAGTACCCTTTGCAATACCATGTTTCACTTTCTGCACCATAGCATCACTGAGTTGGGCCTCACTGATCTGATCTTCCAAGGTAGGAGCAACTTGAAGATTTGCAAGAAAACCTTGCGAAACAACTTGGAGGTTGAGCTTCCTGAATGCTTCACAAAGCTCAGGCTGGAACGGCTTGATAAGAAGGCTGTTGCAATATGCCTTTCTGCTCAAAGCATCTGCAATCACATTCGCCTTGCCAGGTGTGTATTCGATGCTGGGATCATACTCTTGGATCATTTCGACCCAACGAGTCTGGCGGAGGTTCAGATTCGGCTGTGTGAAGATGTACTTCAAGTTCTTGTGATCGGTGAAGATGTCGACTTTTCTGCCCAACAGAAGGTGTCTCCACGTAATCAAAGCATGTACCACAGCTGCTAGTTCGAGATCATGTGTGGGGTAGTTCCTCTCACTTGGCTTCAGCTGACGAGAAGTGTATGCCACAATTCTCTTGTCCTGCATAAGCACACCACCAAGTCCTTGAAGAGAAGCATCACAAAATACTTCGTAGGGCTTGGACTCATCTGGAGGAGTAAGAACTGGAGCAGAGACGAGCTTTTCTTTGAGAGTTTTGAATGCCACTTCACAATCTGGAGACCAGTAGTACTTGACATTCTTCTACAGCAAGTTGGAGAGAGGCTTGGCAATCTTGGAGAAGTTCTCAACGAACCTTCTGCAATAGCTGGCAAGACCAAGGAAGCTTCGGAGTTGCTTGACATTCTGAGGAGCTTCCCAGTTGACAATTGCTTCAACTTTCTCGGGGTTTACCGCAATACCGTCAGCAGAGATGATATGGCCCAGATACAAGACCTTATCGAGCCAAAATTCGCACTTGGAGAACTTGGCATAGAACTTATGTTCACGGAGTCTGTCGAGAACCAGACGGAGGTGCTTTTCGTGATCTTATTCATTCTTGGAAAATACCAAAATGTCATCCAGATACACAAGCACAAACTCGCCGGTGTAGGGGTTGAAAATGTAGTGCATCATTCTTGAGAAGGTAGGTGGAGCATTAGCGAGACCAAAAGACATGACTGTATACTCATAGGAGCCGTAGCTCGTTCTGAAGGCAGTCTTGGGGATATCTTCTTCTCAAATGCGAATCTGGTGATAGCCCATTCGGAGATCGAGCTTAGAGAACACTTTAGCTCCTTTGAGCTGCTCGAACAGTTCGTTGATGTTGGGGAGCGGATACTTGTTCTTTATTGTCTTCTTGTTCAATGGCCAGTAATCGACACAAAGGCGCTCTGTGCCATCCTTCTTCTTGACAAATAAGACACCACAGCCCCAAGGAGACGTACTAGGCCTGATCAAACCCATACGCTCCTGTTCATCAAGCTGTTTCTTCAACTCCTTCAGCTCTTTGGGAGAGAGCTTGTACGGACGCCGGCATGCTGGCTCAGTACCAGGCTCGAGTTCGATGACGAATTCCACTTGACAGTGTGGAGGCATGCCTGGAAGTTCTTCAGGAAAGACGTCTTCGTATTCGTTAACCACCGGAATTTGAGATATGGCATTCATCTCGCCCTTGTCATTGAGAGAGAAAAGCCTGATTATGTTATCCCTGGAGGCGAAGATAATCACATCATCATCGGAATGAGTAATCTTGACTTCCTTCTGTGCACAGTCAATTTGAGCATCATGCTGATAAAGCCAGTCCATTCTGAGGATAAGATCGATGTCAGAATTTCCGAGAACCACCGGAGAGGCCAGAAATCGATAATCACCCATGCGAATAGAAACATCCGGAGCATACACGCTAGAAGACATACGTCTCCCCGGAGAAATAACTTGCAACTTCTGAGGCATATTTTTGGTGACAATATCGTGCTTGGATGCAAATGGATATGACATGAAGGAACATGAAGCACCCGAATCAAACAACACTTTTGCAGGAAAAGAGTTCACTGGAAGGTTACCCAATATGACATCAGAAGAATTCTCCGCTTGCGCTGCATTCATCAGATTCACCCTTGCTGCCTTTGGATCATGCTTGACAATAGCTGTACTGACAGGTGGAGGAGGCAGAAGGCGCCTTGGGTTGTTGCACTTGTTGGAATAATGACCCTTCTGGCCACACTTGTAGCAAGTGACCTCAGAAAGAGGACGAGTAGGAGGAACACTTGGTCTTGGAGCTTGGAACTGCGACTTGGACTACTTGCTTGGGTTGGGTGGGTGGGAGAAACCACGACCACCAGCTGAGTTCTTGTTGTTGTTGTAGGGAGCTCGGATCACTGGAGGAGGAGGAAGCCAAAATTTCTGTTGCTTCGCGACCACTTGAGAAGATGAGGAGGAGTGAACGGCATCTCGAATCCTCTTTTTAGAAGCCTCCATCTTGAGCTGGGCTACCTCTTGCTTAAGCGCCATGTTATAGAATTTGTCAAACTCATCAGGCTCGAATAAGGTGAGAGCAAGTTGAAGTTCATCCTTCAGACCTCCACGGAACTGATAGATCTTGCTCTTGGCATCTGGGATGTCTTGCTTAGCATAGCGGGCAAGGTTTTGGAACTTGACATTATACTGGTAGACAGTCATAGAGGCTTGCTTCAGGTTGCGGAATTGCTCACGCATACCCTCGATGACACTTGTTGGAATGTGGTGAGAGCGAAAGTCCTTGCAGAAATCATCCCAAGAGATCACACGCCCTTCTCTGGAGTCTTTGTACTGCTGCCACCAGTCAGCTGCTTGGTCCTTGAGTTGGAAGGCTGCAAATTTCACATAGTCCTCAGTCCTTACGTTGCTGCACTCAAAATGCTTCTTGATATCAATGATCCAATCTTCAGCATGGAGAGGGTCGACACAGTAACTGAAAGCCTTTTGTTGATTAGCCAAGAACTGGTTGAGCGTAGCATGGTTCTGTTGGTTGAAGAAATTGCCTTGGTTCCCTGGAGCACCCTGATTTGCTTGCATTAGCTGCATCATCTACATCAACATCTGGGTGTTCTGGTCTGTAGTTTGCATAATCGCTCTCCAGGCCTCAGACGGAGGAGGAGGGGAAGGAGGACGATCTGGAACCTCTTCACCCTCTGGGTTAGCGTTGGGAACCCGTTTCGAAGCCATCCTGAAAGAGATGACCACCAATCAGCAATTTGATTGAAAAAAGGTATAAGCTGAAACAACGGATAGGATGCAACATAGTCTTCACAAGAATCATTCGAACAAGAGGAATGAATGAAACTCTCAGTTTAATGATAACAACAATCGTCACGAGAAGCCACTGGGAGACAAAAGGTAAATAAGAAAACACAAGGTACAGATAGAACAAACGCAAGATAGGAGCTTCGTTCGACATCTTCGTGCTGTAAGATTATGGAACGTGTTACGAAAGGGTTTTGCAATCCCCGGATCAGCATAGCCAAGGACCCTTTAAGGTGCAACTCCCGATCGGAACACCGGCCATAAAACCACTTCACTCAATGTAGAACCCCAAACTCCGTAACCTGCATTCGTTGGAAGAATGCCTACGAGCTACTGGATAAACCCACCTATTAATTTCCGAAAGTTCCCAGTTATGCAATCAGGTGTTGGGGATACAGGGGAAGCACCGCGCAATCAACTCTAATCCTACATCCAGCTGTATCCATCCTTCAACACATAACCAGTCTTTCTCGGAAACCGTCTACCTCGGACCTTCGAAAAGCATCCACTATACAAAGCTATGGCAATACTCCCGAACTACCTCCCCAGTACTGGGTGATGTCGGGGTTATCTTGCCACCAACCGTATAGGAGAGTTTTCGATGTCGGCCATCTTAAGTATTCTAGTACTGTCGCGATATGCTTGTGACGACAATACCCCGAAGCTCAACTCCCCGGGACACTGCCACAACCCCTAATGTCAGGAGGCATCGAGAACAATATTCTCGTCACAAGGACATCGAAACAATCCAACAATACTCGCGAGATTCCTAAAAAATATTTGGTGCAATTTTTGAAAGTAGAAGAGGCAAGAGTAGTCGTCAGGAGTCCTCACCAGAGTGAAAAGAGATGAGGAGCAAAGAAATCCTACTCTCCGATATAAATATAGGACTCAAAACATTTTCAGTGTGTGCCTAGACTCGACCGTCAACGATTCGATCAAATAGTGGGGGCTTCTAGGTCAGAGAAGGCTCTGATACCAACTTGTAATGCCCAGGATGGGACTATATCTCCTACGTGTCGAGGCACGACTTAAAGATATAAGCCCATTCTGGAATGATCGCAAGTTTGGTACCTTTGCACATCTCATGTAAAAATAGGGATGGAAACTGAAAAGATAGTTGGCTTACACTCGCCACGTCAGACAAATACATTACATGTTCAAACATCATTCAAAATAAACATCACAACCCATCTAAGGGTAAAGATCCAAATGACAAGATACCAAACATAACATTAAACCACGAGTCTGAGATCGAATCCTAGTAGAAGCTCTACTGATCAACCGGATAGTTCACGTAGTAACGGCTACGCTCCTCGTCGTACTCCCAGTCTAGCTCAGTGCCATCGCCTGTGTAGCTCACCATCGTACCTGCATCTGGTGGGTTGAAGTAACTGTGAGCCACAGAGGACTCAGCAATCCCGTTCCCGGGTAACACGACTATCCCAGCCTTGGGTGTGGAACAAGGCTAAAGAAAGAACAAGAGGTTGCAGCAGCACTAGCCTAGCTTACGTAAAAGAGAGCGAGAAGAGAAGGTGCCTCGGTCGAGAGATGATCATGAAGTGATCCTAACTAAAGCAAGTCAAACATAACCCCACCGTGTTCACTTCCCGAATCCCTTTCGGAAAATGACCGTCACGGTACTCACGCTGGTAGTGTATTGGAACATGGTGTCAAGTTTTCTACAACCGGATATTAACAAGCTCCCATCTGCCACATAACCGCGGGCACGATTTTCGAAAGTTCATAACCCTACAGGGGTGTTCCAACTTGGCCCATGACAAGCCCACGATCCGCGGATTCGCAACTCCAAAGTGGGAAGGCCCGAGTATCCTCGGAATCCCGTGCTCAATTTACTCCGACTAAGGTAAGGCTAATCCAGCAAATCCTCCCGGCGTGCCGACACCCTGACAATAGCCGCGCATATCTAGTCTCAGGCCACGAGCGGATGGGCGAAGCTACGGGTTTATACCAATCCTCGAGTTTCCTCGTGGTGGCCCCGCAGGCTCCCCGTTTCGGACCAACACTCATGTGGAGCACTGGCCCGGGGTTGTTGATTAAGAACTCGGGTTTGCAAGACCCTATGCAAGTTTTTAGTTATTAGGCGAATAGTACCAATGTTGGGACTTGCTGGAAAAGACTTAGCACTTAGCGGTTTATCGAGGGGGTCCCATAACCCCAACCGTGTGAGGAACGCATAATCAAGGAACATAACACCGGTTTATACGGTTCCTAGCGGCATGAGTGGAACAAATCACCAAGCAAAAGGCTTAGCCTTCCACCCATTACCAATATATAGATGATTTCATTTAATAATTGATATAGTGTGATATCCCAACAAGCTTCAACAAGAAGCAAGAATCTTCAATCTTCTCCTGCAATACATAGACTTAGCACTTAGCGGTTTATCGAGGGGGTCCCATAACCCCAACCGTGTGAGGAACGCATAATCAAGGAACATAACACCGGTTTATACGGTTCCTAGCGGCATGAGTGGAACAAATCACCAAGCAAAAGTGTGACGCCCGAGTCTGACGTCCCAGAAGATTCCAGAAGATTCCCGAAGATTCCAGATGTTCCGGGTTGCCCGTGTGGTTCTTTTTTTGCTTGTGTTATTTTATTTTTGCATTGCATCATGTCATCATGCCTTCATGTCATTTTATTTTGCATCTCAACCTAAATAATCCGTGTGGACCTTCGGTCCATTTAAATCGAGGGAAGATGTCTTCTCTTTATAACATATAAAAGCCTCCTAATAAATATGGAGCTATATTAATAATTATTCCATTTGCTTCGGAATCACCGTAACACACTTGCATAATTTCTCCATGTCTTTTTCATTTCTAGTTTCTCCGTAAAAACCTTGCCGATAATTCTTTCCGTTGTTTCGAGGCTCCTCCAAAATTCAGGACATTTTGGACACCTCAATAATCTCGAACCTATTTGAATTAAATTCAAATATGTTTGAATTATTTTCCGTCCTGGCCTTTTGTATTTTCTCCGGTCGTGCTCATTTTTACGAGCCCGGGAAAAATATTCCCTTGTGCAATTCGGCTCCTAACCCCCCTCTTCTTTCTTTCTTCTCTCTTTGTTTTCTGCTAAATCTTTTAAACAACAGAGCAACCACCCTTCTTGGCCCAGCCTCTTGGGCTTCAGCTTCCCTCACCAGGCCCAGCTCCACCTCCCTAAGCCGGCCCAACACCTCTCCAGGCCTCAGCCCGACCACCCCGCAACCCTAGCGAGGCAACCCCTTCTCCCGTCGCTCCCACCCCGCCGCCAGCTTCAATCCCGCAGCGCCCCGCACCCCGTTCCCTTCGACCCGATCTCTCCCTCGCCTCGTGCCCGCTTCCCTCGAGCTCCCTCTCGTTCCCCTCTGCTTCCCGCTTCTCCCTCTCGCCAGCGACCCCTTCGGCCTCCCGCACCGCAGGGCACCGGTCGCGACCACGCGTAGCAGCTCTCCTCCCCCTCGGCGCCCTTCCCTTCCGCGTCCGGCCTCTTGCGTCCTCACGTCGCCGTCCCCGCGCGACCTCCCTTCGGTCTCCAGCAACCGCGGCCAGGGGAGCTGCCCTCGCCAGCGACCCGAGCCCGAAGCCCCTCGTCCTCCCGTCGCCGCGGGAATCCAGAGCCCCGCTGAGGCCTCGTCTCCTCCCCTCGCAGCACCGAGCGGAGCCTCGACCAGCGCCACCCCGACGCGCCCGATGGCCCCGTCCCGGCCTCGTTCCGCCTGCGGCCAGGCCGCCTCCCGTCCTTCCCCCGCGGGCAGGGCCAGGTCCCTGCTTCGTCACCTCCAGGCCGGCCGGAGTCCCTCGTCTGCGGATCAGCGGCGCGCCAGCCTCCTCCCGAGCTCCGCCGCAGCTCTTACTGCTGCCCCGACTTCCAGCGTCTCCGCTGTCCGTGCCGTGCTGTTTTGCTGCTGCCTTGACCTCGCCGCTGTCCCGTTTTTGCTGTAGTTTTCTTTTTGTTTTGTGGCTTGTGTTGACCTTGACAGAGAACGTGTACCCCTACGCTAAAGACCGGCGACTTGAACATCTACGGAAACGAGTACCCCTCCGATGGCATGTACCTCTACGAACGGGAACACCTACACGACATGACGGACGAACATCTACAAACGTGTACCACGACGACCGAGTACATCTACGGCCCGAACGACTACCGTCGCCCGAACAACTACCGTCGCCGGAGCAACTACTTCCTCTCCGATGAACGTGTACCACTACCGTCGCTCGACGACCGCGAGTACCACTACCGTCGCCGAAGACCCGTGAACGACTACTTCCTCTACTTCCTCTACGACTCACGAGAACGTCTACTTCCACTACTTCCTCTCCGACCGCGAGTACCACTTCTTCCTCTACGTCTCGAACCGCCCCGAAACGCACGCTTCGAAGGTATAACCCCGAGACGATGACCCGTGCATGCTTGTTGTGGTTGTATGAAATGTCTCCCGTGTGTGCTTCGTGCCCGTTCCGACCTTTTGTCTTGTTCCTCGGTTGCCTCGTCACCGACTCGTGGGAACCCGGTAACGGGATCGCCCCACCTTTCATCTTGTTTGACTCGCTCACGCCACCTTCATCTTTTGCACCGGACTCTCAACGAGTTACCGGAACTGAGGTGTTGCGTTGCATCATTTCGGATCGTTGCCGTGGCACCCTTTCATTCCACCACGGTGACAATGCTTCATATCTTGTTAATTGTCAACCTTTTAATAAAATTGCATAAACTTGATCATGTCATCCGCATCATGTTAACAACATTATAATGCTTAATTGTTGTTTGCTTATAATTATTAAACATGCTCATGAGGATTTTCCGGATATGTTGTTGTTAATTCCGGCCTCATTTAAAATGTCTAGATAGTATAGTTTCTTTATGCTTCACCTCTTGCCTTGTTAAAAACAATTAATCTTGTCTTGTTAATAATGAGAGTCAACTAAATAATTAAATGTGGTGTTTCGTCAATATGCAACTCGTTGCATATTGATCTCCACTTAACTTGTAGTATTTGTTTGTGCACTTTGCCATGCCATGCATAATTAAACCGGACATGCATCATACTTGGTTGTGCATCTTATGCCATGTTTATGCTTGTGTGTTTACCGTGTTGTTTTCCTTCTTTCCGGTTGCTTCTCTTGTTAGCTTCGGTTTCGTTCCGGAGTTGTGAGGCTTCTTCTTCGTCTTCTTCTTGGTTCCGTTCTTCTCCTTGTGGAATCCCAGGCAAGATGACCGAACCCGGATACCATTACTATTTTTGCCTCTTGCTAGAGTATCGCTCTATAGTTTTGCCTCGATGCCCATGTTCTTCTTGTCAGCCTCCTACTTGTAACCATTGCCATGTTTAACCACCCTACCTACGCAAACCGTTGCTTGGCTAAGTACGCTTCGCTCAGCCCTTCTTATAGCATTGCTAGTTGCAGGTGAAGATTGAAGATGCTTGCTTCATGTTGAAGTTTGGTTGGGTTATATCACACTATATAAATGCTTAAAAAAATGAAATCATCTATATACTGGCAGGGTGGAAGGCTAAGCCTTTTGCTTGGTGTTTTGTTCCACTCATGCCGTTAGGAACCGTATAAACCGGTGTTATGTTCCTTGATTATGCGTTCCTAACACGGTTGGGGTGTATGGGACCCCCTTGATAAACCGCTAAGTGCTAAGTCTTTTCCAGCAAGTCCCAACATTTGGTACTATTTGCCCATAATAACAACTTAATTAAATAATTAATTTTGCATAGAGGGTCGCTCCCTCGAGGATCCTTTATTTCTACATAGCAGGGGGGGCCAGTGCCGATGGTGTTGGTCCCAAACGGGGGTCCTGCAGGGCCGCCTTGGGGCAACCCGAGGTATTTGGTATAACCTGTAGCATCACCCATCCGGTCGTGTCCTGAGACTTAGATACGCGCGGCTACTATCAGGGTGTCGACACGCCGGGAGGATTTGCTGGATTAGCCTTACCTTAGTTCGGTTTAACTTGAGCACGGGATTCCGAGAATACTCGGGTCTTCCCAACTATGGAGTTGCGACTCCGCGGATCGTGGGCTTGTGATGGGCCAAGTTGGAACACCCCTGCAGGGTTTGAACTTTCGAAAGCCGTGCCCGCGGTTATGTGGCAGATGGGAGCTTGTTAATTTCGGTTGTAGATAACTTGACACAATGTTTCAATACACTACCAGCGTGTGTACCGTGACTGTCAATTTCCGAATAGGGATTCGGGAGTTGAACACGGTGGGGTTATGTTTGACCGGTTTTAGTTAGGATCACTTCGTGATCATCTATCAACCGATGCACTTCTCTTCTCGCTCTCTTTTGCGTAAGTTAGTGCTAGTTGCTGCTGCAGACTCTTGTTTGTTCCTTCACCTCTCGTTCTTTCTTCAGCCTTGTCCTCACCCAAGGCTTAAATAGTCTTGTTACCCGGGAACGGGATTGCTGAGTCCTCTGTGGCTCACAGTTACTTCACCACACCAGATGCAGGTTCAGCCGAGTTTGTTGCAGGAGTTGGATCAGTTCTTCACCCGGGAGTCCGATGAAGCTTGTGGCCGTTTGCTTGTGACGTTTCGATGTTCAGTAGTGGTTTCTACTAGGATTCGATCTTGGCCTGTGGCTTTATGTTGTTTTGGTATCTTTCTTTTGGTTCTTCACCCATAGTCGGGTTGTGATGTTTTGAATGATGTATTGCTTATGTAATGTATTGTGTGAAGTGGCGAGTGTAAGCCAACTATCTCCTTTTGCAATTTAATCCCCCTTTTACATGAGTTGTGCAAAGATACCAAACTTGAGATCATTCTAGGATGGGCTTATACCTTTAAGTCGTGCCTCGACACGTAGGAGGTATAGTCCCATCCTGGGCATTACAAGTTGGTATCAGAGCCTTCTCCGACCTAGAAGCCCCCACTGATTGATCGAATCGTTGACGGTTGAGTCTAGGCACACACTGAAAACTTTTTGAGTCCTATATTATATCGGAGAGTATGATTTCTTTGCTTCTCATCCCCTTTCTCTCTGGTGAGGACTCCTGACGATTACTCTTTTCTCTTCTACTTTCAAAAATTGCACCAAATTTTTTTTAGGATCCCGCGAGTATTCTGGGATTGTTCCGATGTTCTTGTGACAAGGATATTGTTCTCGATGCCTCCTGTTACCGAGGAGTTGAGCTTCGGGGTATCATTGACACAAGCATATCGCGGCAGTACTAAATACTTAAGACGGCCGACATCGAAAATCTCTCCTATACGGCCAGTGGCAAGATAACCCCGACATCACCCAGTACTGGGGAGGTAGTTCGAGAGTATTGCCATAGCTTGTTATAGTGGATGCGTTTTCGAAGGTCCGAGGTAAACAGTTTCCGAGAAAGACTGGTTATGTGTTGAAGGATGGATACACCTGGATGTAGGTTTAGAGTTGATTGCGCGGTGCTTCCCGTGTATCCCCAACACCTGATTGCATAACTGGAAATTTCGGAAATCTATAGGTGGGTTCATCTAGTAGTTCTAGGCATTCTTCCAACGGATGCTCGATATGAAGTTTGGGGTTCTACATTGAGTGAAGTGGTTTTATGGACTTGTTCTGATCGGGAGTTGCATCTTAAAGGGTCCTTGGCTATGCTGATCCGGGGATTGCAAAACCCTTTTGTAACACGTTCCATGAGCTTTCAGCACGAAGATGTCGAACGAAGCTTCTATCTTGTATTTGTTCTATCTGATCCTTGTTCCTTTTTATTTTATCTTTTGTTCTCCAAGTGGCTTCTCGTCGAGTTGATGTACCTGCAGAATTCATTCGTTCATTCCTCTGTTCGAATGATGTTGTGAAGATTAGGCTGCTACATATCTACCCTTTGTTTCGTTTTGATTCTGGTATTCGAGTTGCTTCGATGTCAAGTGTTGATTCCATACCTTTCTTAATCGGTGTTCTCATACTTCTATGGGAGTGCTATTTCTTCTTGATCATCAAGATGGTCTTGTTAAATTCTTTTTCAACCGGTGTCCATTTTGTTCATCCCAAGTTGTCTTTGTTTTCCCCACCCTCCCACCCTTTTTCTTCTTGGAGCTGGAATTCTAAATGAAGTATCCATTTTATTCATGTGATATTTCTTCATTCTTTTCCTTCAATGTTCTTATCCGGTGATTTATCGTGAAGATGCTCAAGAGCTTCAAGTTCATCATTCTTTGTTTTCATAATTCTGCCGGTGGATGTAATTCAAGATTTCGGTGTTGATCTTATCCTTTTCCTCTTTTCACAATGCTTTCTTATTCCGGTGCTCCAATTAATCATTCTCCTCTTGCTATTCATATCCGGAGTGCTCAAGATTCATAATTCCATTCTTAATCCGTTCAAGCTATTTTTGAGGATTGTCTTCTTATTCAAGCCTTTTTAATTCAACCGGTGCAATATCTCTCAAGCAATTTTTTCCAACGGTGATTTCTTTGAGTGGGCCCTAACCCACAGGTCTTTCCCAGGATCTTACCTGACTCTTCTTTTTCCGGAGTTATACTTAAATTCTTTTCAATTTGTGACGTAAGAATGTTCTCCATCAGTCACATGCCTTCTCCAAGTTCGCTTTTAAATTCTTTTCCATCGTTGGTTCAACCTTTTTAATTCTTCATTCCGGAGTGCTCAACAATTCTTATGGCATTTCTCGTCTTCACTCTCAGCATTTGAAGACCGGAGAAGAGTTTCTCTTAAATCTTGGCCCGTTCTCTCAAGATTCGTGGTTCTAGCTTCATGCCATCCTCATTATTGTTCCGTTTGTGAGGAATTCTTCTCATACCCGTCTGGAGCATTTCATGAATTCTTTCTTTGTGTTCCTCCGAAGGCCATCATTTCAGAAGATTCTTCGTTCTCAGTTTTCAACTTCGTCCTCCAATATTCTTCATTGATGTCTCTTCGTTCGTCTCCTAATTCTTACGGTGGTTCTTTCAAGTTACCATTTCCGTTGTTATCGTTTTCATTCATTTGTTCTTCTCATAATCCTACCGGTGCTTTGTTGAATACTTATCCAAGCTTGTGCTAGTTCTCTCTTAATTCTTTCCAACGAGAATAAGTAGTATGCCAAATCCTTGGTTGTCATCAATTTAAATTGGTGAAGGAGATGCATGACATAATTCTTATTCTTATTCCTTCAAGGTGATTTAATTCTTTTGTCTGGAGCTTGTTCATCATGTCATATCCTTGGTTCTAAATTCTTCATCTTGTTTTCCGGAGCTCAATCTAATTCACCGCAGGCCTTGAGTCTTATTCTTTTCATCTTTCACTTATCATGCTTTCATTACCGGAGTTCTTATGGTGGTTCATCATCATTTAATTCATTCTCGAAGGCTTCATCAAGATTCTTGTTGGAGCTCAAGCATTCTTCTTCATGCTTTCCAATTGCAATCCTTTCTATCTTATCTTTGAGATGGTGTTATGTCATTCTTGACAATTCCTTCATGTTCATGATTCACGAGTTCTCAAGAATGAGATATTTAAAACCATCATTTCTTCTCTTTAGGAGATCCTTTCAACCCCTCTTTTATTCGTTGGAGTTATCTTGGGTTGTATTTCACCTAAAGCTTTTCCCTAAGAATTGTTGCTAATTATGGTGCTCATAAATGACCCAAGTTCTTCATTTATCATTCCGATGAAATAAGTTTTTCATCTCCTTGTTGGTCTCGATCCAAGCAATTCGTTTTTGTTAGTGGCTGGTTGTCACCTCTTAATTTTTGAGATGTTTTCCATAAGCCCACATCAAGCTTATTCTTTTCGTTGTTGAATTTTCCATCAACTCCGTTCAACCCTTCTTTGTAAGGATGCTCTTTCAAATTTAATTTTGAGAGAAGTTGTCTTTTCTTATCCGTTCAATTCTTTCTTGGATCTATATTCTATTCTGTCATTCCGGAGGCTTTGTAATGTTGCTCTCTCCAAACCATCATCTCGTTTTTATCGAGATCATGTTCTTTCCCTTGCTTATCTTTTAACCGGAGCGTTGTGTCCTTCCTTCTAGTTCTCTCATCTTATCAAGTTTTGCCTATCTTTTAACCGGAGTGCTGTCTGAATCTTTCTTAACCTTGTGCCATTCTTTCAATTATTTCGGAGGCAATATGTTGTTGTTTTCATCAAGTATCACTCCATCTCCTCTAGTTCTTGTTAATTCCTTCCATTCTCAGACGAAGTGCTGTCCAAATTCTGTCATTCTTATTCCTTGGCTATACCATTGCAGTTTCTTATTCTTTTGGTCCGTAAGCTCTTAATTCTTGTCTTCTAACCTTCAAGGTTCTCATAGTGCTCCTTGTTCCTCCTTTTACCGGAGTGCTCTTAACTTCGTTCATCTCCGTTGCATTCTTCTTTCACTTTGTTCAACCTCTCAAGGTTCTTTGGTTTCACTCGTCTGTCAAAGAAGCAACTTTGTTTTACCTCTTCCTTTTCCGTTTTTACCCGGTGATATCTCTAGGATCTCGGGTCGAGATCCTCTGTTAGTGTGGGAGAGTTGTGACGCCCGAGTCTGACGTCCCAGAAGATTCCAGAAGATTCCCGAAGATTCCAGATGTTCCGGGTTGACCGTGTGGTTCTTTTTTTGCTTGTGTTATTTTATTTTTGCATTGCATCATGTCATCATGCCTTCATGTCATTTTATTTTGCATCTCAACCTAAATAATCCGTGTGGACCTTCGGTCCATTTAAATTGAGGGAAGATGTCTTCTCTTTATAACATATAAAAGCCTCCTAATAAATATGGAGCTATATTAATAATTATTCCATTTGCTTCGGAATCACCGTAACACACTTGCATGATTTCTCCATGTCTTTTTCATTTCTAGTTTCTCCGTAAAAACCTTGCCGATAATTCTTTCCGTTGTTTCGAGGCTCCTCCAAAATTCACGACATTTTGGACACCTCAATAATCTCGTCTTAGTTCAAACCTATTTGAATTAAATTCAAATATGTTTGAATTATTTTCCGTCCTGGCCTTTTGTATTTTCTCCGGTCGTGCTCATTTTTACGAGCCCGGGAAAAATATTCCCTTGTGCAATTCGGCTCCTAACCCCCCTCTTCTTTCTTTCTTCTCTCTTTGTTTTCTGCTAAATCTTTTAAACAACAGAGCAACCACCCTTCTTGGCCCAGCCTCTTGGGCTTCAGCTTCCCTCACCAGGCCCAGCTCCACCTCCCTAAGCCGGCCCAACACCTCTCCAGGCCTCAGCCCGACCACCCCGCAACCCTAGCGAGGCAACCCCTTCTCCCGTCGCTCCCACCCTGCCGCCAGCTTCAATCCCGCAGCGCCCCGCACCCCGTTCCCTTCGACCCGATCTCTCCCTCGCCTCGTGCCCGCTTCCCTCGAGCTCCCTCTCGTTCCCCTCTGCTTCCCACTTCTCCCTCTCGCCAGCGACCCCTTCGGCCTCCCGCACCGCAGGGCGCCGGCCGCGACCACGCGTAGCAGCTCTCCTCCCCCTCGGCGCCCAATCCCTTCCGCGTCCGGCCTCTTGCGTCCTCACGTCGCCGTCCCCGCGTGACCTCCCTTCGGTCTCCAGCAACCGCGGCCAGGGGAGCTGCCCTCGCCAGCGACCCGAGCCCGAAGCCCCTCGTCCTCCCGTCGCCGCGGGAATCCAGAGCCCCGCTGAGGCCTCGTCTCCTCCCCTCGCAGCACCGAGCGGAGCCTCGACCAGCGCCACCCCGACGCGCCCGATGGCCCCGTCCCGGCCTCGTTCCGCCTGCGGCCAGGCCGCCTCCCGTCCTTCCCCCGCGGGCAGGGCCAGGTCCCTGCTTCTTCACCTCCAGGCCGGCCGGAGTCCCTCGTCTGCGGATCAGCGGCGCGCCAGCCTCCTCCCGAGCTCCGCCGCAGCTCTTACTGCTGCCCCGACTTCCAGCGTCTCCGCTGTCCGTGCCGTGTTGTTTTGCTGCTGCCTTGACCTCGCCGCTGTCCCGTTTTTGCTGTAGTTTTCTTTTTGTTTTGTGGCTTGTGTTGACCTTGACAGAGAACGTGTACCCCTACGCTAAAGACCGGCGACTTGAACATCTACGGAAACGAGTACCCCTCCGATGGCATGTACCTCTACGAACGGGAACACCTACACGACATGACGGACGAACATCTACAAACGTGTACCACGACGACCGAGTACATCTACGGCCCGAACGACTACCGTCGCCCGAACAACTACCGTCGCCGGAGCAACTACTTCCTCTCCGATGAACGTGTACCACTACCGTCGCTCGACGACCGCGAGTACCACTACCGTCGCCGAAGACCCGTGAACGACTACTTCCTCTACTTCCTCTACGACTCACGAGAACGTCTACTTCCACTACTTCCTCTCCGACCGCGAGTACCACTTCTTCCTCTACGTCTCGAACCGCCCCGAAACGCACGCTTCGAAGGTATAACCCCGAGACGATGACCCGTGCATGCTTGTTGTGGTTGTATGAAATGTCTCCCGTGTGTGCTTCGTGCCCGTTCCGACCTTTTGTCTTGTTCCTCGGTTGCCTCGTCACCGACTCGTGGGAACCCGGTAACGGGATCGCCCCACCTTTCATCTTGTTTGACTCGCTCACGCCACCTTCATCTTTTGCACCGGACTCTCAACGAGTTACCAGAACTGAGGTGTTGCGTTGCATCATTTCGGATCGTTGCCGTGGCACCCTTTCATTCCACCACGGTGACAATGCTTCATATCTTGTTAATTGTCAACCTTTTAATAAAATTGCATAAACTTGATCATGTCATCCGCATCATGTTAACAACATTATAATGCTTAATTGTTGTTTGCTTATAATTATTAAACATGCTCATGAGGATTTTCCGGATATGTTGTTGTTAATTCCGGCCTCATTTAAAATGTCTAGATAGTATAGTTTCTTTATGCTTCACCTCTTGCCTTGTTAAAAACAATTAATCTTGTCTTGTTAATAATGAGAGTCAACTAAATAATTAAATGTGGTGTTTCGTCAATATGCAACTCGTTGCATATTGATCTCCACTTAACTTGTAGTATTTGTTTGTGCACTTTGCCATGCCATGCATAATTAAACCGGACATGCATCATACTTGGTTGTGCATCTTATGCCATGTTTATGCTTGTGTGTTTACCGTGTTGTTTTCCTTCTTTCCGGTTGCTTCTCTTGTTAGCTTCGGTTTCGTTCCGGAGTTGTGAGGCTTCTTCTTCGTCTTCTTCTTGGTTCCGTTCTTCTCCTTGTGGAATCCCAGGCAAGATGACCGAACCCGGATACCATTACTATTTTTGCCTCTTGCTAGAGTATCGCTCTATAGTTTTGCCTCGATGCCCATGTTCTTCTTGTCAGCCTCCTACTTGTAACCATTGCCATGTTTAACCACCCTACCTACGCAAACCGTTGCTTGGCTAAGTACGCTTCGCTCAGCCCTTCTTATAGCATTGCTAGTTGCAGGTGAAGATTGAAGATGCTTGCTTCATGTTGAAGTTTGGTTGGGTTATATCACACTATATAAATGCTTAAAAAAATGAAATCATCTATATACTGGCAGGGTGGAAGGCTAAGCCTTTTGCTTGGTGTTTTGTTCCACTCATGCCGTTAGGAACCGTATAAACCGGTGTTATGTTCCTTGATTATGCGTTCCTAACACGGTTGGGGTGTATGGGACCCCCTTGATAAACCGCTAAGTGCTAAGTCTTTTCCAGCAAGTCCCAACATTTGGTACTATTTGCCCATAATAACAACTTAATTAAATAATTAATTTTGCATAGAGGGTCGCTCCCTCGAGGATCCTTTATTTCTACATAGCAGGGGGGGCCAGTGCCGATGGTGTTGGTCCCAAACGGGGGTCCTGCAGGGCCGCCTTGGGGCAACCCGAGGTATTTGGTATAACCTGTAGCATCACCCATCCGGTCGTGTCCTGAGACTTAGATACGCGCGGCTACTATCAGGGTGTCGACACGCCGGGAGGATTTGCTGGATTAGCCTTACCTTAGTTCGGTTTAACTTGAGCACGGGATTCCGAGAATACTCGGGTCTTCCCAACTATGGAGTTGCGACTCCGCGGATCGTGGGCTTGTGATGGGCCAAGTTGGAACACCCCTGCAGGGTTTGAACTTTCGAAAGCCGTGCCCGCGGTTATGTGGCAGATGGGAGCTTGTTAATTCCGGTTGTAGATAACTTGACACAATGTTTCAATACACTACCAGCGTGTGTACCGTGACTGTCAATTTCCGAATAGGGATTCGGGAGTTGAACACGGTGGGGTTATGTTTGACCGGTTTTAGTTAGGATCACTTCGTGATCATCTTTCGACCGATGCACTTCTCTTCTCGCTCTCTTTTGCGTAAGTTAGTGCTAGTTGCTGCTGCAGACTCTTGTTTGTTCCTTCACCTCTCGTTCTTTCTTCAGCCTTGTCCTCACCCAAGGCTTAAATAGTCTTGTTACCCGGGAACGGGATTGCTGAGTCCTCTGTGGCTCACAGTTACTTCACCACACCAGATGCAGGTTCAGCCGAGTTTGTTGCAGGAGTTGGATCAGTTCTTCACCCGGGAGTCCGATGAAGCTTGTGGCCGTTTGCTTGTGACGTTTCGATGTTCAGTAGTGGTTTCTACTAGGATTCGATCTTGGCCTGTGGCTTTATGTTGTTTTGGTATCTTTCTTTTGGTTCTTCACCCGTAGTCGGGTTGTGATGTTTTGAATGATGTATTGCTTATGTAATGTATTGTGTGAAGTGGCGAGTGTAAGCCAACTATCTCCTTTTGCAATTTAATCCCCCTTTTACATGAGTTGTGCAAAGATACCAAACTTGAGATCATTCTAGGATGGGCTTATACCTTTAAGTCATGCCTCGACACGTAGGAGGTATAGTCCCATCCTGGGCATTACAAAAAGGCTTAGCCTTCCACCCATTACCAATATATAGATGATTTCATTTAATAATTAATATAGTGTGATATCCCAACAAGCTTCAACAAGAAGCAAGAATCTTCAATCTTCTCCTGCAACTAACAATGCTATAAGAGGGGCTGAGCGAAGCCTGCGTATAGCCAATCAATGGTTTGCATATGTAGGGTGGTTAAACAGGTTCATGGTTACAATAGGAGGCTGACAAGAAAACATGGGCATCGAGGCAAAACTATAGATCGTTACTTCTAGCAATAGGCAAAGATAGTAATGTTATCGGGGTTCGGTCATCTTGCCTGAAGAGTTGTCGATGGGATCGCAAGAGGGGTCCTCGTTCTCAACCTCGATAGTAACCTCGTGCTCGTACTCGTACTCGGTCTCAGCTTCCGGCTCTACTCAAACACAAGAACACAAGGCAACAAATCAAACAAGATGCAATGCGCAGAAAAATTACTGGATGCATGACTGATGCACTATGGAAGCAAAACAGATGCACTATGGAAGCACAGAAAGTCTACTTAGGAAGCACAGTGTTACAGCACAACAATATGCATCAAGCAAAATGCTTCAAAACATGATAACATGAGGATATTATGAATCTACATGCAAAAACACACAAGTTACATATAGGACTTGCTCAAAACGGAGCAACGGGCTAAAAGTTACACCCGAAACAATAAACATGCACAAGCTGAAAAATAACAGCCACATCGCAACTTCGGAGCAATAAATAAATAGTCTACAGCACTCAAACATCATGGCAATGAGCATGGACATAAACTAGACTTATCCTACAGCAAACAAATCCATTGGAGCATCCCCAAAGGAGCCATGGATCAATAGCAACAAGCTATGACATATTGAACTTGACAACAAAATCCTGACAGCAGTAATTTGTTGCAACTTGGGAGCAAGAGTTAAATATGCTACAACCACTCAAATAAGCATGTGAGAGCATGAATGGATAGCCAACAATATATACAACAAGGAATCATCAAGAGTCACCCCAAAACTATCATGGATTTGCCTAGAACAACAAGCAAACATGGCATCTGGATATTACAGATTCCAGACTTAGTGAAATTTCACTAAGTGTTAAAACAGTAGTAACATCATGGCATCTTTGAGAGCAAGTTTAAGTCACCTCAAAGCAAAGCATGGCAAGTGGTAAGCACCACATCAAAGTACACATGATGGTGAATCCAAAACATCTAAGCATGCATCAAGGGGACAAACACATCAATAGCAACGAGCTCCTCTACGAGGCATCTCGTAACAAGTTAAACGACATAACAGCCACATAGCACTTTGGAGGTAAACATGGCAAGATGAAATCTATCATGCAAGCTAAAGCACCCAACATGTAGAGCATCTCATGATGAACATGTGGACATATCATTTGCTTCATTTGGATAAACATGCACCAAGTTATCACATTGCAAAGATGGCATGAAAATAACTACAAACAGCAGTTTATAACAAGTAGCACTCTTCTCATGAAGATTAAGACAACTAGATGATCTCAAACATGCATGGCACAATGGAACAGAACGTAGTACAAGTCTCCACGATCATTTTGACATATCATTTGCTCAAATCGGACCAACACACGAAAAGTTATCACCATTGCAAAACTGCATCAGACAACAAACTGCCAGTGACTTAGAGAAGAAAAAACACCTCGGGTCTGGGTCAAAGTCAACGGCGGCTGGAGTCAAACGGGCCGCGGGCTCGCGGATCCACCGAGCAAAGCGGATCGGGCCGGGGTTCGCGGAGCGGATCGGGCTGACGGCTAGCGGATCGGGCCGCGCTAACGGGCTCAGCCCGTTAGGTCTTGAGGGGAGGCCGATCCGATCTGGATCCTGGCGATCCCCGAGCGGGGGCTCGGTCGACCGAGGGCGGCGGCGGCCTGGGGCTCCTGGCGAGCGCGCCGGCGGGAAGAGGCAGGGGGCCGCGGCGGCGCGATGGTGCCCGGCGGGGAGGGGCGGCGTCGGCCGACGAGGCAGGGCGGCGAGGGGCGCCGGCGGCCTGGTCGGAGGAGGCGCGGGCTCGGGCGGCGGTGAGCGCGGCGCCGGTGAGAGGAGGCGACCGATGGCGGAGGAAGATCCGGCGGCGGCGGCTGCTGGAGGTTGAAGACGAGTCGCGGGGCCCGCGCGTCGGGTCGGAAGCGCAACTCCGGCACTACGGAAGCACGGCGACGAACCTCGGAAGCATGGTTTCCTGGGACGTCGGAAGCACGGATTTTCAACGGTGGAAGCACCGCAGATCAACGGTGGAAGCACCGGCGGCGAACTGTGTAAACATTAGGGTTTCAGACGCGAAAATTGGGGGAGATGGACGTTTATATAGGCACAAGGAGCTAGGGTTGTCCAAATGAGGTGAGGTTTTCAGCCACATGATCACAATTAGATGGCCTAGATGAAGGGAGGGGTTTGGGTTGGTTTGGTGGGCTGTTGGAGGGGTGTCTTGGGCCTCAAAGAGGGGGTACTTTGAGCCCATGAGAATAACTGTTGGAGCACCAAACGAACTCCAAACGCGACGAGATTTGACAGGCGGGTTACACACACCAAAACAACAACGCACGAAGTCTCACGCCAAACCGGAAACGTTACACGACCAAACACCAAAGTAGGCCTCGGGGATGCCACAGACACGTGAGAGAGCTCCGGAACTCGAAACGGACAACGTAAAGAAACGAGTGGGACCGGATGCAACGACAACACAAATGCAATGCGATGCACATGACTACATGATATGAATGAATGAACACACGCACACGACAAAAAGACGAAAACCCGAAAAGACAAAGAACCCGGAATGGAATTAATGGAGCCAAAGATACATATATTGCCAAAAGGGAAAGTATTACATCCGGGGCATTACATTCGCCTAAGAGTTCTTTTCCTTGTTATCATATCAATTCAGTCGTTCTTTCAATTCTACCGGTGTTTCATGAAGATTTTCGCAAGTTCGTGATATATCCCTCGTTAATCATTTCAAGGAGAATAAGTAGTATGTGAATCCATTGTTCATCAATTTAATTGATGGAGGATAAGCATAACATAATTCTTATTCTTCAAGTTGATTTTATCCCTTCCTTCGGAGTTTGTTCTTGATGAATAAATTCAACTTTCAAGTCCTTTCATCCTTTCTTTTCGGAGTTAATGTTTTTCTCAGCTATCTCGTTGGAACCCCCGTCTAAATCATCGCAAAGCTTTAATCTTGTTCGTGCATCCTTCACTTCTATCTCATAATCCGCTTGTCACCGGAGTTCTTCATGGTGGTTCATCGTGATTCAAATCATTCTTCAAGTGTTCATCAAATTTTTTTGGGTCAAGGGCAAGCATTCTTATTCTTGCCTCTCAAGTGCAATTAATTCTCCGTATTCTTTTGTAGTGGAGCTTTGCATGTCTTCCTTCATCTCATCTATTCAGTCTTTTCATTGTAGCATAATTCACCTCAAGTTTTGGGATGATTTCCATAAACCCACATCAAACTTATCCTTTTGTTGTTGATTTTCTCAACAACTCTGTTCAAGCATTTCCCTTCATGATTCTTATCCAATTCCTTTGTTCGAATTCCTTTTTCTACCTCTTTTAACCGGAGTGGTTTCATTTTCACTCTTGTCATTTAAGGTCTTGATTCTCGTCGTATGCCTTGTTTCCTCAGTCTACCGATGCTTCTCAATCTCAGTCATCTCCATTGTGTTCTTTCTTTCAAGTTGTTCAACCTCTCAACATTCTTTGGTTTATCCTTTGTTCTCCTTTTCCTCTTCCATATCGTTCCTAAAATCTCGGGACGAGATCTCTTGTTAGTAGGGGAGTGTTGTGACACCCTGAGACCGATGCGCCAGGTGTCAGCCAGTTATTCGTCGTCGTTGCCATGTCATCTGCTTGCGTGTTGCATTTTGCCATGTCATCATGTGCATTGCATCTGCATCGTTTTCAAAACTTGCATTCGTTCGGGTTCCCCTCGTCCTTTCCATTGTCCGTTCTGAGCCGAGACACACTTGCACGCGCCCGCGGTATCTCTGAATATTTATTTTATAAGTGGCCGAAAAATGTTCTCGGAATGGGATGAAACTTGGCATGTGGTCTTATTATAGTGTAGACAGGCCGCCTGTCAAATTTCGTCGCATTCGGGTTTGATAGCCCAACTGTTAAACTCGTAGTGGCACCGTTGCCGGTATTTCCGTCGGACGTTTTCAGTCTCCGAAAACCCCCATGGGCCTCTCTCTCTTCTCTCCTCTTAGCCCGAAGCCCTCTTTGCACAGCCCACTACCACCCTCTAGGCCTGCCAAAAACCCCTCCGCTCCGGTGCCGTCGGATCCCGATCCGAAGGTCCAAAAACGCTCTGAAACACCCCCAAACCCCCTAAACCTAGACCCCTACCCTATTTAAACACCCCCATATGCCAAAAATGGCCTAACCCTAGCCCCTAGCCTCCCCTAACCTCCAGCCGCAGCCTCCACCTTCTCCTCCTCGAAATCCGCGCAGGTCGAGCCCCTCCTCAATACTTGGCACCGCCGCCGATGCGCCCCGGACCAATCTGGACATGGCACGTCGCCCTCCACCATCGCGCAACCACTCCGCGGCCGCCACCTGTCCCCAGCCCGCTCCCCGCCGCCGCGGGCCCGCCAGGCCTGGGCCAGGCCCGCTGCGCCGCCCGACCGAGCCCGTTCCCTACGCCTCCCGCTTCCCCGCGCTCGCTCCTCCTCCCCCAACTTTGCCCCGCCGCCTGTGCTCGCATGCCGCCGGCGAGCACCTACGCCGCCCTACCTTGCGCCCTCCTCGCCGAAGCCGCGGATCCGCCCACCACCGCACCATCCCAGGCGAGTCCACGTCGCCGGAGCTCGCCGCCTCCGTTCCCCAGTCCGGCTCCCTCGTCGTTGTTCCCGTCGGATCCCGTCAGCACCGGCCACCGCATCCTGTGCCTCCGCATCCGCCCCGCCGGATCCCGAGGTCATCACCGGATCAGCCTCCTCCGCCCCTGCCTCACCCGTCCTGCCGCCTCTCGACCTCCCCGCCACCTCCGTTGGCCCACCGCCGGTTGTAACCGCCATCGCCGCCCCTGTCTCCTCTCGCGCGGGCACGAAGAGGAGCGGCCAGCTTTACCCTCTACATGGGCCGGTCCCGCTCGGCCCAGCTCCGCCGCCGGCCAGGCCCAGCCTCGACCTCGCCCCGCCACCGACTTGGGCCTCGGCCCGCCATGGTGAGTACCAGCCGGCCCGATCCAGCTCTGCCCCGATCCACCCCGACCTTTTTTCCTTTCGCTTGGTAAAATTTCTGCTAAGTCCCTGAAATCCTTCACATATTGCATTCTTGTGATGTGTGTATCTTTGTGCACGCTTATCCATTTGTGGTGTATGATACGTCAAAATGTTCGTCTAGTGATGCTCTACATGATGGTTTCATTTGCATTCATGTTAGGTGCCATATTGCCATGTTTATCTCTGTTGCAAAAGTGCATGTGGCTGTTAAGTGCCGAAACTAGTTATAAGATGCTAATTTGTCTTTTTCATATCTTTATGTGTCATTTTGTTTGAGTTACATGTCAATATGTTTTAGAAGCACAATCATGCCATCTTTGCTGTGGTGTAATTAGTTTTCCATGTTATGCCTTGTGGTGAGTGCAACAAGCTTGCAAAGTGACCTACTCGCGGTTGGCTGATTTCTTACACGTTAAAAACTGCTAAGTCTGAAACCGTTATAACCTGATGCCATGTTTGCTTGATGCCCCACTCAAATCCATGAATGTTTTGGGATGTCCAATGACCATGCCTTGTTTTACATGTTATTCTCTATCCATTCATGCCCTTGTTTGCAATTATAACCTACTGTAGCTTGTTGTTTTCATGCTCTCAAATTGCTAAATGTTTATGTCAGCCTGCTATCAGCAAGTTTAGTTTTGCCATGTGAATTGCTAGTGATCTATGCATCCTATGACCATGTTCTTGCCATGAGTAGCTTCATAAATATGTCTTCTTGCTGTTGGTTATATTGTAAAACTTTCAGTTCTTTGTGATTTTCTCATGAGGCAGCTTAATTACTACAGATTCATTGTCTCAGTAAGCTTTTGTCATGTGACTGTGAAAAGTCCTTATATGGTTAATAGCATGTCACCACAGAAATTATGCTTGTTATCATTTACCTACTCGAGGATGAGCAGGAATTAAGCTTGGGGATATTGATACGTCCAAAACGTATCTATAATTTCTGCTTGCTCCTTGCCTCTTTTGTGTGATATTACTATGATATTTATGCACTTCCATACACTTTTGATCATATTTGGACTAACCTACTAATGGTTGCAAAAGTGCACAATGTTCTTGTTTTACACTTTATTGCGTAGGAATTAATTGGAAATTGACAAAAGCGCAAAATGAGTCGTATTGGAGTAGGACTCTGACTTTCCTGAAATCTGTCTAAGAACGTTTTTTAAACATGGTCACGTTCCGGCCCGAAGACAACGTCAAACGGAAAAAGTCTAGCTGTGAAAGTTGTGGGGAATTTCGAGGCGTTGCTTCTGGATATAAAATTCGTCCAAATCGGAGTCCGGCCGGCCGATTAAAGCCCGTTTTACGGAGGCCCAAAATCTGATGACGGGAATCCGAGAGTCTATATAAAGAGAGGAAACCTAGGTCACCAAGGGCCACGAATTTTCCTCCTCCCAAGCCGCCGTCTTGGAGGGGAGGACCAGTACCATTGAAGCACCATCTACAAGGAAGAAGGGGGGCCAAGGAGCCGCTGCCCCCTAGGGCCGCTGCCGCCCCCAAGGGCCGCCGCCGCCGCCTCCGTGGTTGCCGCCGGCCGTCTCCTCCTCGCGGGGTTGCACCTCTCCATCAACACCATCATCAACCTCCTCCTCACCATGTCCATGCGTGAGTAGTTTCCTCCGGGGCCGAGGGCTCGTACGTGTAGCTATGTGGTTATCTCTCTCTCCCATGATGTGATCTTCGTTGTGATCATAGACTATGTTAATCTAGGGTGATCCCATGATATTTCCCCTTCCTCTATGTATTGGATTGATGTACTCACTTGTCTTTATCTAGTATAATCCCCGAGACCAAGGTGACAGCGGTCTATTGGACATGGATTAGAAAAATATTTTCATGAGTGATTTCCTCTTTTGTGTGTTGATTGAAGATTGAGAGTCTCTTGGTGCTTGTCTTTGACTATCCTTTAGATATGTTGTGGTGATGGTGGGACTCTCTTTGGATGGCCGCGGTGACATTGGGAAATCCTTAGATTGAGAACTACGAAATTTGAGGTGTGCTTTTGTAGCCCTACATAATTCTCGTCCTCTCTTGACCACGAAGGAATGACCTCCGGGTGCGTCTCCATTGCATGTTTTATGGGAAATATCATGTGATTCGATTATGTTAATGTTGTTGGGAGTTGCCTCTAGTGAAAGTATGATCCCTAGGCTTTGTTTCCATCATTGCAATACCATTTGTGCTCACGTTTACCACTTGTTTGCTTGCTGCACTTTTTATTACAGATTTATATTACTTTGTTTTGCCATCCATATCACTTGCCATTTAACATCTCTTCGTCGAACTAGTGCACCTATACATCTAACAAGTGTATTAGGTGTGTTGGGGACACAAGAGACTTCTTGTATCTTGATTGCAGGGTTGTTTGAAAGGGGTACGTTCAACCTCCACTTCCCTGAGTTCGATAAACCTTGGTTATTCACTTAAGGGAAATTTGCTGCTGTCCTACAAACCTCTGCTCTTGGAGGCCCAACACTGTCTACAAGAATAGAAGCGTGTGTAGACATCAAGCTATTTCTGGCACCGTTGCCGGGGAAGTGAGTGCTTGAAGGTATATCTTTAGATCTTGCAATTAAATCTTTTTGTTTCTTGTTTTTAGTTTCACTAGTTATGTTTATGAAAAACCGCGCTCTTAATTCGTTGCTTGGGGAAGGCCGCTTTACCACACCCGTGGTAGAGAAATCTCCTCCACCTACTGAATGTATCCCGTTCAAAATACCACTTGGGATAATTGAAATAATTATTAATGATCGTTATGATGGGACAGTCAATCCTAGTATTCATTTGTTGAAACTTACAGAACTTTGTGAGTTGTTTAAGATTTCAGGTTTGACAAGAGATGGAGTCATGAGGAAATTATTTGTCTTGTCCCTGAAAGGAAAAGCATTGGAATGGTATAGGCTACTAGATGACTCTCACCTGCTGGATTGGGAAGAGATCCAGTCTCTCTTTTACTCCAAGTTTTATCCTCTTCATGAAGTCCATGAGAATAGGAATTATGTTTATAATTTCTATCCTCATGACGGAGAGAGCATAGCTCAAGCTTGGGGGAGACTGAAAACGTTAATGCTAAAATGTCCTATCCATGGGCTCCCCAAAGATATGATTATTACTAATTTCTATGCGAGGCTCTCTCGACAGGATAAAGATTTGCTCGATGCTTCCTCTATGGGTTCTTTCACAAACGAAAAGATTGATGCTAAATGGGAACTCCTTGAAAGAATTCAACGCAACACTGAAGATTGGGATATCGACAAAGGTAAAGAGTCAGGTATAGTTTATGAGTATGATTGCATTAAGTCGTTTGTTGAAACTACAAGTTTTAATAAGTTTAGTGCTAAGTTTGGGCTTGATTCTCAACTCCTTGTTGATTTCCTCAAATCTTTTGCTTCACATCTTAATATGCCTAAGGAGGATTGGAACAAGCATCATGAACCTTTTAAAGAGATTTGCAAAGAAAATGAAATTGTTCATGATGATTGCAACATGCATGATCCAATTCCTAAAAATGAAGTTTTATATAAGCATGTTAATTTTTGTGGAGTGGATAGACCTTGTGAAAGGCCTATGATTGAAGAAGAGAAGTATTGTAAGCAACATAAGCATGAAAGAACAATCACTTGGGTCAGAGATTTAAATGAAATTGCTAGAGAATTGTGTGACCTTTATCCTTTTACTTGTGAACTTTGCTGTATAGAGGGTCACTTTAATTTTCAATGCATGAACTTTCAAAACAAAACTGTTAACCAGTTGTGTGATAACATGATCACCTGTGATCTTTATGATGAGCTTATGTTATTTTTGATGTGTGAAGAGTTATCAGAAAAGACTTCTTGGCTAGATGTTAATGCCATAGGAATAAAAAACACTTTGCAAAATTGCCATCTCTATTGTGTTGTTAATTGCCATGAAAATGATTACATAAGTAAGATTAGAAAGGAGGGAACTTTACCAAAGTATAAAAATGTCTCTTATATTTCTGCTAATAAAAAGGAGAGTTTCTCCCAAGTTTCCCCTATTGTTTCTAATGATAAACCAGGATATGTGGAGAAGCTTCATCTCCAACCACTCCCTCCTAAGGTTAAGAAGAAGAAAAAGAAGAGGAGGAGGAAGAGGAGCAAGAAAGAAGAAGAATGGGTATCAACCTGGCCTGAGCATATTCCTCCCATCAACTTTTATCCTAACGGTTGTAAGTTTAAAGAAGAAGGTGAAGTTTATTGCCTTAATTATCATCTTGATGATACGTCCGTAGGTACTATTGAAGATGATTTTGATTATGATATGCATGTTACTTATTGTGATTGGGAAAATGATGATAATGCTACTTATGATCTTGAAAATCTTTTTGGTACCAACTCTGAAAGTGATGATATGGGAAGCTCTAAGCTTGGGGATGATAGGATTGCAAATCCTTTACCCACTAGTGATGTGATAATTGATAATTCTTTTGCTAGTAAGAATAAAGACAACATGTTTACAAATATAGTTGCTAGCAATGATAATGCTCTTCTCTACCATGATGATGTTATGACTCCAATCTATAGTGATTATAAAGGTACCTATGACATAAGGAGAAATTATCCTTATGAAACTTGTCATAATCATGGAGGGAATTACTCCCTTGTTGAACACCATCCTCCTAATACACAATTAATCTATAGTGTTCAAGTTGTTTATGATAGTCCTACTTCCACTATTACCAATGAGAAAGATTATGCTTATGTGGAGAGTAAGAGTACCTTTTTGCATGTGGATCATGGTAACAATGCTTTATGTTATGCTTATATTGTTGAGTTTATTCGTGATCCCACTGAAAATTATTATGAGAAGGGAACACATGCTTATAGATATTTCAATAATATCAAGTTCCCTCTCTTTATGTTGAAGGTTTTGAAGCTGCACTTGTTTTGTCTTCCTATGCTTATTGCTTTGTGCTTCAATGAATTATTCTATTGCAATATTCCTATGCATAGGAAGCATGTTAGGCTTAAATGTATTTGGTATTTACTTCTTGATGCTCTCTTTTGTTCTTCAACTCTTATTCCTACGAGAGCATCATTAAAGTCTTAAGCCTAGCTTAAAGGCATAAAAGAAAGCGCTTTTGGGAGGCAGCCCACAATGAATAAAATTTTAATTTGCTTTTGTTGTGTCTTGATGTTGTTACTACAGTAGCATCATCATTGTATCTTTACTTTTCAGCTTTGTGTCAAGTGTAGCCTCTGATTGCAAGAAAGTTCAAAAGTTATGACGTGTTGTCCAGGAAACAGATTCTGTCCTTGGACAGAAAAATTCGTATAAAATCACCAGATCATCTTTTTGGTCTGAATTGTTTCGACAGCGTTCTCTATACAATTGTCTTTCGGGCGTCTGTTCTGAGTTTTTTGATTAGAGTTGCAGAAGTGCCCCAAAAAAATCATTTACTACCTGCTGGTCTGTTTTTTCACAGATTCTGTCCTGTTTTGCCTTTCCTTCATTTTGCAAACCTCGAGCTTGCTTTTTCTTTGCAAAAACCTTTTGGCAATCTTGAGAAACAGCAGACCTTCAAGAATATCCTTATTTCCAGCAAGGAAAAATTATTTTATTATGGGTACTAACCTCGCTAATCAGATTATGATGAGTTATGTATGAAGAGAGTTTTCAAGTGTGCGAGAGAAGATGATAAAAAGATTCAGGAGTGTCAAACGCTCAAGCTTGGGGATGCCCCCATGCACTCCCAAGAAATATTCAAGAAGACTCAAGCGTCTAAGCTTGAGGATGCCCCCGTGCATCCCCTTCTCCATCAACAATTATCAGTTCGTCTTTCGTTCCACTATATTTTAATCACTTCATGCGTTATGTGCTATGCTTGGAGCGTCTTGCTCTTAGTTTTCTTTTTAGTTTATTTAGTTTTACTTGCTGTTCTTAATAAGTTGGATCCTAGCCTTCATTGTTTGGGAGAGAAACACGCTCCACTCCACTGTAGAACACAACATAGGCTTGCATGCGTATCTTCTTGTGTGTGTTCTATATCTTTTCATAGCTGCTGTCATGCTTAGCTCTTAGTTTTCATGCTTATCTTTTTAAGAGCTTTTGTTTAGGTTGTTGCTTCTGAACTCTCTTGAGTTATCATGCTTATGTTGTTAAGAGAGTTTGTCTGTGGCACTGGTTGATATGTCTATGATAAAAATGCTATGTGCATAATGGTGCTTAGTAGTTCATGTTTTCTTGTGGTTAGTCTCAAATAGCTGAGGGATTCTTAATGTGTTATTGAAGTACCAACATGATTTGTTTGCGTATGATGTGGTATGGTTTAGTGATATCTTCCTCCAAGAATTTATTTTGATTGACTTGGCATATGCTCACGCATATTTAAGACTGTAAAGAAAGTCCATCAAGCCTTGATGATCTTTAATTTCTAAGTAGCGATATAATTTCCATGCCCGATTCAATGTTGCTTTGTCGCTCTGCATGATTATGACCGTCATTGCTCTCTTAGTTGGTCGCTCCCAGTCTTTTGCTAACCTTCGCCTGTACTAAGCGGACTGACTGCTTGTGCATCCAAAATCCTTTAAACCAGTTATGCCATATGAGTTCACCATACCTTCCTATACATGGTATTTACCTGCCATTCCTAACGAAGACTTTCATGTACCACCTCGAAATTATTAAAAAAAAGCATTTCTCTTTTATGCCTCTGTTTTAGCTCATGAGGAAGTAGTAGTTAATTCTTGATCTTTTTAAGTTGGACAAGCTTCACCCCGGGATTGCATGTCTAATGTGCAAACCCATAATACAAGAAGGAACTGGCATAGAGTGCGCCCGGCTCATTAAAAAAATATACAACAAACAAACCCTCCTTCACGCTTTGTTCATGAGAAATCAGAAAACTTTGGCAGTGATAAACAAAGAAGATTAAGAGGATGTGATTGTCCTCATTCGGGAGCCGTTCCTCGAAACTTGTCCAGCTCAATAAGTGATTGAGTTATCTGCTAGCATTCATTGACGAAATATACATATCCAATTTTTTTTTACTTCTGTTTTTAAAACCAAGAGCTCTGGTACATGTTTAGTTCTTGTTTCTGACCACGGGTTTTCAACCTTGCCATCAAAAGCCACGGTTCGAGAGTCTCCACCTTCTTTAAAGCACCAACTATTGAGAGCATGATTGTCATTCTGAGTGTAATGTGCACTGTCCCAAAGTACCATTGTCTTTTGCATGATTATGATATCGTTTATTCTGAAATCATTGTATCTAGTCGTCACTTAAACCTTGGAGGTGTCCCTGCATTTATGTTTTGCTTCACTAAAGGGGGCAAGCGAGGTATCACTTTATCATATTTGCACACCATGCTCAGTACAAATCTATTTGATGTTTCAGTATCATATTGTAAAACTTTCAGTTCTTTGTGATTTTCTCATGAGGCAGCTTAATTACTACAGATTCATTGTCTCAGTAAACTTTTGTCATGTGACTGTGAAAAGTCCTTATATGGTTAATAGCATGTCACCACAGAAATTATGCTTGTTATCATTTACCTACTCGAGGACGAGCAGGAATTAAGCTTGGGGATATTGATACGTCCAAAACGTATCTATAATTTCTCCTTGCTCCATGCCTCTTTTGTGTGATATTTCTATGATATTTATGCACTTCCATACACTTTTGATCATATTTGGACTAACCTACTAATGGTTGCAAAAGTGCACAATGTTCTTGTTTTACACTTTATTGTGTAGGAATTACTTGGAAATTGACAAAAGCGCAAAATGAGTCGTATTGGAGTAGGACTCTGACTTTCCTGAAATCTGTCTGAGAACGTTTTTTAAAGATGGTCACGTTCCGGCCTGAAGACAACGTCAAACGGAAAAAGTCTAGTTGCGAAAGTTGTGGGGAATTTCGAGGCGATGCTTCTGGATATAAAATTCGTCCAAATCGGAGTCCGGACTGCAGAGTAAAGCCCATTTTACTGATGCCCAAAATCTGATGACGGGAATCCGAGAGTCTATATAAAGGGAGGAAACCTAGGTCACCAAGGGTCAGGAATTTTCCTCCTCCCAAGCCGCCGTCTTGGAGGGGAGGACCAGCACCATTGCAGCACCATCCACAAGGAAGAAGGAGGGCCAAGGAGCCGCTGCCCCCTAGGGCCGCCGCCGCCCCCTAGGGCCGCCGCCGCCGCCGCGCCCCCAAGGGCCGCCGCCGCCGCCTCCGTGGCTGCCGCCGGCCGTCTCCTCCTCGCGGGGCTGCACCTCTCCATCAACACCATCATCAACCTCCTCCTCACCATGTCCATGCGTGAGTAGTTTCCTCCGGGGCCGAGGGCTTGTACGTGTAGCTATGTGGTTATCTCTCTCTCCCATGATGTGATCTTCGTTGTGATCATAGGCTATGTTAATCTAGGGTGATCCCATGATATTTCCCCTTCCTCTATGTATTGAATTGATGTACTCACTTGTCTTTATCTAGTATAATCCCCTAGACCAAGGTGACAGCGGTCTATTGGACATGGATTAGAAAAATATTTTCATGAGTGATTTCCTCTCTTGTGTGTTGATTGAAGATTGAGAGTCTCTTGGTGCTTGTCTTTGACTATCCTTTAGATATGTTGTGGTGATTGTGGGACTCTCTTTGGATGGCCGCGGTGACATTGGGAAATCCTTAGATTGAGAACTACGAACTTGGAGGTGTGCTTTTGTAGCCCTACATAATTCCCGTCCTCTCTTGACCACGAAGGAATGACCTCCGGGTGCGTCTCCATTGCATGTTTTATGGGAAATATCATGTGATTCGATTATGTTAATGTTGTTGGGAGTTGCCTCTAGTGAAAGTATGATCCCTAGGCCTTGTTTCCATCATTGCAATACCATTTGTGCTCACGTTTACCACTTGTTTGCTTGCTGCACTTTATTACAGATTTATATTACTCCCTCCGTTCACTTTTATAAGAACTTATAGACATTTAAGACAACACCTAATATAGTGCAATTTCAGCTGTCCTAACGGACTTACAAAAGTGAACAGAGGAAGTACTTTGTTTTGCCATCCATATCACTTGCCATTTAACATCTCTTCGCCGAACTAGTGCACCTATACATCTAACAAGTGTATTAGGTGTGTTGGGGACACAAGAGACTTCTTGTATCTTGATTGCAGGGTTGCTTGAAAGGGGTACACTTCCCTGAGTTCGATAAACCTTGGGTTATTCACTTAAGGGAAATTTGCTGCTGTCCTCCAAACCTCTGCTCTTGGAGGCCCAACATTGTCTACAAGAATAGAAGCGTGTGTAGACATCAGTTATCTTCACATGCCATGATATGCTTTGATATGTGTTGCACACGCTTGTAAACTTGCCTACTTGTCGTTGTTGCTGCCATGTTTAGTTTATTTGACTAAGTTTGTGAAACTGTTATCTTTTGCAATCTTGCCATGATGTTTTGAGCATGTTCTAGTGGTGTTTGGTAGTAGCTCGGAGATCATGCTTGTAGTGCTTGACATGCACATGCTTTCCATGCCCTTTGATGCCATGAAATGTTAGTGTATCATGTTGTTTTGATGTCAACTATATGCCTACTTGCTGTTTTGGACCGATTGTTGTTATATCTTGTTTCATGTGTATGTGATGAACCGTTGCTCCGTTTTGAGCGTGTCTTATATGAAACTTGTGTGTTTTTGCATGTAGATGCATAATGACATGTTGCATACCTGTTTGGAGTGTGTTTGCTTGATGTTTGGATGTGTTTTGCATCAATGATATGCTTGACTTGTTTTGCTCATATCTTCTAGGCCGTAGCTCCGAATTAAATGAACTTTATATGAAACTTGACTAGAATTTCGAGTAGATCATCATGGTGCATGTTAACTTGCTGTTTAATAACTTTAACTTAAGGTTTGTTCAGATCTGGACCAATCTCGAAATTTGCATATGAGGGCTTACCGAAATTGTTATATGTTGTTTCCGGCCTCATTTAAACTTGCCTTGTGTGATGTTCTTGTGTGCTTCATCCCTTGCCATGTTTTGCATTATGTAGCCTTGTCATACATCATACTTAGTTGAGCATCATGTCTTGTTGTGTGTTGTGTGTTTACCATGTTGCTTGCTTCTTCTCGTTAGTGCTTGTTTCGTTGCGATCGTGAGGATTCATTCGACTACGCGTGGTTCGTCTTTGTGGCTTCTTCTTCGTCTTCTTCATGGACTCGTTCTTCTTCCTTGCGGGATCTCATGCAAGATGACCGTCACCTTGGATACCTTTACTATCATTGCTATGCTAGTTGTCTCGATGCTATCGCTATATGTCGCGCTACCTATCTATTTGTTGTCAGCCACTCCTTGTTGCCATGAAACCTCTAACCTTTGACACCATCCCAGCAAACCGTTGTTTGGCTATGTTACCCACTTGCTCAGCCCCTCTTATACCGTTGCTAGATGTAGGTGAAGATGAAGATTGCTCCATGTTGGAATTTGGCTTGTTAGAATATCACAATATCTATTACTATAATTAACACACCTATATACTTGGCAATGGGTGGAAGGCTTGGCCTTTTGCTCGATGTTTTGTTCCGCTCATGCCTCCTTAAGAACCGATAAACCGGCGTTATGTTCCTTGATTTTACGTTCCAAACGCGGTTGGGTATATGGGGACCCCTTGACAGTTCGCTTTGAATAAAACTCCTCCAGCAAGGCCCAATATTGTTTTTAATTTGCCTCATAATAAAACTTAATTAATGAATTAAATTGCATAGGGGGTCATGTCCCCGGGTTCTTAATTCTACATAACAGGGGGACTAGTGCTGATGGTGTTGGTCCCAAACTAGAGCCACTTGCGGTGCCACCCAGTTATCTTGGGCCTTCGGTTGCCGTACGTAGTGCTTATCCAGACGTGGCCTGAGCCGAGATACGCGCGACTACTATTAGGGTGTCGGCACGCCGGGAGGTCTTGCTGGACTTGTTTTACCATTGTCGAAATGTCTTGTGCACCGGGATTCCAAGCCTGATCGGGCTGTCCCTAAGATATGGGTTTTTTGCCGCTGCTGATCATGAGAGCTTGTGATGGGCTAAATTGGGACACCCCTACAGGGTTATGATCTTTCGAAAGCCATGCCCGCGGTTATGTGGAAGATTGGAATTTTTTAATGTTCGGTCGTAGATAACTTGACAGAGGATTCGAAATAAAATACACGAACCGTGTGAGTAACCGTGACCGTCTCTTTTCAGTTTGAGAAGAGAACACAATGGGGTTATGTTTGACTCGGAGGTAGTTCAAGATCTTTAGCGATCATTACTAGTTTGCGACTGTTTGCGTAGATGCTCATCTTATTCTTGTACTCGTAAGTTAGCCACCATACTTATGCTTAGCTGCTGCTGCAACCTTACCACTATCCTTTCCATACCCATTAAGCTTTGCTAGTCTTGATACCCATGGTTATGGGATTGCTGAGTCCTCGTGGCTCACAGATACTACAACAACAGTTGCAGGTGCATGTTTCCGATGACTTGACGTGAGAGCGATGTTCTTTGTGTTGGAGTTCTTTCTTCTTCTTCCTCGTCAGTCTTGGGTTAGGTTCCTGGTCGGCAGCCTGGGATAGCAGATGGATGTCGTTGTACTTTTCATGTTTTCATCCGTAGTCGGATGTCTTGTATTGACGATGTTGTATTCATGTGACTTGTATGAATTGTTGTACCCCCCATGTATGTATGTAATGGTACGATGTAATGATATCCATCTTGCTAAGCGCCCGAAATGCGGTTGTGCCCTAATCACGAGTGCGTCACGTGATCGGGATAGAATCGCATCTTGGGTGGTACAAATTTGCCTACAAAACTCTGCGCTTGGAGGCCGAACACTAGTCTACAAGAACAAGTTGTGTAGTAGACATCAAGAGTTTCACATTCTTTATGCATAATCCTGGAAGATATATATTTTAAAACTATATCCCTTTTTCCAAACAAAACTATATCATTCTTTGTCACTTTATCATTATGCAGGGCACAAAGACGGTGATATTGAAATCGCAGAAAGACACAACATCTTTGCTCATTCATCAAAAAAAGGCACACAACAAAACATCGAGAAGGAAGCACCTGCGGTAGCAATGGTAACCTACAACAGGGTGAATAAGAGTAAACAACTAGCAACAAGCAAAAAAGAGGCAATTATATACCAACACTATTTTCATTCCTAGAGCAAAAAGGCAAAAACCAAAGGACAACACTGAAAACATCATCGACAATAGTACCTTATAGCATCAGCCAATACCTCTAATGGTACTATCGCTACCAGCACCATCTGCCATGAAGAAGCGAGGTGAAAGCAAGAAGAAACAAGGTGAAAGATAGAAGAAAGACAAACGACAATGGGTACAAGAAGAAACAGGATGATGCCAGCAACAAAGATTCAGAGACTGATGATGCCAACGATGAAAAAAAACATGATGCATATTTCATTCCTACAGATGTCAACAATGCTGAAGAGCACGGCAATAATGCAGAAGAGGACGACAATGTAAAAACACATTTATCTACTAATTTTGAATGACACTATTCAGCACCCAAAATCAAACGTTCCTTTCTAACAGATTTGTTTTCTGAAACAACCCAAACCAAACGAGAAGGGCGTAAAGAGGAGAAAGACGAGCGGAAAATAAGGCAGCACCAACGGTTGACGAATGCAACGTAGCAACAAATGAAGACAAATGCCTAATCAAAGCAGGTGCAACATTCTCTCATGTCAAGAAAGCATGGAATTTACATAAAGAACGTCACAAGAAAGATGTTAGGACGACATGATTTGGTAGCATAGAGCACTGCCTAATAATGGTGTAATGCCCAGGATGGGACTATACCTCCTACGTGTCGAGGCACGACTTAAAGGTATAAGCCCATCCTAGAATGATCTCAAGTTTGGTATCTTTGCACGACTCATGTAAAAGAGGGATTAAAATGCAAAAGGAGATATTTGGCTTACACTCGCCACTTCACACAATACAATACATAAGCAATACATCATTCAAAACATCACAACCCGACTACGGGCGAAGATCCAAAAGAAAGATACCAAAACAACATAAAGCCACAGGTCAGGATCGAATCCTAGTAGAAACCACTACTGATCGTCGAAAACGTCACAAGCAAACAACCACGATCTTCATCGGACTCCCGGGTGAAGAACTGATCCAACTCCTGCATCAAACTCGGCTGAACCTGCATCTGGTGTGGTGAAGTAACTGTGAGCCACAGAGGACTCAGCAATCCCGTTCCCGGGTAACATGACTATTTAAGCCTTGGGTGTGGATAAGGCTGAAGAAAGAATAAGAGGTGAAGGAACAACAAGAGTCTGCAGCAGCAACTAGCACTAACTTACGTAAAAGAGAGCGAGAAGAGAAGTGCCTCCGTCGAGAGATGATCACGAAGTGATCCTAACTAAGCCGGTCAAACATAACCCCACCGTGTTCAACTCCCGAATCCCTATTCGGAAATTGACAGTCACGGTACACACGCTGGTAGTGTATTGGAACATTGTGTCAAGTTATCTACAACCGGATATTAACAAGCTCCCATCTGCCACATAACCGCGGGCACGGCTTTCGAAAGTTCAAACCCTGCAGGGGTGTTCCAACTTGACCCATTACAAGCCCACGATCCGCGGAGTCACAACTCCATAGGTGGGAAGACCCGAGTATTCTCGGAATCCCGTGCTCAAGATACTCCGAACTAAGGTAAGGCTAATCCAGCAAATCCTCCCGGCGTGTCGACACCCTGATAGTAGCCGCGCGTATCTAAGTCTCAGGACACGACCGGATGGGCGATCCCACAGGTTTTTACCAAACCTCGAGTTTCCTCGTGGTGGCCCCGCGTAACCCCCGTTTCGGACCAACACTCATGTGGAGCACTGGCCCGGGGTTGTAGAATTAAAATAAAAGGGATAGCTAGTCCCTATGCAAGTTTTATTAGTTTGTTATTAGGCAAATAGTACCAATGTTGGGACTTGCTGGAAAAGACTTAACACTTAGCGGTTTATCAAGGGGGTCCCATACACCCCGACCGTGTTAGGAACGCATAATCAAGGAACATAACAACGGTTTATACGGTTCCTAACGGCATGAGTGGAACAAATCACCAAGCAAAAGGCTTAGCCTTCCACCCTTGCCAATATATAGATGATTTCATTTAAGCATTTATATAGTGTGATATAACCCAACCAAACTTCAACATGAAGCAAGCATCTTCAATCTTCACCTGCAACTAACAATGCTATAAGAGGGGCTAAGCAAGCCTACGTATAGCCAATCAATGGTTTGCATAGGTAGGGTGGTTAGACAGGTTCATGGTTACAATAGGAGGCTGACAGGAAAACATGGGTATCGAGGAAATATACTAAAGAGCGATACTCTAGCAATAGGCAAAGATAGTAATGGTATCCGGGTTCGGTCATCTTGCCTGGGATTCCACAAGGGAGAAGAACGGATCCACGAAGTAGACGGAGCAACACAGACGAGAGAATCCTCACAACTCCGGAACGAAACCGAAGCTAACAAGAGAAGCAACCGGAAAGAAAGAAACAACACGGTAAACACACAAGCATAAACATGGCATACGATGCACATTCAAGTATGATGCATGTCCGGTTTAAATATGCATGGCATGGCAAGTGCACAAACAAAACTACAAGTTAAGTGGAGCTCAATATGCAACGAGTTGCATATTGACGAAACACCACATTTAATTATTTAATTTGACTCTCGTTTATTTACAAGACAAGATTAAATGTTTGTTAACATGGCAAGAGGTGAAGCATAATAAAACTACACTAACTAGGCAATTTAAATGAGGCCGGAAAATAACAACAACAATTCCGGAAAATCCCCATGAGCATGTTTAGTAATTATAAGCAAACAACAATTAAACATTTTAGTGTTGTTAACATGATGCGGATGACATGATCAAGTTTATGCAATTTAGTTAAACATTAACATGAAGAGGTGTGAAGCACTTGTCACCGTGGTGGAAGGAAAGGGTGCCACGGCAACAATTCCGAAAATGATGCCACGGCAACATATCGGTTCCGGTAACTCGTTGAGAGTCCGGTGCAAAAGGAAAGATGGCGTGAGCGAGCCAAACGAGATGAAAGGTGGGGCGATCCCGTTACCGGGTTCCCACGAGTCGGCGACGAGGCAACCCAGGAGCACGACAAAAGAGGCACAACGGGCACGAAGCACAAGTGAAACATCTCATACAACCACAAGCATCACACGGGTCATCGTCTCGGGGTTATACCTTCGAAACACTCGTTTCGGGGCGGTTCGAGATCGTAGAGGAAGGAGTCGTTCTCGCGATACGTAGAGGAAGTAGGCGTTCACGGGGCGACGGTAGTTGTACACGTTGGCGTTTCCGTTCCGAAGAGGTACTTGTCGAGTCGGTCGTCGTGGTACTTGTCGAAACAACACCGGATGAAGTGGTACTTGAAGAGGACTTGGCGGATCCAGCCGTCGCGGTACTTGTTCACGGAGGCGTTTTCGTTCGTAGTTGTACGGGTCGTAGACGTTCACGTATCCGTAGAGGTACACGTGTAGTCGAACTTGGCGGTTCGTCGGCGACTCGAAGGGGTACTCGTTTCTTCCGAAGGTAGTCGTGCACGTTCCTGGACAACCCAAAAGCACAAGGCAACACAAAATAACAGAAACGGCAGCACGACAGGGCGACGAGGCCACGGGCGCTGGACCCGGTGCTGGACGACGACGAGGCGGGAACTGGCCACGACGTCGCTGGCTTCAGGCTCTGCAGTGTCGCGGCGCGAGGCTCGGAGAAGGGAGGCCGATGCAGGGAGCCAGAGGGCCGGTGGCGCACTAGAGGACGAAGCGGTCGCGGGCGCGCAGGGCGGCAGCTATGGCGATGAAGGGTCCTGGAGAAAGGAGACCGCAGCCGCGGCCTTAGCGCTGCCCGGCCGACCCTGGAGCGACGCACGGGAGGAGAGGGGGACGCGCCCGGCTGCTCGGAGATGACGCAGGGCGACGCCGGCTCGCGGGCGAGGCGCTGCTCCGGCCCCGTCCAAGGCGGCTGGAACGAGGCGAGGAGGAAGGGCGTCGGGGCCATGGCTCGAGGAGGGAGCCGGAGGCGCGGGCCTCTGGTTGTCTGGGTGGCCGACGAGGCGACGGCCTCGAGGAGAACGGAGGGAGGCCACGGGCTGGAGGGGTGTGCAGCTCCTGGGCGCTGGAGGCTGAGGCCGGGCGGCGACGCTGGCTTGGGGCGGCTGGAGGAGGATGGCCGCGGTGGAGATCGAAGGAGGAGGGAGAGGGCTCGGGGCGATGGGGGATCGGACCGGGCGAGAAGGGTGCGCGCGACGAGAGAGGCAGAGGGGCTCGAGGGGGGAGATCGAGTGCGGGGGAGGGAACGGACGTGGGAGTGCGAGGAGTGGCGGCGGACAGGGGAAGAAGGGAGCGAGAAGATGGTCGGGCTAGGGTTGCGCTCGCGGGGAGGCCTTGGGCCGGCTAGGATGGCCTTTGGCCAGGAGGGAGGAGGAGATGGAAGATGGGCCTGCTCTTCTCTATTTAATCTTTAGCAGAAAAGAAAATAGAGATAGTTCAAAATATATTAAGGAAAAGGCCACTAACAAGGAATAAAAGATGGAACAATTTTGAAAGGCTTTATGGAATAATTCCAACCCCACAAAAATAGTTCCAACAAAAAGGGAAGTGCAAACTAAAAATAAATAGCTTGCCTTAAAGGAGTTCAAAAGGAGTCTAGATTTTAGGAGGAGCCTCGATAATTGGGAAAAGAAATATAGGGAAGGTTTTTGAAGGGGAAACTCGAAGTGAAAAAGACATGGGGAAATATTGCAAGTGTGTTACGGTGATCCCAAACAATTGAAATATTTTTAATATAGCTCCCTAAATATTGGGATGATATGTTTTAAAGAGAAGACATTCTTCCCTCGATTTAAATGGACCGAAGGCCCACACAATTTATTTGGTTGAGATGCAAAATTAATGACATGATGGCATGATGACATGATGCAATGCCAAAATAAATAACACAAGCACAAAAGAACACACGGGCAGCCCGAAACGTCTGGAACTTCGGGAATCTTCTGGAATCTTCTGGGACGTCGGTCTTCGGGCGTCACAACTCTCCCACACTAACAGAGGATCTCGACCCGAGATCCTAGAGATATCACCGGGTAAAACGGAAAGTAGGAGGTAAAACAAAGTTGCTTCTTTGACAGACGAGTGAAACCACGAACCTTGAGAGGTTGAACAAGTGAAAGAAGAATACCACGGAGATGAACGAAGTTGGGAGCACTCCGTTGGAAAAAGAGGAAAAAGGAACATTACGAGAACCTTGATAGTTGAAAGACATGAAACAAGAGCTCACGGATGACAAAAGAATTAGAAACCGCAATGGTATAGCCAAGGAATAAGAATGACATAATTTGGACAGCACTCCGTCTGAAAATGGAAGGAATTGAACAAGAACTTGAGGAGATGGAGTGATACTTGATGAAAACAACAACATATTGCCTCCGAAATAATTGAAACAATGGCACAAGGTTAAGAAAGATTCAGACAGCACACCGGTTAAAAGACAGGCAAAACTTGATAAGATGACGGAACTTGAATGAAGAATACAACACTCCGGTTAAATGATAAGCAAGGGAAGAGCATGATCTTGATAAAACGATATGATGGTTTGGAGAGAGCAACATCACAATGCCTCCGGAATGAAGGAATATATGCTAGGTCGTTGGGAAGAAAGAACGGAGAAGAAAATGACAACTTCTCTCAAAATTGAATTGAAGAGCATCCTTACGAAGAAGGGTTGAATAGAGTTGTTGGAAAATCAACAACGAAAAGAATAAGCTCGTTGTGGCTTATGGAAAACATCTCAAAATTAAGAGGTGACAACCAGCCACTAACGAAAACATTTGATTGGATTGAGATCAACAAGGAGATGAAAAACTTATTTCACCAGAAGGATAACTGAAGAACTTGGGTCATTTATAAGCACCATAATACCAACAATTCTCAGGGAAGCTTTTAGGTGAAATACAACCCAAGATAACTCCAAGAGATAAAATGAGGGGTTGAAAGGATCTCCTGAACAAGGAAAATGATGGTTTTAAATATCTCATTCTTGATAACTCGTGAATCGTAATTCATGAAGGACTTGTCAAGAATGACATAACACCATCTGAAAAAAATGAGGTAGAAAGGATTGCAATTGGAAGCATGATGAAGAATGCTTGAGCTCCAACAAGAATCTTGATGAAGACTTCAAGGATGAATTAAATGATGATGAACCACCATGAAGAACTCCGGTAATGAAAGCATGAGAAGTGAAAGATGAAAAGAATAAGATTCGAGGCCTGCGATGAATTAGATGAAGCTTGAAATGATATAATAGAAATAACTTGGAGCTCCGGAAAACAAGATGAACAACTTAGAACCGAGAATATGATATGATGAACAAGCTCCAGACAAAAGAATTAAATCACCTTGACGGAATAAGAATAAGAATTATGTCATGCATATCCTTCACCAATTTAAATTGATGACAACCAAAGGATTTGGCATACTACTTATTCTCGTTGCAAAGAATTAAAGAGAGATCTAACACAACCTTGGATAATGTTCAACGAACCACCGGTAGGATTATGAAAGAACGAGTGAATTAAAACGAAACACAAGGAAGAGTAATCTTGAAAGAACCACCGTAAGAATATGGAGACGAACGAAGAGACATCAATGAAGAATATTTGGAGGACGAAGTTGAAAACTGAGAACGAAGAATCTTCTGAAATGATGGCCTTCGGAGGATCACAAAGAAAAGAATTCAAGAATTGATCTGAAGGGGCATGAAAACAATTCCCACAATCGAAAACAATTATGAGGATGGCATGAAGCTAGAACCACAAATCTTCAAGAGAACGGGCCAAGATTTAAGAGAAACACTTCTCCGGTCTCCAAATGTTGAGAATGAAGACGACAAATGCCATAAGAATTGTTGAGCACTCCGGAATGAAGAATTAAAAAGGTTGAACCAATGATGAACAAGAATTTGAAAGCGATCTTGGAGAAGGACTGTGACTGATGGAATTCATTCTTACGTCACACTTTGAAATAATTTGAGAATAACTCTGGAAAAATTGGAAGAGTCAGGTAAGATCCTGGGAAAATACCTGTGGGTTAGGGCCCACTCAAGAAATCACCGTTGGAAAAGATTGCTTAAGAGATATTGCACCGGTTGAATTAAATGGCTTGAATAAGATGACAATGCTCAAAATAATTTGAACGAAATAAGAATGGAATTATGAATCTTCAGCACTCCGGATATGAATAGCAAGAGGAGAATGATTAATTGGTGCACCGGAATAAGAAAACATTGTGAAATGAGGAAAAGGATAAGATCAACACCGAAATCTTGAATTACATCCACCGGCAGAATTGAGAACAAAAGAATGATGAACTTGAAGCTCTTGAGCGTCTTCACGAGAATCACCGGATAAGAACATTGAAGGAAAAGAATGAAGAAATATCACATGAATAAAATGGATATTTCATCTGAGAATTTCTAGCTCCGAGAAGAAGAAGGGTGGGAGGGTGGGGAAAACAAAGACAACTTGAGACGAACAAAATGGACACCGGTTGAAAAGAATTAACATGACCATCTTGATGATCAAGAAGGATTAGCACTCCCATAGAAATATGAGAACACCGATTAGGAAAGGTATGGAATCAACATTTGACATCGAAGCAACTTGAATACCAGAATCAAAACAAAACAAAGGATAGATATGCAACATGATCTTCACAATATCATCCGAACAGAGAATTGAACGAATGAATTCCGCAGGTACATCAACTAGTCGAGAAGCCACTAGGGAGAACAAAAGATAAATAAAAAAGGAATAAGGATCAGATAGAACAAATACAAGATAGAAGCTTCGTTCGACATCTTCGTGCTGAAAGCTCATGGAACGTGTTACAGAAGGGTTTTGCAATCCCCGGATCAGCATAGCCAAGGACCCTTTAAGATGCAACTCCCGATCGGAACAAGTCCATAAAACCACTTCACTCAATGTAGAACCCCGAACTTCATATCATGCATTCGTTGGAAGAATGCCTAGAACTACTAGATGAACCCACCTATTAGATTTCCGAAAGTTTCCAGTTATGCAATCAGGTGTTGGGGATACACGGGAAGCACCGCGCAATCAACTCTAAACCTACATCTAGGTGTATCCATCCTTCAACACATAACCAGTCTTTCTCGGAAACTGTTTATCTCGGACCTTCGAAAAGAATCCACTATACAAGCTATGGCAATACTCCCGAACTACCTCCCCAGTACTGGGTGACGTCAGGGTTATCTTGCCACTAACCGCATAGGAGAGTTTTCGACGTCGGCCGTCTTAAGTATTCTAGTACTGCCGCGATGGATTTGTGACGACAACACCTCGGAGCTCAACTCCCCGGGACACTGCCACAACCCCTAATGTCAGGAGGCATCGAGAACAATGTTCTCGTCACAAAGACACCGAAACAATCCAAACAATACTCGCGAGATCCTAAAAAAAAATTTGGTGCAATTTTTGAAAGTAGAAGATGCAAGAGTAGTCATCAGGAGTCCTCACCAGAACGAAAAGAGATGAGGAGCAAAAGAAATCCTACTCTCCGATATATATATAGGACTCAAAACATTTTCAAGTGTGTGCCTAGACTCAACCGTCAATGATTCGATCAATCAGTGGGGGCTTCTAGGTCGGAGAAGGCTCTGAATACCAACTTGTAATGCCCAGGATGGGACTATACCTCCTACGTGTCGAGGCACGACTTAAAGGTATAAGCCCATCCTAGAATGATCTCAAGTTTGGTATCTTTGCACGACTCATGTAAAAGAGGGATTAAAATGCAAAAGGTGATAGTTGGCTTACACTCGCCACTTCACACAATACAATACATAAGCAATACATCATTCAAAACATCACAACCCGACTACGGGTGAAGATCCAAAAGAAAGATACCAAAACAACATAAAGCCACAGGTCAGGATCGAATCCTAGTAGAAACCACTACTGATCGTCGAAAACGGCACAAGCAAACAGCCACGATCTTCATCGGACTCCCGGGTGAAGAAGTGATCCAACTCCTGCATCAAACTCGGCTGAACCTGCATCTGGTGTGGTGAAGTAACTGTGAGCCACAGAGGACTCAGCAATCCCGTTCCCGGGTAACATGACTATTTAAGCCTTGGGTGTGGATAAGGCTGAAGAAAGAATAAGAGGTGAAGGAACAACAAGAGTCTGCAGCAGCAACTAGCACTAACTTACGTAAAAGAGAGCGAGAAGAGAAGTGCCTCGGTCGAGAGATGATCATGAAGTGATCCTAACTAAGCCGGTCAAACATAACCCCACCGTGTTCAACTCCTGAATCCCTATTGGAAATTGACAGTCACGGTACACACGCTGGTAGTGTATTGGAACATTGTGTCAAGTTATCTACAACCGGATATTAACAAGCTCCCATCTGCCACATAACCGCGGGCACGGCTTTCGAAAGTTCAAACCCTGCAGGGGTATTCCAACTTGACCCATTACAAGCCCACGATCCGCGGAGTCGCAACTCCATAGGTGGGAAGACCCGAGTATTCTCGGAATCCCGTGCTCAAGATACTCCGAACTAAGGTAAGGCTAATCCAGCAAATCCTCCCGGCGTGTCGACACCCTGATAGTAGCCGCGCGTATCTAAGTCTCAGGACACGACCGGATGGGCGATCCCACAGGTTTTTACCAAACCTCGAGTTTCCTCGTGGTGGCCCCGCGTAACCCCCGTTTCGGACCAACACTCATGTGGAGCACTGGCCCGGGGTTGTAGAATTAAAATAAAAGGGATAGCTAGTCCCTATGCAAGTTTTATTAGTTTGTTATTAGGCAAATAGTACCAATGTTGGGACTTGCTGGAAAAGACTTAGCACTTAGCGGTTTATCAAGGGAGTCCCATACACCACAACCGTGTTAGGAACCCATAATCAAGGAACATAACACCGGTTTATACGGTTCCTAACGGCATGAGTGGAACAAATCACCAAGCAAAAGGCTTAGCCTTCCACCCTTGCCAATATATAGATGATTTCATTTAAGCATTTATATAGTGTGATATAACCCAACCAAACTTCAACATGAAGCAAGCATCTTCAATCTTCACCTGCAACTAACAATGCTATAAGAGGGGCTAAGCAAGCCTACGTATAGCCAATCAATGGTTTGCATAGGTAGGGTGGTTAGACAGGTTCATGGTTACAATAGGAGGCTGACAGGAAAACATGGGCATCGAGGCAATATACTAAAGAGCGATACACTAGCAATAGGCAAAGATAGTAATGGTATCCGGGTTCGGTCATCTTGCCTGGGATTCCACAAGGGAGAAGAACGGATCCACGAAGTAGACGGAGCAACACAGACGAGAGAATCCTCACAACTCCGAAACGAAACCGAAGCTAACAAGAGAAGCAACCGGAAAGAAAGAAACAACACGGTAAACACACAAGCATAAACATGGCATACGATGCACATTCAAGTATGATGCATGTCCGGTTTAAATATGCATGGCATGGCAAGTGCACAAACAAAACTACAAGTTAAGTGGAGCTCAATATGCAACGAGTTGCATATTGACGAAACACCACATTTAATTATTTAATTTGACTCTCGTCTATTTACAAGACAAGATTAAATGTTTGTTAACATGGCAAGAGGTGAAGGATAATAAAACTACACTAACTAGGCAATTTAAATGAGGCCGGAAAATAACAACAACAATTTTGGAAAATCCCCATGAGCATGTTTAGTAATTATAAGCAAACAACAATTAAACATTTTAGTGTTGTTAACATGATGCGGATGACATGATCAAGTTTATGTAATTTAGTTAAACATTAACATGAAGAGGTGTGAACCACTTGTCACCGTGGTGGAAGGAAAGGGTGCCACGGCAACAATTCCGAAAATGATGCCACGGCAACATATCGGTTCCGGTAACTCGTTGAGAGTCCGGTGCAAAAGGAAAGATGGCGTGAGCGAGCCAAACGAGATGAAAGGTGGGGCGATCCCGTTACCGGGTTCCCACGAGTCGGCGATGAGGCAACCGAGGAGCACGACAAAAGAGGCACAACGGGCACGAAGCACAAGTGAAACATCTCATACAACCACAAGCATCACACGGGTCATCGTCTCGGGGTTACACCTTCGAAACACTTGTTTCGGGGCGGTTCGAGATCGTAGAGGAAGGAGTCGTTCTCGCGATACGTAGAGGAAGTAGGCGTTCACGGGGCGACGGTAGTTGTACACGTTGGCGTTTCCGTTCCGAAGAGGTACTTGTCGAGTCGGTCGTCGTGCTACTTGTCGAAACAACACCGGATGAAGTGGTACTTGAAGAGGACTTGGCGGATCCAGCTGTCGCGGTACTTGTTCACGGAGGCGTTTTCGTTCGTAGTTGTACGGGTCGTAGACGTTCGGGTATCCATAGAGGTACACGTGTAGTCGAACTTGGCGGTTCGTCGGCGACTCGAAGGGGTACTCGTTTCTTCCGAAGGTAGTCGTTCACGTTCCTGGACAACCCAAAAGCACAAGGCAACACAAAATAACAGAAACGGCAGCACAACGGGGCGACGAGGCCACGGGCGCTGGACTCGGTGCTGGACGACGACGAGGCGGGAACTGGCCACGGCGTCGCTGGCTTCAGGCTCTGCAGTGTCGCGGCGCGAGGCTCGGAGAAGGGAGGCCGATGCAGGGAGCTAGAGGGCCGGTGGCGCACTGGAGGACGAAGCGGTTGCGGGCGTGCAGGGCGGCAGCCATGGCGATGAAGGGTCCTGGAGAAAGGAGACCGCAGCCGCAGCCTTAGCGCTGCCCGGCCGACGCTGGAGCGATGCACGGGAGGAGAGGGGGACGCGCCCGGCTGCTCAGAGATGACGCAGGGCGACGCCGGCTCGCGGGCGAGGCGCTGCTCCGGCCCCGTCCAAGGCGGCTGGAACGAGGCGAGGAGGAAGGGCGTCGGGGCCATGGCTCGAGGAGGGAGCCGGAGGCGCGGGCCTCTGGTTATCTGGGTGGCCGACGAGGCAGCGGCCTCGAGGAGAACAGAGGGAGGCCATGGGCTGGAGGGGTGCGCAGCTCCTGGGCGCTGGAGGCTGAGGCCGGGCGGCGACGCTGGCTTGGGGCGGCTGGGGGAGGATGGCCGCGGTGGAGATCGAAGGAGGAGGGAGAGGGCTCGGGGCGATGGGGGATCGGACCGGGCGAGAAGGGTGCGCGCGACGAGAGAGGCAGAGGGGCTCGAGGGGGGAGATCGAGTGCGGGGGAGGGAACGGACGTGGGAGTGTGAGGAGTGGCGGCGGACAGGGGAAGAAGGGAGCGAGAAGATGGTCGGGCTAGGGTTGCGCTCGCGGGGAGGCCTTGGGCCGGCTGGGATGGCCTTTGGCCAGGAGGGAGGAGGAGATGGAAGATGGGCCTGCTCTTCTCTATTTAATCTTTAGCAGAAAAGAAAATAGAGATAGTTCAAATATATTAAGGAAAAGGCCACGAACAAGGAATAAAAGATGGAACAATTTTGAAAGGCTTTATGGAATAATTCCAACCCCACAAAAATAGTTCCAACAAAAAGGGAAGTGCAAACTAAAAATAAATAGCTTGCCTTAAAGGAGTTCAAAAGGAGTCTAGATTTCAGGAGGAGCCTCGATAATTGGGAAAAGAAATATAGGGAAGGTTTTTGAAGGGGAAACTCGAAGTGAAAAAGACATGGGGAAATATTGCAAGTGTGTTACGGTGATCCCAAACAATTGGAATATTTTTAATATAGCTCCCTAAATATTGGGATGATATGTTTTAAAGAGAAGACATTCTTCCCTCGATTTAAATGGACCGAAGGCCCACACAATTTATTTGGTTGAGATGCAAAATTAATGACATGATGGCATGATGACATGATGCAATGCGAAAATAAATAACACAAGCACAAAAGAACACACGGGCAGCCCGGAACGTCTGGAACTTCGGGAATCTTCTGGAATCTTCTGGGACGTCGGTCTTCGGGCGTCACAAATGGGCTCCATCTACCACTACAGGTCGCCGTTAAGCTATCGGGTCCGGTTTTGGATCCGATAACCCGTTAATAGCCCGGACCAATGGGGATTTTCCACGTGTAAAATTATCATTCGCCGGATGATCCACTTGTTAGCTCGTCATTGGGTCAGATAGGCGCCTATGATATGTCAACACGTGCGACGGGCCAACACTGGCCCATTAAGCTTACAAAGGCCAGCCCGTTTGACTTGGTCAAAAGCTAGCGGGCCGAGGCATGAAAAGCTTGTTAACGGCTTGTTCGCATTTAGCCCATTTTACGGCCTGGTAACTCACGACCCGTTAGGGACTTCCCAAAATCGTCCAAACGGTGTCATGTGGGCCGTCCAATATAACACCAGCCCGTTTCACTTTCGGCCCATGTATGGCCCACGACGTCTTTCAGCCCATATGAGGCCTTTCGTATCTTTGGGCCCTTTAGTGGCCCACGGTAACTCTGTCCATAAAGAATAGTAAATTTCTTTGTACCCATTAACGGCCCATGATTCACATGGGCCATTTCCAGCCCGTGTTAGCTTTGGGCCTACTGACAACCCATATGTTCTTGGGCTCCTTTCCGGCCCTCGATTACTTTCGGCCCCTTACTGGCATGTTCCCCTAATGGGCCAAACTCGGCCCATGCTTAGAATAGGCCTGTTTGTGGCCTGTTAACCCGTTGAGCCATTTCCTGCCCGTCCTATATTCTGGCCCATTAACGACCTGTTATGCATGCGACAGTACTAAGCCTTTGCTGTCTTCTGGCCTGTTAATGGCCCGTTATCATGCTGCCCAATACCAATTGTGCCCATTTACGGCCCATGTAGGCCCATTTATCCAAGGCCCGAGGCCCACCAATTCTACGGCCCGTTGGAGGCCCATTTATCCGGCGGCCCGTACGAGGCCCATGGATCTTACAGCCTGTAGAAGGCTCAAGGTTACCATGGTCCGTATATGGCCCATGGTTGTTGCGGCCACTAGCAAACCAAGGAAATAGAATACTAGAAAATAAATAAGCCAGTAACTAACGCTAGGCTATTAAGGCGATTGCACAGATTACATCCACTCGGCATCAAAGTTCGCCACCAGTGCAAATATAGGGAACACCCTACATTATACAAAAACGGCTTGCTGTTTTCTTGAGTCGGTAGTTGCACGTTAAGAACAAATTTTGTATCGCAACAAAACAAATTACAACCATAAAACAAAAGGATGGTTGGCATAAAAGTTAACAGTCCAGCAGATAAATGCACCACAAGAATTTTAGAACCTCAGTTCATTTGACCTGACTATTACGTCTTCATGTTGTACTATACGATTGAGCACCATTACCTTCGCCTTCATTTCTCCTAGGCTCCTGAACAATATTGCAAATGTCTGATAGTTTGATTTCAAAACCATGCACATTTTGACGACATTGAAGAATGGTTGTCCTTGTTTAACAAAGGGTGTCTGTTAGGGAATGGACTTGTGTTTGGAGCGCAGAGATAACATTGTTTTGAGCTTGATATCTTGATCATGAGCCAGTTTGGATGAGGTTGCCTTGACAACCAACCCAGTATTACGTAGGAACGTGCTTTTGGCACTGTTAGTGGACATGTAATGACCCACTGCATCAAGAGGTGACATTGCGGTTATAGTTGCCTCATCACCTTCAGAAGGTGGCGGTTCCACCATTTTTTTCCATAGCTTGGTGAAAAGTTTAGTTTTTATTACATTAGTAGTACCAGAATCGAAGATATTAAGGAGGCAGCAAAACCAAACAAAATAGCTTTGGTCTATATACATAACTTATTCTCATGAACCCATGTAAAAAATTAGTTGTAATTTACTGCAAAGTACATAATAAAACCAGGTTCCAAACATATGACCATGTACCATGGCTAATGTATTGTCTATTTCTTCACATTTTATTGACAACTAAGGATAAAGAGACAAAGTTTATAATACAATAAGCATAGCATGACATCATTCATATCACAAAACAACTAAGAACAAACAAACAGGCGATTGTAACGTTGTGTGGGCAAGTCCAACACGGAACTACATTACAGATCAAGATCAAAGGAACATCACTCCTCTCTTTTAAACCTTGTAAGGTGCAATGATACGCTAAGGCAATTGTGTACAAAATTTAAAAGAGTAATAGACATTGGCTGCAAACTGTGCAGTTCAATGCACAAGTCAGAGTAAGTAGTAGTTAAAAGGCATCAGGGTCAAGGACTTACAACAACGGCTTTGACTGGTGTAGTCATGCCCTTCGTCTTGCTGGTGTGACAGTCCTCGAAGATTTCCATAGCATTTGGTTCAGTTACTTTTTGGTCATTGCGGGCTTTCCTCTGCATTTGGAACAAGTCAATATAGATCTGATAATATGGCACAGCGAAAAGAGTGAAACAACAGCTAATTACAAGAGCCTCACAGTGTGCAATATAGCTACGAGATCTTGTCGTCAGTTGGAATTTCACTTTTGTATGGTTGGCCTTGTTCTTTGAACAGTTCACCTACAGGAAGATAGATTTGTGAGGCGCACGCGTAAATAGGAGTTCAACATGTGATTTGATCACATATATATAACGTACTTGATACTTTGGATCAAACCAGTGTTTAACGAGGCCTCCCCACTATTCATCCAATATATTTTCCACTGGAGATGTTTGGGCAAGTTCACTGTTAGCCTTGCCTTCAAAGTGAGTTTTCCTCAAGTTATACTGATACTATCGCAGAGCAGACTTGAAAACATGGGTGGAAGCTTGTGTGGTTGCATCATCTTTGCTATCCAACTTGAACCTCATCTGTTGACAATTACAGGAGTCTCATTATCAGCAACCTAGAAAGTATGGGACAGAGCAAGACGGTATTACTGGTTTCCATACATAACCATACTTACAGATAAATGGTCGAGGAAGGTGTTGAAATGGGTTTCATCTTTGGCATCCCTGTATTGAATCCATGTTGGGAGGATACTTGCATGACACCTAACGGCAACCACTGCCTCTGATACTAACTTGGCTGACTCTGTAGCATCACGTTGCCTGTTAAACTTGTCTCAAAATGGATCTCCATTCTTCCTCCTCTATATTTAGTTAACCTACTGAGCATTATCCCTGATGTCTGTTTCCTCTTGCTCCTAGGTGCTAGTCCAACAACGAACATAGGAAGTGTTAGTGTACATCAAAATGTGAGACTACATATAAAGAAGCATGCAACTGTAACTTGACTCCAACAACTACCTTCTTGCCGTTGAAGCTCACAAGGTTCATCTAGTCTTGCCAACTCGTCTTGTATCAAGAGTGCTTCGGAAGTAGTGTCAGGTGGCAAGGGAGCTTGGGAACCGACTGCTAGCTGAGTTGACAAACGAGTAACTCGTGCAACTGGTGGTACTGTGGAAGTTGTTGCAACAACTAGGGCTGTCGCTACTTGTCTGGTGGCAGCTATTAGTGTCTGTTTGGATTGTTTTGTAGCTCGTGTAGCACGGGATACCACGTTTGTACAATTTTCCGGTGGACTTTGACCTTCTATTGCACCATCAGTACCAGCAGAATCTGCATAATTATTCCGCTTCCGTTTCCCTGGCATTATGTGTTCCTTCTTCTTTCTTTGTGCCATGTCAAGTCAAGACGACAAGAAAAAAGAAAAAAAATAGTTCTTCAGAACGAATTGATGCGTGATACAGACGAACTGAACTTTGATGTTATACAGCCGCATGATAGGAGGATGATATGTATGAAAAACATGATGTCATGAGATAATCAGTACTATGATGTGTAAACTAAGCAGAAGGCATTTCAATAAATTAGAAGCAATGTAATGGAAGGTAGACACCATATGAAAGATGCTACAAATATTGCTCTGTCAAGTTAACAGTGTCTTGTCATAACTGGCATTTAAACAAATGTGAAGCAGTACAAGAAATAAATCATATGCAAGATGCAAACAACATCACACTACCAAGTTAAAGGTCTCTCGTCATTAGTGTCATTGCATATTCACAACATTGCATATTCAAAGCTATGATGTGTAAACTAAGAAGAAGGCATTTCAACAAATTAGAAGCAATGAAAGCTAGACACCATATGTAAGACACAACGAATATCACCCTACCAAGTTAAACTGTCTCGGTCATTAGTGCAATTTCAACAAATTAGTAGTACAAGCTAGACATTAATGCAAGATGTAAACTATATCAGACTCCCAAGTTAAACATGTCTTGTGAAAAGTGATTGTTGGAGGTTACACAACAGTAGTACTCTAATGCAAGAACATGGTGTGATAGACAGATATTGTATGTTCTAGAAACAGCAACACACGTCTTGTTCACAAGTATAATGTGTAAAGTAAGCAGTTGGAATTCAACAAAATTAGAAGCAATACAACCTAGACATCATACATAACATGCAACCACATACAACACTGCCATGTTAGAGGGAGCACATGTCATGGTGGACAAGGGGGGCCATGCTCATCATCAACACAACTACGTTGAGTGTCTATGCATGTGTTGTCTTCCAAATCTTGTTGGGGGGATGGTGGAGTAGAATCTGTAGAGGCCCTCCACTTGGAGGGAGCACATTTATCCACTTCCTTGCTAATTTCCTTCTGATTTATTGATTTTGCATTGTCAAATAACCGACAAGAAAAAGCAATAAAATTAACTCTTCAAAACTCATTCATGCATGATACTGACAATCACTACCTTGATGTAAGTCAAACACATGATACAAGGATGGAATATGTACGAAAAATAGGACGACATGGAATATTCACAACTATTTGTGTAAACTAAGAAGAAGTAATTTAATCAAATTACAAGCATGTGACGCCCCAAGACCAATGCTCCAGAAGACTTCCAGCTTTTCCGATTGCATCATGTGTTTTGTTTGTTTGTTGCATTCATCATTGCATCATGTCATTTAATTTTGCTACTCAACTAAATAAATTGCATAGATCTTTTGATCTATTTAAACTGAGGGAATTCACATGGTGAAATTCTCTTTAAAACATACCAAAAGTCTCCCAATATTATTAGGGAGCTATATAAAAATATTCCATTTATTTGGAAGCCATTGTAACAAACTTGCATTTTAAATCCCTCTCGTTTCTAAACTATTTTGCATCCATGATCTTCTCTCCGAATGTCCCCTTTCAAGTTGTGGCACTTTGGCAATATGCCAAGTGGCTATTTGTTAATCTTCAGCTCAATTAGAAGATATTTGAACCCTCAAATACTTTCTTTTTTCTCCCTCTCGATCCTTTTCTTTTCTAAATAGTGGGAGCCCATTTCGTTGCAGCCCAGCATCACAATCCGGCCCATCTAACCCTCCAAGGCCCAGCCGGCGCCTTCATAACCCTAGCACAACCCCTGCTTGATCCTTCTCCCTATCGTCCTCCCACCCCGCCGCCTCACACCTCCAGACAGGCACACACATCGCTACCAGGGGAGGAGCCTGATCCCCCTAAATCAAGACCTTGGCCTCCGGCCATGGAGCCCCGTCGACCGGCGAGCTGATGTCGCCGTCTCGCCGCTTGCTATGGTCGCCACTTCCATTGCGCCTTCGCCTTCGCGCTGGGTCCTCGTCCAACGCCACTGTCCTTCTCCTCCACCGCGCCACTGGGCGTGGTTCCTCCATCGCCGAGCACTGCCCCGCCTCGCGACTTCCGCCGGACCGCCACCTCGCACTCGCCTCCTTCTCTTCCTCACGTGCCCGCACACCAGATCCGTCGGCCTTGCTCTTCCCCGCTCGTCCTCTGCTTCGTGCCACCCCGGCAAGCTCCATCACCGCACCTCGGGACAACCAGGTCTGGCCGGCCTCCGTCAGCCACTGCGCCTCCATGGATTTCCTCTGTCCCCACCGCCCGTCCTGGAGCTCGTCCGCCTCCCCAAGCAGTCACGCCAGGCGTGCGATGCCATGGAGCTCGCCTCCACCTGCAACAGTAACCATACCAGCGCGCCCTGATCCTCCTGAAGTCTGCGCCACCTCACACGACTAGCAGGAACGCCATGGCCGCCGCCCCATGGAATCCCGCCGGCCCGGATCCGGCCGGGAACCAGACGGGCCTCGTGCCTGCTTCCTGCCGCTGACCACCACCATCGCCTCCTTGCTGCTACCACCCGAGGCCCTTTTCGTCTTGCTTTGTTTTGGATTGGCAAGATCGAGACGCCAACACCCCGCACCCAGAATGTCAAGCACCGTCTCCGATGATTTTGCCAAGTACCCCAAATGGCAAGACCATAAGGACCCGAGTACAACTACAGCTGGTGTGTTTTTTGTCAAGTTCGACTATCGCCGACATGTACGACTACAATGTGAACGTGTACATGACGACCCCAGAGACCTATGTTGTGCCAAGCACCACGACGAGCGCGTACCACTACCCAAGACCGACAAGTTCGAAGACCCCAAGTACCACGACACCAATGACATGAACATCTACGAACCGTGTACAACTACCGTCGCCGTGAACAACTACTTCCACTACGACACGCGAGTACCACTACTTCCCTCGACGAACTCGAACCGCTTCGTAAACGCACGCTTGAAAGGTATAACCGCCGAGACGATCCCATGGACGAATGTATGAGTTGTATGAGATGCTCGCGCTTGCACCGTGCCCGACTTGTTTTGTGCATGACCGTATGCCTTGTCACCGACCCGTGGGAACCCGATAATCGAGATCACCCCATCGTCCTTGCGTGACACGCTCACACCACCCTTCTTTTGCATCGTCATCTCAATGAGTTGTTGGAGTAACCGAAATGTTGCTGTGGCACCCCTTTCTTTCCACCACGGTGACAAAATTCTCATGTCAACTTTTATCACAAATTGCATAAAACTTGCAAATGTCATCCACATCATGATAACAACATTTCAATGGTTAAAATTGTTGTTTGCTTTAATAATGGGTCTTTTACATCTGTGTCCCTAACTCGAACCCACTACTCACATTTGCCCCTAATTTCAAAGCCTGCTCAAATTTGCCCCTCCGCCGTTATGTGCCCTTACAGAAATGTCCTTCCGTTCCGTTTCCGTCCGGTCAAAGGGCTTTGACCGTTTTTTGGATGTTAGTAGGACATTTTGCCCCTGCCTCCATGTGCCACTTACATGTGGGACCCAGTCACAAAAAAATAAAAAGGAAAAACTCTCTCTCTCACCCTCTTTCTCACACACTTACATGTGGTCCCCAAACAAAATAGAAAATAAAAAAAATCCTTCCCACCTCTCTCCCCTACTCACGACCTCTATGTCTTACCTCCGGCGAGCGCCGACAGCCCTGGACTGCGCGCCGTTGGCAGCACCTCCTCACGCGCCGCAGCCCACCCTCCATTCCATCCTCTCCCTCCCTCCCTTCCTCTTCCTCCCTCTCCCTAGACTATGCCCTAGACTAGCGACGCGCTCCGGTGACCAAAGCCACGGTGATGATGGAAGAAGTCGCAACTCCGGCGACCAACTTTTTGGCGGAGAGTATAGTTCGGACAAGTGCGCTCAGGCGCGTCCAATGGTACCAACAGAGCATACAAGGGTGGTCGGAATTGACCGCAGCGACGAGCTAGGCGGCGGCGCCTGAGAGCACCCGAGATCTTCTGCCGATGACGCCCTTACTAGCCACCGCGTCCGGAGTCCAAATCGAGCCACATGATCATGTCCATGAGCTCTGTAGGGCGCCTCTCCTTCGCCCTACACAGTGGATCTGGCATGGGGCCGCTCGTAGATGATGCCCGGGACGTCGAACTCCGCCATTGCCGCCGCTCTTCTCGTCCTAAATTCGGTCGCTCTAAGCCTTACTTGACCTACCCGACCCCTGTCACGTCGACGAGGAAAGAAGGCGCCCCTACTCTCATCTTCCCCTGCCCGATTTCGTGCTCGGAACCCCCTCACAGAAGCCGGCCGCCATGACCAACCATGGCTGGCTCGGCCGTCCACGCGCCCATCTACATCTGTGGCACCCAGTGAGCTTGGCACATCTCGCGTAGCTCGCGTGCCAAGCATAGCAAGTGCCCTCCTCCCGCGGCCATCCTCCCCCCTACAGCGAGCCGCCGGTGAGCTGTTCACGTCCGGAAATGAGTGGACCGGTGGTGTTGACCCTTAGAGTGGGTCCCATCGGGAGGAGAGGGATGAGAGAGAGAGAGAGAGAGTTTTTTTCTTTTTTCCTGGGTAGGTCCCATCGGTAAGTGACTGACCCGCAGGAGGGCCGAGTTGGCCTAGTTTTCCTTTTATTTTTTTTCGAGTGGGTCCCGCATGTAAGTGTCACATGGAGACAGGGGCAAATTGTCCGACAAACATTGAGAAAACGGTCAAAGCCCTTTGACCAGACGGAAACGGAACGGAAGGGCATTTCTGTAAGGGGACATAACGGCGGAGGGGCAAATTTGAGCAGGCTTTCAGATTAGGGGTATATCTGATTAGGTGGTTCGAGTTAGGGACAGAAATGCAAATGGCCCTTTAATAATTGCTAAATATGCACATGGGGATTTTCTGGAATTGTTGTTTGTTATTTCCGGCTTCATTTAAATTGTCTAGATAGTAGTTTACTTGTGTTGCACCTCTTGCCATGTTAATTAACATTTAATATTGTTATCTACATAAACGAGGGTCAACTAAATAAATAGAATGTGGTGTTTCGTCAATATGCAACTCGTTGCATATTAAGCTCCACTTAACTTGTAGTTTTGTTGTGCACTTTGCCATGCCATGCCTATTTAAATCAGAGATGCATCATACTTATTTGTGCATCATATGTCATGTTTATGCTTGTGTGTCTATCATGTTGTTTGCTTCTTTCTGGTTTGTTTCTCTCGTTAGCTTTGGTTTCGTTCCAGAGTTGTGAGGATTCGTTCAACTATGTCTGTTTGTCTTCTTCATGGACTCGTTCTTCTTCCTTGCGGGATTCCAGACAAGAAGTCCGTTCCTCGATATCACCTCTATCTTTGCTTTGCTAGATGTCTTGCTTTATAGCTATCGCGCTACCCATTCTTGTTTTGTCAGCCTCCCATGTTGCCATGAAATCGTCTAACCACCTTCCTAGCAAACAGTTGTTTGGCCAAGTACGCTTTTGCTCAACCCCTCTTATAGCTTTGTTAGCTGCAGGTGAAGATGGAAGATGTTCCATGTTGGAACATGGATTCTTTGGGATAACACAATATATATCTTATTTAATTAATGCACATATATACTTGGTAATGGGTGGAAGGCGTGTCCTTCTGCTTGGTGTTTTGTTCCACTCATGCCGCCTTAGGATCTGATAAACCGGTGTTATGTTCCTTGATATTGCATTCCTAACACGGTTGGGGTTTATGGGCCCCCTCTATAATTCGCTCTGTTTAAAGCTTTTCCAGCAAGGCCCAACCTTGGTTTTACCATTTGCCTAATAACTAAAAACTGCATGAGGAGTAATTAACTCGTGGATTCTCAATCAACCCCCAGGCCAGTTCTCCTCATGAGTGTTGGTCCAACCCAGAGCACCGTGCGGGGCCACCCCTTGGCAACTTCGGGTATTTGGCACCTGTACGCGTAGCTTATCCTATCATGGCCTGAGGCAAGATATGCGCGGCTCTTATCAGGGTGACGACACATCGGGAGGTCTTTCTGGATTAGTTTTACCTTTGTTGAAATATCTTGTGCATAGGATTCCGAGAACACTCGGGTCTTCCCAACATGGAGTTGTTACTCAGCTGGCCGCGAGAGCTTGTGATGTGCTAAGTTGGGACACCCCTGCAGGGTTATGATCTTTCGAAAGTCGTGCCCGCGGTTATGTGGCAGATTGGACTTGTTAATATCCGGTTGTAGATAACTTGACACCATAACTCAATAAGAACACACTACCTGTGTGAGTAACCGTGATGGTCTCTTTTCGAAAGGGTTCGAAAAGTGAACACGGCGGGGTTATGTATGAACGTAAGTAGATAGGATCACTTCTTGATCACTACTAGTTGCGACCATTGGCATATATCATCATCTTGCTCTAACTCCGTAAGCTAGCCTCATATAATGCTTAGTGCTTACTGCAACCACTTTATAACCTGTGCACACCTAAAAGCTTTGATAGTTTTGATACCCGGGAACAAGATGTGAGACCCCGAGACCGGTGCGCCAGGTGTCAGCCAGTTATTCATCGCCGTTGCCATGTCATCATGTGTGTTGCGTCAGCATGTTTTCAAAACTTGCATCCGCCCGAGTCCCCTCGTCCTTTCCGTTGACCGTTCTGAGCCCAGACACACTCACACGCGCCCGCGGTGCCTCCGAATAATTATTTTGTGAGTGGCCGGAAAATGTTCTCGGAATGGGTTGAAACTTGGTATGTAGTCTTATTATAGTGTAGGCAGGCCGCCTTCCAAATTTCATCGTATTCGGAGTCCGTTTGATAGCCCAACGGATATATATAGCGGCACTAGTCGCCGGTTTAAACGTCGGACGTTTTCGGTCTCCGAAAACCCCCGCGGGCCTCTCTCTTCTCTCCTCATAGCCCACTCATGCCTCCAACACAGCCCATCTAGGCCCAGCCTACTCCCCCTCTGCTCCGGTGCCGTTGGATCGAGATCCGATGGCTCCGAAACCCCTACAAACCCCCAAACCCTAGTCCCCATGTCTATTTATAGACCCCCCCCATTGCCAAATTTGGCATCCCTAACCCTTCCCTAACCTCCACCCTCAGCCTCCCCTCAAAATCCGCGCCACCAGCCTCCATTTCAGCGCCAGGCCATTGCCCCGCCGCCACCTGGCCACATCAACATCGCCCCACCGCGCTTCGGCCACATGGCGTGCTGCCATTGGCCACCGCCGCCGTTTCATCCGCCTGGGCCAGTGGCACGCCGCCACCTGGCCTCGCCCGAGCGCCCCACTTCCCCGAGGCCCAGGCTAGGCCCGCTCCAGGCTGAATCGGGCCCCGAGGGCCCCGAGCGCTAGCGCCCGCTCGCTCCTCCCGCAACCTCGAATCCCGTCGCCCGCACCTCCCTCGGTGCGCCACCGCCGTTCAAGGCCCGCCGCCGTGCGGCCTCCCGTCGAACCGCCGCCGCCTCGCGGTTTCTCCATCTCGTCAGCTGCCTCCAACCGCTCCGGCCCCGCAGCCTCTGCTCGCCGCCGGCGGCCAGATCCGGCGACCCCGCGCCCGGATCTGCCGCCCCCATCGTCGCCGACGCATCGTCGACCTGCCGCCGGGCCTCACCCCGTCGTTCTTCGGTCTCGCCAGCGGTAACTTCCCCGCCGGGCCGGCCAGTTCAATACCGGGTCAGACCCGATCCGCTCCATTACCCCGATCCGCTTCGTTCCACCGTGACCCTGCTAGTGGGCCCCGCGCCTAGGCCACCGACGGACGTGTCCGGGAGGTGCCCAGAGATGTACGCCGCCTCATTGTGACGCTGCCCGTGGACCCCAGACATCAGAAGTGTCCGCCCCACTTCGGACATGTCCGTTTCCCGAGGTTTCCTTTTTTCTTCTAAGTCCCCTAAAAACTGTTTTAATGTTGCATGTTTATATGCGTGTAACTTTTTGTGTGTATGTCCAAATTGAGTGTATGATATGTCAAAATAATCGTGGTGATATGCTCTACACTTTGTTCCAGGGTGCCATGCTCATTTGACTTCATCTAGATGCTCTAATCTCTGTTACAAGAGTGCTTCTTGTTATAAACTGCTGCTACTTGTTGTTTTGTTGCCATGTTTGAGATATGATAACTTGGTGCATGTTTATCCAAATGATGCAAATGATATGTCAAAATGTTCCTTGTGAAGTGTACTATATGATGGTTGCTGTAGCATGCTTGTTTGAGTCCATATTGCCATGTTAATTTCTGTTGCAAAAGTGCATTTGGCTGTTAAGTTCTGAAACTTGTTATGAGATGCTGATTTCAATTGCTCCTTGCTATTGATGTGTTTGTCCTCATGCCACATGTCTAGATGTTTTAGAAGCACCATTATATGGTCTTTGAGGTGGTGCATTTAACTTTCCATGATATGCCTTGTGTTGACTTAAACATGCTTGTAAACATGCCATGCCAACTTAACTGTTTGAACACTTAGTGAAATTTCGGTAAGTCTGGAATCTGTCTTATCCTGATGCCATGTTTGCTTGATACCCTAGGCAAATCCATGTTAGTTTTGGGGTGGCCATTGATCATTCCTTGTTGTACATGTTGTTGTCTATCCGTTCATGCCTTCATTTTCTCATATGGCTTACTGTAGCTTATTTAATTCTTGCTCCCAAGTTGCTATAAAATATTATAGTCAGGTTTTTAACGTCATGATCAAAATGTTGTAGTTTGTTGCTATTGATCCATGCCTCCTATAGAGTTGCTCCAATGGAGTTGTTTGCTGTAGGATATGTCTACTTCACGTCCATGCTTCTTGTCACCATGTTTGAGTGCGGTAGAGTATATTTTTCTTGCCCCAAAGTTGCTATGTGGCTGTTAACTTCAGTTTGTTGTTATATCTTGTTTCATGTGTATCTTTTAGCCCGTTGCTCCGTTTTGGGTGTGCCTTATATGAAACTTGTGTGATTTTGCATGTAGAATCATAATATCATCTTGTTTACATGTTTGGAGTATGTTTGCTTGATGTTTGGGTGCATCTTGCACCGTTGCCTTGCTTGTCTTGTTTTGCTCATATCTTCTAGGCCATAGCTCCGAATTAAACAAACTTTATATGAAACTTGACTAGAATTTCGTGTAGATCATCATGGTGCATGTTAACTTGCTGTTTAACAACTTGAACATAAGGTTTGTTCAGTTCTGGACTAATTTCAAACTATGCATATGGGGACTTACCGGATTTGTAATAGGTAGTTTCCGGCCTCATTTAAACTTGTTGACTTGTGTTGTTTTTATGTGCTTCCTACCTTGCCATGTATTGCATCATATATATACTTGTCTTGCATCATACTTCCTTGAGCATATTGTCATGTTCTTGTGTTGTTTTCCTATGCTTCCTACCTTGCCATGTATTGCTTCCTGTATAGACTTGTCTTGCTTCATACCTTGCCATGTATTGCATCATATATAAACTTGTGTTGTTTTTCTGTGCTTCCTACCTTGCCATGTTTTGCTTCCTGTATATACTTGTAGTGCATCCTATATAGAACTGTCTTGCATCATACTTGGTTGAGCATATTGTCATGTCTCGTGTGGTGTGTTTACCGTGTTGCATGCTTCTTTTCGTTAGTGCTTGTTCCGTTGCGTTCGTGAGGATTCGTTCGTCTACCCGTGGTTCTTCTTCAATGCTTCTTCTTTGTCTTCTTCATGGATCCGTTCTTCTTCCTTGCGGGATCTCAGGCAAGATGACCGTAACCTTGGATACCTTTACTATCATTGCCTTTGCTTAGTTGTCTCGATGCTATCGTTATATGTCGCGCTACCCATCATTTATGTCAGCCTCTCCTTGTTGCCATGAAACCTCTAACCTTTGACACCTTCCTAGCAAACACCATTGTTTGGCTATGTTACCCGCTTGCTCAGCCCCTCTTATAGCGTTGCTAGTTGCATGTGAAGATGAAGATCGTTCCATGTTGGAACTTGTTGTTGGAATATTACAATATCTATTATTATTATTAACACACCTATATACTGGGCATGGGTGGAAGGCTTGACCTTTTGCTCGGTGTTTTGTTCCACTCATGCCACCTTAGGCGCCGATAAACCGGCATTATGTTCCTTGATTTCGCGTTCCTTACACGGTTGGGTATATGGGGACCCCTTGACACTTCGTCTTTGAATAAAACTCCTCCAGCAAGGCCCAACATTGGTTTTAATTTGCTCATAATAACAACTTAATTAATTAATTATTTGCATAGGGAGTTAGCGCTACCCGAGATTCTTTCTACATAGCAGGGGGGCAGTGCTGATGGTGTTGGCCCCAAATAGAGTCGTTTGCGGCGCCTCCCCCTTGGAAACTTGGGGTTTGGCTGCTGTACGCTGTGCTCATCCGGTCATGGCCTGAGACGAGATACGCGCGGCTACTATCAGGGTGTCGGCACGCCTGGAGGTCTTGCTGGACTTGTTTTACCATTGTCGAAATGTCTTGTGTACCGGGACGCCGAGCCTGATCGGATTTCCCTAAGGTAAGGGGTAATAATTATTATTACTTCAGCTGATCGTGAGAGCTTGTGATGGGCTAAGTTGGGACACCCCTGCATGGTTATGATCTTTCGAAAGCCGTGCCCGCGGTTATGTGGCAGATTGGAATTTGTTAATGTCCGGTTGTAGAAAACTTGACAGAGGATCCGAAGTAAAACACACAACGGTGTGAGTACCATGACTATCTCTTTTCACTTTGAGAAGAGAACATGGTGGGGTTATGTTTGACTCGTAGGTAGTTCAGGATCTCTAGCGATCACTACTAGTTTGCGACCGTTTGAGTAGATGCTCATCTTATTCTTGTACTCGTAAGTTAGCCACCATATATTGCTTAGCCGCTGCTGCAACCTCACCACTTAAACTCTTCCTTACCTATTAAGCTTTGACAGTCTTGTTACCCATGGTTATGGGATTGCTGAGTCCTCGTGGCTCACAGTTACTACAACAACAGTTGCAGGTGTAGGTTTCCGATGGCTTGACGTGAGAGCGATGATCGTTGTGTTGGAGTTCTTTCTTCTTCTTCTTCTTCAGTCTTGGGTTAGGTTCCGGGTCGGTAGCCTGGGATAGCAGATGGATGTCTTGTGTTTTTCATGTTTGCATCCGTAGTCGGATGCCTTGTATTGATGTTGTTGTATTCGTGTGACTTGTATGTATTGTTGTATCCCCCATGTATGTATGCAATGGTACGATGTAATGATATCCATCTTGCTAAGTGCCTGAAATGCGGTTGTGCCCCAATCACGTAAGTGTCACGTGATCGGGATATAATCGCATCTTGGGCCTGACAAGTTGGTATCAGAGCCTCGACCGACCGTAGGAGCCCCTTGATTGATCGTAGTTGGCCGTTGTTGAGTCTAGCAAAAAACTTTTCGGAGTCTAGTTATATCGGAGAGTAGGATTTCTTTTTACTCCACTGCCCCTTCATCGCTCTGGTGAGGAATCTTGACGTAGGTGTTTTGAATTGTTCCTCTTCCCCTTCAATTTTTTTAGGATCACGTGGTTAGTTTTTGTTCGTTGCGATGTCAGTTCTTTCATCTGGTGCATCTCTCGTCAAGTGGATTCGACCCTCTTCTTCTTGCAAGTTCAACCTCAGTTCCTTTTAACCGACAGTGTTTTCCCCGTCCGAAGTTGTCTTTCTTTTGCCCACCCACCCACCCTTTTGCTTCTCAGAGCCGGAGTCCTTAATCGAGTATCCTTCCTACTCGTGTAAATCCTTCGCATTCTTTCCTCAATTATTTCATCTGGTGGATTCTCGTCTAGTTCATCACCCTTCATCTCTTTCTTCTCCCGATGAATTCTCCTCTCGGTTGATATTCTTCACCTCTTCTTCTTTTCCGGTGGTTCCAATTCAATTTGTATTCGGTGCTCATCATATTCTTTAATCAGCTCAGATGTTTCGAATTGCTCGTTCGCCTCTCGCCTTTCAATTATCCCGGAGTTCCGAAGAAATCTCAGTATATTTGTCTGTGTTCTAATTCATTCGAGGTTGTCACCTCATTCGATTTATTAATTAGTCCGGTGCATCATCTTCTTTCAATCCTTTCAACGGTGTTTTCTTTTCGGTGGGCTCATAACCCACATGTTTTTCCCAGGATCTTACCTGACTCGTCTTATTTTCCCGGAGTGTTCCGAAATTCTTTTCAAAGTGTGACGTAAGTATGGATTTCATCAGTCATGTGCCTTCTCCAAGATCGCTTTTAATTCTTTTCATCGTTGGTTCAACCTTTTCTCGCTTTTCATACTTCCGGAGTATCTCAATAAATTTTGGTGGTATTTCTCGTCAGCATTTCAAGGCCGACGAAGAGTTCCTCTAAATCTTGTCTGTTAACTCGACTGTTCGTTGTTCTAGCTTCATGCTATCCTCTTACTTGTTCCGATTCATGTCAAATCCTTTCTTCAACCATCCGGAGTATTTCATGAATTCTTTTCTTTGTGTTCCTCCGAAGGCCATCATTTCAGAAGATTTCTTCGTTCTCAGTTTTCAACTTCGTCCTCCAAATATTCTTCTTTGATGCCTCTTCGTTCATCTCATATTCTTTCCGGTGCTTCGTTCAAGCATTCTTTAATCAGTTCACGATCTCTTCGTTCTCTTGTATCTAAATTTTCCTCAAGTGCTTTATTCTTCCCGGCGATTCATTCTATTGTATTCACTCAATTCAATTCCTTACGGTGGTCATTCTCGTTCTTCACTCGATTTTAATTCTTCACGATGGTTCGTTCTTTCTTCACTCGGTTTCAATTCTTTATGGTGGTTCGCTCAAGAGTTCGTTTCCGGTGCTATCATATAAATCCATTCATTTTATTCTAATCCTACAGGTGTCTCACGAAGATTTTCGCAAGTTCGCGATATATCCTTCTTTAATCAATTTCATCGAGAATAAGTAGTATGCAAATCCATTGCTTCGCATCAATTTAATTGGTGGAGGATAAGCATAACATAATTCTTATTCTTTTTCATCAAGTTGATTTATTCCTTCCTTTGGAGTTTATTCGTGATGAATAAATTCTAGCTCCAGGTGCTTTTTTTTTCCGGAGTTCATAATTTCTCGGCTATCTCGTCGAAACCCCGACTAATCATCGCAAGGGTTATTCTTATTCTTGAATCCTTCACTTCTATATCATCATTCTTTTCGCTACCGGAGTTCTTTATGGTGGTTCCTCATGTTTTAGATTCATTCTTCGAGTGTTCATCAAATTCTGATGGAGCAGCTCAAACATTATTCTTTTGCCTCTCGAGTGCAAATAATTCTCCGTATTCTCTTGAAGTGGAGTTTTGCAATTCTTCATTCTCAGACAATCCTTCTTTTCGTTGAGGCGGTAATTCACCTCAAGCTTTGAGATGTTTTTCTTAAGTCCACAACAAGCTTATTCTTTTGTTGTTGATTTTCTCAACAACTTTGTTCAATCCTTCCTTATAAGCATTATTCCAATTCTTGTGCTAGAAGATGTTGTTCTTCTCCCTTCTTCTCATTCCGTTCTTTATTTCTTCCGGAGGCATTGTGTTCTTCATCTTGTCAACTTCTAGTTCTCGTTCCATTCCATTCGTGTTCAACCGGTGTGCTATTTCTTTCGGTTTCAGCCGGAGTGCTGCCCGAATTCCTTCGTTCGAATTCCTTTCTATCTCTTATTAACTGGAGTGGTTTCAAATTCATTCTTGTTCCGTCAGCTCTTGTTTCGTGCCTTTCAACCTCCTTGGTTCCCGTATCCCTTCTTCCTCTTGTCTAACAAAGTCTTTGCAACTTTGTTCATCTTCTTTGTATCTTTTCTTTTAAGTTATTCGACCTCTCAACAATCTTTGGTTTCACTCTTTTGTCCTCGAAGAACTTTGTTCTTCCTCTTTTCTCTCCCGTCTTGTTCCTAAGATCTCGGGACGAGATCTCTTGTTAGTAGGGGAGTGTTGTGACACCCCGAGACCGGTGCGCCAGGTGTCAGCCAGTTATTCGTCGCCGTTGCCAAGTCATCATGTGTGTTGCGTCAGCATGTTTTCAAAACTTGCATATGCCCGAGTCCCCTCGTCCTTTCCGTTGTCCGTTCTGAGCCCAGACACAACTCACACGTGCCCGCGGTGCCTACGAATATTTATTTTGTGAGTGCCCAGAAAATGTTCTCGGAATGGGTTGAAACTAGGCATGTGGTCTTATTATAGTGTAGACAGGCCGCCTGCCAAATTTCATCGCATTCAGAGTCCGTTTGATAGCCCAACGGATATATATAGCGGCACTAGTCGCCGGTTTAAACGTCGGACGTTTTCGGTCTCCGAAAACCCCCGCGGGCCTCTCTCTTCTCTCCTCACAGCCCACTCATGCCCTCCAACACAGCCCATCTAGGCCCAGCCTACTCCCCCTCCGCTCCGGTGCCGTTGGATCGAGATCCGATGGCTCCGAAACCCCTCCAAACCCCCAAACCCTAGTTCCCATGTCTATTTATAGACCCCCATGCCAAATTTGGCATCCCTAACCCTTCCCTAACCTCCACCCTCAGCCTCCCCTCAAAATCCGTGCCACCAGCCTCCATTTCAGCGCCAGGCCCTTGCCCTGCCGCCACTTGGCCACATCAGCACTGCGCCACCTCGCTTCGGCCACATGGCGTGCTGCCATTGGCCACCGCCGCCGTTTCATCCGCCTGGGCCAATGGCACGCCGCCACCTGGCCTCGCCCCAGCGCCTCACTTCCTCGAGGCCCAGGCCAGGCCCGCTCCGGGCCGAATCGGGCCCCGACGGCCCCGAGCGCTAGCACCCGCTCGCTCCTCCCGCAACCTCGAATCCCGTCGCCCGCTCCTCCCTCGGTGCGCCGCCGCCGTTCCAGGCCCGCCACCGTGCGGCCTCCCGTCGAACCGCCGCCGCCTCGCAGTTTCTCCATCTCGTCGGCCGCCTCCAACTGCCCCGGCCCCGCAGCCTCTGCTCGCCGCCGGCGGCCAGATCCGATGACCCCGCGCCCAGATCTGCCGCCCCCATCCTCGCTGGCGCATCGTCGACCTGCCGCCGGGCCTCACCCCGTCGTTCTTCGGCCTCGCCGGCGGTAACTTCCCCGCCGGGCCGGTCAGTTCAACACCGGGTCGGACCCGATCCGCTCCATTACCCCGATCCGCTTCGTTCCGCCGTGACCCTGCCAGTGGGCCCCGCGCCCAGGCCACCGACGGACGTGTCCGGGAGGTGCCCGGACATGTCCGCCGCCTCGCTGTGATGCTGGCCGTGGACCCCAGACGTCAGAAGTGTCCGCCCCACTTCGGACATGTCCGTTTCCCGAGGTTGCCTTTTTTCTTCTAAGTCCCATGAAAACTGTTTTAATGTTGCATGTTCATATGCCTGTAAATTTTTTGTGTGTATGTCCAAATTGAGTGTATGATATGTCAAAATGATCGTGGTGATATGCTCTACACTTTGTCCCATGGTGCCATGCTCATTTGACTTCATCTAGATGCTCTAATCTCTATTGCAAGAGTGCTTCTTGTTATAAACTGCTGCTACTTGTTGTTTTGTTGCCATGTTTGAGATATGATAACTTGGTGCATGTTTATCCAAATGATGCAAATGATATGTCAAAATGTTCCTTGTGAAGTGTACTACATGATGGTTGCTGTAGCATGCTTGTTTGAGTCCATATTGCCATGTTAATCTCTGTTGGAAAAGTGCATTTGGCTGTTAAGTTCTGAAACTTGTTATGAGATGCTGATTTCAATTGCTCCTTCCTATTGATGTGTTTGTCCTCATGTCACATGTCTAGATGTTTTGGAAGCACCATTATATGGTCTTTGAGGTGGTGCATTTAACTTTCCACGATATGCCTTGTGTTGACTTAAACATGCTTGTAAACATGCCATGCCAACTTAACTGTTTTAACACTTAGTGAAATTTCACTAAGTCTGGAATCTGACTTATCCTGATGCCATGTTTGCTTGATGCCCTAGGCAAATCCATGTTAGTTTTGGGGTGGACATTGATCATTCCTTGTTGTACATGTTGTTTTCTATCCATTCATGCCTTCACTTGCTCATATGGCTTGCTGTAGCTTATTTAATGCTTGCTCCCAAGTTGCTATAAAATATTACTGTCAGGTTTTTAACGTCATGATCAAAATGTTGTAGCTTGTTGCTATTGATCCATGCCTCCTATGGAGTTGCTCCAATGGAGTTTTTTGCTGTAGGATATGTCTACTTCATGTCCATGCTTCTTGTCACCATGTTTGAGTGCTGTAGAGTATATTTTTCTTACCCCAAAGTTGCTATGTGGCTGTTAACTTCAGTTTGTTGTTATATCTTGTTTCATGTGTATCTTATAGCCCGTTGCTCCGTTTTGGGTGTGCCTTATATGAAACTTGTGTGATTTTGCATGTAGAATCATAATATCATCTTGTTTACATGTTTGGAGTATGTTTGCTTGATGTTTGGATGCATCTTGCACCGTTGCCTTGCTTGTCTTGTTTTGCTCATATTTTCTAGGCCGTAGCTCCGAATTAAACAAACTTTAAATGGAACTTGACTAGAATTTCGTGTAGATCATCATGGTGCGTGTTAAATTGCTGTTTAACAACTTGAACATAAGGTTTGTTCAGTTCTGGACTAATTTCAAACTATGCATATGGGGACTTACCGAATTTGTAATAGGTAGTTTCCGGCCTCATTTAAACTTGTTGACTTGTGTTGTTTTTCTGTGCTTCCTTCCTTGCCAAGTATTGCTTCCTGTATAGACTTGTCTTGCTTCATACATTTCCATGTATTGCATCATATATAAACTTGTGTTGTTTTTCTGTGCTTCCTACCTTGCCATGTTTTGCTTCCTATATAGACTTGTAGTGCATCCTATATATAACTGTCTTGCATCATACTTGCTTGAGCATATTGTCATGTTCTTGTGTTGTTTTCCTATGCTTCCTACCTTGCCATGTATTGCTTCCTGTATAGACTTGCACTTGCTTCATACCTTGCCATGTATTGCATCATATATAAACTTGTGTTGTTTTTCTGTGCTTCCTACCTTGCCATGTTTTGCTTCCTGTATAGACTTGTAGTGCATCCTATATAGAACTGTCTTGCATCATACTTGGTTGAGCATATTGTCATGTCTCGTGTGGTGTGTTTACCGTGTTGCTTGCTTCTTCTCGTTAGTGCTTGTTCCGTTGCGTTCGTGAGGATTCGTTCGTCTACCCGTGGTTCTTCTTCAAGGCTTCTTCTTCGTCTTCTTCATGGATCCGTTCTTCTTCCTTGCGGGATCTCAGGCAAGATGACCGTAACCTTGGATACCTTTACTATCATTGCCTTTTCTTAGTTGTCTCGACGCTATCGTTATATGTCGCGCTACCCATCATTTATGTCAGCCTCTCCTTGTTGCCATGAAACCTCTAACCTTTGACACCTTCCTAGCAAAAACCATTGTTTGGCTATGTTACCCGCTTGCTCAGCCCCTCTTATAGCATTGCTAGTTGCAGGTGAAGATGAAGATCGTTCCATGTTGGAACTTGTTGTTGGAATATCACAATATCTATTATTATTATTAACACACCTATATACTGGGCATGGGTGGAAGGCTTGGCCTTTTGCTCGGTGTTTTGTTTCACTCATGCCACCTTAGGCGCCGATAAACCGGCATTATGTTCCTTGATTTTGCCTTCCTTACACGGTTGGGTATATGGGGACCCCTTGACACTTCGTCTTTGAATAAAACTCCTCCAGCTAGGCCAAACATTGGTTTCAAATTGTTCATAATAACAACTTAATCAATTAATTATTTGCATAGGGAGTTAGCGCTGCCCGAGATTCTTTCTACATAGCATGGGGGGCCAGTGCTGATGGCGGTGGCCCCAAATAGAGTCGTTTGCGGCGCCCCCCTTGGAAAATTGGGGTTTGGCTGCTGTATGCTGTGCTCATCCGGTCGTGGCCTGAGACGAGATACGCGCGGCTACTATCAGGGTGTCGGCACGCCGGGAGGTCTTGTTGGACTTGTTTTACCATTGTCGAAATGTCTTGTGCACCGGGACGCCGAGCCTGATCAGATTTCCCTAAGATAAGGGGTAATAATTATTATTACTTCAGCTGATCGTGAGAGCTTGTGATGGGCTAAGTTGGGACACCCCTGCAGGGTTATGATCTTTCGAAAGCCGTGCCCGCGGTTATGTGGCAGATTGAAATTTGTTAATGTCCGGTTGTAGAAAACTTGACAGAGGATCCGAAGTAAAACAGACAACGGTGTGAGTAACCGTGACTGTCTCTTTTCACTTTGAGAAGAGAACACGATGGGGTTATGTTTGACTCGTAGGTAGTTCAGGATCTCTAGCGATCACTACTATTTTGCGACCGTTTGCATAGATGCTCATCTTATTCTTGTACTCGTAAGTTAGCCACTATATATTTCTTAGCCGCTGCTGCAACCTCACCACTTAAACTCTTCCTTACCTATTAAGCTTTGACAGTCTTGTTACCCATGGTTATGGGATTGCTGAGTCCTCGTGGCTCACAGTTACTACAATAACAGTTGCAGGTGCAGGTTTCCGATGTCTTGACGTGAGAGCGATGATCGTTGTGTTGGAGTTCTTTCTTCTTCTTCTTCTTCTTCAGTCTTGGGTTAGGTTCCGGGTGGGCAGCCTGGGATAGCAGATGGATGTCTTGTGATTTTCATCTTTGCATCCGTAGTCGGATGCCTTGTATTGATGTTGTTGTATTCGTGTGACTTGTATGTATTATTGTATCCCCCATGTATGTATGTAATGGTACGATGTAACGATATCCATCTTGCTAAGCGCCCAAAATGCGGTTGTGCCCCAATCACGTAAGTGTCACGTGATCGGGATAGAATCGCATCTTGGGCCTGACACAAGATTGCTGAGTCCTCATGACTCATAGTTACTACACAAACAGATGCAGGTACCTCAGACTTTAATGCAGGAGATGGGCAAGAGCTTCAGTGGGAGTTCGATGAAGAGCGTGGGCGTATGTATGTGACATACCCCGACGATAAGTAGAGGTTCCTGCTAGGGCCGATCGGGATTAGCCTGTGTGGTATCTTTTTCTTCATTTGATTTCGTCCGTAGTCGGACTCTGTGTTCTCTGGATGAACGTATGTTTATTGTATTAATTGTGTGACGTGGTGAGTGTAAGCCAACTATTAAACTCTCTTTCATCCCATTCATTACATGGGTTGTGTAAAGATACCATGCTTGAGACCATTCCAGAATGCGGTTGGTCTAAGTCGTGCCTCGACATGTAGGAGATATAGCCGCATCCTGGACGTTGCAAGTTGGTAATGAGAGCCTTCCCCGACCTAGGAGCCCTTGCTTGATCGAACCGCTGCCGATGTTGAGTCTAGAAACAAAAACTATTTTCAGTCTTAGGATTATATATATCGGAGAGTAGGAATCCATTTACTCCTTATCCCCTTCGTCGCTCTGGTGAGGACTCCTGACGTAGAAGTTTTGACTTCACTCTCCTCTTTTTCACTATTTTTTTAGGATCACACGTGTATTGTTGGGATCGTTCCGATATCTCTGTGACGAGAAGGTTGTTCTTGGTGGCTCCTGTCATTTAGGGGTTGTGGCAGTGTCCTGATGAGTTGAGCTCCGATGTGTTGTCATCACAATTGTATCGATACAATTCCGGAATACCAGAGGTGGTCGACATAAAAAACTCTTCTATGTGTGTTTGGTGGTAAGATAACCCCGACATCACCCAGTACTTGAAGGAAATATGTCGTGGAAGCAATAATAAAGTTGTTATTTATATTTCCTTATATCTCATGATCAATGTCTTTTATTCATGCTAGAAGTGTATTAACCGGAAACTTGATACATGTGTGAATACATAGACAAAACAGTGTGTCCCTAGTATGCCTCTACTAGACTAGCTCGTTAATAAAAGATGGTTATGTTTCCTAACCATAGACATGTGTTGTCATTTGATCAACGAGGTCACATCATTAGAGAATGATGTGATGGAAAAAACCCATCTGTTAGCTTAGCGCTATAATTTTCAGTTTTATTTCTATTGCTTTCTTCATGACTTATACATGTTCCTCTCACTATGAGATTACGCAACTCCCGAATACCAGAGGAACACCTTGTGTGCTATCAAACATCAGAACGTAACTGGGTGATTATAAAGATGCTCTACATGTGTTTCCGAAAGTATTTGTGGTGTTGGCATAGATCAAGAATAGGATTTGTCACTCCGAGTATCGGAGAGGTATCTCTGGGCCCTCTCAGCAATACACATCATAATAAGCCTTGCAAGCAAATGACTAATGAGTTAGTCACGAGATGATGTATTACGAAACGAGTAAAGAGACTTGACGGTAACGAGATTGAACTCGGTATGATGATACCGACGATCGAATCTCGGGCAAGTAACATACCGAGGACAAAGGGAACAACGTATGTTGTTATGCGGTTTGACCGATAAAGATCTTTAAAGAATATGTAGGAGCCAATATGAGCATCCAGGTTCCGCTATTGGTTATTTACCGGAGATGTGTCTCGGTCATGTCGACATAGTTCTCGAATCCGTAGGGTCCGCACGCTTAACGTTCGATGACGATTTGTATTATGAGTTATGAGTTTTCGATGACCGAAGATTGTTTGGAGTCCCAGATGAGATCACGTACATGACGAGGAGTCTCTAAATGGTCGAGACATAAATAATGATATATTGGATGATGATATTCGGACACCGGATGAGTACCGGGGGTACCACGTAAATATTGGAGTGCCGGGAGGGTTATCGGAACCACCGGGGGAACTAATGGGCCAACATGGGCCTTGAGAGAGAGAGGAGGGAGGGGCCTCTAGGGTTGGGCGTGTGCCCCCCTTGAGGAGTCCGAATTGGACTAGGAGGGGGCGGTGCCCCCTCTTTCCCTCTCACTCTCTCCCTCTCCTTCCTTCTCCCTCTCTCCCTCTTGGTGGAATCCTACTAGGACTAGGAGTCCTAGTAGGACTCCCCACTTGGGGCGCGCCCTATGAGGGCCGGCTGACCTCCCCCTTTCTCCTTTATATACGAGGGCAGGGGGTACCCTAGAACACACAAGTTGATAATTGCTTTAGCCGTGTGCGGTGCCCCCTCCATAGATTCCACCTCATGTCATATTGTCGTAGTGCTTAGGCGAAGCCCTGCGCAGATCACATCATCAACACCGTCGCCATGCCATCGTGCCGACGGAACTCTCCCTCATCCTCAACTGTATCAAGACCTCGAGGGACATCATTATTCTAAACATGTGCTGAACACGGAGGTGCCGTACGTTCGGTACTTGGATCGGTTGGATCGTGAAGATGTTAGACTACATCAACCGCGTTACTAAACACTTCCGCTTTTGGTTTACGAGGGTACGTGGACACACTCTCCCGCTCGTTGCGATGCTTCTCCTAGATAGATCTTGCGTGATCGCATGATTTGTTTTGAAATACTACGTTCCCCAATAGTGGCATCATGAGCCAGGTCTATGCATAGATGTTATGCACGAGTAAAACACAAAGAGTTGTGGGCGATAATATTTTTACTGCTTACCACCAATGTCATACTTTGATTCAGCGGTATTGTTGGATGAAGCGTCCCGGACCGACATTACATGACCGTGTTCATGAGACTCGTTCTACCGACGTGCTTTGCACATAGGTGGCTGGCGGGTGTCAGTTTCTCCAACTTTAGTTGAATTGAGTGTGACTACAACCGGTCCTTGTTGAAGGTTAAAACAACACACTTGACGAAAAATCATTGTGGTTTTGATGCGTAGGTAAGAACGGTTCTTGCTAGAAGCCCGTAGCAGCCACGTAAAACTTGCAACAACAAAGTAGAGGACGTCTAACTTGTTTTTGCAGGGCATGTTGTGATGTGATATGGTCAAAACGTGTTGAGTTATACAATATTGTATGAGATGATCATGTTTTGTAAATTATCGGCAACCGACAAGAGCCTTATGGTTGTCTCTTTATTGTGTGAATTGCGAACGCCATGTAATTGTTGTACTTTATCACTATGAGTTAGCGATAGTAGTAGAAGCAATAGTTAGCGAGACGACCACGACGCTACGATGAAGACCATGGTGTCAAGCCGGTGACGATGGAGATCATGACGATGCTTTGGAGATGGAGATCAAAAGCACAAGATGATGATGTCCATATCATGTCATATATTTTGATTGCATGTGATGTTTATCTTATTATGCATCTTATTTTGCTTAGTACGACGGTAGCATTATAAGATGATCCCTTACAAAATTTCAAGGTACAAGTGTTCTCCCTAAGTATGCACCGTTGCGACAGTTCGTCATGCCGAGACACCACGTGATGATCGGGTGTGATAAGCTCTACGTTCACATACAACGGGTGTAAGACAATTTTGCACATGCAGAATACTCGGGTTAAACTTGACGAGCCTAGCATGTATAGACATGGCCTCGGAACACTGGAGACCGAAAGGTCGAGCGTGAATCATATAATAGATATGATCAACATAAGATGTCCACCATTGACAACTACTCCATCTCACCTGATGATCGAACATGGTTTAGTTGATTTGGATCACCTGATCATTTAGATGACTTGAGGGATGTCTATCTAAGTGGGAGTTCTTTAGTAATATGATTAATTGAACTTTAATTTCAGAGTGAAGTCAAAATCATCGTAACAAGAAAATAAAGTTTCTACGATCTGATCGCGGAGGCGAATATTTGAGTTATGAGTTTGGTCTTCATTTGAATTTTAAAACAATGTGGAATAGTTTCACAACTCACGCCACCTGGAACACCACAGCGTAATGGTGTATCCAAACATCGTAACCATACTTTATTAGATATGGTGCGATCTATGATATCTCTTACCGATTTACCACTATCGTTTTGGGGCTATGCTTTAGAGACTGTTGCATTCATGTTAAATAGGGCACCATCTAAATCCGTTGAGACGACACCTTATGAACTTTGGTTTGGCAAGAAACCCAAGTTGTCGTTTCTTAAACTTTGGGGCTGCGATGCTTATGTGAAAAAGCTTCAACCTGATAAGCTCGAACCCAAGTCAGAGAAATGTATCTTCATAGGATACCCAAAGGAAACTGTTGGGTACACCTTCTATCACATATCCTAGGGGAGGGGCCTCTAGGGTTGGCCGTGCGCCCCCCTTGAGGAGTCCGAATTGGACTAGGAGGGGGCGGCGCCCCCCCTTTCCCTCTCCCTCTCTCCCTCTCCTTCCTTCTCCCTCTCTCGCTCTTGGTGGAATCCTACTAGGACTAGGAGTCCTAGTAGGACTCCCCACTTGGGGCGCACCCTATGAGGGCCGGCCGGCCTCCCCCTTGCTACTTTATATATGGGGACAGGGGGGCTCCCTAGAACACACAAGTTGATAATTGTTTTAGCTGTGTGCGATGCCCCCCTCCACAGATTCCACCTCAGGTCATATTGTCATAGTGCTTTGGCGAAGCCCTGCGCAGATCACATCATCAACACCGTCGCCACGCCGTCGTGCTGACGGAACTCTCCCTCTTCCTCAACTGGATCAAGAGCTCGAGGAACGTCATCGTGCTGAACATGTGCTGAACACGGAGGTGCCGTACGTTCGGTACTTGGATCGGTTGGATCGTGAAGATGTTTGACTACATCAACCGTGTTACTAAACGCTTTCGCTTTCGGTCTACGAGGGTACGTGGACACACTCTCCCGCTCATTGCTATGCTTCTCCTAGATAGATCTTGAGTGAACGTAGGATTTTTTTTTGAAATACTACGTTCCCCAACAGTACTGGAGGGATAGTTCGGGAGTATTGCCACAGCTAGTATAGTGGATGCTTTTTGAAGGTATGAGGTACCCGGTTTTGAAAGGTGCCTGATTATGTGTTGACGGATGGATACAACTGGATGTAGGGATTGTTAGTTGGGTGAGATATTTGCGCTTACCCTATATGCCCAACACCAGATTGCATAACCAAAAAGTTTCGGGAGTTAGTAGGTGGGAATTCAAGTAGCTCTAGAATTTCTTCCGACAAATACATGATACGAGGTTGGGATCCAACGTCTAGTGGTTCGCTTGCCACAGTTGACTTTACAGTGGCCTCGTTGCATCTTAAAGAATCCTTGGCTATGCTGATTCGGGGACGCAATGTCTGCTGTAACGTCGTGCCCGGGGGGCCTCATCACGAAAACTTTGGATGGAATCTGTATCATATATTTGTTCCAGCTTATTCTACAAGCCAAATCCTTTGCTTTGTTTTGAGTTATGGTATTCGAGTTGCTTCAATGTCAAGTGTTGATCCATACCTTTCCTAATCGGTGTTCTCATATTTCTATGGGAGTGCTAATCCTTCTTGATCACCGAGATTGTCATGTAAATTCTTCTCAACCGGCGTGCTTCTCTTCAAGTTAACTCGATCCTTTCAATATGTGCAAGTCCAGTTCTGGGTTTTTCTCAATGATGTATGTTTCATTCATCCCAAGTTGTCTTTGTTTTTCCCACCCTCCCACCCTTCTTCTTCTTGGAGCCAGAAATCTCAAGTCAAGTATCCATTATATTCATGAGAAGTCTCTTCGTTCTTTCCTTCGATGTTGTTTATCTGGTGATTTCTCAGGAAGATGCTAAGGAAGCTTCAAGTTTATCATTCTCCGTTCTCTTTTCTTCTCCAGTGAACTAAATTCAGCTTCGGTGTTGAACCATTGGAATTTCCCATGTTTCACATGTTTTCACATGTTGGAATTTCTTATCCAAAGTCTCTCTTATTTATTCAACTCCCACTAATTCTTCTTCAGAGTGCTGAAGATATCTCAAAAGATTCACGTTTCCATTCTTAATCCGTTCAAGCTATTTCGAGGTTGTTACCTCATAAATGCCATTTAATTCAACCGGTGCAATCTCCCTTTCAAGCAATCTTCTGCAACGGTGTTTCTTTTGAGTGGGCCCTAACCCACAAGTCTTTTCACAGGATCTTACCTGACTCTTCTATTTTTCAAGAGCTATTCTCATATTCTTTTTGAAGTTTGACGTAAGAATGACTTTTCAGCAGTCAAGTACCTTCTTCAAGATCGCTTTCAAATTAATTTTCATCTGTGGCTCAAGATTTTCTCGTTTCATTCATTCGGACTGCCTCAACAATTCTTGTTGGAGTTTCTCATCGCCATTCTCTGCTTGGAGACCGAAGAAGATTTCCTCTTAAATCATATCCTTTCTCTTGAAGATTCGTGGTGCTAGCTTGATTATATCCTCTCAGATTGTTTCCAATCATGAAATTCTTTTCATACCCATTTGAATCATTTCATGAGTTCTTTCCATTTTCGATCCTCCGAAGGCCACCATTTCAGAGCATTTAATCTTTCTCAACGTTAAGCTCTTCTTCACCAATTCTCCTAAATTATTGTTTCTTCATTCATCTCCAAATTCTTTCACTCCATCATTCAAGTATTCTCTAGTCAGCTCGTGATCTCTTCATTCTCATATATCTAAATTGCCTCAAGTATCTTCGTTCGTTTTCTAATTCTTCCGGTGATTCATTCTCTTTCTTCGTTCGTTTTTAATTCTTATAGTGGTTCGGTCAAGATTCATTTTCCTTTGTTACCATATTAATTCATTCGTTCTTTCAAAATCCTACCCGTGATTCGTTGAATACTTTCTCAGGATAGTGCGAGATATCTCTTTAATTCTTTGCAACGAGAATAAGTAGTATGCTAAATCCATTGTTTCTCACCGATTTAAGTTGATGAAGGATAAGCATAACATAATTTCTTATTCTTGTTTTCCTTGAGGCAATTTCAATTCCTTCTTCTGGAGTATGTTCATGATGAATAAACTCTCGGTACGAAGTGCTCCATCTTTCTTTTTCCGGAGTTCCAAACTATATCAATTATCTTGTCACGAAACTCCATCTAAATCATTACATGGCTTCAATCTCATTCTTTTTCATCATTCACTTCTCATTCTTTTGTTACCGGAGTTCTTCATGGTGGCTCATCATGATTTAATTCATCCTCGAAGTGTTCTTAAAGATTCTTATTGGAAGAGCTCAAGTATTCTTCATCTTGCATTTTGAACTGCAATTCTTGCTCCCTTATCTTTTGAGGTGGTGTTATGTCATTCTTGACAATTTCCTTCATGTTTCATGATTCACAAGTTGCCGGGAATGAGATATTTAAACCCATCATTTTTCTTCGTTCAGTAGATCTTTTTGACCCTTCAATCTCTTCGATGGAGTTATCTTGGGTTGTACCTCACCTAAATGATTTCCCTAAGGATTGTTGCAAATTGTGGTTCTTATAAATGACCCAAGTTCTTCATTCATCCTCCCGGTGAAATAAGTTTTTTCGTCTCCTTGTTGATCTCAATCCAATCAATTGTTTTCCGTAGCGGCAGGATTTCACCTCAAGTTTTGAGATGTTTTCCAAAAGCCCACAATAAGCTTATTCTTTTGTTGTTGATTTTTCCAACAACTCCATTCAATCATTCTTTCTAACATTGCTTTCAAATTCATTGGTGATACAAGTTATCATTTCCTTCTACTTTCTTTCTTCCTAACAATGTAGCTTCAATTCTTTTGTTCTGGAGGTATTGTAGTCTTGATATCTTCGTCCCGTCATCTCGTTTGGTCAAGATCATGTTCTTTCCCTTTCTGGTCCATTTAACATGAGTGTCGTGTCCTCCATTCAAGTTTCCTCATCTCATCAAGTTTTGCCTCTCTTTTCAACCGGAGTGCTGTCTGAAATCTTTCTTACCACTTGTGCCATTCTTTAATCAGTTCTGGAGGCAGTCTGTTGTTATTTAATCAAGTATCATCCCAACTTGGCAAGTTCATGTTAAATTCATTCCATTTTCAGTCGGAGTGATGTCTGAATTATTTCATTCTTATTCCTTCTCTATCTTGTTTTAACCGGAGTGGTTTCAATGTCTATCTTGTCACCTAAGCTCTTCATTATCGTCGGTGTTCCATGTTTCTCTTAGCTAATGGAGTGTTTGTAATCTCGTTCATCTCCGTTGTATTCTTTCTTTCAAGTTTTTCAACCATCCAAGGTTCGTGGTTCCACTCATTTGTCGAAGAAGCAACTTTGTTTTACCTCTTCTTTTCCGTTTCTATCCGTGCCATCCCTAGGGTCTCGGGTTGAGATCCTCTGTTAGTGTGGGAGAGTTGTGACACCCCAAGACCGATGCTCCAGAAGACTTCCAGCTATTCCGAGTTTCATCGTGTGTTTTGTTTGTTTGTTGCATTCATCATTGCATCATGTCATTTAATTTTGCAACTTGATAACCCACAAGTGTAGGGGATCGCAACAGTTTTCGAGGCTAAAGTATTAAACCCAAATTTGTTGATTCGACACAAGGGGAGCCAAAGAATACTCTTAAGTATTAGCAGCTGAGTTGTCAATTCAACCACACCTGGAAACTTAGTATCTACAGCAAGATAGTTTAGTAGCGAAGTAATATGATAGTGGCGGTAGCAGCAATAAAAGTAACGATAGTGTTTTTGTAGTTTTTGTGATAGTAGCAACGGAAAAGTAAATAAGCAACTAGCAATATAGGTAAAGCTCGTAGGCATTGGATCGGTGATGGGATATTATGTCGGATGCAGTTCATCATGTAGAAGTTATAACCTAGGGTGACACAGAACTAGCTCCATCTCATCAATGCAATATGGCATGTATTCCGAATATAGTCATACATGCTTATGGAAAAGAACTTGCATGACATCTTTTGTCCTACCGTCCCGTGGCAGCGGGGTCCTATTGGAAACTAAGGGATATTAAGGCCTCCTTTTAATAGAGTACCGGACCAAAGCATTAACACATAGTGAATACATGAACTCCTCAAACTATGGTCATCACTGGGAGTGGTCCCTATTATTGTCACTTCGGTGTTGCCGGATCATAACACATAGTAGGTGACTATAGACTTGCAAGATAGGATCAAGAACACACATATATTCATGAAAACATAATAGGTTCAGATCTGAAATCATGGCACTCGGGCCCTAGTGACAAGCATTAAGCATAGCAAAGTCATAGCAACATCAATCTCAGAACATAGTGGCTACTAGGGATCAAACCCTAACAAAACTAACTCGATTACATGATAGATCCCATCCAACCCATCACCGTCTAGCAAGCCTACGATGGAATTACTCACACACGGTGGTGAGCATCATGGAATTGGTGATGGAGCAAGGTTGATGATGACGATGGCGACGATCTCCACTCTTCGGAGCCCCGAACGGACTCCAGATCAGCCCTCCCGAGAGAGATTAGGGCTTGGCGACGGCTCCGTCTCGTGAAACACGATAATTCCTTCTCTCTTATTTTTTTCTCCCCGAAATGGAAGATATAGGATCTGGGGTACGTCGGTGGAGCACCAGGGGGCCCGTGAGGCAGGGGGCGCGCCCCCCACCCTCGTGGACTGGCCCAAGGCCCCCTGGTGTGGATCTTCTTGCAGGTAATTTTTTATTTTCCAAAATAATTCTCCGTTGATTTTCAGGCGATTCCGAGAACTTTTTATTCTGCACAAAAACAACACCATGGTAGTTTTGCTAAAAACAGCGTCAATCCGGGTTAGTTCCATTCAAATCATGCAACTTAGAGTCCAAAACAAGGGCAAAAGGGTTTGGAAAAGTAGATACGTTGGAGACGTATCAACTCCCCCAAGCTTAAACCTTTGCTTGTCCTCAAGCAAATCAGTTGATAAACTGAAAGTGATAAAGAAAAACTTTGACAAACTCTGTTTGCTCTTGTTGTTGTAAATATGTAAGCTAGCATTCAGGTTTTCAACAAGATCATGAACTAACCACATTCACAATAACTTTCAGGTCTCAAGACTACTCACATCAATGGCATAATCAACTAGCGAGCAATAATAATAAACCTCGGATGACAACACTTTCTCAAAACAATCATGATATGATATAACAAGATGGTATCTCGCTAGCCCTTTCTGAGACCGCAAACCATAAATGCAGAGCACCTTTAAAGATCAAGGACTGACTAGACATTGTAATTCATGGTAAAAGAGATCCAGTCATGATCATACTCAATGATTAATAGTAATATATGTAATGACAGAGGTGCTCTCCTACTGGTGCTCTTTGATAAGAGGATGATGACTCTGCATAAAAATAAATAGATAGGCCCTTCGCAGAGGAAAGCATGGATTTGTAGAGGTGCCAGAGCTTGTTTTTTAAATAGAGATGAATAACATTTTGAGCGGTATACTTTCATTGTCAACATAACAACCAAGAATCTCGATATCTCCCATGCTACACACATTATAGGCAGTTCCCAAACAGAATGGTAAAGTTTATACTCCCCCAACCACCAACAAGCACACTCCACGGCTAGCCCGAAACAACGGGTACCGTCCAAACCAGCAACAACCATGGGGGAGTTTTGTTTAATTATTATGATTTGAGCATGGGACTGGACATCCCAATTACCAGCCATTTTCTCATGAATGATGAGCGGAGTCCACTCATCGTGAGAATAACCCACCTAGCATGGAAGATATAGACAACCCTAGTTGATACATGAGCTGTTCGAGCTTACAAAACAGAATTTCATTTCAAAGTTTAGAGTTTGGCACATACAAATTTACTTGGAACGACATGTAATTACCGCATATAGGAAGGTATAGTGGACTCATGTGGAATAACTTTGGGGTTTATGGAAATGGATGCACAAGCAGTATTCCCGCTTAGTACAGGTGAAGGCTAGAAAGAGACTGGGAAGCGACCAGCTAGAGAGCAACAACGGTCATGAACATGCATTAAAATTAATCAACAATGAATGCAAGCATGAGTAGGATATAAATCACCATGAACATAAATATCATGAAGGCTATGTTGATTTATTTCAACTACATGCGTGAACATGTGCCAAGTCAAATCACTTAAATCGTTCAAAGGAGGATACCACCCATCATACCACATCACAACCATTTTAATATCATGTTGGCACGCAAGATAGACCATTATAAACTCTCGACTAATTAAGCATGGCATAAGCAGCTATGATCTCTAATTGTAATTGCAAGCATGTTTCATTCATAACAAGCTGAATCAGGAACGATGAGCCATCATATTTACAAAAACAAGAGAGGTCGAGTTCATACCAGCTTTTCTCATCTCAATTAGTTTATCATATATCATCCTTATTGCCTTTCACTCGCACGACCGAACGGTGTGGATAATAATAATAGTGCACGTGCATTGGACTAAGCTAGAATCTGCAAACATTTAATATAAGAGAGAAGACAAAGTAATATGGCTCAAGGTTAATTCAACAACAAAGCATATGAGAGCCACTAAACAATTTCTATCATGGTCTTCTACTCTTAACCTCCAAAGAAAAGAAATGAAACTATTTACAAGGGAAAGCTCCCAACAAGCAAAAGAAGAACGGGAAATCTTTTTGGGTTTTCAATTTAACTACTACTAGTAAAGAAAGTAAAATGGCTAGAAGCTACAACTAATATTTTTTTTCTGGGTTTTTCTAGCACACAAGAAAAAGGCTAAAAAAAGAAATTGAAACTAAGCATGGATGCTACAGTGAAAGAGTGTGAGCACCGACAACTAGAATGAGTGTGAACATGAATGTAAGTCGGTGAGAAACATGTACTCCTCGAAGCTTAGGTTTTTGGCCTAAGTTGGTCTATGGCTAGTATTGGCCTAACGAATATCCAAAGTTGTAGTTGGGGTCGTACTGAGACACAGCAGATGCTGCATGCTGAGTTGCAACTCGAAGGCGGGCTGCCTCCGTCATGTTATAATAAGCATTTACCTCCTCCATAGTTATAGTGTATCTTCCTTTTTCCTGAAAGTTAAACAAAGTAGGGGCAGGAAGAACAATAGGGATGCCATGCTGCCTGTTAAAGATTACTCGATATTCGAGGATTTGATTATCCCACTCTATAAACCGGTGCTAGTCATAGCATGGCAGTCTAAATAAGCAGGAGGTAAAGGTTCATCATTCACGTGCACGGGTATACCAAGAAAGCAGGCTATGCGGGTAGCATAGATCCCACCAAATAAATCTCCATGCAAGCCATTATGGTGTAACCTACGTGCAACGATTGCTCCCAAGTTATATTGCATATCACCTAGTACAACACTCCTGAGAACACTAAGATCAGGGACACACATGTGACAAGCCTCATCTTTACCGTTTATGCATCTACCAATAAAGAGAGCAAAGTAATGAATAGCAGGGAAATGTATGCTCCCCATGGTAGCTTGTGTGACTTCCCTGGACTCCCCCACTGTGGGAGTTTGCAAGCAACATTAAAATCCTCTAAGTCCATGGTATAAGATTTATCATATAGGTCAAACAACACAGTGTGAGAATTACGTGAAGATGAAAAATTTAAACCTTCTCACAAAGCTATCAGTTAAGCCACGGTATTGAGGACACTTATCTTGTATGAATTCCTCGAGGTTAGCGTTGTGCCGGAATGCGTAAAATTCATCTTTGATGCCAACTTGACCCATGAATTCATCTGATGGCCATTCACAAGGCCGCACATCAGCATCCCTCGGTGGTTCATCGTCCGGCTCACGGAGCGCGAGCCTCAGTTCTTGCTTCCTTGAAGGACCACCTTGGAAGTTTCTCCTAGACATTTTTCTGAAATTTTCTGAAATTTTTAGTAACTTCAGAATAAAAGTTAACCAAACTCAACAAGATTGATAGCAACAACTCCTATAAGTGCCTAGAGGCTATATCATGCATTAGAACTACTTGGGACCAATAAAATTTGACATGCAAGCTCAAGAACAAGGTCACCACAGCAGCATAAATTTGCAACAAATAAAGCACTAGAGCAAAAACTAATTGGACCAATGGAGGAGTCACATACCAAGGAACAATCTCCCCAAACAGTTTGGTGAATGGTGCTTTGAGCAAGGAGATCGAAAATGGTAGCAAGATGAGCTAGAACTCGGGTTTGAGCTGGTTGGGGATTTTTTTGGGAGGAGGAAGAAGAAGAGCATGGGTGCAGGAATAAGTGAAGGGGGGTCATGTGGGGCCCACGAGGCAGGTGGGCGCGCCCTAGACCCTCGTGGCCACATGTTGGCTCCCCTCGCTGTGTGTTCAGTGCCATATTTTCTTAAATATTCCAGATAACATCATATTTCATTTTCATGACATTTGGAGAACTTTTATTTCCGGGTTATTTTTTATTGCACGGATAAGTCTGGAAACAGACAGAAAATGCTATTTTTGCTTTATTTAACCTAATTAAAAGATAGTAAAATGAGGGTACAGAAGGTTGTGCTATCTAGATTCACCTATCCCATGTTCATCAAAAGGAATCCATTAACAAGGTTGATCAGGTCTTGTTAATAAACTCTTTCCGAGTAACATGAAACCGGAGAATTTTCGAATAACACTAGGTTACCTCAATGGGGATATGTATGTCCCCAACAATAAGAATGTCATATGCCTTCTTGATAGTAGGAATAGGAAACTCAAAACCTCCAATAGTGATAGTTGAAGTTTTTCCAATATAATTGATACTGTGGACCTCAGGTTGTTTCCTCGGAAAGTGTACCGTATGCTCATTACCATAGACATGAAAAGTGACATTGCCTTTGTCACACCCTGATTTTCATATCACATTGCTTAAGCTTATTTTCATGTTAAAAATGTGGATTTGCAAAAAAAAAACTTTTGAGTGTTTTTGACTTTGCTTGATTTGACTTTTGTCTGCTGTTTGCTAGTGCTCTAAAAATCAAATAAATCCTCCAACTCTTATACTTCATCTCCTTGACCCAAAACCTTTTCCCAATGATCATGCCATGTGTATAGACCAGCATAGAATTTTCTTATAAAAATATTTTGGCCAAATGGTATTTTATAAAATTAGTTTTCCAAAAACCCCTGAATTGAGGTTTGCACTGCAAGTACCTTATTTAGGGTGTGAAAAATCTTTCAAAAAGTTTATTTGAATCCTATTAGGTATAGGACTCCCAGAAACCAAAAAAGTATAATTTTAAAAGTTATTTTTATATTTTATTTAAAAGCTTTTTCTTAAGGCCAGAAATGGTCTTCAATAGGGAAAAATTATTTAAGCATTTTAAAAATATTTGCCAAAATTCAGGGAAACTCCTAGGACATATATTGTCCATATATAAGAGTTTCAACACATGGTCATGTTCAAAATATTGGGCAAATCCTTCCAAAACCCTTTCTGGATATTTCAAGCTTTTGAAATATTTACAAAGGAAATATTCTCCAAAAATTCCAGGGAAATTCTATCATGTCATATATGACATATTTGATGATCTTGCAAAGCCTCATGCCTTGAAGATCAAGGGAACATCCTCTAATCCCCTCAAAACCATTCTGTCCATATTTGAAGTTTGAGCAACTCTACATTGCCAAACTTGTCCAAATGCTCTCAAATTTGGTGCACATGCTAGAATGGCCTAATAAGGCATCTAGACCAAATGGCACAAGATTTGTAATAGAGAAACTTGATCAGATCACCCCAAAACCACTTCTGTTCAAATTCAAATTTGAACAACTTTACATTGTCAACTTTTTATCTGGAGCCTCAAACTTTGTGGGCATGATCAATACCCCAAATGATGATGCTACACCAAGTGGTGCATCAAGGGGAGATGATTTGCTTAACTCCAACATGGTGAAACCATTTCTGTTCATTTCTAGGGTTCACCAAAGTTACATTGGCCACTTTGCCCAAATGAGCTCAAATTTGGTGTAGGGGCCTAATAATATGTGACATTTGATCCTGTTAAGTCCCATGTCAAGTGGAGGTCATTTGCCTCCCCAAAACATGATCAAACACCTTCTGTCAAATTGCCAAAACCAGTGTTTGAACCTCTTTTACTATTTCCCTTTACCTCATATTCTTACCACAGCTTCCCCTACTCCTATACTACCTCCAGTAACTCTCCTCTGCCTTAGCTCAATTATTGGAAGGGGGTAAAACCCCAACTCACTCTTCTAGACAGCAGATTTCACCCTCTTCCTCACCTCTCTCCTCACTCCAGTGGCTCCTAGAGCATCCAAGACCACCCCTCAATAGTTTACTACTCCCTCTACCTGCTGGACACAGTTGGGCACGCCCTGGGCGCCAGGCCACGCCACTGGCAGCCAAAAGCCCGCTCTGGAGCGCGCTACAGTGCTCTGGAGCACTGCAGCCGCCCCCAATCACCGGCCCCGACCACCTAGGGCCTCCCCCCTCGTGTCCCCCGAGGCGGCCTCGACGTCCGCAACACGCTGGGCGGTCAGCCCCCTCCTCTCTCCTCCTCCCTCACTCCTGCTCGCACGCGCGCCGTGGCCGCCCGAGCGCTCCAGTGAGCAAGCTCACACGCGCGGCCCTCTGACGCCTCCACGCTCCTCCTTTCTCTTCCTCTAGGCATGGACCAGCTCCAGGAGCGCCCCGGACACGCTGCGGTAGGCTCGCGTGGCCCGCAGCAACAGCTACAGGCTCGTCGGCGCACGACATCCTCGGTGGACCGGCGCTCGCCTATAAATAGGCCGCCCCCGAGCCCCCTCGCGGCTCCGATGGCCTCCACTCCCTCTCCTGATCCTCCTGGACCCGCTCTCTCTCTCTCCCGCACCCCCTATCCACCACCGCAGCCGGAGCAGAGCCGCCGGCCGCCGCCTAAATCCGGGCGCCCCAGGCCCTTTTCCCTCCACCTAGCCGCTCCATCACCACCTCAGCACATCCCCAGGCTCACCCCAAGCTCTAGCTCCTCCTTCACCCGCCTCTTCCTCGCCGTGCCAAGACCGCCGACGGTCGCCTCCGCGGCCATCCACGCTGTCGCCGCTACAGCCCTTCCCGGCATGCGTGCGATACATGGATGGGTGCGGCGTGCCCTCCTGAGCACAGCGGTGGGCGGAGCGTCGCCGGAGATGCCCTGCAGCACCGGCAAGCCGCCGACGGGCATCGCCTCTGTTCCTCCCCGCCGCGTTGCGCGGGAGGAAGGGGATGAACCTGCCACGGGGGCCCGCGCGTCAGCGACCTGGAGGCTGGGCCCCTCCGTTTAAGTGGAGGCGGGTCTGGCCTCGGCCGCTTTCCCCGCGCGGAAGCGCCTTTCCTGGCGGGCGCTTTCGACGTGGCCGAGTCCCTGCGCGCTGCTGTGCTGATGGGCCGGCCCAGTCACGGTGCAGCTACTCTTCGCCCTGCGCGCAAGGGTATAACCCCCTTTTTCTTTTTATTTTCTGTTTCCAGTAAACTTCAAATATCTCCCAAATATTCATATGAACTCCAAACTTGATGATTCAAATTTCCTATGACTTCATAAATCATGCTCTATCTGTTGGTGCTACATGCACATTATTCCAGAAACCTTTCTTTCACAAATATTTATCAAATGCCTTTAGTTCATTTCTGTGATGAACTTTAGAAAATCACAGAGAGCTCAATCTTGATCCAAATTCAGTGATTCAAATTCCTAGATGCTTGTCATGTCCAAACTTAGTTTTGGAACATTTTTAATAATAGTTTCTGTACCCCACCAAATATTTAGCCATTTCTTCATATTTATCAGCTTTGCAAAATCCTAGGAAATTCATTTGAATTCCAAATCCAGTAAAACCAACTCCTAGATGCTTCTAAAATCATGACTTGATGATGGGTACCTTTGCTCATCATTCAAGGAAATATTTCTGTATACTTCTTCCAAATCCATAAACCCTTTGGTTCCATCATATTGAAATGTTCCAAACTACCTATTGATCCAACACCTATGAAACCACCTTGGTCATTTCTAATATGACCAGAGGTATCCTAGAAAAGTCCAACTCCTATTTTTAGAGCACTTTTATTTTTGCTTTGATTGTATTGCTTATTATGATTGTTTCCATCGTTAGTTGACGTAATAAACGGAGTATTCGGAGATGGACCAGAAGATTTGAAGACTCTGAAGAATAAGGCAAGCAGCCCTTTAACCATGTTCAAGAGACCTTTTTATGCATGTCTCATAACACCTTATTATTCAATGCATCAGAATCATGTTGAGGTGGAAACCACCTTGGTTGCTACCTTTGTTACCTTACTGTTGAAACTTGCATCAAACATGACCCTACCTTCCTATGAAGGTTATGTGGGTGGGAATAGTTAGGTTGCTTTAATAGTGGCTACGCAAATGGGACGGGTATATGCATGGTGATGAAAGCAGGATACTTTCAAAAGACTTTTTGAAAACCCCGTCGGGTGCCACTTATGCCCGAGGGAGATGGTGAGATGGGTAACCACTTGATGACGAAGTGGTGTACCGAGGCAAGTGTGTGTGTTGTTTTGAAAACGGATTGGTTTAAGTTGCGACCGTTATTCCAACCTTACATGCGCAACCACTCTACCCTTATATGGGAAAGGGCATTACTGATTACCTAGGTCGATACTAGCATGGTGACCGCATTACTAGTGACGGGAGTGACATGAGGTCACTCTCGGGACGGGGTCGCGCTTGGATAGGCGGCCATGACTGTCTTTACAGGGCACCGGGCACACCGTTGGTACCCCGTGCTTGTGATATGTGATGAATACGGAGCGAGTCTCCACAAATCTTGAGATGTGAAATGTTTGGCACGGGGCTGTTACCAATTGAGTGGACTCTATGTTAGTGTCGTCTAGGGAAAGGTAGTGATCGGGTGCTTACCCCGGATACTTGAGGTATCGCGGGTCGTGGATGACACGGAAGTTCCCCGGATCTTGTGGGTAAAGTGTGCAACCTCTGCAGAGTGTAAAACTATTCGAATAGCCGTGTCCACGGTCATGGATAGTTGGGTAACCGCTCTTGGGCTACGTCCAATGTTTGCGAAACCTGGTGTGTGTGTGCGAGGAAACAACATGATTCAGAGATATTGTTGATGTGGTTGTGAGAAAGTCACAATGAGCTTGAGCATGAGTTGATTACAACTCTTTCTCGATATTGATGTCTGTGACCTCCTGATACTTGTTATAGACACATGCATATCCATGTTATATGTTGATCATACCTGCATATGAAAAACTAGCTTTCCGCAAAACTACCAATTTAGCAGTAGAGCCTTGCATAAATTATTCTGTTATCCTACTTGGGTTAATTGCGAGTACATTCAAAGTACTCATTGGCTTGCCACTGGTTATTTTATTGGCCAGGCATGAGAGAACAGGTTATGATGGAGATTTCTTGGTGACGAGCATGCGAGCTAGGACGCTTCCCAGTCAGAATGCCTGTAGGGTTAAGGCAGATGGCATGGGTCCCAGTTGTCTTTGAAGACTTTCCGCTGCGATGATATACTCAAGGCTTGACCATTATGGTCCTATTTGTGTAACACGGTATGTAAGGATGTAAGACTCTTATTATTCAGCTTCTGTGTGTTCAGTGAGCATTGATCTCTGGGATCACTGTACACGTGCATTCGGTGATCACGACTTATGAGTCGGGGTCCCCACAGAGCTGGTATCAGAGCCATCCTGACTGTAGGAAGCCTTAGTTAGCATGGTCGTTAGTTAGGGCAAAACTATTTTTCAAAACTATTACTAGTTTTCAAAACTATCTATACTTCTCTTCCCTTCTCAGTTTTTCGAAAACTAGGCTATACTTGATCTCTTCCCCTTCAAAACCTTGGTCGCTAGAACCGTTATGCCCCAGACCACCGGATTTTCTGTAATCCTCATGGAGTGCACCTTGCCAAACACTCACCCACCACTTTTGCACGCAAGATTGGTGACACCACGACAAGATGATACCAACAGAAACTACACCCTCGATGAGTGAGGACACGAAGACCCAGAAGATGGGGGACACCCTTGACAAGAACCCCCAAGACGATGCAACATTGGCCTATGATGACCAGGCTATAGGTTATGCAAAATCATGATATGCATCGCTAATAGAGTAATCATGTCACTACCGTTGTTGTATCGACAACCACCGGTGGATGAGAACCTTACCATTTGGTCCGCCTCACTGTGGTGAGCAGGAAAACAGTTCTCTTCATCCCCCGCTCTTGGTGTCGATGTTTTCATCAACGAAACCGACCTGTTGGACCTCTATTATGCCTTGTTATTGTCATTACATATGGATTGCCTACCTGGTACCCTCGACGTCCCAGGAGGCACAAGGGATCGTCATGATTAAAGAGACAAGAGAAGACCAAGTCAACGCCAGCTACAAGGAGGCACCTTCACCCCACCACCTCATCAGGCGAGAAGATGTTGAAGATTCTTCAGGCTCAACCCGGATCATTCATCAAGCAACTACAAGGGGCATAGCAACATCCGAGGAAGCTCAGAAGACTGCACGAGGCACAAGTCACGACACAGAGTCCGAGAACCCCTAGGGTAGGATGAGTCGTGTACCCCCTATGCGCAGTCGAGTCCATATGATGGTTCGAATAGAACCATGATTGTGTGTTGTTTGCTTTTATTCGTTTGTGTTTTGATATAAGTCGCACTTTTGCCCCAGGCAACAAGTGCATGGCTATATCACCTTCCTTCCATTGTTTCTTTTGTTTCGGCTTTTTGCACCTGTTTGTTGCACCTGCACTATAGAACCCCCTTTAGGCATTTCCCTCCTCTACGCTGCTTCTTCCCTCTATTCTCCCTCCCCCCAATTGGAAACCCGCAAGACAAGATGCACCAAGGATTCTACCTCGACAGCCAACTGGCACTGAAGACTTCTGCTACAACCTCCACGATCAATTGCAACCCCGGAGAGTTATGTTTAACCCTCCAGACCAGTAACCCCATTCCTAGACCCTTTGAGACTTCCCGAGACACTCCAGCACGAATCCTTAACCATGTGCCTAACCCATGGTAAAGCGAGAGAACCAGTTAAGCCTTTATAACCTTGCACAACAATGGGTTCGTAAAGGAGCTAGTGGACACGATGAGTGAGCACATTTTCATCCTGATATAGCACGAGGTCTGACGATGCCATAGATAGACCAGTTCGAGGATATTGGACAGATGACTTGGTGGTTTATATCAGTGACTTCGAGGAATTATCTGAGACCTTGGTGGATTGTGAGGTTTTCATGTTGGTGGGATCATGACTTTGGGGAAGCGTGTAGGAGTGCCCGTTGGACATGAGATTTGGATTTATGTAGGTGATTCTGGTTGGTATAGATGCTGGATATGTCTGCATGATTCGGAGTAAGATTGGATTTAGACCTATGATCCTGATTATGATATCATGCTTCTTGGTGGACAATAACCTAGGAGATTGGATTATTTGTCGGAATTGATTTAGGGATCTATATAATCATGATCTTGGAGTTTACTGACCCGGATGATGAGAATTTGGTGGACTTACTATCGTAATGCATAGTCCTTCCGAGTATTTGGGTATCATAGAGACTTGAGATCTTGTGGAGCACCGTAGACATCGGATTTGTAGAATTTTTGGATTATGTGGTGATTGATGGAATTACCGGGCTATTGGAGGTGATCTATAGGAAGGAAAAAAATCTTGGAGTGGCATATGACGTGTTTCCTTAGATTGGTGATACATTATCTTGAGCCTTGCAAGAATAGGTTGAGTGCTTGGATTGTGGAGTTTAATTTCAGCTCAGCATCATGTTTGATCTACCTTTGGATTTTAGAGGTAGGCATACATATAGATTTGGGGATCATAGACAGTATAGTTTTGTTAGACCGTCTCTTGAGAGTCATGAGGATATGCATGGCATGAGTGGTGATTGAAGTTGGTCTCTGCGATAAGATGCTTTTTCGTTTGGAGTACTAGATATAGCTATTGGCATCTCAGAAACTGTGCTTATGGATAAGATGATATAAGTTCACTCACTCACTAGAATCCTTCAAACCCTTAAGCCCCACCAAGCCACCACCTGGTCAGATTCCGACCACGGGCCTTGGCTCTAAGTCGGGAAGGCCTCTGCAAATACTCAACCGAGACCACCACCAATACCCCAGCTTACCTTGCGTACCCCCATAGACCCCTTGGAGTAAGTGGACAAGTTGGGTAACATCATTAATTGATGGCCTACTTGTCTGCCCGAAGACAAAGAAGAGACGGACAGCTGGATAGAAGACGTTTGAAGACCGCCGTGTCAAGAAGGGAGATCTACACCAACCACTGTCGTCAAGAAGAAAACTTCCGTGTTGAAGACCGGGCGTATCTGCAAACCACCCCTCTCCAAGGAACGCTCACACCAAGATGTATCAAGACTTGAAGGCACGATTCTGGTGGCACGAGATGAAAAGAGAGATTTGCAACCTATGTTGCAAAGTGTGATGTGTGCCAAAGGGTCAAGGCTGAATATCAGCGACCCACCGGATTGCTTCAACCACTCAAGGTTCCTGAGTGGAAGTGGGATAAAGTCGGAATGGACTTCATCACTGGATTACCAAGGTCGGATAAGAGGACATGGATCTATCTGGGTCATAGTCGATCATTTGACCAAGGTGGTCTATTTCCTTCCTGTCAAGACCACTTATGATGGCAACCGGCTGGCAGCTCTCTACATCGACCGAATCGTAAGTCTTCACGGTATTCCCAAGGAGATTGTGCCAGATCGAGGAACCCAGTTCCCCTCAAGGTTCTGGAAGAAGTTCCAAGAAGCCTTGGGAACCAAGTATCTTTCAGCACGGCTTTCCACCCACAGACTGGAGGTCAGACTGAGCGAGTCAATCAGATTCTCGAAGTCATGACTCCGAGCCTGTGTCTTGGCGTATGGAGCCAAGTGGGAGGATTGTCTCCCTTTTCGCCGAGTTCTCCTATAACAACAGATACTAGTCGAGCTTTTTGATGGCACCATTTGAGGTGTTGTACGGACACAGATGTCGCACACCCCTCAACTGGTCAGAGACTGGAGAAGGGCTAGTCTTTGGACCGGATATTCTCCGCGCAGCGGAAGAGCAAGTCCAACTAGTCAGAGAACGTTTGAAGGCAGCCAAGTCAAGGCAAAAGAGCTATGCTGACACTCACCGTCGGAACATGAGTTTCCATATCGGGGACCACGTGTACCTGCGGGTAACTCCTCTGAAGGGAAACCAGCGTTTCCACGTCAGGGGGAAGCTCGCACCAAGGTTCATTGGACCCTTGAGATCACTGCAAGTCATGTAGTAGACGGATCCCAAGCTAGGTCTACCACCTGAGATACCCTCCGTGCACCAAATCTTCCACGAGCCCCCACTCTGGAAGTACTTCTTACCTCCTAGCTAGCCCGATGCCCGCAAGGACATCGATCACCGAGCCTTTGGCAGCTAACCCAACCTAATCTACGCAAGAGACCCCTCAGCAACCTCCATCAAGGAAGGCATCAAGCAAGAAGCCATACCATAAAGCACTTCAAGATTCCAAGGAGCACCGCTCGGAAGCAGAACCCACAAGGAGAAGTGAAGACTACCCCGTATCCAAGGCTCCGCTTTTCTTTCCACGCCTAGTCTGGGAATCTCGGGGACGAGATTCTTGTAAGGGGGGTAGGTCTGTCACACCCTGATTTTCATATCACATTGCTTAAGCTTATTTTCATGTTAAAAATGTGGATTTGCAAAAAAAAAAAACTTTTGAGTGTTTTTGACTTTGCTTGATTTGACTTTTGTGTGCTGTTTGCTAGTGCTCTAAAAATCAAATAAATCCTCCAACTCTTATACTTCATCTCCTTGACCCAAAACCTTTTCCCAATGATCATGCCATGTGTATAGACCATCGTAGAATTTTCTTATAAAAATATTTTGGCCAAATGGTATTTTCTAAAATTAGTTTTCCAAAAACCCCTGAATTGAGGTTTGCACTGCAAGTACCTTATTTAGGGTGTGAAAAATCTTTCAAAAAGTTTATTTGAATCCTATTAGGTATAGGACTCCCAGAAACCACAAAAGTATAATTTTAAAAGTTATTTTTATATTTTATTTAAAAGCTTTTTCTTAAGGCCAGAAATGGTCTTTAATAGGGAAAAATTATTTAAGCATTTCAAAAATATTTGCCAAAATTCAGGGAAACTCCTAGGACATATATTGTCCATATATAAGAGTTTCAACACATGGTCATGTTCAAAATATTGGGCAAATCCTTCCAAAACCCTTTCTGGATATTTCAAGCTTTTGAAATATTTACAAAGGAAATATTCTCCAAAAATTCCAGGGAAATTCTATCATGTCATAGATGACATATTTGATGATCTTGCAAAGCCTCATGCCTTGAAGATCAAGGGAACATCCTCTAATCCCCTCAAAACCATTCTGTCCATATTTGAAGTTTGAGCAACTCTACATTGCCAAACTTGTCCAAATGCTCTCAAATTTGGTGCACATGCTAGAATGGCCTAATAAGGCATCTAGACCAAATGGCACAAGATTTGGAATAGAGCAACTTGATCAGATCACCCCAAAACCACTTCTGTTCAAATTCAAATTTGAACAACTTTACATTGTCAACTTTTTATCTGGAGCCTCAAACTTTGTGGGCATGATCAATACCCCAAATGCTGATGCTACACCAAGTGGTGCATCAAGGGGAGATGATTTGCTTAACTCCAACATGGTGAAACCATTTCTGTTCATTTCTAGGGTTCACCAAAGTTACATTGGCCACTTTGCCCAAATGAGCTCCAATTTGGTGTAGGGGCCTAATAATATGTGACATTTGATCCTGTTAAGTCCCATGTCAAGTGGAGGTCATTTGCCTCCCCAAAACATGATCAAACACCTTCTGTCAAATTGCCAAAACCAGTGTTTGAACCTCTTTTACTATTTCCCTTTACCTCATATTCTTACCACAACTTCCCCTAGTCCTATACTACCTCCAGTAACTCTCCTCTGCCTTAGCTCAATTATTGGATGGGGGTAAAACCCCAATTCACTCTTCTAGACAGCAGATTTCACCCTCTTCCTCACCTCTCTCCTCACTCCGGTGGCTCCTAGAGCATCCAAGACCACCCCTCAATAGTTTACTACTCCCTCTACCTGCTGGACACAGTTGGGCACGCCCTGGGCGCCAGGCCACGCCACTGGCAGCCAAAAGCCCGCTCTGGAGCGCGCTACAGTGCTCTGGAGCACTGCAGCCGCCCCCAATCACCGGCCCCGACCACCTAGGGCCTCCCCCCTCGTGTCCCCCGAGGCGGCCTCGACGTCCGCAACACGCTGGGCGGTCGGCCCCCTCCTCTCTCATCCTCCCTCACTCCTGCTCGCACGCGCGCCGTGGCCGCCCGAGCGCTCCAGTGAGCAAGCTCACACGCACGGCCCTCTGACGCCTCCCCGCTCCTCCTTTCTCTTCCTCTAGGCGTGGACCAGCTCCAGGAGCGCCCCGGACACGCTGCGGTAGGCTCGCGTGGCCCGCAGCAACAGCTACAGGCTCGTCGGCGCACGGCATCCTCGGTGGACCGGCGCTCGCCTATAAATAGGCCGCCCCCGAGCCCCCCTCGCGGCTCCGATGGCCTCCACTCCCTCTCCTGATCCTCCTGGACCCGCTCTCTCTCTCTCTCTCCCGCACCCCCTATCCACCACCGCAGCCGGAGCAGAGCCGCCGGCCGCCGCCTAAATCCGGGCGCCCCAGGTCCTTTTCCCTCCACCTAGCCGCTCCATCACCACCTCAGCACCTCCCCAGGCTCACCCCAAGCTCCAGCTCCTCCTTCACCCGCCTCTTCCTCGCCGTGCCAAGACCGCCGACGGTCGCCTCCGCGGCCATCCACGCTGTCGCCGCTACAGCCCTTCCCGGCATGCGTGCGATACATGGATGGGTGCGGCGTGCCCTCCTGAGCACAGCGGTGGGCGGAGCGTCGCCGGAGATGCCCTGCAGCGCCGGCAAGCCGCCGGCGGGCATCGCCTCTGTTCCTCCCCGCCGCGTTGCGCGGGAGGAAGGGGATGAACCTGCCACGGGGGCCCCCGCGTCAGCGACCTGGAGGCTGGGCCCCTCCGTTTAAGTGGAGGCGGGTCTGGCCTCGGCCGCTTTCCCCGCGCGGAAGCGCCTTTCCTGGCGGGAGCTTTCGACGTGGCCGAGTCCCTGCGCGCTGCTATGCTGATGGGCCGGCCCAGTCACGGTGCAACTATTCTTCGTCCTGCGCGCAAGGGTATAACCCCCTTTTTCTTTTTATTTTCTGTTTCCAGTAAACTTCAAATATCTCCCAAATATTCATATGAACTCCAAACTTGATGATTCAAATTTCCTATGACTCCATAAATCATGCTCTATCTGTTGGTGCTACATGCACATTATTCCAGAAACCTTTCTTTCACAAATATTTATCAAATGCCTTTATTTCATTTCTGTGATGAACTTTAGAAAATCACAGAGAGCTCAATCTTTATCCAAATTCAGTGATTCAAATTCCTAGATGCTTGTCATGTCCAAACTTAGTTTTGGAACATTTTTAATAATAGTTTCTGTACCCCACCAAATATTTAGCCATTTCTTCATATTTATCAGCTTTGCAAAATCCTAGGAAATTCATTTGAATTCCAAATCCAGTAAAACCAACTCCTAGATGCTTCTAAAATCATGACTTGATGATGGGTACCTTTGCTCATCATTCAAGGAAATATTTCTGTATACTTCTTCCAAATCCATAAACCCTTTGGTTCCATCATATTGAAATGTTCCAAACTACCTATTGATCCAACACCTATGAAACCACCTTGGTCATTTCTAATATGACCAGAGGTATCCTAGAAAAATCCAACTCCTATTTTTAGAGCACTTTTATTTTTGCTTTGATTGTATTGCTTATTATGATTGTTTCCATCGTTAGTTGACGTAATAAACGGAGTATTCGGAGATGGACCAAAAGATTTGAAGACTCTGAAGAATAAGGCAAGCAGCCCTTTGACCATGTTCAAGAGACCTTTTTATGCATGTCTCATAACACCTTATTATTCAATGCATCGGAATCATGTTGAGGTGGAAACCACCTTGGTTGCTACCTTTGTTACTTTACTGTTGAAACTTGCATCAAACATGACCCTACCTTCCTATGAGGGTTATGTGGGTGGGAATAGTTAGGTTGCTTTAATAGTGGCTACGCAAATGGGACGGGTATATGCATGGTGACGAAAGCAGGATACTTTCAAAAGACTTTTCGAAAACCCCGTCGGGTGCCACTTATGCCCGAGGGAGATGGTGAAATGGGTAACCACTTGATGACGAAGTGGTGTACCGAGGCAAGTGTGTGTGTTGTTTTGAAAATGGATTGGTTTAAGTTGCGACCGTTATTCCAACCTTACATGCGCAACCACTCTACCCTTATATGGGAAAGGGCATTATTGATTACCTAGGTCGAGACTAGCATGGTGCCCGCATTACTAGTGACGGGAGTGACATGAGGTCACTCTCGGGACGGGGTCGCGCTTGGATAGGCGGCCATGACTGTCTTTACAGGGCACCGGACACACCGTTGGTACCCCGTGCTTGTGATATGTGATGAATACGGAGCGAGTCTCCACAAATCTTGAGATGTGAAATGTTTGGCACGGGGCTGTTACCAATCGAGTGGACTCTATGTTAGTGTCGTCTAGGGAAAGGTAGTGATCGGGTGCTTACCCCGGATACTTGAGGTATCGCGGGTCGTGGATGACACGGAAGTTCCCCGGATCTTGTGGGTAAAGTGTGCAACCTCTGCAGAGTGTAAAACTATTCGAATAGCCGTGTCCACGGTCATGGACAGTTGGGTAACCACTCTTGGGCTACGTCCAATGTTTGCGAAACCTGGTGTGTGTGTGTGTGCGAGGAAACAACACGATTCAGAGATATTGTTGATGTGGTTGTGAGAAAGTCACAATGAGCTTGATCATGAGCAGATAGCAGGTGGCTGAAAAATAAATGACAGAAGACATATGATAGATCTACAACATTGCATAGCAAACAAAATTAGATTCTACTCCGTAATATTTTGTAATATATGAGCACATGGATGGTTGGGAAATGCAGGTACACCTCTAGCACACCATCACATGTGGTCCTATCAAAATAACAGTCAACTGAAAATAAATAGGTAAGTTGTTTTTTTCTGAACCGTCTGATCTACAATGAACGGGCAGATGACCTTCGTCTACCTCCCGCTAGTCACTATTGACAATCTTTCTCGAACCGCCAGTGATCACCAGCCCATACCCCTTCCTCTGTGATGGGCCTCGAACCCCTCGTTGGTTACCCCAAGTGGAAGGTGTAAGATGCAGTAAGTAGAAGTGTTTTCCCTTAGCAAAGATGCCAAGGATCGAATCCCCAGAGACTCCTAGGTTCAACAAGTAGGTGTCAATTGCTAACGGCGCAATTAGCAATCAACATGGACCTGCACACATATACAAATAACTTTGCTCCCAACGAGTACAGAGAGGTTGTCAATCCCTCCGGCCTTGTAGTTCACAAAGGGTTAAAAGCAATGATAGTAGTGATAGATAGTTTTTGCAATAGTAAATAATAACGGAAGGTAAATAGTGGATGTGATCAATGATGGTAATATGGACCGGAGTCTCATGATGTTCACTAGTGATGTCTCTCTCCCAAAAGACGATAAAACAGCTATGTGAGGTAAATAAATTACAGCTGGGCAATTGACATGACCACGAACGCAAACCAATGCTGACTACATTGCAAGAAAGGTTGAGGTTCAAAGCATGGGCGGTATGCCAAAGTAAGTAGACCGAAATCCATCAATATCTACTACTAATCATCCACCTTGAGATATCTATCCAGAACATCTCGCTGGTATTAAGTTGCGAGTCTCACCCATAGTGTAAACTCAATGCAACAGACAACTGCATTAAAAGAACTTTGCGTAAAGTAAACAATCCTTGCACCCGCGGGCACAAGCACCGATGTTTTCCCCCTTGTGGCAACAGCACATCCCCTAGACTCATGTTTCTGTCACTCAAGCTAGTCATCGAGGGGCATGAACCCACAATCGAGCATAACGTTCCCTCTTGGAGTCACTACCTATTACTCGGCCAAAGCAATAAATAACAACGGAGAACATGCAAGAATTACTTATGAACTAAAATATAAAACAGGTGAATCAAATATATTACTCAAGATCAATCTGAACATAATCTCATAATCCATCGGATCCCAGCAAACTCAACATAGCAAGAGCATAAGGATTACATAGGTGCCTCGATCATGTAGGGCAGCTCACGAGGACTAATTAGTGAAGCACAAGAACGGGAGGAGAACATCACATAGCTACTGGTCATGGACTCATGGTCCAAGGGAGACTACTCATGAGTCATCCGGGAGGCGTCCATGGTGGTGGAGAAGCTCCCGGTGGTGATCCTCCCCTCCGGCAGGGTGCCGGGAAGAGTTCTCTTGGTGCTCCCGATCTTGGAAGCGGCGGCGGCGGCGGAACAGAGATGGGATCGCGAGAAGAGTTCCTGTTCTGAGGGTTTCGGAGGGTCCTTTAAATATATGCCAAAGTAGGGCACCGGGGGAGCCTCGGGGGGCCCAGGCGCCCCCCCCCCCCCGGCGCGGCCCAGGGGGGCGCGCCCATAGGGCGCCTGGAGCCCCTGTGCCCCCCCCAGGCTGCCCTTCGGACGTAGTGTTGTTTCCGGATCGCTGATTTTTTATATAAATTTTCTGGATTTTTCTGGGCAGTTCTCGAAACGTGAAAACCTTAAATACAAAAACAGAATAGAAACTGGCACTGGGGTGCACTGGATTAGTAAGTTAGTCCAAATATGATCAAAAGTGTATGGAAGTGTATAAATATCATAGCAATATCACCCAAAAGTGGCATGGAGCAAGCAGAAATTATAGATACGTTTTGGACGTATCAACATCCCCAAGCTTAATTCCTGCTCGTCCTCGAGTAGGTAAATGATAACAAGAATAATTTCTGTGGTGACATGCTATTAACCATATAGGACTTTTTCATAGTCATATGACAAAAGCTTACTGAGACAATGATTCTAGAGTAATTAAGTTGCCTCAAGAGAAAATCACAAATGACTGAAAGTTTTACAACATGAAACTGAAACATCAAAAAGATTTGCAATGAACATGATGTGCAAATATGATAAAGTGATATCTAGCTTGCCCCCTTTAGTGATGCAAAACATAAGTACAGGGGCACCTTCAAGGTTTAAGTGATGACTAGATATAATCATTTCAGAATAAACGATATCACAATCATGCAAAAGACAATGCTACTTTGGGACAATGCACATTACACTCAGAATGACAATCATGCTCTCAGTAGTTGGTGCTTCAACTTAAAAGTAAAAGAAAGGTTAAGAGCTAGAGCTTTTTATTTTGAAAACATGGAAGCAATTGTGTCAACGGTAGTAGTACTTCATATGTGTCATGTATAAAACATCCTATAAGTTGCAAGCTTCATGCATCGAATACTAATAGTGCTCGCTCCTTGTCCTAATTAGCTCGGATTCCCATGGGTTATCATTGCATTACATATGTTTCAACCAAGTGTCACAAAGGGGTACCTCTATGCCACCTGTACAAAGGTCCAAGGAGATAGATCGCATTTGATTTCTCGTTTTTGATAGATCTCAACTTGAGGACATCCATACCGGGACAACATAGAAAATAGATGATGGACTCCTCTTTAATGCATAAGCATATTCTAAAGAAAGTGAGGATTAAGGTCCAAGCTAAAACTTCCACCATGATGCATGGCTTTGGTTGGCGGCCCAATGTTCTTTCAAACAATATGCATAGTTATTCAACCCACGGTAAATCACCCTTACTTCAGACAAGACGAACATGCATAGCAACTCACATGATATTCAACAAAAGTGTGACAGTTGATGGCGTCCCCAGAAACATGGTTACCGCTCAGCAAGCAACTTATAAGAAATAAGATACATAAGCAACATATTCTTTACCACAATAGTTTTTAGGCTACTTTCCCATGAGCTATGTATTGCATGGTTAGTTTGCTTAGTACAGGTGGAGGTTAGCAAAAAGACTGGAGCGACCAACTAAGAGAGCAATGACGGTCATAATCATGCAGAGCGACAAAGCAATATTGAATCAGGCATAGTAGTTATATCGCTACTCAGAAATAAAAGATCATCAAGGCTTGACAGACTTTCTTTACAGTCTTGAATATGCGTGAGCATACGCCAAGTCAATCAAAATAAATTCTCGAAGGAAGATATTACTAAACCATATCATATCATAGGCAAACAAACCAAGTTGGTACTCCAATAACACATTGGGAACCCCCCAGCTATTTGAGATTAACCATAAGAAAACCTGAACTACTAAGCACCATCATGAAAGTAGCATCTTTATCATAGACACATTGACCAATGCAACGGAAGCAAACTCTCTTAATAAGGTGAGCATGGTAATTAAAGAGAGTTCAAGCAACTAACTAAATAAAAGATCTTGAAAAGATAAGCATGAATACTAAGAGCAGAGCACGATAGTAGCTATTAAAAGACAAAGAACACACACAGCATAGATAGACATGAAAATTCTATGTTATGTTCTAGGTAGAAGTGGAGCGTGTTTCTCTCCCACATAAAGGAATGCTGGGTTCCGACTCGTTATGAAAAACTAAAAAGAAAACTAAAAGCAAGACGCTCCAAGCATAGCACATAACACATGAAGTGATAAAAATATAGCGGAACGAAAGACGAACTGATAGTGTTGATGGAGAAGGGGATGCACGGGGGCATCCCCAAGCTTAGACGCTTGAGTCTCCTTGAATATTTCTTGGGGGTGCACGGGGGCATCCCCAAGCTTGAGCGCTTGACACTCCTGAATCTTTTTATCATCTTCCCTCGCACACTTGAAAACTCCCTTCATACACAACTCATCATAATCTGATTAGCGAGGTTAGTACCCTTAATAAAATAATTATACCTTGCTGGAAATAAGGATATTCTTGAAGTTCTACTGTTTCTCAAGATTGCCAAAAGGTTTTTGCAAAGAAAAAGCAAGTTCTTAATTTGCAAAGTGAAGGTAAGGCAAAACAGGACAGAATCTGTGAAAAACATAACAGCATGAAGTAATTGATCTGTTCGGGATACTTCTGCAACTCAAATCAAAAAACTCAGAATTGACGCACGAAATACAATTATATAGAGAACGCTGTCGAAACAATTCAGACCAAAAAGATGATCTAGTGATTTTATACGAATTTTTCTATCCAAGGACATAATCTGTTTCCTGGACAGCACCTCACAACTTTTGAACTTTCTAGCAATCGGAGGCTATACTTGGCACAAATATGAAAAGCAAGGATACAATGATGATGCTACAGCAGTAAACAACATCAAGACACAACAAAAGCAAAAAATTTATTCATGTGGGCTGCCTCCCAAAAGCGCTTTCTTTTATGCCTTTAAGCTAGGCATAATGCATAGATCAAGTTTTATCAAGAGTAAAAGAATAGCTAGCCCGTACAACGGACTCAAAAGATAACTTGACCTTCTTATGAGGGAAGTGTTCCATCCCTTTCTTGAGAGGAAACTGAAATTTTATATTACCCTCTTTCATGTCAATGACTGCACCAACGGTGCGCAAAAAGGGACGTCCCAAAATAATTGGACATGAAGGGTCACATTCAATATCCATAATAGTGAAATCAACGGGCACATAATTATCATTGACAACAATGAGAACATCGTCGATCCTCCCCAAAGGTTTCTTTATGGAAGAATCAACGAGACGAACACCAAAAGAACAAGAATCATAAGGTTTCAATTTAAGCATATCATATATCCTTTTGGGCATAACAGAGGTACTAGCACCAACATCACATAATGCATAACAAGAGAAGTCATTCAAATAAATTTTTATCATAGGATCCCAACCATCTTCTAGCTTTCTAGGTATGGAGGCTTCTACTCTAAGTTTCTCCTCCCTAGCTTTGATGAGAGCATTAGTGATATGCTCTATGAAGGCAAGGTTAAGCGTGCTAGTGCGGGGATCTCTAGACATCTTGTGAAGAAAATCAATAACTTCGGTAAGAGTGCAATTATCAAAATCAAGGTCACGAGCATCAAGTAAAGTGGTAGTAGTGTCTTTAAGTTTCACTTGGTTGGTAGTTTCTATAGTTTTAGCATCACCATTAATAGGTCCATTGGGACCAGGAGTACATTGGGTGCTAAGAGTGTGAGCATCCTCAATAACTTGGATAGTAGCAACAGTGTGGTGGGTAGGAAGGCTCTTAATTCTTTCCTCTTCCTCCCTTTCTCTAGCCCATCTTTCTTTTAGCTTATCCATCATCCTAATATTTTCATTAATTTGTACTTGAGTAGCATTAATAGGGATGACTTCCCTCTCCTTAAGAGGAGAAGTTTCAATTTTTAGCAATTTTACCTCATTGGCTAAGTGGTCTACCTTAAAAGAAAGATCATCTAGTTTATGTAGTTTCTCTTCTACATTCTTATTAAAGGCTTTTTGGGTAGTGATAAAATCTCTAAGCATGGTCTCCAGTTCAGTATTGGAGTTCTTGGTACTAGGATAAGCATTGTTGTTCCCATAAGAGTTAGAGGGGAACGGTCTAGAATTGTTACCAAAGTTACTCCTATAAGCATTGTTGTTAAAATTGTTTCTAGAGATAAAGTTCACATCTACTTGTTCTTGAGCAATCAAAGAATTTAAAGGAACATCACGAGAATCATCAGTAGATTGCTTTGAAAGTAGAGACATGATCAAGTCAACTTTTTCATTAAGGGAGGAAATCTCCTCGACAGAGTTTACCTTCCTACCTGTTGGAGCGCGTTCGGTGTGCCATTGGGAATAGTTGGTCATCATCTCATCGAGAAGCTTTGTGGCAGCACCAAGTGTAGTTGACATAAAAGTTCCTCCCGTGGCCGAGTCTAACAAGTTCCGCGAGGTAAAGTTCAAGCCTTCATAAAAAGTTTGGATAACCATCCAAGTAGTCAAACCATGAGTAGGGCAGTTCTTGATAAGAGACTTCATACGTTCCCAAGCTTGGGCAACGTGTTCATTATCCAATTGTTTAAAATTCATTATGTTACTTCTAAGTTGGATAATTTTAGCAGGTGGATAGTATTTTCCGATAAAAGCATCTTTGCACTTGTCCCATGAATCTATGCTATTTCTAGGCAAAGACTGAAACCAAATTTTAGCTCCTCCTCTCAAGGAGAAAGGGAAAAGCTTAAGCTTAACAATATTACCATCTATTTCTTGGTACTTTTGCATATCACAAAGTTCTACAAAGTTGTTCAAGTGTAAAGCAGCATCATCTCCAGCACCGGAGGATTGTTCTATCATGACTAAGTTTAGTAAAGCAGGTTTAATTTCATATGAAGGTGCTGAAGTGGCAGGTGTAGTGATAGGTGTGCTGATAAAGTCATCGTTGTTGTGACTAGTGAAGTCACACAACTTGGTGTTCTCGGTGGAACCCATAGTAGCAAGCAAGCAAGATAACTATTTTTTGTGATTTTCGATAAAAATACCTAAAGCAAAAATGAAAGGTAAACTAACAAGACTAAAAAGCAAAGGTAAAAGATAGCATGCAACTCCCCTATCCTGAAGAGTGGAGTCCCCGGCAACGGCGCCAGAAAATACTCCTTGATGGGCCTCGAACCCGTCGTTGGTTACCCCAAGTGGAAGGTGTAAGATGCAGTAAGTAGAAGTGTTTTCCCTTAGCAAAGATGCCAAGGATCAAATCCCCAGAGACTCCTAGGTTCAACAAGTAGGTGTCAATTGCTAACGGCGCAATTAGCAATCAACGTGGACCTGCACACAGATACAAATAACTTTGCTCCCAACGAGTACAGAGAGGTTGTCAATCCCTCCGGCCTTGTAGTTCACAAAGGGTTAAAAGCAATCATAGTAGTGATAGATAGTTTTTGCAATAGTAAATAATAACGGAAGGTAAATAGTGGATGTGATCAATGATGGTAATATGGACCGAAGTCTCATGATGTTCACTAGTGATGTCTCTCTCCCAAAAGACGATAAAACAACTATGTGAGGTAAACAAATTACAGCTGGGCAATTGACAGGACCACGAACGCAAACCAATGCTGACTACATTGCAAGAAAGGTTGAGGTTCAAAGCATGGGCGGTACGCCAAAGTAAGTAGACCGAAATCCATCAATATCTACTACTAATCATCCACCTTGAGATATCTATCCAGAACATCTCGCTGGTATTAAGTTGCGAGTCCCACCCATAGTGTAAACTCAATGCAACAGACAACTGCATTAAAAGAACTTTGCGTAAAGTAAACAATCCTTGCACCCGCGGGCACAAGCACCGTTGTTTTTCCCCTTGTGGCAACAGCACATCCCCTAGACTCATGTTTCTGTCACTCAAGCTAGTCATCGAGGGGCATGAACCCACAATCGAGCATAACGTTCCCTCTTGGAGTCACTACCTACTACTCGGCCAAAGCAATAAATAACAACGGAGAACATGCAAGAATTACTTATGAACTAAAATATAAAAGAGGTGAATCAAATATATTACTCAAGATCAATCTGAACATAATCTCATAATCCATCAGATCCCAGCAAACTCAACATAGCAACAGCATAAGGATTACATAGGTGCCTCGATCATGTAGGGCAGCTCACGAGGACTAATTAGTGAAGCACAAGAACGGGAGGAGAACATCACATAGCTACTGGTCATGGACTCATGGTCCAAGGGAGACTACTCACGAGTCATCCGGGAGGCGTCCATGGTGGTGGAGAAGCTCCCGGTGGTGATCCTCCCCTCCGGCAGGGTGCCGGGAAGAGTTCTCCTGGTGCTCCCGATCTTGGAAGCGGCGGCGGCGGCGGAACAGAGATGGGATCGCGAAAAGAGTTCCTGTTCTGAGGGTTTCGGAGGGTCCTTTAAATATTTGCCAAAGTAGGGCACCGGGGGAGCCTCGGGGGGCCCAGGCGCCCCCCCCGGCGCGGCCCAGGGGGGGCGCGCCCACAGGGCGCCTGGAGCCCCTGTGGCCCCCCAGGCTGCCCTTCGGACGCAGTGTTGTTTCCGGATCGCTGATTTTTTATATAATTTTTCTGGATTTTTCTGGGCAGTTCTCGAAACGTGAAAACCTGAAATACAAAAACAGCCGAAAACAGAAACTGGCACTGGGGTGCACTGGATTAGTAAGTTAGTCCAAATATGATCAAAAGTGTATGGAAGTGTATGAATATCATAGCAATATCACCCAAAAGTGGCATGGAGCAAGCAGAAATTATAGATACGTTTTGGACGTATCACTCCGCCGCCCCGCCCTCCCCTCCACATCACACCACTGTCGTGCTTGGCAGCACCCCCCGTCCACCCCTTTAAGCCCATTCGACCTCCAGATCGGGATCCAGCAGCTCCTAGGCCCCCACACCCCTAAGATAAACACCGAAGCGCTGCTTCCCCGATGTTACAGGCGGACTAGCGCCTGTTACACCGAGTAATGCTTCCTTTCATTGGGAATCAACTGACCAGGAATTGAAATCCAGGGGGGTGACGGACCTCTAGCTAAGGTGAAATAGTATATGAGGAGAAACCTTGTGCATTGTGAGTTACTAGGAACATTTAGTATCAGGAAGAAGGTGCAGGAAGAAGCGGTCAACTAGTGTCTTCTATGGGATGAATATCGTGCAAGCAAACACGTAAGATTTGCACGAATAAGGGAAGAGGAGTACCAGTTTCGGTTGCCAGTGTTGTGCCCTCCTAAATTCGCGGCGAGTTTCTTCTTTTGACTGGGGGAACCAATGTTGTGGAGGAGCGTGGAGCCTTGGACGAACCCATGGCGAAATTGTTGAATGTGTTGCGGTGGCCGTCTGTCTCACGCGGTTTCGAGCGAGTAGAGGCTCTTTTGGCGCTTCGTTCGATTTTTTTACAGAAGCATTCACGTTTAGAGTACTCTCGGACTTTGAGGATTGACCTGAATAGACAACATTAAATTTGACCTTGTATGTTTGAAAATGTCATTAAATTATGCGCTTCTTTTTAAAATTTTGACACTTGAAAATTCCATAACTACGATTATTTTAGAATGGAGGAGGTAAATTTGAATCTATTTGGTACATGACTATATATGCTATTATGTACAAAAGCAGAGCAAAGATTGGTGCCCCCATATTTTAGGTATGATTTACAAATGCCATGATCTCGAATTCAAATAATTGAATTAACTTCATGTTGAATTCGAAATATTTTAAACCACCTTAAGTTGAATTCAAATGTATGTTAGTTCCTAGCTAGCTATTTGTAATGTTCATTGTGTAACTTTTGTATGTATAATATGCTTTACACACACTACATGAACTGTACTCACGTTTATATTCGAATTGCTAAAGCGATGCATTGTCTGGAGTTCAAAATATTGACTCTATGGATCAATTATGTCGAATAATAACATGGACATGCTCAAATTCGATAGAATATAGATGTCTGATGGATCAATGACCGTTCCTTATGCGAATAGCAAATATCATGATCACATCCTAATATTTTGATACAATTTATAATTTTAATCAATGTGTACATCCATCTTTTACGTGTAGTTTCACTCTCCATAGGCCCCTCCTCAAACACGCGACAACTTTCTCTCTCACACATACGTGCACACGGTGTATATCCATCGGTGGTCTATCGCACATGCTCACACACTCTCTCCCGAGGTGTCTTCCTCGCACACATACTCTCGATATCACCCTCCCTCCCTCTCGCAACCATTTACGACTGTTTTCACGAACCTTTATCAGAAGCACTCTTCCTCTCACACGCATACACACACACAATCCACATCGACGCTTTCTCTATACATAGACCTTCCTACGCGTCTCCCGCGCGCACATTATCTTTAGGCATGTCTCACATGCATTGTCTCCACCTCTCTTTCTAATTGACGAATATGATTCCAGCAGAGGATTCTATAGGATGCCCCCTAAAGTTAGGTTGGATGAATGGTAATATCAGAGACAAGGGGTTACCTTAGTCCGAGGACCTAGGGTTACAAATCCTAGCCAACTTTGCTAGTGGATACAGAGTCCTTCACGACTCTGGTATATTTGTCTTGTATGACGAGTCCTCCATGGGTATCCCTGAATGCGTCACGGGCTGACCAATGTGGTGCAGGACGGAACCGACCCAATGGCCTCACCTCGGCCCACCGGACCTCACGCGGTGACACACCATCTGCCCCTAGGTCTAGTTATCTTCTCACACCCACACATACCAACATAGACACAACACAAAAAAAATCTCCTCATGCCTCTATATATCCCCTCCCCTTTGCATGTACACACTCAAGGGCATCTCTTGCCGTGACATCCTATCTGTCTCTCTCTCTAGACCGCTCTCATTTCTCATGCTATCTCTCCCACGTCGCCCCCGTCGGCCCCTCTATCCATGCCTCTCTCGAATATGTACACATACCCTCACTAGACCCTGCCAAATACGTCACCTACACATTCACACATGTTACATCTTTACACGCACCCCATTGATCTAAAAAGCCCTCTCTTCACGTTTACTTCGCATAGAGCAATCCTTTTGAATAAAACCACATAAAGTGTGGCCAAAAATTTATTTTAGAATTTGTACATATATATAACATTACAAAGTTATACAAAGTATGAAAATTAGTATGCATTGCATGGTGCATCCAATGATATTTATTCCGCAATGTGAATTTGTATATTTTTATACTATATATAAAGTTAGTCATAATAAAGGTAAACGAAGAGCATCTCTCTCTCCATCGCACACACCCCCTCTACGCCCCTTTCACGTACGCACACAAACTATATCCAGGTCCTCTAAAAGTACGCCCAACACATTCACGCATGTTTCATCTTTCTCTCGCGATATATAGAGTGACAATCATTGTATTTGAAGCGAAAGCACGATACATACATTGGACTTCAGAATCCACTCATTACGGTCACCATTAACATTTTGTGGTAATTATACAGTCACGGGCTCACTGTACAACTGTGTATTTGTTCAAGACACGACTAGTTGACCAGTTAAAACGCTCCACGTGGCACCTCTAGTGTTGCATCACATTATCTCACTACCATTGGGCCCACCTATCAGCGTGTATAAGAATGAAAACAAATGATAAAAATATATTGGACGGTGGTTCAAAGTCATGACCGCCGGCACATCGGACAATATGGAATTGTATTGGTATGCTAAGCGGTCTATTTTTAACAAACATGAGCTGGTGTGGTGATTGTACACACACACACACACGCGTGCATGCACACGAACTGCATGCACGCAACACTCACACGTACACACGCAGCCACGCACGCAAGCTACACTCGCAC